>CM069879.1:23278044-24525544 GCA_036172665.1 Prosopocoilus inquinatus
AGAGAGAGGAGAGAGAGAGAGAGAGAGAGAGAGAGAGAGAGAGAGAGAGAGTGAGGAGAGAGAGAGAGAAGAGAGAGAGAGAGAGAGAGAGAGAGAGAGAGAGAGAGAGAGAGAGAGAGAGAGAGAGAGAGAGAGAGAGAGAGAGAGAGAGAGAGAGAGAGAAGTAAGCGATAAATATTGTGTTTTACTGCTTTGTGATGGCAGGCGGAACAGCCCTTCTCAGGATACTTCTTACAAATCAGTACATTTAACTGGGTTTTGTAATATAACGATTTACCCAGGACAGTCTTGCCTACAAAGAGCACTGTACTGGATAAAACAGTATAGTTTGGTCACCTTATTGTAAAAGGTCGTTGTAGGGTTTCTGAAGCAGCAAAACCGGTCTCGCATATTATGCATAGCTACTACAAACTATGCTCCATCTATGCTCTTACCAGCTGTTTAGTGTAAGTGAACGGTTGAAGTGGTCAGACCAAATCACGTGATCACTTTTCTCAATTGGTGATTGGTCAGAGGGTTTAGTCGGACCGCTGACTTCACGAATTTGTGCAATTTGACCGTTCACTTAACGCGGCCTAAATGTTAATCACATTTAAGGTTCTGGCACATTACAGCGCGGCGAACAGCGGCGACTTTTTTTTTTTTAGCTGTACTTGGATACGTTGAGTAGCTTCGCCGCGCTTCGCATAAGTGTCCGCACTCTCATAAGAATACAGCAAAAGAAATTTTCGGTGCCGCTGTTCGCCGCGCTATGTGTGAGATAACCCTTAGGGACCCTAATCATCAAACGGAGGATCTAAGAAAGTGAACTGCTTGAAACCAGTTTGAGACAGCAGCAGTTCGACTCGACGTGGGGGTCTAAATCGAAGCGTTAAATGTTCCGCCTGCTCATACGTGATTTTTAATCAATCAGTCTAATATCGTCACGGTAACAACGCGAATATAATTCCAGAAGCTAATAACAGTTCTTTCTTGAATTTAGAAACAACTATTTAGTTGATTTGAATTAAATAGAAACACGACACGTCTCTGCAGCACACTGCAGTCGTCCTAACGAATGCATTATTTCTTTGGCTTACCGATTGTTCACTATCAGCTGGACGCGGTGCGCCGGCAAATATGTTGAGGCGTGTACACAATCTATAACATCGCACCGCTTCGTTGCAATAGTAAAGTGTTTCACTTTTTTCTGTCCGCCATGTGCTAATCATCAAATCACCATAATCCATATTTTCTAGGTTATGTTTGCTTTAAATTAGGGCCGAGTTAAGTACGCGGTCAAATTACCTAGAATCGTCAAGTCAACGGCCCGACTGAACCCTCTGACCAATCAGCAATTGAGAAAAGTGATCACGTGATTTGGTCTGACTACTTCGACCGTTCACTTACCGCAGCCTTTGATTTATGATTGAATAGTTGAAATGTCTCAAAGGTTAGCGTCTGAAACGTTTCGCAGTGTCTTCAAAGTGGTCAACAAAGAGACGCTAAACTGGTTTCCAGGTCATATGGAGAAAGGCTTGAAGCAGATGCAGCAGAAACTAAAGAGCATCGACATTGTTATCGAAGTGCACGACGCGAGAATTCCACTTTCGGGCAGAAACACCGACTTCAAGCACACAATTAGTGGAATCAAACCACACATCTTAGTCTTAAATAAGGTGGACTTAATCGGCAGGGAGTATTTGCCTCAAATTGTGAAGCAACTGAGTGATGTTCAGCATGTTGTTTTTACCAACTGCAAGAGCGATCGTTGCAAAGGGGTACAGAAGATATTTCCTCTAGCACAAGAGCTAATTAATAAATCGGACAGGTATAATCGGGCTAATGCATCTGATTACTGTGTGATGATAATTGGTATTCCAAATGTAGGAAAGTCATCTTTAATTAACGCGTTGAGGAACCGATTCCTGCATAAAGCCAATGCTACACTTGTCGGTGCTGTCCCAGGTGTCACTAGGAGTGTATTGAACAAAATAAAAATGAGTGAAAAGCCGCTGTTTTACATGTTGGACACTCCTGGAATTCTAACTCCAAATATACCAAACACCGAAACGGGGTTGAAACTAGCACTGTGTAACAGTTTGCAAGATCACTTGGTTGGGGAGTCCACCATCGTAGATTACTTACTTTATTGGTTGAATAAACAGAAGATGTTCAAATATGTTGATGTATTTAACATGAAGCAGCCAACTGATGAAGTTTTAGAACTTTTGGCGTGGGTATCGTTAACAAAAAATAAAATGTTGAAGTTCAGGGATGTTGTTAGTGGGAATTATGTGCATAAACCTGATTTGAACTCGGCTGCAAAGTTTATTCTTCAGTCATTTAGGAGTGGAGATCTTGGAAAAATTATGCTAGATAGAGATTTGTTAGAGACTTGACACTGATGTACATAATAAAGTAGTTCTGGTTTTACTGGTAGCTTCATTTTGAATTGAACAACAATGAAAGTGAAAGTATGGTGTAGTAAACATTACCCTAACAGTTGAAAATGCCCCAGAGAATCTCCAAGACTTATTTGCTTCTTTATATTGTCAAAAACTTCCAAATGAAACCTGGTGCTAACGTTACTATTTACTTTTTGTGACTATAAGTCAGTTCAAAGAAATTATTATTATAATTAAAATTAATACTATTTTATATCAAACAATTTTTTATATTTTTAATATATTTAATTAGAATTATCTGGAAAATCATCAATCTGCTATTTACAGTATTTTGCAAAGACTAATAAATTATCTACGTCACAGTCTTATTTACAAAACGTTCTGCTTTTCTTTCTTTGATAACACTGTTTTCATGGCTTTCATTACAGTTGGAATGAGCTCCAGGTGTTTATCGACGCATTTCACAGCACAGTTTTCAAACATAAGCGTGTACTTGTTGACCTAATAAAATTCGTAATTATTACATCAGCAACTTTTAATTACAAAAAAAAAAATACTTCAGCGTCTGAGGGGCTAGGGCCCATTTGGTCCTTGATTGAGTCGTTGCATTCCATAACACACCGTTGCAGTCGACTTTGTAAATGCTCCAGTTCTTTCTGGACGTAATTTTGAGCTTTGTTTAAGGGCTCTGAACACGTCTCCACGCAGCGCTGGACACTTTCCAATGATATATTCGTGTCTTCACAGCATTTTGCGGCGCAACGATGCATGTCGCCCTAAATTGAAAGAAAAAACATTACTAGACACACTTAACCTCAAATTTGACTCACCTGCATTTTGCGGAGATACTTCCTGTCTATTTCGTTGACCATTTTGGTCATCTCTTGCTCTACTCTTTGTCTTTGTTGTTCCACCATTTTACCAGGTCCTTTTATATTATAATAGATAGAATGAAAGGTTTCTAACCTTAAAATTAATTTAGCTCACAAAACAGCCCTAACCACGTGTGAGCAACCCAGTATTCCCAACCTTTCACAGCAATATTTCCCACAGAACGTTATAAAAAAATCCCGATTCGAGAAAAGAATAATAGCGTTTTTCGCTGGCTGCACCAGTGTGCACTAGTGTTGTTAAATTACCGGTAATTTTTTTTAATGTTACCTTACTGGTAATGTTACTGTAATAGCTCTTTTCCCGTTACGCAATTTGTGTTTATACATAAAGGTCACGCGTTTAAAACCCAAGTGTGCTTGAAACGCAAAATTCAGGGCTAACGGGAAAACACCAAATATTACTAATTATGTGGCGGCTGGCGACAAAATTTAAAAATAGTAGTAGTAGTAGCCGTAGACTAACTACTCTATAGACTGGAAGGGAAGGCTGAGAAATTCAGACAAGTTTCTGGGCTCCCTTGTGACTGGAATAAAAACTAACCTTGTTGGCCGGATGGCCTAGTACAGAGTGATGGTTTTACAAGGTTTCACAGTTATTTATAGGAATAGAAGAAAATCGTTGTCGCGACTACTACTTTTTCAAGGAAAACTCAGTGGAGAAAACAAAAATTAGCTATCTCGATTCGTTCGGGAAATATCGGCCGAAAACGAATTTTGCCGAAAAATTATTTTTCACAATATCTCAGTTGTTTGACAAGATATTTTGAAAATTAAAAAACTATTTTATTCAGAGATTAACGTTGATTTCACTGACATTACTATCTTTTGTAGAAATTTCACCAATTCTGCGAAACAGACTGTAACTTTTTAATTTTAAATGGAAACCGTAGTTGGCTATGACACAAATAAATTGCTTGTTTAATGAGGTTTTCAAAAATCTAAAATTTGATATAATTATTTTTATAAATAACAAAGATACTAACTTTCATTATATTGCAGTACCTATCAAGCCATCTATGACAATGGCAACAAAAGAAAATTCAGTTGTTTTCCTCAGAAAACTATTATTAGAATAAATAATACAGGTAATTAAATTTAACAAAATAAATATGTAATGCTGTTAGAGAACTCATAAAACTACAAGTAATGTAATTATGGATTAACTGTCAATGCAGTTTTGAAAAGTTATACGTTGTATGTTCCTTTGAAATTATTAAATCATAAATGTTATATTATCAAACCTATTAGTGATAAAGTCGCCTTTGGTTTACTAATTGAGTAACAATAGAGTACAAGGAATATCATCAGGTCCTGAAGAAAAATTATTTTTTAAATTGTTAAAAATTTTAAGCAGTTCTTGTTCAGTAAAAGGAAAAATAAACATATTAGAATTTATAACTCTATTAAGTGTAGACGAAAAGTCACCTGCGGTAATGTTTTTCATAGTGTCGTATGGAATATCACGAAAGAAATTATTAAATATATTTGCAACAACCGCAGGATTGTCAGTTAAGGAATTGTTTATTGATAAAGATGTATTTCTGTGTAAAGGTTTATTCCTTGTTAATTCCGATATAATTTTCCAAGATTCACGATTTTTATTATTCGAAGAACTGATTCTATTTTCATAGTGCAGTCTTTTCATTTCTTTAAGTAGGACATAATGTCTTTTTTTATGTTGAAGATATATATCTTTTAAATTTGGATGTGTTAACTGAAGATTATACCAGTTTCTGAGGGTAGCACTGGAAGATTTTAATTCATCCGTAACCCAAGTTCGTCTCTGCAGCGTGTCATTGGTTTTAACAATTTTCTCTGGAAAAAAAGCTTAAAGTTACGGATAAAGATATCGTAGAAGCTATTAAATGCGTCATTAAAGTTTTGAAACTGATTAAAATCAGGCCAAATTGTATCTGAGAGTGCTGCTTGAAAAGCAGCGTAAGACTTTTCGTTGAAAGAACGCGTAAAAGTATTATAAGACGTGATGGTGTTTTTAGATAAATTAATTTTCGGAAGTTGACATATAACGTAGCGATGATCCGACACCGGACATGAAAGAACATTATAGTACGGAAATTTAACATTCGAGAAAATATTATCAAGTATATTCGAGTTACGTGTAGGCATAAACACACTTTCGTGCATATCAAAAGTTTGGAACAGATGTTTTAAACGATTTGCGTTTTCATTGCTGCTATATACGTTAAAATGTACATTGAAGTCACCCAAGATTACTATACGGGTGTTTCGATGATAAATATAACTTAAAACGTCAGACATGATTCGCACGAAATTTAGGACCTTTCCTGACGGTGATCTGTAACACATAATAAGAGTCGATACCTAGAATAGCAAGAAAGTTATGCAACTTTTACGCAACTCTGGGACATCCTGTATATAATAAACATCTTTAATTTATTTTATACATAATAAACGTTTTTATTTTGTTGGCGAAATTCAGACAAGCTGTTTTGCAACACTTAACTTACAATAGAACATATTTAATATAAATATAAATCATGCAATTAATACATACTAATTATAAAAGTATAATTGTGAAAGTGAAAAGAAATAAAGATAGTAACAAAAAAATGAAGTAGACCACTAAAACACACGAATTGTTATATTAATTTTTTTCTCATTTAATCTAACTTTTTTAAGTGACCCGGTTCATTTGTTGAGCAGTATAATGATTATTAAAGAATAATAATTATAAAAAACAAACACATAAGTAAATTCCTGAAAATAATCAAGAAAGAATAATGAAAACTAAAAGTCAAAGTTGAAAATTAAGATAATTTTGTTGGCATTAAGTAAGATAATACTGGTATCTACATTTCGGTATTTCAAGTCTTATTACCGGTTTTACTAAACGGTATAAAAGTGTCCGGTATTCCGGCTTTTCGGTATTGCCGAAAACCGATATCCATGCCCTAGTTGCAGTCAAAGTGAATTTCGAAGTTCTTGTTGTAATTGTGAATGAAACAGATGCTAATAGTTTATATAAACAATGTGCAATGTGTAGCAAAGCCGGCCGGAGAAGAAAGAGCACGGAATAACATTTCACAGGACAGGTAAAAAGAAGTGTCCTTGATATGGACCCTTTTAGTATCATGCGTACCTCGCTTCTCAAATGTAGAATTGAGTATGGAAAGTACGGTTGGCAACGATGAGGTAGCTAATGTCATAGTGATTAATAGTTTAAACTTCAAACGCCTCAAACTGCCGAGTTTTTCGTTTTATTAAAAACAGCTTCTTTTCTCCGTGAAATGACTGCTGAATGCTGTTTAAAATCTCCAAACCAAGAGAATTTAACTCCTAATCATGAACTGCTAATAGATCTGAAGAGGATAGATAATGTGCATTATCCGTCAGGACCGTTGTACCAATGTAAGGAGCACTACGTCGTGAAATAAATATTCTATGTCGAAGTTCTAGGTGTTGAGAAACTTCGAGCTTTATCTCTCATGGCTTCGAATGAGGTGGAAGCGATTTATCACCTTAGTGAATCTCACTCGCCTGGTCTGAGGTGTAAAGCGATCTACCGTTATGAAAGGGTTTTGACCAGCACCGAAGAAGACAAGCAGTTTGGTTTCAGTAAGCAGCACGTGCAGTTTAGTTGTGCAAATGAAAAGGTAGAGGTAAACATCGATAAAATGCTGAAGAGAGTAGAAGAAATGCCCAAAGGTAATTTATTTACAGTAGATGCTTGGTTATCCGCAATCAGGTTATCCGTACTTAACGCCAGATTATTCGAGACGACCTTGAAAAGCAATTTCGCTGTATTATCTGAAACAGATTTTAATTAGCCGCCCAATTATCCAAAATTGTACTTGTGTACAACATATTTCTTTCCGAGAGGAATGAAACATTTTTGATCACGCAGGCGGGCATTCCATAGTTTGCAAGTGCAGACTTGGTTGAGAGATATTGCGATCAGAAATAAGGGTAATTTGTTGCAACAAACCACTATTAATTCATTTTCAAATAAAGAAATAGGAGTAATAACTTGTGTTTTCTATTTATTTCGATGTATGTATGTACGTCCATACATACAGGGTCTATATCTTCACTTTTATATAGTGATGGGCGATATCGTGATATCACAGTTTTGGTATCAGATATTTATATTGTGACGTGATTGCATATTCACGGTATCAAAAAATAACAGTTTGGCCGAAATCACAGTTTGGAGCGTCGCGTTGACGAAATATCAATGTATGTTCGTAAAGTCGCTTTACTTTTAACGCCTTAAGAATTGTATACGCAGCAAGTGACTAAATGCCCCTTCCTTGTCGCAAATGTAACGTCATGTGTCGTGCAAATTCAACCAAACCAGGGTTGAAACTTTGTTTTTTTTTTTTGTTTTAAACAGTTATTTTGTTTAAAATTGTCCCTGAATTAAACATGTTTTAAACAAAAAAAAAACAGCTGTTTAAAACAACTTTTAAATGTTTAAATTACCCTTACAGCTTAAAAAGATACATATTATTATTATTTGATATTTGTTAAAAAGGAGAATTTATTCAAATTCGATCTCTAATTAAAAGAAAGATGAAAAGTTTGTAATGTTAGATGATATACCCTTTTAAAAAAATTTATTATTTATTCGAATAAAACACTCGGTAACAAACTTAACCGTAATTTAATAATGATTACAATCTAATTTATTTGTAACAATTTATTTACACATTAAATCTAACTTCGACGATCGCTAATTAGAACTCGACTGACTCCTGAGTCCACCCCCGCCGATTTTATATTCTACGCTGCCTTCTCGTTTGTTCCATCTTCGAAGATGACGGAAAATTCTAGTTTGTTCGGTATAGACAAAGCGGCACTGAACACGCACAATAACGAACTGACTTCATGACGCCTTCAGTGTGACGTAGTGCTGAGTGGCGCGCCACAATAGTTTAAACAGCGACATCATACGATCACTTTTTGACCTAACATTGCACTAAGATTGACAAATTCAAGCCAGTTTGCTACATAATAACTCATCCCGTAGCCCATAATATGAACAGGGAAGCGGAGGACCCAGTATACGTTTCAAAAATTAATGAAATAATAAAAAAATATTGAAAAGGTAATTTAAAATTTTACAATATTAGTATTATTCTAGTAAGCAGTAATAATTAATGAATTGATTATAATCAATCTAATGCAATTCAAATTTACTTCAAATCAGAGCTACAGTGTAGTCATCATGTCATCAGCTCAGTCACGCATTGTCTACAATTATTAAAACAATTGATATGGGAATAAACTAAAGATCAAAGTTAATTTGTGAGTGAAATACCGACCCTAAACAATTAGCTTCTGGTTACACCGGATAACGTTGCAAAAATAAAACACTTATAGCAAAAGTGTTCTTTTTTACCTTAAAACTAAAAAAATGAATTTAAAACATTAACAAAAAATCATGCTTAAAAGATAAAAATAAAGCACATATATCAAATGTGTTATTTTTTAGCTTAAAATTACAAAAAAATAATTTAAACAATGTTTAAAACGGATGGTATGTTTTTAATTCGGTGTTTTAAACATGTTTTAAACATTATGTTTTAAGCAGTTTGTTTTAAACTTTCCAACCCTGAACGCATTTGGAGGAATTTATAAATTAATTTTCTGCGCTAATATAATTATAAAAAATTAAATCGCCTGTGTTATGCACTAATGAAAAATATCACCTTAATATTATTGAATTACAAATAAGGAAATAAAATAAAGGATAAATAGGGTTCTCGTTTTAATTAATCCGAAGTATTCATCATCGAGTTGAAATCTATTAGCCTGTTTTTGTTTATAATACTTCATATTCTAAAATAGTAAAGGAAACTGTGGTTTAAGAGATAATTGAAATTAACCTCCGGCCACAATAATTTTTATATCCGTAGATACGTATCTACATACGTAGATCATCTTCAGTACGCTACCAACTTAAAAGCAGTAAAAAAGATATAAAAACAACCTAATCATACTGATAAAATCATAAAAATGTTAAATGATTAGGTTATTTTTAGACCTTTTTTAGTGCTTTTAAGTTGGTAGCGTACTGAAGATGGCAGCTTAGCTGCCGAAATACGTATCTACGGATATAAAAATTATTGTGAGCGGAGGTTAATTTCAATTACTTTATATTCATTTGTTATTGTCATTACTTCGGTTTCTAATGCAGAAAGTTAATAAAAAATTTTTATGCAAATCGTTCTTGATTGCAGTGAAAATCTCGAGCAGCCTCTGTACAACTGTTTCAGCCCTGCTTGGGGCTTCTTTAGTAGAGACGTAGCTCGACATTCCCACTGCAAACAAAACGACTTGTCCAATTTATTCGCAATTGCGATGTAAGAGTGATGAACAGATAAAATAGCGAAATCTTACGATCGCTTTTTGACTTGACATTGCAGTAGGATAGATAAATTGAAGCGGGATTTGCTCCTAATAAGTCCCCCATGCAAGGCGGCCATGCTTGCTGTCAAAGCATAATGAAAGTTTAAAAAAAAAAATTGTTGCAAATCGTTCTTGATTGCAGTGAAAATCTCGAGCAGCCTCTGGACAGCTGTTTCAGCCCTGTTTGGGGCTTCTTCAGCAGAGACGTAGCTCGAAATTCCCACTGCAAAACAAAAACAACTACTAAGTACTACTACGTCATATTACGTGAACAAAAAAATTACATGGGAATTGTAATTGTAATATTATATACATATTACAATTCCCATGTAATTTTAGCTGAATGTTGAATTTATCAAGAATTTACACAATTTTTATTCAGAATAGTTTAATTATTGACAATAAATTGACATTTATAACAAATTTCTCCACTTAATAGCCAGTCAAGTATATGCAACCAATTTTACATCACTCTTATGACGTTTTCAATATGGAAACGTATGTGGTAACCTTTTGATAAAGATATTTTGGTTTAACTGAGTTTTCAGTTATCTGAAGAGGCCTCAGTCCACATTACTGAGGATAACCAAGTGTCTACTGTACTTAGTTTTAAGTGCTTTACAATTTCTGATTTTCTTTTTATTAGAGTGGACTTTAATTCAATTAACATCAGAATTTTACAAGAATGAGAATATAGGATTTGTGAAAAACGACTGCACTGTCCCGATTTGTATTTCGGTGTTTAACTGTGGGAAATATCAGCCGAAACCGTTTTGTGTTCGAGTGGATGCACCCATTGACAAAATATCTGGGAAAGTAATGGGGATCAAGGAAGAAATGTCATCGATCATATATGAAAATAAGCACGGCTTAAAAAACATTCGAACGGAAAACGGGTTCTTTAAATCCCGCTTAGAAAGACAAAAATATACTGAAAAACGCATCTCACTTAACAGCAGATTAAAAGCAAGTTGATAAATTAAATTGGACAGTTCATGTGAAATTTCGTTCAGCTTTTAGTGAAAGACCTGCAAGGAGCTTGGCTGAAGGAATGGAGGTGTTTGTTCATTGGGAAATTCATTAATGAAGAACGTGTTGATGCAAACTTGAAGACTGTTTTAAAAGAAATAGAAGAGTATTTCAGTAATAAATAAATATTACAGAGGCACTTAAGATGATCATTTTGCAGGTGCGACATAACCGAGAAAACTCGCTGCATCTTAAAATGTGTTATCAAGGCTTCAACAAATTTATCACTTGAAGAAATAAGAGATTCTTTAGTGTATTGTTTTCCACACAAGGAGATAAACTACAAAGTTATTGCAAAACTTATCAAAGAAACATCGCAAGATGCTAATTTTTCTAAGGAAAAAAGGCATCCAGTAATTCTTGTGGTTGATGAAGTAAGCCCTCACACAAAATTTATTATTTGAAAAAAAATTTCAATTATAGAAACTGGATATGTTCCCATGGGAAATGCTGGATGTCCTGCAAGACCATCCAGTGTCACGCATGCCCTCAATACATTTCACATATGGCCTCTTTAAAGAATATGAAGGTAGTATAATCAACGGCATGAAGTCTGACGTTGATCCGGAGAAAGGCAGCTACATAATTAATCCAGGAGGTGACTTAAAAGATATGCAGAACAGAATGCACAGTTTTTTTAAATACTGGAAGCCAAACTGGGTCGGGCCTGTCGGAAAAACTCCATCTAGTGAAGAATTTGAAGGTCTTCTTACGCAGAGCGATATTTTTTCGTAAGTTATTCCTTTGAAAAAGCACACTTTGTAAGAGTTATGCAATTAGGTATAACGGTCACGGAAATGGTTCTCAGTTCATATCAGGGAACACAATAGAGAAACTGAGAGTGAACACAGTTGTTCTGTTATTCGGTTGTGGAAGTGTGAAAAATATATATATGGGGCCAAGGGTTGAAATGTATGGATCATATCATATGTACCTTATAGCTTGCAGGTATCAACTTATTGGTAATTTCCTAAGAAAGATTTAAAACAAGTCAATTTCAGTCCATGTGTGGTGGGTATGTTATGGGAGGTAACCGATCGTGATACGGACATTCTTGCAACTGAATTTTGGAGTCAGTGGTTGCCAGCGGCTGCTTCAACCCACTGGAAGAACATTGATAAAGCCAAATGGGAGGCTAGCGGTCAAAGTAAGTTTTTTTTTTTTTTGGAAATTTCTTGTGATCTTTTTCTATTACAGTCGTTCCTGCTGCTAAAATATCTGAGAAGTCTTTTGAAAATGAACCTGAATTATTGCGCGCCCTGTGCAGAGCAAGAAAAGCTGCTAGATTGTTTCTGACGCAAGCCTCCTGCGTTGCCAGAGGAATTCCTATTAAATTGAAGTCACCTTAATTTAATCAGCTTTGATCTTGTTTTAAGAATTTAAGAATTTTTAAAATTCAAAAGTATTGTGATTGTAAGAATAAAGAGTGTCTGAAAACTTTCCATTAATTAGAGAGTTGTACTGTTTTGTAAATAGCAAATCAGAGCTAAGTTTATGTAAGGCAACATAGTTTAAAATATTTTTCCTGTGAATAGATCTTATGATTAAAGCAATTTGCATTAATATCCCTATGGTGCTTATTAAAGTACAGTATAATTGTAAGATATAAAGTAGCAATAAAAATGGGAAGTTCATAAATATTTAATAAATCTAATTGCTTAAAAGGCCCTGTATTTGAAATAAAAATGTTGCAGCCAGCACCAATCAATGTTTTCATACATTTCGCGTAGATGAAAATATCTTTTGTATGCCTTTAGAAAACAACACTGCATATTTTGAAATTATTAACACCAGAAATAACATAAAATAATTTAAAAAATAATAACTGGAAATTAAAAATAATCGCCAAGCCGATGTTTAGCACTTGGTTTTAGCTACTCATATTCAAAGTTCAAACTATACACTTGAAAATCCCCGTAGAACACAAAATACCGATTGTAATCTTGCAAAAAATACAAAAAAAAAAACAATTTGCTGTAGCATTTTGTACAAATCCTATTTTAAAGATAATACATCCCCCAGAAATTGTCTTAAACTCTAAGATTCCAAATTACAACTAGTTACAAACGATTCTGCAGAAAAGAGCTGCAAAATATTTAATTACAAACCCACTTAAATAGTTGTTTGCAAAATAAGATTATCACCAGAAGAATTGGTTCGGTACCAAATAACAATCAATATTTTTTTTTGTTACAGGCTCCGCAAAGTGCTCGCTTAGGGGACTATTTTCAGAACGAAAAACGTATCTTTAGCGTCATGCCAACACTTAGAGTCCGCTAAAAATTTTTAGCGGTGTAGTAATTAAAGCTGCCACGCCAACACTTTAACGGATTCTTTTTTGAGAAAGTTTCAATGAAATAAATCAACTTATGCCCAGTTTCTGAAATGATAAATAACTTTAGGTAAATATAATTTTTTCTTGACAGATAACTTTATGAAAAGTATAAATTGTTTACATTGCTACGTGTACACTTTACCTACAGATAATGTTTTGAGAAACGATTTTTAGAAGTTATGGTGAGTTTATCTGGAGTTTGTCTCCACGTAAAGTTATATGTATATCGTTTCAGAAACCGGGCAGTTTGTGACTTCCCACACAAATGTAGATGTATCAACAACTCGTTGCTGTGATCTGTGATTACCGACCGTTGCTATCTCTAATCAGTGTGACAATTTAGATTTGCTAATTCGAAATTCAAGCAATTTAACATTAATCTTGGTAATTTGGCGAGCTGGTACCAAAAAATACTGTATGTACCACGTACGCAGAATGGTTTTGGGGGACTCCTTCGTCGCCTCGTCCTTAATTATGATTCGTCCCCTAAAACCTTATTTTGCGTACTTGATACATAAACTACAATTTTGGTACAGGCTCCGCAAAATGTTCGCTTAAGGAACTATTTTCAGAAAAACGTATCTTTAGCAACCTCAAGCGTCATGGCAACACTTGGAGTCCGCTAAAAATGTTTATCGGCCTAGTACAGCTGCGGAAATAGAAAGCGGGACAAGTCTTATAACGAAATTTCCGATTATTTTGATAGTGTGAAGTTTTTTTGGTGACGGTGGTGACCCTTCTAATTAATTTATTACTGTCAGTGAACGTCAGAAATAACTTGTCAAATTGACTTCTTAAGAATGTATCGTCATTCTAACGGAAATGTAAAAGAAAATTTTCGACCAGTGAATCAAATGAGATTAGTGAAGCCTTTGAAGAACTATGTGACATGTGGAATATGTATATCAGAAATCTTAATTCAATCAATGTCCAGACATTTGCATTCAATAATTCAATCGAAAGGCTGCATGACTGTTATTTTGTTTCATTTTTTTTCGCATAGCAATAATTGTAAGTAAAATAAAAAATAACTATTACACTAGTATGATTTATTTGTATGAAATATTTGTTTGTTATAATTTTTAATTATAAACGGAACGGATTAATCATTTAACTTAATGTGAAGGTTGATAAATTACCATAGTTACCGAAATTTAGAAGTAAGGTTTAAAGTAAAGAAAGTTTACTGTCCCGCTTTCTATTTCCCCAACTATACTTAAGGCTAATCTGATCCACCTAAAAAAAACTTTTTCCTTTATTTCGGTATTAAACTGAACTTTTCGTTAGTGTGTAATACTCAAAATATGCGCCTTTTAAATCTATAGGAGGCTAAAGTAATTTCATTAGCGAAGAAAATTATACCCCGCTGTAATTTTGAAAAACCATTTTTTAATTTCTTTTTTCCTATTTTAGATGTTTAAATGAACAGCAAATTAAAAGAAACTCGTCACAGTAGTAAACGATGTAATTTTAGACGAGGCCAAACTAATATTAATGCATATAAAGTATAAATTATTTAAATATCGTTGTTAATGTTAATACTGTTTTGTTCTTTAAAAAAGAAAAACAGTTCTTTTTCCAACCCTGGTTAATACTCGTATATTTCGAAATTTAACAATTATTAGACCAAGAAAATACGTCCACTTAAACGACATAATGTACTTAAAACAGTGTACTAATAAACGATAATAACAGTCATTTCAATTTTGATTAATTTGTATATTTACATTGCTCTGAATCTAAATTGCCATTTTAGTTCGTGAGAGTCACCGCTAGAGGCGCAAGATCGTTGCCAGATGCAAAATTTCCCTTTCCAGCGATAAATTGTCGTGGAGGGAATATTAACTGGAGAGAAAGTACAGTCAAATTTACGGTCATCCCGCCTTTTCTACCAGGGTTGGAAAAGGTCGTTCTAGAACAGCTGCTATCGTGGAGGGAGTACTCCCTCCACGGCTGTTATTCACGCTGCCTATGCAATCCTGCTATGCAAAATCATACTAGGTATAAAGGCGCGTAATTTAAAATTGGTTGGCTTTGACATCTAATCTAATATATCTTTCATCTATGCACTAAACGCTCTGCATAAAAGGGCTCTAAGGTTCTAAATCGACACGTTCAGGAGCGACGTTAGTTATTTTTTCTATCTATCCTTGTCGCACAGTAATCTCGTCTAGGGATAAAAAAACAATCGAAAGTTTGTTAATCAAAGTGACGTTTCACAAATGGCATTTTACTATGGCTGCCGAGAATAACATAACCTAATACATTTTTGACTAGACAGTTAATTTCGTTGTTGCTCTTGCGACATTTGTATTTGTTATCTTTGTTACACAGGAATCTCGGAATGGTATTGGCGTTACCTAAACACGTAAGTGTGTTGATTTAAAGGTATTTTTCGCGACTGACCAGTTACGAATAGCATGGTTAGCAGTAGTGATGTTACGGTCACGAGAATACGTCACGGTTAGTAAGACTCGCCAAAACGAAACGGTTACGGTTACAAGCTTTCTGATGCTTGCATTTTAAAATTTGACAACAATCAAAAATAGCTTTTTTCTAAGTGGTTAAAATCGTAAAATTTCTCGGAAACTAGCCAGGAAACTAGCCAATATTTCAATGTGATTTATTTAACATTTTTAATTCTCAAAATTTCACATTCTAAAACTAAATCTCCGAATTCATTTTTTTTTTGGAATGAAAACAAATATTTGTAATTGAAAAAAGTAACGAAGAGGATTCGCGTACTTTTGCCACAGTTAATTTATTACCTACCGAAAAGTAACATTTTTATGTTTTTTGATGCAAGGTGCTTTTTAGGAGAAATATTTTCCAACGATAATTAATATGTATTTATGGAGCTTCCCAAAACTATAATCTATTATTGTTAGGCAGAATATGAGTTAGCTGTGGTTGCTTTACTGTCAAATCAAATTACTGAAGGACCGTTTTAATAATATCACTTTCTTTAAGGGTCTGTTTCATAATAAAAGTAAAGGAGACTTTAAAATTGAAGTCACATTTATTTATTATAAATAAACATACAGTGACCGGCAGGAAGTTGGCAACATACGGGAAAATTCTTTCTTATCGATTTCTCAGAAAAATTTATTCTTCATGAAAGCTCCTGCATCTTCTCAAACTAAAGATGCACGTATCAAAATTAGAAAATCTCTTATCATATACCGAGGAAATCTAAATATTTAAAATCGACTTAAGAGTAAAGTATCTTTATTTTTAACGGTATTATTATTTTTGTTATATTATTGTTATAAAGTATATAATTAATTTGTTGCGGATTCTTGGGAAAATTGAGATTTATGTCGACGTTTCATTGTGTATTTGATAACTTCTTTAGGATAAACAAGTTCTTAAAGGAAACTAAAAGAAAAGAAACGGGTTTTCAACAAAAAGTAAATACGTTGTCAAGAGTAACTAAACAAGTCATCAAGGAAAACTAATGAAGAAAATGTCTATTTTTAATAATTTAATTTAAAAAAATTATTAATAATCTTTTGACAGATAGTGTAAGAAAATTATGTCCTATTTTAAGAATCCAGAAAACCGCAAAATCTGTGTGTTTATTAACGGAATTTGAAAAAAAAAAACTATTTTCTTGTCAAGTAAATAAATAAATTGCTGTAGTACTTTGAGACAAACTGTTTGTCTTTTATGGCCTAATTTTACCGAAAATTTATTTAAACACATAGTACAATCGCGATCATCGTAACCGCTACAAGCTAACTGTGCTCTTATTGACTCCGGTAGTAAGAGTTATAGAACTGTCAATCGATCTCGATTAGCTTGCTCGCGACTGAGTAACTTTGGGTAACTTTGTAATAAATGCAATGTTTAATTTCAGTGGTTGTTTCACTCTGCCAATTCTTTTAATTTAAATATAGAAATCCTGTTAATTTAACAGGGATTCAATTATTTTCTGCGCATTCTGAATTTCTAGAAATTCAAAAAAAAATACTCGATAGTTATTTTAGAAACAACAAATGAGAACTGCTTTTCACGCGGAACTTGTGCATAATGAAATATAAAAATAAATTATTTTCACATGAGTCATATATAGACCATGTGTTTTACAAATATTTTGATTAACAATGCAATTACAAATTAATATTAAACTGAGTGAGCAGGAAAATGAAAAACTCTTGCCATTAAATAAAAATGGTATCTACTGTTAAAGTCTCGTCTAAAAATTCAACAGCGCAAAGGCAAATTAGAAGTGAGAATGCGGGCCATAAATTTAAAGACATTTTGTTGAGTGTCTCATAAACTTATCCGAAGAAAGCCGATCATCTAATGCCATTGTATCGGCAAAAAATGAATGTTCGCGCGGCAAAAATACAGGTCTATTCACTGCACTCTATGAAGTGCATGATGATTTATCGCGACTGATCTATCTTTAGTAGGGAAACAAACCGAAGTACAGTACTTCAGAATTTTACCATCAATGGCAGCATTATACACATACGTCTCTTTACGTCGCCCACCCGGGACCATAGTACGACGAAACCTATACCATGATTTCTCTTGATAGATCTATACTCACTGCTATTACCTTACTCAATCAACATTAGTGCAGCCCCATATTTGGATAAGAAGTAAGATTTACTAGTTACCGGCAACTACAGATTCCTGCATTTACGCAGAAAACTAATAATCGTTAATTAATGGTTCACATTCTTACTCAAAGATGGCAGAACTACCATATATTAATAACAATAAGAATTAATTTTATTTGTTATTTTAACTGCATTTTAAATGAAAATCATACCATACCTCTCCATAAATTACTTTTATTCGATTGGCACTAGCGGATAGGGTGGAAAAAATTAACTTCGGGTATCTAGTCAAAAATGCACATAAAACAGATTCGCTCAAAAATGCACTTATACCTCTTTTATTCTAAGCCCCTCAATTACAGTTTTTTTTTACTTTCGATTGTGTAAATATTAAATAAAGGGCATTCTTATCTCAGAAAAATATTTATTTCTGGATTCGGTAACAAAATGTTTGCATGCTTTTGTTATAAACAGAAATAATCAGGAACATCTTTTACAACTAAAAGAACAATAACAGTTGGACAAATCATTCAGCCATGAATTTTAACAACCAGTTTTGATATTGTATTTTAAAAATAATAATCAAACAGTCATCGTTGCTATTCCAGTGTCCTTGCCAGTATGTTTTATAAACTTATTATACAGATAGTTCACAACATACACACATCATATTTAACTGAGTTCTTCTATCGTTCTTGTTTATTGTTTCTTTTTACCTGAAATCCTCACAGTCTGCCGTATTATTTATTTACATCTAGGTTTCTAGGTTTACGGTTAATTTTTACCCTCCTAAGGTAAATCAGTGTGAGTTGCTTCAATTTAAAAAAAAAGCTCAACGGCGCGTGAACTCGGTTCACAATACTAATAAATAACAACATAAGAAATATACATCAGTATGTACAAGTTCTACGCATTAGAAAAATAGAAATTAATTCGCTAATATAATTAATTAATCTTCTAGCTATATGGCCCCGGTCCCGGTCATCGTCTCTTGAACTGACTGGTGAGGGAGCTGGTGCTTCCTCAGGTTCATGCAAATCTGTCTGCTCCCGATGTTGGTGGCCTGGTTCGACCAGTCTCCCGTTGGTATCACCGTCCGGTAGAATTTCGACGTGGTCTTGTTGAAGATGGGCAGGAGTTCGTTCGCCTCGTTCGACAACGCCTGCAAAATGTTACTTGCCAACATGTGTCTTCTATGTGGGTCACGCTTTACCTTCAAGTAAATCACTGCATCTGTTCCGTAACCCTCGCACGATAGGAGGATTAAGTCGCCATGGAAATATCGAGCGTAAAGGCGCGATATGGGCAGACCATATCCATAACCAGCCAACGGAACAGTGTGAGCGTCTGATTTGCTTGGCTGAGGAGCAGTTGAGTACATGTATTTGAATATATGGTCTGTTGTAGAACGAGCGATTCCACCTCCTCTATCCGACATCTAAAGTCATTGTTTTAAACATTAATTAATTAAAAAAAATTTAAATTATGTCGTTATACAGTGTCAAATTCGTTCACTGACCTTCAGACAGATATCTTCTTTGCCTTTTGCAATGACCACGGTGATCGGCGGATACACATCGGTGGAACTGTGGTATTCCATTACCGCCCTCATAGCATTTTTGAACAGTTCAAAAAGCATGTGGTATAAATGAGACGGAACGTACACTATCCTCACACCCCTTTCTTGTTCAACATCTACACAGAGACAACATTGCGTTTTGCTGTTGTAAATTTTATACTACCTATACAGATATTTACCGTTATGTAAGGATTCATTGATTATCAGGTCCGGACTGGCCAGGTAATATTGGTCGCAGAGGAACCTGGCGTTTTCATATGCGTCTTTTATCACACTTACGATGTCACACTGGGGGTCTATGCAACCGATATATTTGCTTCTGTTAGGTCCAGGTGCGTTTTCTAATTGTCCTCCAAATAAAAGAGCTGAAAATTTTCCACTGATAAATACCAAATCCCAAAGCAAATAAAAATGAAGGCAAGCTGAAATTTATGGGCCTTATCTGGCCCAAAATATTTATTGTTATTATTTTATGATTTGATAATTATGAATTATGTTTCTGTTTTCTTTTGATTAAACCGAACCCAAGACTAAAATGTGAAATTCGAATTCGGAATTCTTTTTTTTAATGTACAACATAGTTGTCTCGTAAATTTAAATTTAGTTTTGGCAAGTTCCGAGACGTGATTCTAACCACGTATCTACATTGGCAGAAGAAATTCTCAAATTCACGTCTAATTATACTTGTTCATGTTAGTTGAACAACTGTAACAATGGTTGCCGAAGAAATCGCGTTTTTCAAAAATTGTGTTGCACACAAAAACTTTGTTTAGAAAATTGGGTAGTACGTAAGCAGAAAAAAAATATCAAATTGTAGTAAATAAATAAATAAATAATGTAAACTTATCTAGAAGCGATTTAGCACAATCAATCCCATTTAAATTCGCGACGTTTATCAATCAAAATTTTAATGAATACGACTAAAAATAAAGTGACAGAGAAACAAAGAAAAAAATGGATAACTGTGCCTAATCTCATATTTGTTTTAATTCTTCAAATTATTCTTTATTCATCTTAACTGATTTTTTTAACATCAACAATATTCTCTAAAAAAAATGCATCAAACAAAACGACGACGAAGTTAGTTAATTATTGTTCCGAAAATAAATTAGGTATTCCGAGCGTTTATATCATTCATCTAACCGAATTACCCGACTTACAGTGGCGGCTCGTGATGGTTTACTGCGGGTGGGCAACAACTGCAAAAGGGAAAGTGGAAGCATTTTCCTAATATATTTGTTTTTCGAGGCTTCTAATTTTTCAACTAAAGTTAAGTGTGGGATTCACAGAGCTTTTTCTCGGCTTTCCAACGCCGTTTACCAAAAAACAACTGACGAACGCGTCCTTGAGTTACAATCAAAATTCCAAAGCGACCTGCTTTTTATTTGATCAATTAACTCCTTCCTCTCGCGATCGCGCTTGTAATTTTTGAGTTCGATTTAAGCGTGGGATTTATAGATCTTTTGCTCAGCTTTCCAACGCCGTTTACCAAAAGACAATGGTTCTTGAGTTTCAATCAAAATTCAAAATCGACGAGTTTTTCATTTGCTCAATTAACTGAACGTCTCTTCTTCGATTTAAGCGTGGGATTTACAGAGTTTTTGCTCAGCTTTCCAACGCCTTTTACCAAAAAATAATCGACGAATCGACAACAGCAGCAAAAGGGAAAGTGGGTGCATCTTTCCAAATAAATTTGTTTTTCGGGGCTGTCCCGACGAGGAACCGGAACGTGCAACTTTAGTAGGACAAGATGTGCACTATCCACCTTGAGTACCCTGTCGCGCCGCCACTGCAGACTTATCTTTTGGCTTTATACTTTATGTTAAGTCCAATCCGACGACTGATTGAAATTTTTCATTTAAGCAGATTAATTTAAATATACCTATGTTTATACAGGGCGCTGCATTTTGAAACACAACATAGGAAATCCACATGTTAATTTAATGGTGGTCGAATATAGGTTTAAGAGTTCCTTTGCACCTATTACGTAATGTTAATACCCTAAAATTTACCAATTTCATATTTTTCATTTGTCGAAAAATTTATATCTTCTTTGATTCTTTAACGAGTTACTTAAAAATTTCTGCTAGTGTCTTTAACGACATTGGCATTGTATAAAATTTGTGCTTCCTTGTTTTTTTTTCCTATATACGTTTAAACTTCTTATTGTTTCTTCGATTAACAAGTTGAACAAAGTTGCCGACAGCGCATCTCCTTGTCTTACTTCTAATTAATTAATTAATTCTGAATAGTTCTGTATATAGTTTTTTTTTGTTTTCACCACAGATTTTGAATTTCTCAATGTCATTTGTATAGTTTCTCAATTTTCTCGGGATTCCCATATTTTGTAGTGCTTGAATTAGTTTTGTTTTCTATTGATTATATTAATGAATTACAACTTGTTGGAACTGTTGTAAACCAGGTCATTTGAGTTTCAATTGCCAGCGCAAACGAGCGCGCCAATAAGATGATAATGAATCTTTAAAATAAAACAAGTCAGTAAGAATGGACGCATGTTGACTGAGTCTACAGATAGCCCCAAGATTTACAGGATAAGAAACAATGAAAATAACTTAATAGCAGATGGACAAATTGGTAAAAGATCTTTCCAATTCACAACTGATACCGGAGCGAATGTGTCCATTATAAGAACAGATCTCTTACCAAAATGGAAGCTAATAAATAATGGAAAGGTATTTCACATCCAAACAGCTGCTGGACAGGTTATTCCAGGTTGTGGTGAAGATTGGAATTCAATCTCAGGGTTTTAGTGGCTGACATCGTTGATGATTTCATACTTGGAGTTGACTTCATGTAGATTTAAAAAATTAATTTCTACGAATTGGATCTGAAGAAATATCTCTCCACGTTCCTGAAATTTACCTACGGTGCTAAAAGTAAAATTGATAGAAAGTGTGAGCATTCCGGCCTTAACAGTTAAGCTAATTTTGGCAAAGTTGGAAGGAAATCTCCCCATCAGAAGGACTGGTGTCATAGTAGACAAATGGCAAACGGAGACCATCAAGAGGGAGCAACGAGAAGATCCTGAAATAAGAACCGTAATTAAATGGAAGGAAAGAGAACAGCGTCCAACAAGGACAGAGATATCAGGAAAGGATCCAGTGTTAAAACTTATTGGGCTCAATAGGAGTCTTCGGAGTTAAAGAATGGTTTGGTAATGAGAAAATGGGAATCACCTGCGAGATGTAAGACCAATTAGTGCTTCCAGGGGTAAGGGTCGTTGAGGTCCTGAAAGAGATTCATGACGGTACGTCCGGTGGACATTTGGGCATCAACAAGACATTGTCGAAAGTGCGAGAAAGGTTTTATTGAGCGAAGTGTGGAACCGATGTAGAAAATTGGTGTGCCAAAATTACACCCTTAAAACGTCGGTGCCCCAATCGAGAGGATTGCCATCGATAAACCGGGGCCATTTCCAGAAAAACAAATCGTGAAAATAAATACATCATGGTAGTGACATAATATTTCACTAAGTGGCCAGAAGGTTTTGCTTTGCCAAATCAAGAATCAACAACGGTAGCGAATGCCTTTATAGAGAACTGGGTAACAAGATTTGGAGTACCCATTCCGACAAAGGCAGAGACTTTGAAGAACATATTTTCCAGGAATTAACCAGAATTGATAAGGTTACTAGACATTTTCAAAACGCGAACAACTCCCTCGCACCCACAATCAGATGGAATGGTGGAGCATTTCAATATGACATTGGAAAGACATGAAAGTGTTTGTACCTCGAATAGTAGAAAGTACATTGTGTAGAAGAGTTATTTGATAGACAAATGTTGCAGCTCATTACTATTGTTTTTAATTATGTAAAGCAGGCCTGGGCACAAAATACCAGAAGAGCCAGGACGTAGTATCTCCCACTATTCGATAGGCATCAATGAAACGTCGATAACAATGAGCCAGCCTGCCAGCCGATCGTGTACCAGTAGAAGTTATAAAACGTGTGGCTCTCGTGAAATAAAAACATGAACCAAAATTATGAACTAAGTATCTGTGTTTTATAAACAGTACAGGTAATGCAGAATGTATTATTTGCGGTAAACTGTTGAGCGTAAAACGATATAAGATTGCTTGTCACTACAACATTTTCCATAAAGAATATTATCTACATAAGTTTTGTATATCGTTGGTTGTTGAAATTGAAGCGCCTGAGCGTCAAGCGGGAACCGGCACTGCCTGTGCGATGGTAGAACGATAATATACCTCGACATATTCCCCTCGCATGATTAGGCCTGATGTAAAGCGTCAGTTTGTAATCAAAGTGTTCTGAAGTTTAACGACTATAATTGGAATATTAGTTATTAGTGGAGTATTCAGCCAAAAGTTTGGTAAATAACGCTACATTTATTGGTGACAGCGGAAGGATTCTATTATTTGGAAGAACGAAATTTATTACGGAGATCTGACTACTGTGTAGAAACATGGCACGAGAAGAAACGCAGGCGAACACATTACGAAATGCTATGTTACGATTTTCATTCGATAAGTTCGATAAAGGAAAGTCACCTTGGGATGATTATATTTTTCCCATGGAACAAGGTTTTCGAGCAAGAGGCATAATTGATAATCACGTAGATTATGCTAATGCTCGTCGTACCCTTTTGTTGGCATGTATTGGTTCGGAACCGTTGAAAGTAGTCAGGAATCACTTTCGCCCTAATGACATAAATGATCAAACTTATGATGACGTAAAAAAATGCTTTAAGGGAGTATTATAAACCAAAAGTGACAATGTTCTCAGCAAAGTTGGATTTTATGAAGAGAAATAGGTTGGAACATGAAAGTTTTGGACAGTACGCAAATGTTTTACGGGAGCTGGCAGATGTGGCAGGTTATGCAGCAAATGTCATCGATTTTATTTTGCGGGATCGTTTCGTAGCTGGTATAAATCACGACAAAGTTGAAATCGAAGTCAGGCAAAAGTGGCCCGAAGGACGTGAAGGTCTGGTGGAATTAACTTTTGAGCAAGTGGTGCGCTTCGCTGAAACTATTGAGAGAGCGAAAAACGAGTGTCGAAAAGGTCGAATAGAAGACTTGTCAGTCAAAAAGACTACTACACATAGAAATCATGAAGATTCAAGCCGCCGACGTTGGAAACAAGAATCCAGCAGCAGTTGCAGACGATGTGGAAGAGATAAACATATGGGCGAAAAGAAATGTCCAGCGATTGGTGTCACGTGTCATTCGTGCCGTTTAGAGGACCATTCTTCCAGAATGTGTCTGAAGAAAGCCAGACAGCGTGATGTAAATAACAAACCCAGGAATAAAGTGAACCGAATATATGACGACGAAACATCGAACGACGATTCACTATCAGACAGTTCGAGTGTAGAGAGCAACGAGAACAGTGAGGAGTCGGTGTACAGATCTATTCGAAAAATAGATGTTTTGACTGAAAAAGCAGTTGTACGCACAAGAATAAATGGTCAAAAATTATTAATGGATTTGCACACAGGAGCTTTACAATCGACTGTTGGCATCGATACCTGGAAGAAATTAGGTAAACCAAAATTTCGTCCTACGAAACCATTGTTAGTTTATACAACCGTTATGTGCTCCTTTGTATCAACTTTTCGAAAAGGGGATGAAATGGAAATGGACGAAGGAGTTTGATGGAATTTTTAAAAGTGTGAAAACTTTATTTGCTAAAGATTCATGTTTGGCACATTATGACGAAAATTTACCATTGGTTTTGATATGCGACGCATGCCAATATGGATTAGGAGCGGCTTTATTACATCGTTATCCGAATGGTTCTGAGAAGCCGATTGCATTTGCGTCTAGAATTTATCTAAACCGGAAAGAAATTATGCTTCTATTGACCGGGAGGCTTTAGCATTGGTATTCGGAGTTACAAAGTTTCATCAGTATACCTATGGTCGAAAATTTACCCTAGTAAGTGACCACAAACCATTGCGGTATATTTTTGGACCCAATAAGGAACTACCTAAAACTGCAGCAAACCGGTTGGTTCGATGGACTATTTTGCTAAGTGGATATTCCTATGAAATTGAATACCGACCTGCCAAGGAAGTTATCATTGCAGATGTATTGCGTCGATTACCATTACCGCAAACGAACAGGTCAGCGGTAGAAGCGAAAATCGGCAGTGATTTACGTCATCTTCATCATCAGAAACTATTTGTGATTTGTGAAATCTTGCACAGCATGTCAGCAAAATCGAAACTGGCCAATGGAAGTACCTTTAAATTCGTGGAATGTACCCAACGCTCCTTGGGAGCGTGTTCATATTGATTTCGCAGGCCCTTTTGAAAACCGAATGTTGTTTGTTTTAATTGATGCCCATTTTAAATGGGGAGAAGTTAAAAGTATGAGAAAAGCTACAGCAACTAAGGTAATAAATGTTCTGGGAATGGTTTTCGAGATTTGGAAATCCAATTCAAATTGTTAGTGACAATGGACCTCAGTTTATATCTGCGGAATTTAGTCAGTTTTGTAAGACACGAGGCATTACACATATTAGGACAACTCCGTATCATCCAACGACCAATGGATTAGCAGAAAGATTTATCCAGACTCTCAAACATCGATTGACAGCGACAGAAAAAGGTACCTTAGATGAAAGATTACAGTTGGTGTTGATGGCTTATAGAATGTCAACACAGAAAACTACTGGGCAATCACCAGTAGAAATGTTTCTAAAGCGTCGTCTACCTAATTTATTGGACCGTTTAAAATCAGATCCAAGACATCATATGGAAAAAGAAATTACAAAACAAAAGGTTGCTTATGATAGGAAGACAGTTGAAAGATCATTTCAATCTGGAGCACCTGTTTGGGTACAAAATGAAAGGACCACTGGATGCCGAGAAGTAGAAATTAATGGTGCAACAAAACAGAAACACGCTGATCAACTGCGTTATCGTGTGTCACCACCAAAAATACCTGAGAAATTCAAAACTGGAAAGAATGTTGAAAATTCGACAACAACGTCCATTTTTGAAGACCGGCCATTACAAATTTAGACAAACAGAAATCCGAAACTCCTCAGTTTACTTTACGGCGCAGTGAACGACAAAGAAAACCAGTCATTCGTTATGGCTACAATCAACTAGGCCACGATTTCAATTCGAAACCAGAAGCCAAAACCGCATAGCTAATTGGCTGGGGAAGATGATGTGGAATCTAGATATTTATTTTGATGCATCTGTTTTATATATATATTGTTAGTAGGCTTAGAGTACATATGTCGTTATGTGATAACTTGTTGTTTTTATGTATTGTCAAATAAAACCAATAAATTGGAATTTTTGAATTAGAGTATTCAGCCAAAAGTTTGGTAAATAACGCTACAAACCCCCAATTCGTAACAATATATTATGAGGTCTTTAAAACACTAATGGAATTATGAACCTATAATTAAACTGTTATTCAGCATCGGTATTATTGTGACTTTATAATGAATAGGTGTTGGATAAAACTATTACCCTCATGATTTATTTGCCTTATAAAACTCTTGTATTATGAATAGCTATTCTCTTGCGATTTGTGTGTTCATGTCTCCTAATATTATCAGTGTATCCTGTTTCTATGTTTTTTCGAATTTTGCTTCTGGGTCATTGTAGATTTTATCTTTCTCTTTATGATCATCTAGCTCTGTCGGCGCATACACGTATTATAGATAAATTTAAAGGTTTTACATAGCATAAAATTAATTAATTAATCGGCTTAAAGGAGTTATAATAAAGTTTATAGCAATATAATAATGTTTATGACAGTATATAACGTTTACATCGCCATATTTAATTCGACTACAATTCTGTACATCAAAGGTACATTCTGTACATCAAAGGTATCTGTATCAAGTCATTTTTTCAGAAAATGAGTTATGCGTACTGCATAATATAATTTCTAATAACATACCGAACTCCTGGAAAACATTTCACGAACATTATCTTCAAGATAACTAAAAACCCGATTTTATACCGTATCAAGTCATTTAGCAGTTCAAAGGTAAACCATACTTTAATGACTTTTCCGCTCTCTTGAAAACAATTCTATTTTAGTGACTTTGTACAGTTTACCTCTGAGATACTGAATTGTAAGGTGTTTTAATCGGCTTACTTGTCCCGATATAAACGTATCGTCATTATTTCTTACATTTCTCATTACTGTACTGCTTCATGTTACCGAAACAAAAAAAGAATTATCGCATTCAAAATAGGCGTTCCAACGTATCTCTCGTTTAATTATTAGTACAGATTATAGTAATCAAGCAGGAGATAAAATATCGCACAGTTTCCTAAATATGCGATGAACTTATTTTATCGCACGAGTTAATTACACGCCTATCAGTCATGTGGTCATCATTGTGCAACTGATAAAAAAAGTCGAATTTACACTTCAAATAAATATCGGAATGATAACGTGATGATAAATACGAATTAAGTAATTAAAAAAGAGTGGCCATTACGCCATCAAAACATTAATTAAAACAAAGGTAATACATTTTTATTTACAAAATAACAAGATACCCAAACAGTAATCAACAAAATAAGAGGCCTTCAACAGTGCCTTCAAGTTGTATCTCAGCGATTGGTATCGAACGACTTCAACCAATGATTAATTATTTTGATTCATCGGTTGTGTGTATTTTCATATAATCGGATATTTTAATTAATTGCAATTTGTCAAATCTACTGTTATGATCGATCATTCCATTAAGTGATAAATTATCTTTAATTTACAAATTCAGTCTTCAATTTAAGGTAGTTCCATTTTAGTAATAGAAAGAAATTGTCTGAAGGTGTCGTACAACAAACGTTGTTGCATTTTATTGGTTAAGTTCGTTTTGCACTATCCCATTTCTTTCTGCAAAATTTGCTTCAATTTTCGTAGCTAGCCCGATAATCAATCATCTTATGATTAAAATTGTCTCTAACTAAAGTTGTGATTAAAGTAAACAAAAAAACGATATAGCTTTATGCCACTTTCACGAGTAAGAGAGTGTTGTGAGAAATAAACGTGTCACTCTCTTACTCATGAAATTCACATAAAAATCTATCGTTTCTTGTTTATTTTAATTGCAACTTTAAATCTATCGTTTCTTGTTCATTTCAATTGCAACTTTAAGTTGAAGACAACTTTGTCAAATCGCAATTTCGCATCTAAATTGCATTATAAGCAATTATCCAAAAATTAAATTTATTTCACCCATCCCTACCAAAATACGTTCGACGACGCACAGTGGGGTATTTGATATAAAACGTTGGCCAAAAGTTAAATTCCCTTTTTGGATTTTCTAATATTATAATTAAGCATTTCCTAGAACAGACAAAGTATCGCAAAATTGCAAAAATAATTGTTACCACACTCATAAAAATCTTAATTCTAACACTTTTCGGACGCCAGGAACACCTTTTTCTCACGTTTTCTCGCGTTCAATCGTTTGAGTTACAAAAAAAAACGAAGTTAGAATTTTTATCCTTTAAAAGTAGGAGTAAACGTATGGGAATAAATACTCACTTTCAGACGCAATTTAATCCGGAAAAGACAACAAAAACGACAAATTATTATAAAGTTTAACAACCTTTAATGTTAAATTTTAGCCGTTAAAACCGAAATTTATCCTAAATTTTTTATCAGTTGACGATTAAAATTAACTGATGGTAAATAAAAGTGCCTTAATATTTACTTTAGTGCAATATTTGTTCATAGATTCCACAAAAAATTCATAAGCATGACCAGAAACACCTTGTTTGATTAATCAAGGAATCTCGTTGTGTAAAGTTCGAAGAAAAGTTTAAATATTTGTAGACGCACTTGATTAACATTATAAGTCCTGAGGAAAACCAGAAAGATTTGAGACACCAACTTAATTCATTTTCGGTCAGAATTCAAGTCTCGATGGACTCCTGCTCGAAATACGGCAGCTGTTTTCCTGGGGCAAAGCAAAAAGTGGTTATCAAGCATTAAAATACCTACGTATAAACCTACAAGGAGTGGTCGTCCTATGAAGTGCTTTTGAGAATCAAGTGAACAAACAAAAAGACGTAAAACGGAAGATTAAGGACTGAAAAAACTTCAGAAGAGCTGCAGCTCAGATGAGCTTAAGAAAATCTGGTCAAGTCGATATTGCTAATATTATTAAAGATACCACCCCATTACAAGCAAGAAAGTATAAAAAAGCAATAGCACAACCACCAAAACATATGCAGGTTTCGCCGATACGGGCTTTATCAATATTCGATGAAGCTGAATTGACGCGAAGACAATCTGACATATGCTCGATTTCTTCACCTTCTGATTAATTTATCTGCAAGGTATTATCCTTGGAAACCATTGTATCGATAATAGTTTCCGAGGTAATTACCTAGCAGATAAATTTATCCGTAGGTGTAGAAATCGGGCAATAATCAGATAAGCTGAGAAATCCGTCTATCTGTGCTACTCTGTTCTACAGAAAGCAAAAGCTGAATGATACCTACCACATGAATTTTACAGAGTGACGTCAACTTGCGCGCTGAATTAGAGTTACAACCATTAATGGACCACTGAGAGATTGTGTATGAGTTAATTAATTAAGTTATTAATTATTTTTAGGAACAGAGAATATTTAAACACAAGAATATAACAAATAGAGAAACAAGAATAATTCAAACACTAAATAAAATCAATGAACATTAATAATGCACTATGATCAACAAAGTTTCACTGTGCTGCATAGAGTTGCGTAGAAATTATTATATTACTGATATCCTTACGGATAGTTAACGGCTATTTCGAAATATTTTAACAATATTTTAGGTGCAGACCTTTAACCATTGTTGATTACAATGTGTTTCATAAATTTTCAAAGTGCTTTCCATCATTTAAAATTTTATTGTTCATTACTTTTATTTGATGCCTGTGTTTTTCTCATATATGTGTTTATTTGCTGTATTATCCTGTTATTTAAATATTAGGCTCTCAAAAACAATCACATGCATTTAAACAGAATAATGTCTTGCCATTTACCCCAAATGAAAAGTGTCACTCGATATAGCATTTGTTTGAGCTTTTAGATTCGTTTTCATCTTCAGTGAATAGACTCATTTGGTAATAACTCGAGAACGAAAAAAGTTATCATTTTCGAGTTTTTACCAAAATGAAATGAACAATGCAGCAAACAAACACATAAATGAGAAAGCACAGGCACTAAATAAAAGTAATGAACAATAAAATATTTAGGAATTAAGTCAGCTTTCTAGTGGCGTTATCGAAGCTGCACCTTATTCTGAGACTTTTGTTAGTAAAATTAATTTTTATTATTGAGCTCATTGAATGCGCCCCCTTGCGGCCAATTCAGATACCTAAAAATATTTTCTTTGAATTTCTCTTGATCATTTTGATTATATTTTTTTTTCCCCGAAGCTGTAGGTATTTCGGTTATAGCTATATACCACCGGTCGCCGCCCATCTTGAGACACCCGGTATACGTGGGTACTGCTTTAGCTTTTTTTTTTTTACTTTTTGTTTTAGTCCTGTTGGGAATCTTGTTAAAAACTATACTCACTGTGCTGATTGATCAACATCCTAATCGAAATTCGAGACATGTAAAACCGATCCAAAAAATACTGGATGCTGTGTTCGGTTTGGTGATCGATGTCATGCGAGTCCTTGAGTTCAAGAACACCCTGTGCCATGGTCTCCACGACATCGGTATGGCGGTTCCTTATCTTCACCAAGCTGTTGCAGAAGTGCTCCAAAGTCCTCGTATTCGGTTCAGATTTTTCAAATTCGATCACCTCCTGAAAACTGCGAATGTACCAGTCGTTGACCGCCATCACCGACGGCATCTGCAGCAGGTGTTCCGGCAAGAGGGCGATCTCCTTCATGATGTTGGCCAGACGGACGGGCAGCTCCTTGCGGAGGAACACGAACGATTTCTGTTCCGAAGCGTTTAAGCCTGAAAATAAATTGTGAACGGTGAGCATTATTTGATAATAAGGTCTTTCGCTTCGATGAGAACGTGACGCAGTGAGCGTAAAAGTTTTCGGAATTAGGTCAGGCTCGTGTAAAGGCATAAAAGGCGATGACATTCCATTGAACTTTGCTACACGGCGAAGCCAATTATTTCATTTCTGTTAAATCGCAGATAAGATGGCCACAGAAAGATGAAAGATTTTTTTTTAATTGGTTAATAAACGGTTGGCTTATTTATTCTTGAATGTAAATTAAATTAAGTTGTAGGTACAATTCATGGGATGTAATCAACGAAAATCGATTGTATTCGAAACGAAGCAGCTGCTGCTCTCTTGAGATGATCAAAGTAAAAAGCTTGCTGGTTCTCCATAAATTTCAGATGTGTTTCATGTTTGTGGAATTATATTTTCAAAGAAAAATAATTTTCTTAATATCTTTCTTTAAGAAAAATTAATCTAAAATATACCAGGCGTCTAAATGAGGGTAGCGACCGGCAATATATGTAAACAGGGTGTGAATAAAGTCTGCAACAAAATTCATATTTCTGTTATTTTGGGTTTGAAGAAAAATTCCTGATACAGGTCAATTTAGGTTTTGTCCCGTTCACTTTATGACATAGTGAATTTGATTCTGTGACCATCTCACTACAGCCAGGTGCGACGTCATCAATTTTTTCAAATGGTAACCTCCAACTTTTATTATTCCTCATCGTTAGGCATTCCACTGTGCAACCAACGGTGTAAAAAGTTTGGTACCTTCAAAACATTTTTTTGGAGAAAAACACTCATATTTCAAAAAATTAAATTTTTATTCCCATTATAAACTAATCAAAAATTGTCAAAAAATTAGATGAATTATCGTCCGAGGTCTATCTCGGATTGTCTTCAATCGAGACACCGAGCAGACTTGAGCAGGAGTGCGTTCATAAATTGGCAATTGTGTTGGAGTGTTTGACATCAGAGTAATGCGAGTGCTCTGCCAGAGTGTCACCTGAGCGTTGCGTACTTATGAACGGTTTAGAGCGTTTTGAGTTTTAAAACTGTCGCCTAATATCAAACTACTACCTTTTTTGCTTTGTAAACAAATTCATTCTTCAGTTGTAACACTCTTTCATTGGTTGTACTACTATGAATTTACTAACAAGAATTCTTTTCATTTTGTTATCGATAAATATTTATTAATCTTCAGAGTTTCCGGTAGTACTGACTTTGAAATAAACGCATCAAACATACATGACATAACTAACAAACTAACCGGGCTTTTGAGACCGATTATTTTCTTGTTACCCAAGAGCGTAATTTATGAACGTTGGAACAAGTAACTCCTTGGCCAGAGTGTGTATTTGAACGACTTTTGTGTGAATGTTCGCTCAGACCGTCTCTCGAGTGTCATTTATGAACGCATTCCAGTCGAGATAAGGGCAACAAAAAAAACCTATGCAGGCCTTACCGCTACTTCGTAGTACCGAATAATTTTTAAAAATTCCGGTCTAGTCATTCAAGATTTTTTTACAAATGGAAAGCGTGAGTAACGTACGGCGTACACGAAAGTAATGTCAAAATACTGTCAATTAATTATATGCACTTCCTCTACATATACTTCTTATATGTACTTCAGTTTTGCAAAACGCTTTCATCGTGTTAATACTTTGTTGGTGAAAATCCATGCCTTCAAGTGAATTCCTCATTAAAGTGGGCTATGATTTCACTGTTTTTTTTCTCCTAAGATTTGCAGCACTGATAGCTGTTCAATTATTTAATTAAACAAATGTCAAATTGACACTTTGTATTTTCAATTAATTCACAATGTTAGAATTACAGCAGAAAATATTTATTGTTGAAAGTTATTTTCAAACCGGTAGAATAGAAAATGGACAGTTAGTTTATTCAATTAATCAGTGTGTACAGAAGTTTCGACAGCAGTTTCCTAATTTTGCTATTACTTGTGAACAGCTAGTTAAACATATCCATGCTTCTGTTCTTAAATTTCGTGAAATAGGATCACTTGGTCGCAAAACAGGGAGCGGAACAGCTAAGGAAAGGACTGCAGCCTGCATTGAAGATGTTCGGGATCGAATGGAATACTCTCCCAAGAAATCTATTGCGAAACTTTCACAAGAAGTTCAGCTATCAGTGGGAACATGTCACACTATTCTTAAAAAAAGACTTAAAGCTTTATCCATATAAGATTCAAGCAGTCCACGAACTCAGCCCAGTAGATTTTCACAGAAGAACAGAATATTGTCAGTGGTTTCTTGATAACTTAAACAACGACATTCTTGACAAGTGTTTCTTTTCCGATGAGGCCTGGTTTCATCTCTCAGGGTATTTAAATAAACAGAATATGAGAATAGGTCAGCAGAAAATCCCCATGAATTTGTGGAAACTCCATTACATCCAACAAAATTGGTGTTTGACTAGCAGTGTCAAGAAGGCGTATCATAGTACCAATATTTTTTAACGACTCAGTAACTGCTGAAAGATACCGAAATGAGTTATTAGAACCTTTCATTAATCAACTACATGATGATGAACTTACAGAAGGGTTTTTTTCAGCAAGACAATGCTACTGCCCACACTGCTCATCAAACAATGACTTTCCTGCAGCAGTTTTTCGATAATCGGATTATGAATTTTCCTGCAAGGTCTCCGGATCTCACAATTATGGATTACTTCATTTATCCGCACATGAAAAACACAGTTTTTAGAACTACGCGTCACACAATCGAAGAACTTTATGCGGGCATTACAGATGTGTGTGCTAACACAACCCCCGAACACTTAGCAAACGGGTTTGAAAACATGAAACGCAGAGAACGCTTATGTATTCAAGCTGAAGGAGAGCACTTTGAGTATCTACTTTAAACTTTAATGTTGTGTTTTTATTTGATGTTATGATCAGTACTGACAGTTAATGACTACTGTTTTCTCTAGAATTGTGTCGCCAACTTCATAAAAAAAATCACAGCTTACTTTAATGAGGAATTTAATTGAAGGGACGCTACTATGTTTTTTTTTAATACATAAGGGGTGGCTGTGAAAAATAAAATTCATGTCTTAGCACCATTCCTGTATTTTAAAATGTCAGTTTTGGCGTTTATTAGCTGACAAGTTGAAATAAATTACTCCTATTTATTTTCCAAGTTTTGAAATAACAGAGAAAATCTAAAAAGCAGACTTGCTATATTTGAAAACTTTTATTTCTAATGTATATTCAAGAACCCTTTACGGTATTTAAAAAAAAACACATTATTTTCTTTCGACTTTGTATAAACAATTTTATCTTTAATGGGTTTGAAGATATCGAACAAATTGATTTATCAGATGGTACAGAAAAAAGTCAATGGTTGCATTAAAAAAAATCGAGTTTTTCCTTGTTGAAATCTGTGGATTTCCTGTAATCTCTTTGTGATGCTAGGGCCACACTAGCGCATAATGCCGTTAATTACTGCGCTATTTGGCATTAAATATAGGTGTAGCTACGACTTAACACGCTAATTTGTTATCGTCGTTATTAATGGCGTTAAACGTTAGGCGATAGCTCGGGTGGCGGTCTCTTTTGACACATCAAAAGGCGTCATTTAACGCTTATTTTGGCCACACTAGCTAGCATTTGTGAATTAACTCATCCAACAGGTTTTAGCTTAGTTGAACTTGGTTAATTATTGTAAATACAATGGGCCGTACTCTCATCTCATGATTAGAGTCGTTTCTAACAAAAGCCGTGATGAAAATAAACAAAAACGATATAGCTTTATGCGAATTTAATGAATAAGAGAGTGTATTAAATGGATTGATAAAACAAATCGAGTAATTATGAAGTAATCGAGTTTTTAGCCTTGGGTTTTGTTTGGTCCAGTAATAATACATTCATAATATAATAATTTACACTCATAGAGTACACCGGTTTCCATCTTGAAATTATTTCATTAAAAAGCGCATCATTTATTGACTTGTCGCCAAATGCAAGTGTAGCCATTCAATTTATCGCGTTGTTTAATCTATATTTTTTGACGCCTTAATTATTACGATAATGGACGTTATACGTTAACGTTAGTGTGGCCCTAGCATAAAGTATACGGCTTAAAATTTATCAGAAAAATGAGACTCGAGAGAGAAATATCTATCCTTTTTTAAGTATTCCAATTTATGTCCACTGTAATTGCAAATTTTTTTTACAAAAAAATGAATATCGTCAAATCAATACATTTTAGCCAGGAATGTATTTAAAATAAGAAAGTTAATATCGAGTTCCGAACCGGAAGCACGTCACGAAGTAATTTATATTATTTGAATAGATCGTCATCGATTATTGCTATGGGAATGCTTTGATAGAGAATTGGATAACAAGATTTGGAGTACCCATGGAGATTCATTCCGACCAAGGCAGGCACTTTGAAGAACACATTTTCCAGGAATTGACCAGGTTACTAGGCATTTTCCAAACGCGAACAACTCCCTTGCACCCACAGTCAGATGGAATGGTGGAGCGTTTCAATAGGACCTTGGAGAGACATCTGGCTAAAGTTGTTTCGAAGAACCAACGGGACTGGGACGAACATCTTCCCCTTTTCCTCATGGCGTACCGTTCTGCAGAGCATGACACTACTAAACGAACTCCATACAGTGTGTTATTCGGAAGAGAAATGCGTCTGCCTTGTGACTTAAAATTTGGGCGACCAGAAATTCGACTGGGACTAAGTGAATACTTGCAAGAACTCGAACGCCGTTTAATGAACACTCACGAATACGTCCGACGTAACATCAGTTTGGCGACAGACAAAATGAAGACCCGCTACGATCGACGAGCCAATGAAACAAGATTCCAAGAAGGGGACTAGGTGTGGCTGTATAACCCTAGAAGGACTCGAGGTCCCAAACTACAGGCGCCTTGGGATGGACCCTACCAAATAATTAAGAGGATCAATGATGTGGTCTATAGGATACAAAAGCCACCTCGTGGAAAGATGAAAGTGATCCACATCGACCGTTTGGCTCCGTACTCTGTTCGGGACGAACAGAAGAGGGTGGCAATGTTACAGCCGTCAAGCGCAAACAGATCTATTTTTAGCATCAGTACGCCACCTTGCGTCACAAAATATGACTGGAGACTACTCGATCATTCTAGTATGTTGGAGCAACAGAGGGCTCTGCTATACGTATAAGCCGTATGTTCCGTCAGGAGTGATTGTTATGAACTTAGCGAGCGAAGGATTCGTACCTCGAATAAATAGAAAATACATTTTGTAAAAGTGTTATTTGATAGACAAGCTCATTACAATTGTGTTGTTAATTGTTGTAAGCAGCAGCTTATAATTAAAGTGTTCTGAAATTTAACGACTATAATTTGTGAACCCCAAATTCGTAACAATATTCTAATAAGCCCCTCATCGTGAATATCCCTGTATGACATACACAATTGCACACTATCTTTGGTTGCATAGAAAATTTCCAGCAATATTTATACATCTAATAAACAACAAAGCGTGTTGGTAACTTGGTAAATATTTTGAACTTTTGTAACCTGAAGTTTGATGACTCTATGACGCGATCAATAGGCAATTAGAGTGATCAATTCACGCTTATTGTTGACTGATTTAAAAAAAAAAACATACATCCAGTTATATCCAGTTTACAACAAATACGTGTACCTACGTGTTAAAACTTAAGTGATAAAAATATTTTTTGACACCAAAGCGATAAAATTCCAACAAATATCAATCGATCATCACCATCATCATTTAGGTACATTTTTTTCTGTTAATCTAAAAAAGCCCTACAGATACTGATCACTTCACTTTCCACTGCATATTTCAGATACAAATCGTCTATCCAATTATAACTAGTTTCTGACCAGTTTAATAATTTTAATTATACGGTGCAAATTTTTTTTGGCAATCGAAGCTGGGCGATAATTTTTAATTAGCGAAGAACCAGCGATGTTGTGTTGACGAAGTAATTGTGAAGTGATAAAGCACGTAAAAATGTACTTACATAGACTTCGCGTCATGTATTTATCTGGCAAATAAATAACAAGGTCGTGGATTGCACACAACAAACCAGCTTGAGATTTTTATGAAGCTTGTCTGAGACAAATTTATATTTGCGTATAAGAAATCGTAAATAACAGAAATCGTACGATTCAAAATTAAAATTAGGATTCGAAATATTCGAATACACGAATTACTTTCAGCAGAAGAAGAAAGTCAAAGTCTATTAACAATCATCGGCAAAATTCGATTATTGAAGAAAGAAGTGAAAGAAAACATACAAAATTTTAAGAAGAAAAAACATAGAAAAGGAAGTCTAACAAGGACGCAAAATGCAAATGTAGAGAAGACGATGTATTAGAAGAGAGAAGCAAGCAAATGATAGGAAAAACATAATCGGAAGAGATAACGAAGAGACAAAATATGCAGAAAAATGACGGCTGAGAGGAGATAAGAATGAAAGGAAAAACCATTGAAGACGTAGAAACGTAGAGGAAGAAGACTGAAAGAAAATGCCGAGAAATTATGGAAGAGAAACAAAAAAATGTAGATCAAAGCCAATCATGAAATAATATCTAGAATGTTCAGATATTCAAAAACATTAAAAAAAAACGTATAGGGTAAGACTGAAACTTTTCCTTAAAGAGGGTTCTTCGAGTTATAAGGTGTGGAAGCAAAGAATGTGATGACTAGCATTAAAGTGACGAACGATTTAATTTAATTAGCGTTTAATTTAAATTTTAATACAAAAAAATTAATTTGTCATATTTTAATTTGTTTGGTATAATTTCGAAAGTATGGGAAATTTTTGAAATTTTATAGGTTACTTTAGTTATCCTATTGATTCTCTATAAGTCATTCCATTTAACCGAATCTTATCTCTTATAGCAACGGAGATTCTCATGCTGGGAATATTATTTTGGACACACTATATCCGATATACCATACCGGGTGTGCCACGCAACAGGGTTTCTTCAATAGCGTCTTTCCTTTTGACTATATAAAACAATATTTTATACAAAAGTTTAATCTTCCGAAGCTCCCCATAATTTAAAATTATTTTTACATATACAGGATGTCTCAATTTGTCTGTACGGTATGGAAATTCGTTATTTTAAACGGAACCCCCTATATTTTATAACAAATTTGAGTTTAAAAGGTTATTTTTAAGTAAGTTTAATAAGGGTTCCCTATATCCAAGTCCAATAGTTTTTGAGTTATTAGTCTTTATTTACGGTTTTCCAAGAATCCAGATGTAACTTTGATAATTATTATCTCATTAACGAAGAAAGTTAAAAAGCAGATATTACAGTATTGTTACAAGCTAAGTAGGAGGTATCTACCACAGTTACAAGATTTTTAGTAGTTAGGGTTGTAGTAAATGTAACTCCTTTTTGATAACAACTGAAGGGTAATAACTTTTGTTTTTTAAATGGAATTTAGTAGACAACAGAGGATTATTGTTTTTTTTTTATTAGTGATGGTCAATTAGATTTAGAAACAAAACATATCTATTAAAATACACATTCTTAAATTAGTAAAGAACCCTTTACAATTCTCTGCATGTCCCTTGAAAATTATATCCAAGGAATAAAGTCACTTTCGCACCATAATCCATGGCTTACTGCGATGGAAAAGTTTTTGGTCTTTTTTCATCAGAAAGAGAAAAAAAATTTCCATCGAAATCCATCATTAAAAATATATTATGTAATTAAAAAAAAATGAAGGATGCGTGGCCGCTCGAAAATAATTGAAGACCAACGTTAACTGATATAACAAAGTTATGGTCCAAGACATGCCAGACAATTTTTCTTAAAAGCTTTTTACTCTATTTCTGTTGATAAGAAAGTTATTACAGAAATGCAGAAATATGACTCACCTCGGTATATTCATTTATAATATACAGACCTAGGCGCATTTTAAGGGGAAGGTTTCGTTAAATATACGAGGAACCACTAATATGCTAAAGCGATCATAGTCGGAAAAAGTTCGAATCTTTAACGCGTCTTCCCTGTAAAAACAAAACAATAAACCAGTCGAAGCCCGAGAAGTTTATGCTACACCCATTAATCACTACAGGTCTGGTCGACTGGATATAAAACTTGTTTACATAACCGAATAATTTCCAAATGTACTCGCATTTTTCTTGCGGTGACGGCGCTATAATTGATATGAATTAATTCTGTTACACACGTAATGTACTTCAAACGGTTGCTTCTGATGCAATGAGCGCGAGGGTGAGATTGCCTCGGGCACATAAACCGTTCAGCGGCGATGTGGAAATCTACGTCGCTGCTTTATTTATCTTTATACTGGTTTTTACCAGATAACCTAGGAATATCCGAGTTTTTATAATATAATATTATATTGTATAATTACATAATAGTAATGAATATATTAGTTGAGAAAAAAAGCTTAATGTTTGTTTTCTTTTTTCTGGTACTTATTGCATAATTATTACCGGACGCCATAGCGCCGACAATTTCTGCGTCCCACAATCGCGAATGATGCTAACGGATTTTTTTTTATTTTAGCACAACATTTTTAAACAGACCCTTGGACCTCCTCATGAGTAAGTAATAGTTCACACGTCAATGCTTTCTATTTATCGTCCTTGCCAGTGGAAAGTAAAAAAACGATTGGGCCTCTCGAGTTACTCGGAAGTTTAATGACGCCTGAAAAACATTAAATTCATAATTTAAAAAGACAGAATATTTTATTCTATTTATTTTATTTAACAGAAATCGAAAAGAATGCAATGAAGACACCACAAGAGAATTTATAGAATGGAGTTTGTCCATGCTGCTTTTTAAATATTTATTATAATTCGATTGAACATGGAAAAAATAATAAAAATGCACAATTTTCTTTCCTTTCTTTTTTTCACCACACCTGTCAATCGATTTCTGTGATGTAACTATTTCATAATAAATGATAAAACATGATGCACTGAACTAAAATAGTAAACAGATAAAATAGCGACATCTTACGATCGCTTTTTTACCTGACATTGCTGAAGAAGCCCCAAGCAGGGCTGAAACAGCTGTACAGAGGCTGCTCGAAGTTTTCACTGCAATCAAAAACGATTTGCACAATTTTTTTTTAAATAGTAAAGGAGAGTGTCGTTTAAGAGATAATTGAAATTAACCTCCGTTCACAATAATTTTTATTTTATTTTATATTAACGTAATGATTAGGTTGTTTTAGATCGTTTTAGTGCTTTTAAGTTGGTAGTGTACTGAAGATGGTAGCTTAGCTCCCCTCATACGTATCTACGGATATAAAAATAATTGTGGGCGGAGGTTAATTTCAATTATGATGCAGTGAGTATATTAATGATGAAGATTACAATAATGTGGGATCAACTCGCGCGCTGCCCATCTCCATAGGTAGCCATTGCTGTCTGTGTATGTACACGTTTATCCCAATATGTATATTCCTTTTTGACTTAATCTTATTGAATATCCTCGTTATTCAATTTTGAAGTAACTGCCACCAGGGATGATATAATAAGTGACATTTGGATTTTATACGTTGCAGGTATAATATGTATGTACAAAACGTATAAAATGTATAATACATACATGCTTACTTGTCCATGGAATTGTACGTAAACTACAGTATTATATGGTACAAAACTGTAAATGTACAAAATCATGAAGCATTCTGTTATACAACAGTGCGAAAGTACAATTTTTATGTCATTTTCGAGTGCAGGTTTTATTTAACTGATTGTGTTAAATAACATTCTGTAAATCCAAATATGGAGAGGTGCAACATTGGAGTGTAAATGATATTACTGATTTATTACAAATTTTACATTAAAGGCAACTCACTTTTCAAATGTTTAAAAAATAAGTTATGATTTCTTTAAACCAATGTATCTATGCCTACTATTAAACATGTAATAATAATAGTTACAGGTAATTTTAATAATTTTTAAAATATGCCCGCGTTTAGAAAAAAGTCGGGGTTACGCCCATGTTCCTACAGCTGTTTGTCAATTTACCAAATATTTTGATGCAGTTTATTTTGTTGCAAACACGGGCTTAGCCAACGTGAGACAAAGGGGGCAGTTGCCTCTGGCTCACGGAGCGATAAAAAATTATTTCATTTGTATCCGTAAAGAGGAAACAAAGGATAAATGAAAAGCGCGGAAAGTCAGTGACGGGGAAGCGAGAAAGAAAGAAAAAATGGTGAAAGCAAATGATTAAAACATCACAGGAAAATGTAAAGAAAATAAAGACGAGAAAAAAAATCAAAAGAAGAAAAGACAACAGAAAAATCTTGTAATAAATAAAGTTTTGAATTCTTAACAGTCGAAGAGGTTTAAACAAGATACAAATGATGTAACTGCCCCATCTTCCTCAAGAAACTAAATTCTAGAAACCTTTTCTTCGGCTGGGTTCAGTTTAATTGGGTTGGGTTGATTTTTCTTACATTTATTTTATTTTTTGGATTGTTTATTTTTAACTTTAAAGTTTATTGTTTCAATCCTTTACAGTTTTCTCGAATTTCCATAAAATGATTAATGTTTAACATTTCTGTTTCGATTTTTGATAACTTCTTACTTTTTTCATCTGTTGTAAAATTCCATTCTTGGCTTGAATGCGCTTAGGTTCAGTCTAGTTGGATTGATTAGCCCTTGAAACGTTTTAAGGCCTCAAATTTTGTGTTTAAAAGTAATTGCGTTCGTTTGGGTTTTGATTTAGTTTAATAGGATTGTATTCGCTTAGCTTCGGTTTAGTTGAACTAGGTTCGATCTATTTGAGTTGATTTTGAAATATTTTTACTATGCAATCATATCATGTGTAAATTTTCTAAGATTTTCGTATTTTTTTTAAATTTTTAAGATTTCTTATTCTTATTTCTACTACAGTTTTTTCGAATTTCATTTTAAAATGTTTAATTTCTCAAACTTTATAATAATGCTCAATAAAATATTATTATTATTATTATTATCGATGAACAGATAAAACAGCGACATCCTGCGATCGCTTCTTAACCTGACATTGCAGTAGGACGGACAGACAAATTGAAGCGGATTTGCTACCTAATGCTTGCTGTCAAAGCATAATGAAAGATTTAAAAATTTTGTTGCAAATCGTTTTTGATTGCAATGACGAGGCCCCAAACAGGGCTGAAATAGCTGTACAGAGGCTGCTCGAGGTTTTCACTGCAATCAAAAACGGTTCGCAACAAAATTTTTATTATTATCGTTATGAATGATAATTTCTGACGTTTATTTTATCTATCGAAAATCATTTTCTTCTTTACTTTAAAATATTGTATTCTTTGCAATTTTTATTTTGTTTTCATTTTCAAAATAGTTAATTTCAACATTTAGGCCCGGTATTATAAATGCAAGTTAAATTTAACAATTGTAAAAACAATGGTTACTAAGGCATTAAACTGTACAGTAAATTTATATTACGTTTATAATACTGGACCTGGTCTTTCAATCTTCAATCCCCAATTTTTTTTCGAATTTCCTTAAAATTTTGAATTTTTGATGAGCTCAGTTTCGTAGAAGTACTGAAGGAGGCTGAAAAACTGTTTTTCTTTTCTTGATAGTAGACCATATATCGCAAGCACTATTGAAAAGCTTTCTTCTGCGTTTTTGAGTCAAAATCTGACTTACAATGAAATCTGTTATGACAGAAATGAGAAAACAGATTACACAGAAAAAGTGTTGAGTTGGTATAGCCAGAAATTTCAAAATGACATCTTAGAAGACGAATGTCGTTTACTTACAAGATTTGACCTAATTTTTTATACCTGCATTATACTATACAACGTAAAATACAGTATTAAACAATAATTTATACGGCACTGTTTTATACTGTATTATACCCACGTATTATACTGTATTAGACAAAACGTATAATAGTCTAACACCCCTGACTGCCACTAATTTTCACTTTTCGCAATCGAAGCATTATATTGTCCAATGAAAATGATTGTAAAATATATAGTAATTAATTTGTTGCGGACACTTGGAAAACAACTACGCAAAATACTTTTTTAAACTTTTATCTTTAGAGGTACGGAAAAAAAACGATAACACCGTCGGCAAAAAATAAACAATGCAAAGTCCGCAGGCTCATTACATCAGAACATTCAATTACATTCTAGTTCGAGCCAGGTGAACTTTGCTCGAGGCTTTTAGGCGGCTGACAAAAAAAAAACAAAGCGTGGAATTCCGCCAGCTGAGTCCCGAATTTTAAATTTCGAGAGCGGAGGAGATAACGCGAAACCGAAAATCTCAAAGTTCTCCGAGATAAGGCAAGTCTGGCAATCTAACAAAACGCGCTGACAAATTAAAACGTTCATAAACCCACTCAGAACGTATGCGTTTGACAAATTTAATTGCTTTAGAAGGTGATCATGATGAGATAAGACTTGCTTGTAAATTAATTGGTTTTAAAGCCCTTCTTTGAACAAAAGGCTCGTGGCTTACCACGAAATTTCAAGTGGGTACTCCAAAGAAGGCGACAAATTAAAACTTATTTTTATCAAAAATCAAGTTTTTCGCTTAAAACAGACAGACGGACACCTTGATGGTTACACATCACATATCAGTCAAACATCACTTCAAAATTAGAGGTGTGTCTGCAATATCAAAGTTTAATCTCAGTTTTATGACATGACACTTTGATAATAAAAATTGTTCTTTGGACATACTGCTAATTGCTTTTCGAAATAATTTGATAATTATGTTTGTTCTTGACTAGCGCGTACGTCAACATACTTTGTTTGTACGGCTTAACCAAACATTGCGCAGTAAAATGATGGTGCGGTGTGAATCATGAAAACATGACTTCATGTGGCCTTGTCAGCTCCATCTGTTTCCGTTTCATGGGAACTGTAATTTAAATCACGCGGAAAATTGTGATTATTACTCCCAATATTGTCATCAAGCTGAAAAATAAACAAATAAAAATAAAATATGCCACGAGTGGCTACTTAACAAAACAGTAGCCACTGCGCCAAGTATATACATACATATACTTGTTAATCCGTAGGCTTCCGCGGGTGTTGAATGCTGTAGTATTCTTCCGGGTAGTCCTCCGCGTTGAGTTCTCTAAAGAACTCAAGTCAGAAGACAAATAGTTCTTTAGAGAACTCAACGCGGAGGACTACCCGGAAGAATACTACAGCATACATATACTTGTGTATACCGCAACGTTTGTCGACTGTACACACGTTTTTTATTAATTTTCCCTGAACAGTGTTTGTTCATCATTGGATCAGGGACATTCACCAAACTTTTATCTCTTTATACAAACAACAATTAATCAGTTTACCGTTATTATTCTCCCACATTTTTTAGAGCTATATCTCTATAAGTACTGCAGGTACAAAAAAAGTTTCAAAACAAACAGACAACATAAAATTGCTTTCATCTATACACAGTGAATCGAAACAGTGGTACTACACGCAACTTTTTTATTTCAGATGGCATACCCTACATATGATGCCAAATTTGGATTGCCCATAAAATTCTATACATTTTTTATATACCATAATCTATACCTAAATCTAACTGTTCTGAAGATATTTAACATTTTACCTAAAAACTGTCGCTTGCAGCCATTATTTTATTTATTCTTATTTTATTTATTTTTAATATTAAGAAAAAGATTTTTGGTACAGATGTAGTTGATACTTTAACTTATTTTGAGCCACTATTAAATATATTTTTATCGTTACATGGTACTAAGCAAAATATCAAAAATTTCAAAATGACATAAGTCAATTTTCTTAAATGGCCTACCCTATATTTTTATATCTTAAATTGTTCGTCTAATGTAGTACATTTATTTTTGTTATGCATGTTCTATACTACACCTATATGCAATACTTTTTTAGAGCCTTACACGTATTTGAGTTATTTGTTTTAGAAGGAGTAATTCAGGGCTCTTCTGTAATATTTACACGCACATCAATTAACGTAACACGAGAAAAAGGCCCTTGATATCACAAAAGTTTCTTTATTCACTAAATGTACATTTCGTATGCTAAGCGTACATCGACAGTAGTATACAAATTATTTTGTCTTACGGGCTAGTTTATATAGGATTTCAAAATCTAAAACTGTTATTCTAAGAATATTTTCTGTAAATTTGAGTATTATAATGAATTAATCCGTTTCTCTCTCTCCCGCTTTTCTAGGTAAGATTCATTCTGGTGGTCCGTCTTCCTAGTACCTACTCAAATTTACAAAAAATATTCTTAGAATAGCTGTTTTAAATTTTGAAATCCTATATAAACTAGCCAGTAAGACAAAATAATTTGTATACTTCTGACAATTGTATGCTTAGCATACGAAATGTAGTGAATAAAAAAACTTTTGTGAAATCAAGGGTGTTTTTTTCGTGTTACGTTAATTCATAATATTTCACAAGTACCCAAGAAATAACTGTTAGGACGCACATCAACTGATATGGTCTTCAATAAATGACCCCATTGAGGTCTATTCTGTACCATTGATATGGACTTGTAACGTAACAATTATTGCTATGAATCAAGTGACCTTGCAAAATCGGTAGTCTGTAAACAGTTTCGTAACAACTTGCAATCCGTATCGAGTGTGATATCGGATTAATATGCATCTCTCTTCAATTATCGATCGGTAGTCGACTTGAATTGTTATGAAATCGTACAAGTTCTCTTCAATTATTGAAGACCATATCAATTGACATGCATATCAATGTTACAGAATAGTCTTGAATGTTTAAGGTGGCAATGGAAGGAAAATAATCGAACCAGTTGATATTAATAATTGTTTTGCCTGTGTTCATAGCCATCTTATACAATTATTCGTTTTAAAAGAAATAACTCAAACGGATATAAGGCTCTTACATAAGAGGTAAACAAATTATTGAAAAAAAAAATCGAATTCACGTAAATATACACTGACAATAAAACTGCAAAAATAAACAAGCATTTACTATTTTCTTGTACAAACAAACCTATTAAGATTTTATCACCGATAAACAACTTTAATATCTTATTGTGTAAATGAAGGTCTTTCATAATTTTAATGGTTTTTTTCTGATAGTTGATACTCTCGGATCCAATACAAGAATACCTGAGTGATAGAAAACAAGTTTAAAAATAATTTTTGTTTAAATTCCTACTCCTTCCCCATAAAAATAGTAAAGATTTTCCTGGCGATACTGAATTTCCCACACGGCCGACCAAAATACAAACAACCATGTGTTTAAAGGATGGAATGTAGCCAAGTATTTTTACAGAGATTTTTTTATTATAAATTTGTGGTAACACAATGAAAATCTAAATCTGCTTTCCATAAAAAAATAGAATCTTTTCTGATCAGTTCCATGTTCTCCAAGTGCCGACAATTACAATTAAATTAACTGAAGATTAAAGTTCTTGTTTTTTTGGAAACATTTTCAGAATAATTTTCTAAGTCTTTTAGAATTTGAATATCCCAATGGGCTGACTTTATCAATAAGCTGTTTTTAATGTACTAACTACAGGGTGTCCCAAACCTCTGGGAAAGTCAAAAAATGCCCCTTTAAATTCATTTTATCAATGTCTTAACGAAAGTATGTAGGCTTTGATTCAGCAATATCCTACGATCGCTTGGGGATATATTAGATAGCAAACCCGCTTCAATTTGTCTAGCCTACTGTAATGCAGGTCAAAAAGCGATCATAGGATGTCGCTGTTTTATTTGTTCAATAAAGGTAATGTAATATGAAAAAGAGTACCAGTTACCCAAAACTGTCCATTACCTTACGCGCACAAGGTATATTTATCCGCAGTTCAAGCAATTATCCGTAATTTGGCAACACTAATTGTTAGAGCAGTTTTTTTTTAAATGAATGGCAGCTAAATACTTTTCATGAGTTAAAGCAATGGTTAAAGAAAGCTGTATAAACCCTCGAGGCGCGAGGCCCCTCAGGCCCTGAGGCCATAGGCGATGGTCCACGTCGCCCACGCCTTACGCCGCTTCTGCTGTACAATAATATTGCTTTTAAAATCGACGTTTCGGAGCACATAATTACTAAAACAAAAGATTTGCCTTAATTAAAATATTATAAATAGATAAAACAGCGATATCTTACGATCGCTTTTTGACCTGACATTGCAGTAGGGTAGACAAATTGAAGCGGGATTTGCTCCTAATAAGTCCCCCATGCAAGGCGGCCATGCTTGCTGTCAAAGCATAATGAAAGTTTTAAAAAAATTTGTTGCAAATCGTTTTTGAGGTTTTCACTGCAATCAAAAACGATTTGCAACAAAATCTTTTAAAATATTATAGTGATGAACAGATAAAACAGCGACATCTTACGATCTCTTTTTGAACTGACATTGCAGTAACGATTTGCAACAAAATTTTTTTAAAACATTAGAGTTAATTTGAATTAATAAATAATTTCTTCAGTAACACGTAAAACAGTTTCCAGTTTAACTTCAAGCAAGGGGAGTTTCAAGTACTTATTCTATAAAAGAATTATCAAAAAGTATTCGTTATCTTTAACGATTCAGGTTCCATTCAATACGTAATTCACTAGTTCAGGCTTAAGATGTCTAAAACTTCAACTTTTAATCCTTACAGATTATACCTACATAATTGGCAGTAAGTAGTAAACTGCGCAGTTCCTTTTCCCTTCAGTTTCACGGTTTTTAATTCAATGTTTCCGTTCCTTTTCAAATTTAATTGATTTTTAATTGTAGCCAACGAAATCTTTTAGGGATTAATTTATACTCCTACTTTTTAAGGTCCGATTGAAACTATGCAGGATTTGATATAAAACCTTGTACAAAGTAAGAGAGACAGGTGGATGTTAACTCGATAGTTCCCTCTGTACATGATTTGATTTTATATCAAACCTTGCATGGTGTCTAAGACATGAGAACCATCGCTGTACATCAAATTTTCATCGAATTCAAAATATATCCTTTTGGTAAGTGTTTGACTAAAAGGAAGTTGTAGTTGATGTGATATTATAAGAGTGATGGTTAAACACTACCTGGATAAACGGAATAGGTGGATGATGATGATGATGATGATGATATCTTGTTTATTCCACAGAATATACATACATCATCGATGATAATTTTGCAGTTTAGTCTCCATCTGCATTATTTATAAATAAATGCAAAAAGCCTCCGAAGGTTACAAGGTCCGCAAACAAAGCAAGTCATGTGAGTTTATAGGCGGTATGCTCGCTTACGTAAGAGTCCGAAGTGCGAGTCGACATGACACATATAATTATAAGTATGTGTGTGTTTACAACCGAGTGTGAACGTTCTCCTTGTCTATCTGGAAGCTGATTGGTTGGTTTTCGAGGCGTGCATCCGTATATCGCCAGTTGGCAAGCATTTTTTTTTACTTGTTCTCGATATACAATTTTGCCTCAACGGATAGAAAGTTCTCAATCATTACGAGATGATTGTTATTACTTTAATCATCGTCGTGAAAGAGAAAAACTTCCATTTTCCTTAAACTTGTTGACTCAATAGGCTTGTCTTCAGTTAATGAAAAAGAATGAGGATTTTTCTTTTACGCCCCCTTTTCTCAAAGTTGCTCAAACCTCGAATCAAGTGTACTGCTTTTTAAAAGTGAGCTACTGTAAAGCCGGTCACAAATCAACGCTTTTTTTCTAAAAACACGCTATACGTATACGTTAAATATAAGTATTCAAAACGCTTACACTTTCCGTCAGCTATTGGCCATCATCCGCAACCGTCACCTCCTAAAGATACGTTGCGTTCATGCAACAATAACGTGTGTTTACGATCATATGTAAGAGACAACCCACAGGAAGTCCCCGGTCCTCAACGCCTCTACGATCTGCATTTACTCAAACAACCCTTTTAGTCTATTTAGAATTTCTACCAGTGCCTCTACCATGCTCTACCAATGCTCTGAAATGTTATTTCCACAAATACACTCCACATGCACCGACAGATAGCCTCATGCAAACACACTCTACCCTACGGCTTGGTACTATCCGAACCTGCTATACTACCAATCTACTCTTCCACCAGGTGTCGACGCATCTCACCACCGGCAACAATACGTCGTTCACTTCCGACTACGTTTTTAACCCTATAAATAGCTACTCATGCAATGACGTCGCCAACGTCCCAGACCTCCCGCAGCCACTTCCGCCAACATAGTTCAACTAGTCAATAGTCAAATGATGTAGCACTTGCCACACCCTGCCGAGCCTATAGCCAGGGATATCGCTCGTCCATCCAACAAGCATATCAAGCATATCGTGTACTTTGCTGCGATTGATAACTTATCTCTAAAGTATACTGCGTTTTTATCCCTTCGGAGTAGCGCACGATATTTCCTGAACTCATCCTGTATATGCATACAGGGTACACAGAGACTGTCCCAGATTGAGTAAGTTATTCCGATATTATCACAGAAAAAAAAATGAAAATCGCTATTTATTTTAATGTCTAATAACTTAAGTTTGATAAAATACAGCTGAAAGTTAACTCAGTGCGCCATATTGGACACGACTAGTTAGCATTTTCTTTTCTCCTTTCAACTTTGTATCGTAACCAAGGAAAAGAATTCGGACCACTTAGTGTCGGACGCTTTTTACGCCGATTGTACTATTGACTCCTGCCAACTTTCCGCGGCTCCGTTACATCTAATTTATTATCGAGTGGGAGGGGAAGAAGTTTAATGCGAGTTTTTTCACTTCGCAAACTATGGGCGAGGCTGATACAGTGCGAATACTAACTTTTCGTACCGTTCACGGAGCAAGTGGCCCGAATTCTTTTCCCTGATCATAACCCACATCTAAATAAAAATGTATTAAAAAAAATTAATATTTTTATTTTAAATCAAGTAAGCGAGGAAAGTACAAGTTATTTTTACTACAAAACAAAAGAAAGGTATAATGAATGCTCAACGTGCCTGGCCATTATTTATCTGTAGAGAAACTGCAACTTCTTAAATTATAAAGTTTTTGGTTTTCAGAAATAATTCAAATGCCGTATCATGTTGAAAGTACATACCATTTCCAAAATATGTAGAAAGGGAATTAGTTTTATACTCGCTATTTTCTTTCAACGTTTCCATCTTCTGCTAACTTAAAGAATCGTCCAATATTAAAATGAGTTCACCAATCACTAAATGTAGTAAGAAACTGACTCTTCTGTCTCATTTTTTCCTGGTCTTATTGCAACCAATAGAACATCATCCAAAAGAACACAAATGAAGTATTTCGAAAATAGAAAAGAATTAGTTTTGCCCTTGCATTAATAAATATTGAAGCTAGCTTTGGTTGTTTCCAAAATCTCCGTATTTTGCTGCTAACTTAAAGAAACGTCCAAAATTAAAATTAATCACCAAGGAGCGGATGACCTGAGGTTTTACTTAAGGTAATCATTATTTTAAAGTTATTTTTATGGAATCTTGTAAGTAAATTTATTTTATATTATATATACATTCTTTCAACGACTTATAAGGTCTCGGACAATGCAAATCGCCTGCATTCATCATCAAAAACCTGAATTCCGCCGATCACTGCTAATCACTAAAGGTAACAGGAAGCTGACTCTTTCAGTTCATTTCTTTTTGGTCTTGTTGCAGCTTATGAAACACCTTGCAAAAGAGCACAAATAAATTTGACCTTTTAATAAATTTCGGCAGTAATCCATTCAACGCACATACTGCTAATCCCACTTCACATCCATCCTGTACAAAAAATTTAGCAAAATTTTGCGCAAATCGTTCTTGATTGCAGTGAAAACCTCGAGCAGCCTCTGGACAGCTGTTTCAGCCCTGCTTGGATTTGCACAACATTTTTCTAAAAACTTTCATTATGCTTTGACAGCAAGCGTGGCCGCCTTGCATGGGGGACTTATTAGGAGCAAATCCCGCTTTAATTTGTCTATCCTACTGCAATGTCAGGTCAAAAAACGATAGTAAGATGTCGCTATTTTATCTGTTCAAAAAATTTAGCAATTATTACATTCCTTGTAAGTAGCGATTTCATACAAACACGTTCTCAAAATAAATTTAAATTTTATACACACACATCAGCCAAGGCCAGTTTACGTGTGGAGGTGGGCAGAAACGCAATTTCAAAGTTCTTAGGTATTATTTAGTAACTCTAACATTTTTCTGAGCGTGCCTTAAAAATCTAAATTTATAAGATTATCAGTCACTTGACCGCAGGCTGTTTCAACAATCGAAACCACTTAAAAATTCATAAGTGGACACTTGCGTAATCGGGAATAAACGGTCTCGACATGGAGACACTTTAGAGACTGAAAATCAATGAAGCACAGAGCCGTCCTTGATAATATTTTTTAATACGTTATTATCGATTCAAAACCGGAATAAATTGCGTAGAAATATGGCGGCATAAATTTAAATTACTTCCAGTTTGTTATTTTCAATGTCCACACATTAGAAGTGCATAAAATCGTGGCATTTAACAAGTTCTTCTTCCTACCTCATGGTTGCTTCCTTTTAAATCATAAACCGTTATCTATTCGGTTGTTGTTACATACAGGGTGGAACAAAAGTATCAAATAATAGCGGTAACTTTTCTATTAAAAAAAATGTTTAATCCAAAAGTTCTTCCATGTATTTCTACCCATGCTCTGGCATACACGGTTTATTCGTGTTCTTGTTTGTTTTGTTGCTTTGGCAACCAACCTTGGTTTCTTAAATGAAACCTGTAATAATTTTTCAAGTGTTTCATAAGACAGTGTTGTGCCAAAGTTATTTATCTGGCTTTCCAAAAAGACCTTCTATAAAATTTTTCCACTTTTTTTAGTTCACAGAAGGAACAAACAGAAAATGGTATACAATTGGCACTGTAGACTTTGCAAATTCTTGGCTTACGCAATTGTTTTTTTTCTATTCTTTGCCCTAACTTTCCTTTCCCTAAATATTTAAATATTATCGCCTCTTGGCCCTTTCGATTTCCTCCAGTCATTTCTTTTTTGCTTTTTCTTTCTTCCTTAGTAATTTGGCTTCCTGTTTCGTCAGGTTCAGCTATCTAATTCACGTAGAATTGTAGAACGTTTCACTTTTTGTACAAACATAATCTCAGTTCGCCTTTCTCGTCAGTAATAATTCTTTTAAAATGAGCATCTGATCCCGTCATTGGTCGGTTTCTCCTAAACTCTGTTTTGCTTCTGGTTTAACCATTTTTCCGTTTTCTTATACAACAGCATTGCTGTTCCTTCTATAGTTTCTACATTCAGAGAGTCTCTTCTTTAGCGTATGGGAGGGGGGTTAGACTAGTTACTCCTAATATTTATATGTTAAGCTGATGGTACTTTCACTTCTCTCCAACTTATTGATATAATTTGTACGTCTTGTCTCAGCCTGTCTTTGCTGTGCTCGATTAGTTCCGCCCATTATTATTTCTTGTTATGTCATATTTTGGTTGTGTTATCCGTGTTCTGGTTTGTTTCATTTGTGCAGCAGCTCTTCGATGTAGTGTTGACCGTGTTTCCATTTTTTCTTCTTCATCGTCTATAAGGTTCGCAGTAATACCAGGCTCTTTGTTTAAGGACCTTTTTTTTTCAATTTCGATATTATGAAGTTTCTCGTTTCTCTCTAACTCTCCTCTACTTTTCCTATCTCCTCTTTTATTTTCTGTTGTTCTGATTTGTAGATTTTTTGTTGTTCTTGATCGGTTTGAATTCCGTATCGCATACATCCTAATCTTGCTTCTCTACCCGTTTCTTTTTATTCTGATTTTTTGTTTTTGCCTATCTCTCCTTTTGCAACTTTCTTAATCTTCTCCAACTCTATTCTACAGAGTTTTGCGTTCTGTTTTAATCTTGCGTCTTTTTTCCGTTCTTGCTGTAAATAAACAGATTCTTGTATCTTTTCTTGTCTTTGTTTTCAGTATGTACGTATATCTCTTATCTTATTCGTTTAGTTCTTTTCGTTCAGAAAATAGCAGTAAGAGTAAAATGTGAATGCTAACGTAAATTGACATTTGAAAAATCTGATTAAATAAATTAAGAAGTCGAAAATAAATTTTTAATTAAAATCATTGTGAAACAAGAAACGATATACTGGGTGTCTCACAACGTACGGAGGAGACTGAAACAGTAGCAGTATCAAAACAAAGCTTTTTCCTTAACTCGCTTTTGACCAAACTCCAATAATAAGAAAGTTACAGTACTTTAACTTTCTTAATTTCCTCTTTAATTTACACCTACACCTTCTTAATTAATAAAAATTACTTCACAAAATGCAATTTTATGTTAAATAAATTTATCAAAACCACCATTCATAAAATGTCTATGTTAATCTGTTTCCTAGTTCTGTTTTTAATTAGTAGGCGGTGCACAACATGAAAATCCGTTTTTAGGCATTAAAAGAAAAAATGAAATAGCCGTAACTTTAACGTTACTACATTTTTTAAAATAGTTGTTTATTGTAAAGTAGTGTTCAATTAACTCATAAATGCCTCAAATTTGAATTCAAAACGTAAAATATTACTACAGGGAGTAACTTTTGTTTCTTAAGGAATTTCACTTTTAACTCTTGTAAATTTTTAGTTGTTGATTCTTTACCAAAAATTTATTGAGAAAAAAGCTTTAATTTGATCTCCCCTAACTACCCTTTTAATCTCCTCCGTAGGTTATGAGACACCCAGTATTTTAAGCATTTTTGAAATGTTTTTAATTGAAAATTCATGTTTTCTCTTATACATGAGCATGCAATTTTTTCCCTCAAAATATCCACCTAAAAAAAAATTTCGTTGTAATCTGCAAAATAATTTGATTTACGCAAAGCTTGAATGTAAAGACAATTATAGAAGTAAGCATTAGATATCTGAGAATTCTTGTTTGAAGGACAGAGAGATTATCTTTCCAGATAACTTTCCAGACATCCAACCAAATCAGGTTTTGAAAAAAAACCTCGAGTACAGTAATAGTGACAAGCAAGTGGGCACTCACTGTTTTCTTTGGTATATGTATATGCAGACCTATTAAAGGTTCATTTACATCAAACTTATCGCAACGGTAGTGCACATGTATTGGACTGTAGAAAACTTAGGGCCAGTCTCTTAATCTCTCATTAACTTTAATAGTTTCATCAGAGATGAAATACCGGGAGTCATAATTTTAAATGTCACGATTTATACATAATATATATATTTTATTTTTTTCAGGATTTTTAGGTTTTTAGGTATCAAATAACAGGGAATTATATACTTATTTATTCGTTAAAATAAATAACTTCTTAAGTTTTTTCGGGTCTTTGGACTATTTATTTCCGCATTTGCGTGTTGTTTGGTCAGCTCTTATTTGGAAGGTTTTCTGACAGTTAATTTTAGGTGTTCACATAATTTTTTTTTCCGATTTATACATAACATATATAGTTTCTTTTAGATTTTTACATATTAATTTATATTTACTTACATTTAGATATATATATATATATATATATATATATATATATCTTTTAGGATGATTAGATTGTTGTTAGGTTTAACATTTTTATGATTTTATCAGTGTGTTTAGGTTGTTTTTAGATCCTTTTTTTTAGTGTTTTTAAGTTGGTAGCGTACTGAAGATGGCAGCTTAGCTGCCGAAATACGTATCTACGGATATAAAAATTATTGTGGGCGGAGGTTAATTTCAGTTATCTCTTAAACAACAGTCTCCTTTACTATTTTGGTTTTGAGTTAGTTGATGTTTTGAAAAAGTTTTCTACTTAACATCGAAACGTCAATTACCAAATAATAATAATGACATGTTCGCAAACATATCTTATAAATTTCAATAGGCTGCTTTGTTGTTTTAATTTATTTTACTTCCCGGTAATCACACTTTTTGGCCAATAAAAAAGTAAAAGTAAAATAATTAATTAAATATAATTGTTTAATAACATTGGTTTCATTTTGAAAACAATTTTTTGAACAAAGAGATGGAGCACCAAATAATTTTAGTTTTAAGTTTCAATTAACTTAAAATACAGCAAAAGCAGAAGTAGAAATTATTACCGAGAGTGTCAGCGTTAACACGGTAACGTACCATTTGAAATTACCAAAAGTAGCTTTCATTATTGATCAAAAGATGGCGCTCCGGATGATACCTTCACAACTTGATTTTAGATTTTCAATTTAATTTTGAAATTAAAGTCGCTGCGAGGTCAAAATACGCATTACTGAGAATGTCGGCGGAAAAAAGAAATACTGTTACGGCAAATTTGGCTTTTGGTTAAGAGATGGAAGTTTCGATAATTCCTGTCATGCCTTGATTTTTATTTTTAACGTGAATTTTGAAATTCTAATCATTACCAAGTTAAAGGATTTTGCGCAGAATGTTAACCTTAAATGCATTTATAGGAAATTTTACTAAAATAATGTATACTTTCAGACAACAAATGAAATGACTCTTTTTACGTGCGTAGATTTCACACATTTTTGATGTAACGAAAAATTATAAAATCATATCTTATTTTTGAAATTCAATTAAATTAGTTTTTACTTTGGAATAATAGAGGGCGCTTCGCACAAGTCACTACCTATTAGTCAATATGAGGCGCTTCAATATGACAACCAAGATTTTAAGCAATCTGGACTGGACAATAAAGTTCATTATAAGTAAGTAGAATATTGATTTCTTGTCTTATTACGTAATTAATTTTAAATTTTAGTTTTCATTCTAATTGGTTGTAGTAATAATTAAGTTTAAAATAAGGATGGGTAGGGAGTTCGACAGAAACTTTCTTTTCTTTTAAGGGGCCCATGTTTAAAAAAGATTGGGAATCCCTGATTTAACAGTGGCGGCTCGCCAGATGGGGGCAGGTTGTCCTACTGAAGTTGTAGGGACAGCCCCGAAAAATTTATTTATTTAATTTATTTAGAATTTATTTGGAAAGATGCACCCACTTTCCCTTTTGCAGTTGTTGTCGATTCGTCGATTAAGTTTTGGTGAAAGGTGTTGGAATGCTGAGCAATAGTTCTGTGAATCCCAAACTTAAATCGAATTCAAAAATTACAAGCACGATCGCGAGGAGAGGGAGAAACGTTCAGTTACTTGAGCAAATAAAAAACGTGTCGCTTTTCAATTTTGATTGTCAAGAACGCATTCGTCGATTGTTTTTTGGTAAATGGCATTGGAAAGCTAAGCAAAAGCTCTGTAAATCCCACGCTTAGATTTAGTTGAAAAGTTACAAACCCCGAAAAACAAATTTATTTGGAAAATGCACCTATTTTCCCGTTTTGCAGTTGTTGCACGAGCCGCCACTGTGATTTAAATGCAAATTTATTTTGTTGCTTGGGTTGGATTGCAGATTCATCTTATCCGGATTAAAACTTGGTCACTTTAACGTTGTCTAATTTTTTTCAAGCATTAAAAAACAGTCGGGTGTAGATATGTTTACATCAAAAATTTTTGTTGTTTATATTCGAAATAATCAGAAAACAGGAAGCTTTTTCGGTTTACTTAACCGACAACAAGCTCTGGATACATAAACATCAAAAAACAAATAAATAATTTTAAAAATGAATATATTTCCGAATAGTCATTCTTAACTAACCAGAGACTCAAGTGCTTGCCTGTTTACAAACAAAATGATGCATATTTAAATTTTTAACCTTCTTGAAGCGCTCAAGGTTGTTTTTCTCGAAAACTACGGGCATAACAAACAAAAAAATTATTTATTTTATTAAAACGAAGTGCCCGGCGAAATGAAAATTGGTAAACATATTTGGGCAACCGCTTCATATTGCCCAATTCGATCAAGGCGCAATGTATTATTAATAGGTCAATGCTTGCGTCTGTATAGGGATTTAAAATAGAGGAGTAATGTGAAAAATGCACCTCGACTAACTCACCAAAATCGATAAATTTTTTTATGGACAACGGAGACGGGTTGAACTGGGAATAAAAGTCCAACATTTTCGTCAGGCTCTGGAGATTCCTTGCCGACAATTTCATTTTTGTGTTTGGTATCGTATATGAGCGGGCACAGATTTTATCACCTATTCACACCGACCAACGTCATTAAACTGATGTGAAGTGACCTTGCTTCTACAATAATTATTTGCTTGGCATAGCCTAAACCAGTCACGAATCGAACCGATATTTTTGTTTCAAACCAATCCCCACTGCTGCTGCCAGTAGAGACATCTACAAAATATATTACTAAACCGGGTACGCCGGTAGTTTACTAAAATTCAGATCCAAGAAATTCAGCGAGCCGCAGGAAAGCAAATCGTTATCGTGTACGTGTTGCGCAAAAAAATAACAAAAAACGGGGTTTATTCTGTAACATTAATATAGACTTGATACGTAATAATTATTGGTATGTTCCAAGTGACCTTGCAAAATCGGTATTCTGTAAACAGTTTCATAATGAAGTTTGTTCTAGTCCGATGAAAATTGTAAGTACAAAGTTTCTTTAATCTCGAACCGGACAGAAATATAAAGGGAAAACACTCAACGTTTCGCTATAGATTTATAGCTTCGTCAGGAGTGAAAAAAGTAAATAAACAAATCGTCAAGAGAAACGAAAAGGTAACATGATTTTAAACTAAAATAAATACGAGTTGTCTGAAATAAAGAGAAAAGTAAGTAGAACTAAATTAAAACTAATTTTTTTTTAATTAATTGACAGATCTATATTCTGTTTAAAGAGTCCAGAAAACTACAAAATATGTCATTTAAATTTTCAAAGTCCGTACGTTTATTAATAGAATTTGAAGGCATTTTAATTTTACACATTTCTATGAAACGTCTTTTAAAAATATTAGATTCACTGTACAAAATGTCAGTATTATCAAAATCAAAATTATGATTATTTACTAATGAATGCTCTACAAGCATTGAATGATTTTGATTATTTTTTTGAATATGATATTTATGTTGGTCTAAACGTTTTTTTTTTTTTTAATTTTGGCTCGTTTCACCTATATAAACAAAATTACAATTTGAAACAGTTTCGTAACAACTTGCTAGTGTTATTAAATTACCGGTAATTATTTTTTTAAGTTATTTTATTATTAATTTTAATTTAATTGGCCTTCCCGGTAGTGTTACCAATTACAGCTCAAGTGGCGACATCTCGCACCGGAGTTACCAATTATATTTTTATAAATACAAACAATATAATAATATACACATAATCATTAATCATATTTATTCCCACAATTTGTAATTTACTTATACCTATAAAATTAATTAAATAGAAGACATTCTATAGTTTGGAATTCGATTACAGAGGTTCAGATTTTATTCAAAATACTGTTAAGGCTGTATGCTCGCTTACAGCTGAACTCGATTTCAAATGGGCGTATCACTATTTTTCGCATATATTTAGAAGAAACATACGTTCAACATGTGTTCCTGCATTTTTACACACAAACGAAAAGAACAGAGAACAGAATTACCACCTAAACATTTTCCTTGTAATTTATGACTCTGCTGTCACTGATCTTTATTTTTGATTGGTTTACGTGTCAGTTTGACACACCCACAAGAGAATATTCCGATAAGGCCTCATTCACATGGCTACCGCCCGCGGCCTCCTGCAAATTCTAAGGTCGAGCGCACACTCAGATGAGTAAATTTTTTTATGTAAAAGTGATGTAAATAAAAACGGCGACCTGATCTAACACAGAAACTATGTAAAACTCGGAAAATAAAACTACGTCTGTCGGAAAGTGAAAGTTTATCAGAATTGAAACGACACAAAAAAAAACGCATAGCATGTTCCTCTCTAAATCAATAACGTCATTTTGTTGTTTCATTACCGTTATTATTACCCCTATAAAATTGTTTTTTTTTTTTTAATTTTACGTGGGTTGCTTTTTTTTATCTAGACTACACTAGACTAGATCCTGCACTAAAATTAGGCACAATGAAGTATTGCGGTTTAAAGTGGACGTAAAGAAAAAATATACATTATACAGAATAATTGTGCTTATGATTATTGGAATAGGAATTAATACTGCTCTAATGTACCGACGCTCATAGAGCAAGTTAATGCGTTAAAAAAGGAGGATAATTCATTGCCCTAAGCACGTAATCGGCGATCATTCTGATTGTGACGTTTATTTTTGCACCGGGTTCAAAGATAATGAAATTAATTTAGTTCCAGACTTAGTAGAATGTGGATGACTTCATGATATTATTGCTTGCTGCAATCATTTGACGCATAATGCACAGTTTACTTTTAAATATGAACATTAATGCAGCGGAGACGTACATTTCAATTGTTTCAAAATTTGTTGGTGGAAAAAGAGTTAACTTCTCTTTGAAAAATAGCTACGAAGTGAAATGCCACGCTGCGAGCCTTTCTTAAAATTTCAGTGAGCAATATCACCACCGCATTTATAAGAGAATGATCGGGAAAAGTCCAGGCAAATATACCAAAGTATACAGTGTGCCCGGATACGTAGGGACAGCATGGGTAACTTCTGTCTTTGAAGAGATAGAGAGATGATTAAAGTAGCAAAAATATGCAGGTTCGAGAGCTCATTAAGAATCCATTTTCAAACTTACTTGTCATGGCCAACTTGGTTAAAATTTTACTAAAACCAATATCTCCTCATTTCTTTTATTTGCCGTAACTTTTTTGTTATTTAAGATATTGAGATGCGGTTTGAACTAGTTTGCATGATAATTTAATTACTTTTATGGGCACTTAATAAAACTAATCTCATTTTTACAAATTTTCAATAATCTAACCTAACCTTAAAATTTTAAATTGGTACTCCCTAATTTTCTTGACCTTTATAAGAGAAAATTTATTTCTGAATGCAATGATGTAGCACACGATATGGAGACTTCTTCAAAATTTTGAAAAACCGAACTTATTCTTTTTACGAACAGAAATCGCTAGTGCCATGATCACAGAAATTTTGCTTTTTGTTTATCAAGTTATTCTGCAGTGGCACTGATCGATTGCAGCCAATGGTGAGCGAGCCATTAAAATTTTAAACAAATATCACATCAGCTAGGGGTATGATGTGCCAAAAAGATAAGAATTTCATTGGTCTAAAATTTTAATCGCTTGTACACGATTGTCCACGAACGATCAGTGGCACTGCAGCTTCATCTGTGTAGCCTTTTCTGGATACTGAGCTTCGTATATTTCACGAGTAAGTTCTACGTTCTTGTAGCACTTGGTATACGTATAGTCGCAATCAAGTGAATCGAGACCTATTTAAAGTTCCGCAATCCTTAAGGAGTGCTTATATTACATACATGTCTTCAATAAATTCAAAAGCAAATCTTTACAAAACTGTCGACTTGTCGCATACAAATCCTGATGAATCTTTAGCACAAGTCTTCGACAAATACTAGCACAGGACATCGTTTACACTATGTGACCTGTTCGCTACATATCTAGTATTTAATAATAAGAAAAAGTATCGCTCGTGAAAGATGACAATCAATTTTTGTTTTTGGCCGCGGCAGCATAATATTACTATGCTCTTTTTGGATCACTCCATCGTCACAAACCATCAGATCGCTTAATAGTTTAAAACAGCTAACTATTCTGCACGTGCGTAAAGTACCTTTGTATGGTCTGCGATCGCTGTGTTTTCCATTAATTTGGAATACAAATCTGTCTGGTAAAACATGTCGGATACATGTCAAATACATGAAAAATGTAATAGTAGTATGAGACAAATTTCAGATTCATTCCAGACTTGTCAAACAATATGTAGGACACATGTATAATACAAATATGTATGCAATGTAAACGCCCGTTTATTACCAACGTTAACAAGGGCGCGGTTAGCTTGCAACAGTCTCGATAACAAAGTTTTGTGATCATGGCACTAGCGATTTCTATTCATAAAAAGAATAAGTTCTGTTTCCCAAAATTTTGAAGAAGTTTCCATATCATGTGATACATCATTGCATTTAGAAAAAAAGTCTCTCTTAAAAGGGCCAACAAAATCACCAATTTAAAATTTTAAGGTTAGGTTAGATTATTGAAAATTTGTAAAAATGGGATTAGTTTTATTAAGTGCCCATAAAAGTACATAAATTATCGTGCAAACTAGTTCAAACCGCATCTCAATATAATCAAGTTGGCCATGACAAGTAATATTTGAAAATGGATTCTTAATAAGCTCTCGAACCTGCACCTTTTGCTAATTTAATCATCTTTCTATCCGGGTACACTGTATACGTCAAAGTTGCGTAGGAGACGTTTTTACCGAAAATGCAGAGCACGACTATTTCTTGGGCAAGGTAGAAAAGAAAACAGGCAGCCGAAGCTGAGGGTGACTACGGACTAATAGAAGAGGTGATACCTCTTAAAAACTTAGAAGAAAATAAATCATCTTTAATGAACTACTTGAGCAGGACCCAGGTAGAGTTAGAATCGTTAGAGGGAAACACTGTTGGCCAAAACACCAAAGTGAAATGGCATAAAGAGCGAAGACTAACAGCAACGAAATTTGGTATTGTCTGTAAAAGACGTCAAACAACTGATACCAAAAAATTGGCGTAAAAATTAATTTCCTCTAATTTTTCGAAAGTATAGTTACAAATTGGTGCCGTAACCATGAAGAAATTGCGAGAAAACAATTTTCACAGGAATTTGGACATAAAGTTGAACGGCGGATTATTTATATCTAAAGAAATGCCGTATCTTGGAGCTAGTCCTGATGGACTAGTTGGTGAGGATGCTATAATAGAGATCAAGTGTCCCTATAAGTTAGCGAAGTTCAAAATAACTCCTCAGGAAGCAGCAAAGATGAAAGTTATGCCCTATTTCTTTTTGGATGGCAATACTGTGAAACTGAAGAAAACACATATCTACTATTATCGGATTCAAGGGCAGTTGGCTTTAATGAATAGTTGTATTCGTTGTATGGACACCTTTGGGAATGATATGTGAACAAGTAATGTTATTTACATAAACGTCAAGAAAGTTCTGAATTCATCATAATACATTATTTTTTTCTGAAATCTTATAAGATTATTTTTGTAATAGTTTCAACTTTTAAGCACACGAAAGCTATAATTTTGACAATAAAATAAGTAAAACCGATTTGGTTTTGAAGACTAGTGTATAAAATAGAAATTATAGACGATTTTAGAAAAAATAACAAGCAATTTACATTTACAACACACCTGTAATACGTTTTCTTTTTCAGATTAAAAAAGATGACAATTTTTGGCATAAAATGAAGCCGAAGTTAAAATATTTTCATTTAGAACATATGCTGCCTATACTGGCTTTAAAAGAAAATTAAAATAACGATCCTGATCGATCTGGACAGTTGAAACCTCTTTCTGATAATCTGGTGACAATTCTGAAATAGATCTGTATTTGAAATCTGCTCTGCAAGATTCCATATTATATAATGCCATATAATATCTAACTGTACTATGTCCACTAAAAAAAAATTGAGACAATTGTTGTGCATACATATTTGAGTTATTTTATTATAGCGTTTTCTGCTGGCTGCACCGGTATGCACTGAGTGTATCTCCATCTCGTTTTATTACATAAAGCTGAAACGAGTTGGAAATACACTCAGTGCGCACTAGTGCAGCCAGTGGAAAACGCTATTAGTTTGAATGCAACTTTAAACTTGTTTCTATAGAAACTTAAAAAACACGGAAATAAACAAACGGACGAATACATGATAGCAACAATAATTAACTCCTCGTATTTAAAACAGAACGTATTACGTGTTCCAGATTCTTTTAGTGTGTAGTACAATATGATTCAAAATGGCCGCACTATTATCACCAGAACGTTAATATTAACAGGATCAAAAACAAGCTTTTAATTTTTTTTTTGAGATGCTTGACGAATGTTTAAAAATATCGTATAATGCAGATGCACTTACAAATTTGAAACCGTGGTTGTAGATTAGGTTACAGTTGATGAGATCTGAATCCTCGTATTCATCAAGTATTTATATTTTATTCAATTAGTTGTGTAGAAACAAAAATTATTTGACGCAGTTCCGTTTCACTATTTGGGTGAACTTGATATTCAAAATGTTACATCACCGACCCATTTTACTTATTGTTTATTCCTGTGTTATCACATAATATTAATTACATGCATTAACAGGCATTTTTAATGATGTCAAGGTAAATGTGTACACAAATAAATAACAAAATATTGAGCAAAATATTGAACATCCCCTTTTTAAAACTAATTAAGTGCATGACTACCAGATTTGCAGAAGTTTATTATGACAAAAATGTTTCTTTCAATGTACCGTAAAAAAATTTACCAAAAAGCACGACTCTGAAAAGAGAAATCTTTGTAGAATTATTTTCTGGCAGCGCTCGGTAGCGTTCGTGTGTTTACGGTGCGTGTATTCTGTGTTTCACTCATACACGCACTGAAACGCATTCGCTCTCACTCATACTCTTCATCTGTCACTAAATCGGGAGAATGAATGTGCGAATTCGCCCCTCTTGCACTAGGCCCGAAGGCGGAGCTAGCGTGTATCACATACCACATTTGATTTCAGCGATTTCATTCCGAAAATTTCAAATTTGTTTCCCATTTCCTGACCTTATTTTTAAAAATAAAAAATAAAACTAAACGGTTTATTATTATTGAATACTGCGAAATTTCGGCTAAAGGCTTACATTTTCGAATTTTTTTAATTTTAATTTTTTTTAAGGCCTTTTTGGCAATTCTCGAAAAACGAGCCTTTAGCCGCCTAACAGAATCTATTTAAAAATTTTTCGCGAAAAATTGATACGATTTTAATGAAAAATAAGCCCAGGAAATGGGAAAAACGATTTTGGGGCCGAGCAAACGGCCTTAAGTATTATGTGTTATCAATATAGCATCGAGGAAAATAGCCCGTCCAGTCTCCCCGATGCCGATTATGCATCGTAACACCCCCGGTATAGCGCAGATCTGAATCGTTCGATTGCCCAGTTTAACAGAGATGCGTGTTGTTGAGTATTCTCATGTATTCGAAATTCGAATAGGAAAGAAAATACTAAAATTTCTCAGCTATTAAATGTTATTAAAATTAATTATTAAATAACGTTCCAAATTTTCGTTCGTTCATTCGTTTCGATTTGTCGTGAGAATGTATTGTCTTTTAAAGCGAGAAAACGATCTCTCAATATAACAGGTTGTGAGAGAAGCTTTCTGTAAGTAAATTTTGAACTCTTCAATATTTACGGAGAGACTGAGCAATCAAATAAATGTCGAATCGTCAAAATCAAAATTAATGAGACACAGAATTCGATCGTAGAATCCCCGTGCCTATCGGAAATGCAGTATTCGAAATTTTCATTGGGCCTTAACTCATTTTTCTCGATAGAACCTCATAAGTTTCTTAGCTTACTTCAACAGAACATTTTTTTCTGAGTACGCTGATACCAAATATGTCATATTTTCTTTTAAAGTTATTTGAAATTAAGGGAGTGTAAAATTTCAATAAGACATGCTCTATTTTAAATTATTATCATCGGGAAATCGATTAATCAACACATCGTTTCATCACGTTATCGTTCTATCGGGTTATCGATCCAACGCTTCATCGATCCAATATTTCATCTATTCGTCGCATCATCTATTCATCGCTTGATCCATCTATCGCCTCAATGATGCATCGCTTCATCGATCCGTCGCTTTATCGATATATCGATCCATCACTTCGTCGTTCCATCGCTTCATCCATCAATCGACTCATCGAATCGTCTGTTCCTCAATTTTTCACTAGATCGATATATTGCTTCATCGATCTATCGCTTAATTTGATATTTTTGGCTTTGTCAATGGCTTGGTCAATCGATTCATTGATCGCTTCTTCGACCCTTCGTTTCAATCAATTTCATCAATTTATGTACAAATTCGTCCATAACGAGACTAATTTCGTTAGGACCCCACTTGGCTTTTCACGTTATTTTTCAAAGTTTGGCTACGGAAGTATTAACTTAAGTATTGACTTGTTCAACTGCACGAATTCTGCAAATGTCTCAATTAAGAGTTTTTTTTTACGATTTAGGAGATTGTTAAGACTGTAGAAAAACGCCAATTAAAGTGTCTCATATCTAAGTATTTTTCATTTTCAGTTCATTGCTACAGAGCACTCTGGGAGCAACTCCATCCTGTGTTATTACTAAAGCATCGAGCAAAATAGCCCGTCCAGTCTCCCAGATGCCGATTACGCATCGTAACACCCCCGGTGTAGCGCAGATCTGAATCGTTCGATTGCCCGGTTTAACAGAGACGCGCGTGATTGAATATTCTCAGATATTCGATATTCGAATAGGGAGGAAAATACTTAAAATTTCTTATCTATTAATTATTATTAAAATTAATTCCAAATTTTCGTTCGTTCGTTCGTTCGTTTCGTTTTGCGGCGAGAATGTATTTTAAAGCGAGAAAAAGATCTCTCAACACCACAGGTTGTGAGAAACGCTTTCTCTAGGTAAATTTTGAACTCTTCAATATTTACGGAGAAACTGAACAATCAAATAAAATGTCGAATCATCAAAATCAAAATAATGAAATGCAGAATTCGGTCGTAGAATCTAGAATCCTCGTGCTTATCGGAATTACAGCCAGATATCGAGCTCCGCTGCGTGCGAAATACAACGCCTTTGAGATTGGACCTTCAGGTTCGAGACCTTAGTTATTACACACATTGGGCCTTATGAATAAAGTTTAAGCAATTGTTTTTCCTTAAAATTTACTAGTAAACGCTTAATATCAAATGAATAAAATCTTTAGCAATTACTTGACCTTGTAGCAATTGCTACGACACTAAGGAAAAGCTTATAGTAAAAGGTTTTGCTTAAAAATTTCAGGTATTTGCTTAATGTTGTATAAATAAAAGGAGCAATTGCTTTATCTTTTAAGCATTTGCTTCAAAAATTTTAAGGCTACTTTAACCTAGAATTGCATTTGCTTAAAGCAATTATAAATTCGTATTCAATGCATTTGTGCGTTAATAATTACGTTTGTACGTTTTATCAAGAACCAAATGATTTCTACAATCCGTTAATAAGTTATTTAGATCAATTGTTGCTATGAAATTTTTAACGCTGCACAGTGAAAATCATTTTTGCACATAAGTTTTAAGCCGTAAAAAAACGCAAGTTTGACTGACACGATTGGAAAGTTCGATCGAATAAAGCGATAGTTTGAAAGGCAATAAAAATCTGTCAAACTAAATTGCACAGCAAGAGTTAATCTAAATAATTTAATAACGCAATATAGTGATTTAAACTAATTCTTATTAAACATTTTTTCATTGATAATAAAATACATTACTTTCATTTAAAAAATAGGAATTGTGAAAAAACTACTGAAAAGAGTTAAAAGGCCTTTCAAATGAGCTATCACATGGCCCCTCATTACAATAAATAAGAGATAACTGTCATTCGAAGCTTGTTTCAGGATTTTACATAAAAATCGTTCATTTCGTAAAAAATGAATTTATTAGATCAAACTTATTTTTCACTTCTCCTTTCTTATTGCTTATGTTTTACTACTTGTTTAATTGTAAATGACACAATAAAAATTTACATATAATTATCAGTTATTACTTGCGAGGCTTTCTCTTTTTTATGTGATTTATTAAAAATAATTTTTTCTTTAAATTTTCTAGCAAAAATTATTTTTGTCTAACTCGGTTTCAATATCAATAAAGGTTATTGAATTTTACACTTGCAAGTATCTTGTTAAATTGCAGATACTTTTTTTTGTATCTGTATCTGTATCTAGATATTTTCCGGAAAAAGTGTCTGTATCTGCATCTAGATACATATTTTTGAAAGTATCTGCATCTAGAGACTATTATAGCCGTTTGTACCACGTCTAGTTAAAAATTAAACCAGGTTTAACAGTAAACCCAGTTTGCACCGCGGCTTAAACCGTAGTTAAAAACTCGCTAAACCAACTCAATTTAATCCGCCGCCCGTGATGTTTTAACGTTGAGTTGGTTTAGCGAGTTTTTAACTACGGTTTAAGCCGCGGTGCAAACTGGGTTTACTGTTAAACCTGGTTTAATTTTTAACTAGACGTGGTACAAACGGCCATTAGAAATGTATCTTTAACAACACTGTATACACGTATCAGAAGCAAATCTCTTCAGTTACAAAAGCGGCCAAGTGGGATAATTAATGGCCAGTTGCACCAAACACTTAAGCTAGTTTAAGCGTTGTTTATAAGTGACATTTGAGATTATATAACATTATTGTCACTCACATTCTAAGCGGCGCTTAAAGTTAAGGTCGGCTTAAGTGTTTGGTGCAACTGGCTCTAACCCACTAAGCATAGAATGTTACACAGAATTTCTGAAACGTTTTCAAACAACTTAGCAACATTTTGAACGAAATGATAGAATATTACGAATGGTACATGGAATTTTAGAAAAATTTTGTGCAAATCGCCCTTAATTGCAGCGAGAACCTCGAGCAGCCTCTGGACAGCTGTTTCAGCCCTGCTTGGGGCTTCTTCAGCAGAGACGTAGCTCGACATTCCCGCTGCAAACAAAAACGACTTGTCCAATTTATTCGCATGCAAGCATGGCCGCCTTGCATGGGGGACTTATTAGGAGCAAATCCCGCTTCAATTTGTCTACCCTACTGCAATGTCAGGTCAAAAAGCGATAGTAAGATGTCGCTATTTTATCTGTTCGATACATGGAATGTTATGAAACACCAATGTAATGTTACCACATAACAGAATAATAACATTTATTGAAAATATCGAAATAATTTTACAGCTTGGCAAGAAACATTACATAATATTGTTGGAACATGATATTTTTATGATAAGTAACGTTTTATTGAAATGTTATATTAACAACCCATATTCAACGATGTCACAAATATTTAATGCGCATGTGCGCAATAATATTATGGCGTCGCAGCTTTCCCTTCACTCTTCACTGGTTCCGTCAATTTACTAAACTTATTCGACTTATTTTCCGATTGCTGCTGATAGTGCTGATTGTCGTTGCTGTTCTTGGGGAAATGATACATCATTTATTTAATAAAGAGGTAAGCAGTTTGTGAGCTAATTTAATACTTCTATTTTACGTATTAAATGGTATGTTTATGAATCATCGTTAACATATGCGCAATATGTTGCAGTTTGAATTTGTACCTACCTCTTTCAAATGTTTATTATTAAAAACGCAAAATCTATAAATAAAAAATATATCTCAACTTCTTACGTGATAAAAACTGATAGCGTTTTCTACTGACGTGCATTTCATGCACTGTGTACGCACTCAGAGTAACTCCAACTCATTTTATTACTTGAGGTTGGAAGAAGGTGGTAGGTACACTGAGTGCATAAGATTCTACTTTTTTTTATATCTGCAAATTAGCATATTTATTGGTGAAAGTGACAATGCTAGAGGAAATTTTGAAAGTACTATTTTCATACTTAAAAGAAAATAGCTTGAATTCAGGTTCATCGCAATGATTTTAAATAAAAAAACGTAGTAGTCATTAAGAAAAAAAAAACAACTTAATTGTCAATACAATTCTTGGTATAAAAAAATTTGCTAATTAAAAAAAGCATTAATGTGATTTAATATATAAATCACTACAACGTACTAAGGCACTCGATCTCTGTCTAAAGACACAGGTACTGCCATCATATGTTTTTGACACGCGACAGTGGGTATTTGACCTTGAACAAATCGGTTGTCAAAAATGACAACGTGGAATATTTTATGTAAATCAGTATGAAAAATAACGCAAATAGTTTCAATTTCCATTTTATTGAGACAAAGTATAAATTTATAATAAAAGTAAGCAGCTACGATGCGATATGACATAAGAAATGGGAAAGTTCTGCCTAAAAAGTATCTTTTTTGTCAGGTAATACCTACGGTTTTTTGGACTGGGTCCTAAAACTGATTGTCATCCTAAATGTTTTTGAAATTCGCTAAATCCAATTATTTTCCAAGTCCCATTATCCAGAACCTAATAGCTTACCCTTGGAAGATGATGGAAAATTACAATTAGTCAACAATTTTTATTTTAAAGTGAACAGCTAAATTACCGAAACTTCTGTTTCTATGGTCAACTGTTTAGAGATTTCTGCCTTGAAATAGTTTCGGGATTTAAGTAAACTTAATATTTTACCTGAAAAGCTTCTAACATACTCACGTGTACTTTTTAGATTTTAGATTTATTGTAAACTTATTCTTTGTTGATTGTAAACATATTCTTGTCGTTAATAAAATAGAAATTAAAATGATTTGCGTTACATTTGCGTTCTGATTTACATAAAATATTCAGTTTGTCATTTTTGACAACCCGCTTGTTCAAGGTCAAATACCCACTGTCAAGTGTCAAACCCATATGATGGCAGTACCTGTGTCCTTAGACAGAGATCATTTAAATGATTTTTTAGCGAAGATACCAGTCGTAACCGGGTTATACATTTTGGTTAGTGGTGGTTTGTCATTAGTGTCATTTTTAAAAACCCCCTCCACTGTTAACGAATGTTTCGCTGAAACGTAGCTGTTTTAAAAACTGGTCAATGCGTGGTAGCCGTTCAAAGTTCTAACCTCACATCTTTTGTTATTAATCTTTGGTTCTAACCTCCGAATCCAACAGAAAATGAATCTGAAGAAAATAGAAATGTTTTATTTGTTAGATGATATATTTATGCTAAATGAAAGCAATGTAGTGTTTCAGTTAATTCAAAACTATTCGGACTGGAACGTGATATTTTCAACCCTACTGAAATTTAAAGAAGGACATTTAAGACTAGATCCAGAAGATTGCTGGTTGGATTGGTACAATGAAATTATATTTTTTCAATTATTCAGAATGAAAAAAGTAACATTTTACTGTTTATTGGATGAGTGTATAAATAATGACGTTTATAACATAATAAAAAAAAAATACAGTGGACGTTACCCTATTCAACCGGAAAGAAGTTTACTGGTGTTTGTGTGGTATATGTCCAAGCAAGATACATTGCATTCTATTGGTGACAGATTCAATATGGTACCATCGACAGTTATGCAAATTGTTAATGCATTTTTATATATTATCAATTTCAAATTAAGATCAAAATATATTACATGGCCAACAACGGAAGAAGAATTTAATAATATCAAACAGCAATTTCAACATTATCCTAGTAAGAATGTGACTTTAATATTATTTTGCCTGTTATTATATAATATAATTTTTAGATGTTATCGGTGCAGTCGATGGAACCAAAATTAATATTAAGGTACCAAAAAATCAACATGATAGCTACATGGATAGGTATCACAATCATTCTATTACAGCAATAGCTGTATGTACTGCCTATAAAATTATTACTTACCTATTCATAGGTTTTCCAGGATCAGCCCATGATTCAAGGGTAATTTATTTGTTTTTATTACTAAAGTCATTTAATCAGTACTTTTATGGCAGATAAAAATTGTATTTCATTCTCCTTTTACAATTGTAAAGCTGAAAGATGATACTTGAAAGATTTCAAGTTACTGTTGAAAGCAAAAAATTATAGACAAAAACAGTTTCCTATCATTATTCTTTCTCAAAATGATATAGTTTAAAGATAACTTTACAGATAAGCTTTCAAATTAAACAAGCGTAAGACTTTGTTAAAATTTATAAATTCATTTTTAATTACTACCATATTGAGAAAGAATAATTACAGGAAATGTGTTTGTCTACTATTTTTTGCTTTCAACTGTACAATAAATATAATTTGAACATAATCTTAATAGAAACTTTATATTCAGATTAAATCATCACATGCAAAATTTGCAAAATACATGCAATTAAATTTTATTTTATAGGTTTTTTCATATTCACTTATGGCACGGCATATTGAAGAACATGGAGCAAGAAAATATTTTCCAGATAGAAATTATCACTTAATAGGAGATAGTGCTTTTCCCTTGAGGGAATGGATGATGACACCTTATAGAACAAATGCAAACACAACACGTCAACAAAGAAGGCACAACTATCTCTTAAGTGCAGATAGAATTGCAATAGAACATACTTTTGGCCTCATAAAAGGACGATGGAGGCGTTTGATTTTCATAAATACTTATTCTGTTTCCAAGGCAACAGAGATTGCAAACGCAGCATTTATTCTACATAATTTTTGAACATATAAAATAGCGACATCTTACTATCGCTTTTTGACCTAACATTGCAGTAGGATAGACAAACTGAAACGGGATTTGCTCCTAATGAGTCCCCCATGCAAGGCGGCCATGCTTGCTGTCAAAGCATAATGAAAGATTTTAGAAAAATTTTGTGCAAATCGTTTTTGATTGCAGTGAGAACCTCGAGCAGCCTCTGGACAGCTGTTTCAGCCCTGCTTGGGGCTTCTTCAGCAGAAACGTAGCTCGACATTCCCACTGCAGACCGAAAACGACTTGCCCAATTTATTCGCAATTGCGATGTAAGAGTGATGAACATATAAAATAGCGACATCTTACTATCGCTTTTTGACCTAACATTGCAGTAGGATAGACAAACTGAAGCGGGATTTGCTCCTAATGAGTCCCCCATGCAAGGCGGCCATGCTTGCTGTCAAAGCATAATGAAAGATTTTAGAAAAATTTTCGGTCTGCAGTGGGAATGTCGAGCTACGTTTCTGCTGAAGAAGCCCCAAGCAGGGCTGAAACAGCTGTCCAGAGGCTGCTCGAGGTTCTCACTGCAATCAAAAACGATTTGCACAAAATTTTTCTACATAATTTTTGTTATCTACATGGAGATGAATGGCCTGAACCTTATGAGAATGAACGTGACGAAGAAGATTACTTTGTACAAAACAGAGTTGACAGAGTATTAGGTGAAATTAAACGAAATTATATCTGCACAATGTTAAATCAATGAAATGTATTTAATAAATTATGAATCAATGTATTATATTTGTTAAGTGATGTATTAATCATTCAATTAAAACAAAAAAATTTGCTGCAAATCGTTTTTGATTGCAGTGGATCCATCGAGCAACCTCTGGACAGCTGTTTCGCCTTGCATGGGATGACTTATTATGTAGCAAATCTGGCTACAATTTGTTTTCCTACTGCAATATTAGGTCAGAAAGCGATCGAAGGATGTCGCTACTTATTTTTAATAATTCAATGTTTAATACATAACATAAAAAAATATTTCTGTAATAGAAACACAAATTTATCAATAATTCTGCAAACATGTATCTAAGTAGAGTATTTTTGAGTCATTTATTAATATTTCAATGTTTAATACATAACATAAATAAATAATTCCATAATAAAAACACAAACTTATCAATAATTCTGCAAACATGTATCTAAGTAGAGTATTTTTGAATCACTTATTAATAATTCAATGTTTAATACATAACAAATACATAATTCTATAATAGGAACACAAACATCAATAATTCTGCAAACAGGTATCTGGTAAAGTACATGTATATTTGATTTTAGTCAGATTCATCATTCTCTGTCCGTTTACGCTTGTTTTTGGTCTCTGCCATTTGTTCCAGAATTGATAGAAACCTTTCTCTTTGCTTATTTTGCTCTCTTAATATGTCCTGTATTGCTGTAAATTGTTTTTCCCGAGCTTCCCTATCTGTGTGTAACTCGTCTTTCAGGCAGGTCAGTATTGTGGTAACATTTGATTGAGGTCGAAGGGTGTTTATTGTTTTAAATCTACTTTTTATGTTAGAGGCAGTTGAAGAACTCATTTCACTTTCTGTTGATGTTTCTGAGTCTAAATTTGTATGTACTTCCGAATCTAGAAGAAATTCTGGATCCGTTTTATCTTTGCCTCTTATAAAATTTTGTTGTTTCATTTTAAATATTAAAATTAGTACTTTCAGAGAGAACAAAACTATACTTTAATCCGATATAATAGTAGGTAATGAATCTTTCTCTGTAAATCAAATCAGAGTAAAGTAAGCCTCGTTTCTTAGAATGTGTGTAAATAGATTTTCTATTTAAACATACCTAATATGGCGTGCATCAGGTCAAAAAAAATTGGTTCTTCCCCATTCCAGTCTTATTTAGTTGTTCCTTAACAAAAGTGAAATAGGTTTTCTGTAAGTTCGCAAATTTTTGACGACAATGTTCCCCACCACCAGGACCCAAAGAAAACCCTTCTTCTTGTAATTCTGTCGCGACTTGGGTCCACAATTTCGTCTTAACATTTTTCTTATCGTTAAATTTGTCACTTAAACGGTGTCTTATTTTCAGAAAACATTCGGTGGCTTCATTGTCCCGATCTGTGGGCTTTTTAGATGACCAAATTATATCTAGAATTACTGGTGTACAGTCTACGTAGAACATTATTAAGAATGTAGATATTTACCTGTAGAACTTTCAAAATTTGCTACATTTGTATCTTCACTACCGGGAATGACTTCTGTCACACCATTTTCAACAATGTATTGCTCTGCAGCTCGAGGATCTGAAAAACACGTGCTTTCCCAAACTAACCAACAAATTTAAAGTATTCTTACCGTTGAGCAAGGTATTTGCAGTGTTTATGTCTGTAATCACTGTATAATCGGTGCCTCTATTATTTAAAGTGATTTCGATTAAGTCCATTTCATTCATCTTACAAAAAATTTGGAAATAGAATATAAATCACCGCCTGTCGTTAAGAATTTTGTCGTTTGACATCAGACTTTTGACACTTCCCGGTTAACCGCCAGTAACTTACCTCAAGAACCTGGTTATGAAATCTGTAACCGGGTTATCAATTAAAAATGGCGACTCGAGAGGGGAACTTCCGTTACCGGTCTCGCGAAAACACACAATTTATAACCACTTGAAACCGGTTATTCGCGGTAACGTCGCTAAAAAATCATTTTAGTTATTAAGATACAGGACCATTTAGTTATTAAGATAGCCAGCGAAGGGTTCGTACCTTGAATAAAAAGTACATTTTGTAAAAGTGTTATTTGATAAACAAGCTCATTACAATTGTGTTGTTAATTGTTGTAAGCAGCAGCTTATAATTAAATTGTTCTGAAATTTAACGACTATAATTTGTGAACCCCCAAATTCGTAACAATACACAATGTCTGGTAAGTCGACGTATTCCTTTGAAGGCGTATTAGTAGAGCTCATTTGCAATTGATTTGACCATAATATGCATTGTACAAAATGCAATAGCTTCTGAGAAAACTACGAAAAACTATTATTCTGCCCGAGTAATTTTAGATAAATGGTAGTAGGGAGTCTATTTCTAAGGAAAACATAAAAATTAAAATATTTCGAAAAGTATTCCATTTTGTATAATGCATATTATTTTTTTATTATTGTTGAAGCACATTATCTTTGTTTATACAATTTTTTTCTTTGACATTTTGATATTTTTTTAAATGTCACTGAAATTTCAAAGAAATTTCATTCTTTTTTTCTGTTGAAAAGTTTCCCTTTAAGAATATTGAAATTTTCACATTTCTTTCAAAAACAAATATTTTTTTGAATTTTCCACATCCCTAACCAGAATAGCGTTAATAGTTTTCCATTTTCATGCGCTTACGTCCATTACATTACCCACACACTCTGTTCATACATAGGTGTCGTACTTGCTGCTTCGTCCGCGAACTTTTTGAAATTTTGAATTGAACTAGTATTAACTAGCCTTGTTAAATTACCGGTAATTTATTTTTAATGTTACCTTACCGGTAATGTTGCCGTAATATTACGAATTACAGCTCAAGTGGCGACATCTCGCGCCGAAATTACCACTTTTTAATTACACTTTTAACTAGTGTTGTGAGTCGGTAATAGTGAGTTTGCGGTAGTGTGTTTTCCGTTATAAAAAATTTCTTTATAATCTGTAACGTTGTTGTTATAGAAAATTATTCCGTATAACTAATTTCCGAACGCTATTTTTTAAAATAAGGGAACCAATCAGGAAATAATCCTTACGGAATTTGTAGGCGTACACAGTCGATTTTAGTCGACGAAGTTGCCGAACATTTTTAGGTTATAGCAAACAAGCATATAAAATTTTATAAAAGCTAATAAATTTATTAACGTTACGAATGAATAAAATATAATTAATAATAATATTATTGTAAAAGCTGCAAAATTATTCAGATTTCCAATACTGACCAACTCAGAACATCAAATTAGACGAGCTATCTGTCCATCTGTCACGCTGACAATTCTCTCGCTCCAACGGTCACTTTCTAACCAAGAGACGTTTATAACGTAATTTATTTTTGGCGATAACCGCAAACGAACTTTTCATAATATTGCATTACATTATATTAATCCGGCAATACATGATCATAAATTGCGTGAAATTTACATGTAATTTATGACAAAACCTATTTTACAACGTGTATAGCGAGAAAAAAGAATTACATGAATTTATACACGTAAAATTGACAACATAGAGCAAGTTCTATTTTTCAAGGTTTTTGACGTGAAATTTTAGTAAATTCTAGTGACTTTGATTATTGCTGTTGGCTGTTGACTCAGATGAATAAATAACGACTTCAGCTAGTTTATGTGGGTATATGTTTATAAATAATTTTAGCTTGAAGATAGTTTAATCATTGATAACCAAGTGCTCTCCGTTTGGATGATACCCTTGATAACATAATCCAACATTCCCAGCTATTCAAAGAAAATAACTTGAAGTTAGAAGCATTAATGAGTTACCATTTTCACCAACATTAACATTCTAAATTAGTATTTAGCGGAATATCTTTTTATGAATATAATTTAAACGTGTATTGCGAATTAGAATTCATGAATTTATACACACATGTTTACATGAATTTTGACGTGAAATTATTGGATCATGTATTGCCGCCTTTATAAGCAAAAATGGCCGTATAACGTAACGGAAAAGGGTTGCCGCAAACTCACTAATATTACGACGATACCTTACAGTAAATTTCCAATGTTACCGGTAAGGTAACATTCATTTGTTACCGGATGTTACCGTTTGTTACCTCAGTTGTCAACATGACGTAATTTCGAGTTGCACACTTGCAAAATGCAAGTAAATCAATGAGACAAATGGTTAGGGAATATTTTTGATTGCTTAGGAAAAACGTACTAAATACTAAAAAAGGTAAATAAATATTTCATAACCTAAAATAATTTTCGTGAATTTATTTAGTGGAAATACGTTATATTAAATATTGGAAACTTTATTATTAACAAGAGACAAAATTATAATGTGTGTCCGATATCAAATTTATCAGAAAATTGAGTAAATATCACATATTTGGTTAAAAGTAGTGTTGTTAAATTACCGGTAATTTATTTTTAATGTTACCTTACCGGTAATGTTACCGTAACATTACCAATTGCAGCTCAAGTGGCGACATCTAGTGCCGGAGTTACCAATTACACTTTTAACTAAAAATGTGATTTTTACTCAATTTTCTGATTAAATTGATACCGAATATGCATTACATTTTTGGCTTTTGTTAAAAATAAGGTTTACAGTATTTAATATTTTTTATTTCCACTAAATAAATTCATGTGTAAACGAAAGTTATTTTAGGGTATGACATATTTATTTCCTTTTTTTTAGTAATTACGTTCTTCCTAAATAAACAAAAATATTTCTTGACTATTTCTTTCATTGCTTTACTGAAATTTTGCAAGTGTGTAACTCGAAATTATTCTTGATGACAGAGGTAACAAACGGTAATAAACGGTAACAAATGAATGTTACCTTACCGGTAACATTGTGCTTGGATATTTTCTACAGATTTAATCATTTGATTATGGATGTCGCGACCCACAGGTAAAGAAATGTTGCCCTTTTGTGTCGTGCGTTGTGTACGCCGACGGCACTGTGGAAAATGTAAACAAAAGTTGTCTTTTATTTGCACGTCAGGTCAGTTCACTTTTACCTGGATCACTTATTCAAAAATTTGTCTGTTTTATTTGGCTACATGATCTAACCCAAAGTGATCAAAAACGCTTCTCGCCTTGCTGAAACTACACCTCGGAAATTCTGGATCAGTTTGGATCAGTTGGTTCACTTGTAGAAGGGATGTTATTTCAACTGATTGTCAAATTACATTACTCGTCCAAATAACCTTTTGTTTTTGCTTAACTCGCAGTAAAGTGATGCAAAAATAATATCTTCATCTGAAGATTAAAATGCAGCGATCGCATCTCGCATGTTTTATTTACTATTAAATCGATCACTTTGGGTTAAACTGAACTGACCTGAACTAATCTGCGTTGCAAATAAAAGACAACTAAATTTACAGGTTATACTGACTTCTATGTTTTAACATTAACTATTTCTATTCGTAGCAATTAATTGGTTATTTTCAATTACGGGCGTCCATTTGGCGTAGCCAAGACAACGCTTGAAATGTCCTAAGTTTGTTTATAATTATAAACAAACTTCAAATATTCAATTGAATATGTTATTTCTAATTTAAAAAAATGGACTGATTATTTGCTCTTCTAAATTCCTTCGTTAAAATTAAGTTCCATTTAACAAAACAGAATTTTGATAATCAAAAGCGCTTAATTTGTAGGGAATTTTGTAATGGTAAATATGGCAACGCCGGATATCGGTAAAACAGATCTCCGGAACGTATGTCAAATTGCAAGTTGATTCGTGATTAGGTTATGTAGCAGGTAAAATTATTGGGTAAAATAGTTATTAAAAAGTGTGTGATTTAAACTATGTGATATTCCGTTTTCCTAAGCAACCATTAAGGCCAGAAATCTTCAAAATGAACGCAGATAAGAATATGATATCAGAAGAAAGGAAGTACTTCTTGTCCGTTCTTCAAACCTTTCAAAGCTACAAGTAAAGTCTGTTATACATTATCCGTTCAGACACGGAGCCGGATCGTAGCGTTTCAGACAGTTCAAATATTTTAACATGGATTTCAACATTCCGACATTCTCGAGAAGAATATTTTATCTGACACAGTCTGTATCGGTACACGTCTAATGTTTATGACGACTTCATTTGAGCCCTTCTTCATCCAACAGCAGAATAATATTGCATAATTCTTCTGTGGAAAGCTTTGTGTAAATTTTTTCTAAATAAAACATTCTTGGATTCGTTAAGGAGGTCTTCCAAGCCGGTGTTGTATGGAATCCGAGCTATGTCTGGACGGATGATATCAATATATGTTATTTTTGTCTGAATGTAAAAGCTATGATTCCTTTCCATCACTGACGAGATAATAAAGAATGGCGTTAATAAGGACTCGCTATTTACACTTACAAGTTGCTAATTACTTCAATTTTTTAGGCAACAATCTTTGCTACGCATCGACTACAAAGAGAAATGCTTGTCGACATTACCGCACCATCACAGGAAGTGGCTGACTAAATACAAAAAGGACCTAGAAAGCTTCAAAAAGTGCATCGATATCAATGCTGAATTTATACCGATCATCATGGAACATGCAAACAACATTTTCGAGAACGTCTACAGCAACGATAGTACAACGCACTCGGAGAATGAGGTCGGAACTTTGTCAGAGGGCCTTGACAAAGTTCAGTCCGTTTTTAAACAACTTATGCGAGACTGGAGTTCCCTGGGAGCGGAAGAACGACGCCAGTGCTATGATCCTATCATTGATGAGATTGAAGTTCAGTTCCCCAAGGAAAAAGTTGATCGCAGCAACATTTTTGTCTTAGTACCTGGTGCTGGATTGGGGAGATTGGCTTTTGAAATTGCTTCGCGAGGGTTCGCATGTCAGGGAAATGAATTCAACTTGTTTATGCTTATCGTCTCTTTTCATGTTTTAAATCATTGTAAGACCGTCGATGAATTCGAGGTGTTTCCTTGGATTCATCAGTATTGTAATAATTTATCAGCAGAAACACAAATGCTAAGTGTAAGGTTAGTATTCACTCTTTAATTATCTATTTTCTCCAACAGTCGGTTGTTTTAATTTAATCTTTCATTGATCAGTTCTTGACTTTTAACTTTTCAAATGTTCTTGATTAAGTATTTGTTATTACTTCACTTGTTAGGATGACTTAATTATAATTTATTACGATAATACATTATAATACAATATATAATAATTAATTTCTTTTTTCAATCACAGTTGCATTGTTCTTTCCTATTGAGAGTAATAATTCTTATGTCACCTGAAGATCCATTCAGTCTGTATTCTTAAAGATGGATTATTTTTTAACATTTATTCATAAGTGATGCTTTAAATAATTTTCTAAGAATTCTAAGGGCATTTTTTAAATATAATTGTGTGCTATTTCTTATTTTTTCTTTTCTTATACGGATCCAAGCAGTTTTTTTTGTTTGTATTTTAATAGATTTCCGGATGTTAGGCCTCTACCAACACCAGATAGCAAATTCTCTATGACTGCCGGTGACTTTCTGGAAGTCTACACAGTCGATAGTGAATGGCATTGCGTGGCGACATGTTTCTTCATCGACTGTGCATCGAATGTAGTGGAGTTCATAGAAACGATTTATCACATCTTGAAGCCCGGAGGGGTTTGGATCAACCTGGGGCCGCTCCTGTACCACTACTCGAACATGAAGAATGAAAGGAGCATTGAGCCAAGCTTTGAAGTGCTATGCGAGGTCATCAAAAAGGTTGGGTTCGACATGGAAAAGTGCCAGACAGGACTTAAAACCAGATATTGTCAAAATCCAAAGGCCATGTTACAGTATGAATATGACAGTGTGTTTTTTGTGTGCAGAAAACCAGTTAGTGTAATTAATAACGTCTCTGAAACCCATAAACTTTAGCTATCACAATTTATACATGTCATTGCAGGAATCGTTTAAATTGTGGGAGGATTTCCGCAATCACATGTGTTATGTTCTGTATTTTTTTATGTGCACAGGTAGTATACTCATCTCAATGTTTTATAAGTCTTAACTGAAATAAGAATAATCAAAGGAAGGTTTTTTTTTGTTAACTTAATGTGAATTAGAAATTTCCAGTTTAAGGAAGTTGAAATAAATGCAGATCGTCAACGATTGTAATTTAAAAATATAAAAAAAAAAATTAAACGTAACTAGTTAAATAAAAAAAGTTAAAACTGCAGTTAAATATAATATTTAAGATTGAAATACATATGGGAGTTTCTTTTTATTTATTTTGTCTCAATATTTGATTAGCATTCATTGGTATGTTTTTCTTTGATATATTTTCCTTTTAATTACTGTTTCTGACTGCAGTTGTACTATAAATTAAATTTGTTTTCAATCCTAATGCAATGTCAGGTCAAGAAGCAATCGTAGGATGTCGCTGTTTAAACTATTTATAAATTAAATATTGATTTTTGTAGTCACACTGAATTACTTATTTCGATATCAGACTGTTAAAATTTGTTTAATTTTAAAATGAAGTTGTGCAACAATAAGCCCGAAGCATTCAAGGCTGTGAGTGTTTTGGTAAATATTGTTGCATAATTCAAAGCTGATCAGATAAACATTTTGAGAATATTAACATGACATTTTTAATACTAAGTACAAAAAGAGTGAATTCAAAAAACTTTGGTGCCAACACATTTCAAGGTGACCAATAATTTATAACTATACCTGATATTTATTCATTAAATTTTGTAACACACACATGCAAGGTTATTACAGGTACAAAACAGATTAGATTCGTCATTTCTTCCCAGATTTCTTAATGCCACCAGTTACCAAAGGTCCCTTCTGCCCGGCTTTGGCTTTCACAGCAGCCAGTGCTTTTGCCTCTTCTTTCTGCTTTTGTTTATGTGCGACGTCTTGCTCATCCATCTCTTTCTGTTCCTTCTTGGGAGCCTTCAGTGGTTTTTTCTTGCCTCCATCGCGACCAGACATTCTGCAAGCAAAGCATTAGCTCTCTAACATAACCTCACTTATCATAGGTGACATATAACATCACAAGAAATAGACAATTCTTTGACGTAGCTTATACTGGGTACTTACTTGAAATGATGCAGAGTTGATTTTACAAGCAATTTCCTGCACGCGCCACTAACGTGTATCAACTAACAACATAAATTAGCACCATAATGCAGAAACATCAAAAATCAATCAGGGTTGCCAAAACACTTCAAATTCAATTAGCAGTAAAATTTCCCCATTGTAATGTTGGTTGCACTTGTAGCAGGACATCTATTAAAATTAAAAAGATACAAGCCCAGAAACTTTTGATTATTAAAAAAAACAACAAATTGTTAAAATTATGAAATAATCATGATAAAAAACAGATAAATCTTCGTATTAAGTTTATAGTAAGAAGAAGAAGGCCACAGGTGTCTATGATCGATTTACCTAAATAAGTTATATTTCCAAGAGTTAACATGCAATTCCCTACGAATTTTCTTTTTAATTTAGTGCTCCTTTAAAGGATCGATATCCAGTTTGAATTTTGCGCTGTTTGCGCTCACCTCCCCCCCTGTTAGAGCCTGATTCCAAGGCTAACCTCCTCTCGAAAACAGCTGACTAGTTTCCACTGAACCTTTGATCTGTCAAGTTGCTGCTCTCACGGCTGGCTTTGGACTTGCATTGTCTGAAGAAAAGCTATTTTTCGTTCATGATGTGCAATAAAAGTACAAGAAACTTGCTGGTCAGTGCGGCTATATAGCAGACAGTCAATCGGTGAAGAATCTGCGGAGGAACAAAAGGTAAGTCTGTCGATATTTTTCTTGCTTTCACGTTGATGTGTACAGTTGGGTGCCATTTTGTCTGTTATAAATAAAATTAGTCACAGTTTAATGCCCCCTGCCAGATGATCTCAAAAATCGTGAGCTGATTGATACCCAACTGTTTTTTTGACCAATCACTGAAGTCCAAATAAAATTCAAAATATCCAATTTTGTTCAAGTTCAATCACTCCGAATTTTATTTTTTTCAAATTTGTTACGTTTTGATATGATAACGACCCCACTAGTTGTGTAAAGTAATCGCAATGTAATGTAAGTAAAAGTTAATAATAATTTCAGAGAAAGTGTGAAGTTGCTTAATTATTTTTGTTATATAATTCGATTATTATAAAAAAAGATACGGGGAATGAATTAATTTATTTGATTTATTACAGAAATCTTACCTCCATTATAATCTTATTTTTTTTTAAATTAATTAAATCGTTCACTTTCTTTGTAGGTATCTTCAATTTTTTAATACCAGTTTTCTAAATGTGTTTTAAGAAGTAAGAGAAACCACCATGCTTTTTGATTTGAGTATTATGAACAAAATAAAAATAATGCAGAGTACTAATAATTTTTACTTAGGCCCATATGACATTAAGCAAGATTTGATATAAAATTGTATAAAATTTTGTATAAATTGTACAATTAATGTTCATTGGTTGAATCTATACTTGTCTTTGTGCAAGAAATTGTAACAAATCTTGCAAGGTGTCACAATGGCTATACAGGGCGATCGAAATTGATTGTTCTGATCCTATACTACTTTCCGCGAGCTTCGTATCAATATTTACGTATACCGGATGTTTTTATTAAGTTTGATTTGGATGTAAGTTTTGTGAATGTTCCCAGCACTCCCCTGCTTTCCGTGCCAATCTTCGTCTGGTAGACGTAAATATTGATACGAAGCTCGCGGAAAGTAGTATAGGATCAGGACAATCAATTTCGATCGCCCTGTATTTGTTACATTTTTGCCATATTTATTTATTTTGTAAACAAGTATGTTGTAAGAAACAAAAGCAGTGAATATTAAAAAAATACTACCACTGAAGAAGTTGAGAAGAGTTTAAAATATTGTAATTAAAAATAAATAAATAAAATAAAACAGCAATCCACAGACAAAAAATAAAATAATAAATAATAATAATAAAAGAAAAGTAATTTCTAATCACTGAGAAATTATAAGAAAAAAAGGATCACTAAATAATACTCTAATAAAGAAAAAAAATGACGTTCTGCACTTAACAACAACCCAGTAAGTATAAAGAAAAGTAATTTACAATCGATGCATCGCAGTGTGATTAATGGTTGACTAATTATATTAGAGAAAAGTAGAGAAAACGAAAGAATAACTTATATTAGAATGAATAAAAACAGTTGGCGTTCACTCATGGAATGAAGCTAAAAGAAAATTTATAAAACAAAAAATGAAATGACATTGAAAGGAGTTAGTTATTTATAGTGTAATTTTTTGTAAAGGAATAAACAAATAAATAATTCTTATTATACAGGTTGATCCACTTAATCTCGGTCTTTTTTACCTATTGTTTTATTTACCTACTCCATAGAGTTCCTGGAGACAATTTTATTCCTGATTTCTGAGGATAAATTTACAATGAAATTAAGGTTGTTTGCCCAACCACAAAGTCGTTTTTCCCATTTCATATGCTCATTATTCTGTTAGGCGGGTAAAGGCCCGTTTTTCAAGAATTGCCAGAAAGACATTAAAAAATTAAAATTCAAAAAATTCGAAAAGTAAGCTTTAACTCGAAATTTTGCAGTATTCAACAATAACATAGGCCAACACGTATTTTGGTGCTTGCGCTTTTCTAAATGTTCTTACGTAATTTTGAGATGCAGAACTGAAAAATATCATCAGATTACTATTTGATTTAAACTACTTAATTTTAAAATTTTGTTCGTTGATATTAAATGCATTCCTTTCATTTAAAAAATGAATTTATAAAGAAAATACATTGCATTACTGAATAGAGAATGAAAAGGCCTTTCAAATGAGTTATCACATGACCCCTAAATCCATAAAAAAAATTGAAGAGATAACTGTCATTCGAAGGTGGTAGAAAGGTGAAAAACTAAATTCTGCTAAAATAATACTCCTGTCATGTTATAATTAAAAATATGCGTGTTTCAGGAATTTACATAAAAATCGTTCATTTCGTAGAAAATGAATTTATTAAATCAAACTTCTTTTTCACTTCTCCTTTTCTTATTGCTTATTTTTTACTACTGGTTTAGTTATAAATAAAACATTAAAAATTTTCATATAATTATTAGTTATTACTTGCAAGGCTCTGTTTTATATGTGGTTTATTAAGAATAACTTTATTTTCTTTAAGTTTTCTAGCAAAAACCATTTTTGTCTGACTCAGCTTCAATATTAACTGTCCATATTACCTCTGTGAAGTTGGCACCTCATTTTTCAAAAAAGTGATTTTTTATAGGAGTTCTGATAGCACCCCAAAGAGTTCTGGAGTTCTATGTCAAAATTAAAAAGAGTTCTAGCGGATTAAACATAAAAAAATGACTTTTAAAATTTGGGGTGCTAAGTTCACAAAACGGGATTTGAAAATTGGCTATAAAATGTTAATTGTTGAAAATAATTAATTTCATCATTAAGACTTTCTTTAGAACTATTGAGGTGCTATCCAGAACTCTAAACAGAATCTCGACATTTTGAAATGACTATATCCCCCTTACTCTATAAAAGATCAGAAAACGAAGAAACATTTTATTTTTGGATGTAGAGACCTATAAATGCAAAATAATTATTAGTTTAAGTACCATACTACACTTAAAAGAAAAGAACCTCAAATTATTTTTTTTTCATTTTACGCTTTGACACTTCGAGAAACGAAAAATCGTTGGAATTTTATTACTTTTGATTTTAGCGCTTTGGTCGTTAAGGATAATCGTGAGCACTCGTGGAGTGCTACCCAGAACTCCAAGCAGAACGAAAAAAATTTCGAGAAAAGTTTCCATTTTGCACTTTGACAAAATTCTCCAGTAAGCGTAAAATGAAAAAAAAAAATTGAATTTCTTTTCTTTTAAGAGTAGTATGGTACTTAAACTAATAATTATTTTGCATTTATAGGTCTCTACATCCAAAAATAAAATGTTTCTTCGTTTTCTGATCTTTTATAGAGTAAGGGGGATATAGTCATTTCAAAATGTCGAGATTCTGTTTAGAGTTCTGGAAAGCACCTCAATAGTTCTAAAGAAAGTCTTAATGATGAAATTAATTATTTCCAACAATTAACATTTTATAGCCAATTGTCAAATTCCGTTTTGTGAACTTAGCACCCCAAATTTTAAAAGTAATTTTTTTATGTTTAATCCGCTAGAACTCTTTTTAATTTTGACATAGGACTCCAGAATTCTTTGGGGTGCTATCAGAACTCCTATAAAAAATCACTTTTTTAGAAAAATGAGGTGCCAACTTCACAGAGGCAGAAAATACATTACATTACTGAATAGAGAATTAAAAGGCCCTTCAAATGAGCTATCACATGACCCCTCATTCCATTAAAAAAATTGAAGAGATAACTGTCATTCGAAGGTGGTAGAAAGATGAAAAACTAAATTCTGCTAAAATAATACTCCTGTCATGTTATAATTAAAAATATGCGTGTTTCAAGAATTTACATAAAAATCGTTCATTTCGTAGAAGATGAATTTATTAAATCAAACTTCTTTTTCACTTCTCCTTTTCTTATTGCTTATTTTTTACTACTGGTTTAGTTATAAATAAAACATTAAAAATTTTCATATAATTATTAGTTATTCCTTGCAAGGCTCTGTTTTATATGTGGTTTATTAAGAATAACTTTATTTTTTTTAAGTTTTCTAGCAAAAATCATTTTTGTCTGACTCGGCTTCAATACTAACTGTCCGTATTACTAGTATCCGATATTTTATTAAAAGCGAGGACCACTTTGATAAAGAACTTAAGATATTTCAGCCAAGCAGATATGCAAGTTCGCACAAGTCATACTAGCAATTGCCTAAACGAACCGGGAAAGCTAACAAACACTTGAAATTTGTATTCATCTAATATTTCAGCAACTGCTTTTTCTTAAAGCATTTGCTTTTTCAGCTTTTGCCTTTGCTAATAAGCAAACGCTTACTTTTTATTCATCAGGCTCAATATCTCGCTAACTACCGAAGATACAAAAAAGAATTTGAAGATATTTTTGTTTTGAATTTTAGAGATCTACAACATACAAAATTATTTCCTTCTGTACTCGATGTGTCAAAATAGTAGTTCTGGATGCAAGTTTCAATTTCAAACGAAACACCCTATACTTGATGTTAAATTTGGATCGCCCATATTTTCTGTACTCCATAATTTGTACCTAAATCTAACTGTTCTGGAGATATTTAACATTTTATCTGAAATATATCTGATTCCATTTCTGGAATTAGCACACTAAATATAGTCAAGTTCGGGTCTAACATTTCAGGCACCAGACAATTTTTTTTGTAGGGCTGCGTAATAAGCCGTTTAATTTTTTTTCAAACTTTTAGAAATAATGTCACAAAATGGAAAACAAATTCCAAATTTTCGGATTAAAATGGCTGAGTACAAATGTAGTATGTGATACACGCTAGTCTCCGCCATCCGCCTAGTGCAAGAGAGACGAGTTCGTATTCTTTCACCCAATACATGTCAGATCAGAGTGTGGGTGAGAGCGAATGCATTTCTATTAATTGATGCGTATTCGGACTCATCATGATCCGTAGATTTCAAATATGTAAAAATATATAGGTGTTCCATTTAAAATAAGAAAGTTGATATCACATCCGGTGAAACGGATGTCCTACGACGGCTAGAAGTACGTCGAAAAATCCCATTTTTTGTTTAATTGTCTCCCGAATTCATTTAAATCGATTAATAATAAAGATTCGGACACCCGGTATACGAACTTGCTCGGAAGCATCTGCGCATACATGTATAACACCACAGATTTGTTTATCTTATATTAACTAATCAACAATAAAGATCAGCCATAATGGATTTATAAATTACAAGAAAAATGTTTAGGTGGTAGTTTGTGTGTAAAAATGCAGGGACACATGTTTCAATTTTATATTATTTCCGGTTACGCCGGAAATTGCCATTGACTTTCTTAATTTAAATGGAGTGTTATACAAGGTGTCTCTAGTTTCATAGACATGACTTAACAACAGATTTCTGAGCTTAAAATAAAACGATTTAACTAAACTTATCTATGTCCGAAAGTGCTTCGTTAAGCCGGTATTCTTCTTCAAAGTTCTTGAAGCGAAAGTTATTTTTTATTATAACAAGGAAACGCCTGAATCGATTTGGTTGATATTGGATACGAGGGTTCACAAGATTACGAGTAACATTTATGGGTATTTTTAGTTACTTGCAGTGAACCGCTAGTGTGAAAAACAAGGTTGCCACAACACTTATATTTCTATGACTTTTTGTAGTTAGAAAGGTAGCTTTAGTTAATGAATTTTTAGGAAGAAGCGTTTCATAGTAATCTTTTTTGTGCCTTTGTAACTTTTAATATTTCATACCGTTTAACCACAAAATAAGAAAATGTAGGTGGCTGCAAAGTTTTAAGTTCAAAATTATATTGATGCATGTTGTTTGATTATTTAATATTTAATTGTACTGTAGTAATGAATACTTTGTAACGAGTACCGAAATCTAAAGTAACGAATACACGCGATTAGAAACTTTTTAGTTACTTTTACACTTTTAACATTATTCAGTAAACAACGTGTAGCCGATACCCGATACACAAGTTCACTGTTTATTGTACGCCTATGGTATACATGGTACAATGTAGGTATTAGTCGACACAAGTCTAAATAATCTCATTAACAGTAAATAGTAACGAATACCAATGTACCTACTTTCTATGAATGAGATGAAAGGATACCTATTATCAGCTCTAAAGCGCTGCAGTGTTTCCTCAAACAAGCCAATTAAAAAATGTCAAAATTCTTCTCAGCAATATGCCCTAAATGTAACGCGGATATCAAAATATTTATTTAAAAAAATGCATAAAATATCCAGTTAAAACGAAAATTGATATTACGAGCCCTCACAGCTAAATATTCGGACGACAACTTACTTTAAACGAATACTGAATGTAATAAATGATATTTACTTTTTAAAAACCTTAGCCGGATTTGCGTAACCATTGTCGGCAACGTTTCCTAGATATTGTTATACCAGATTCTTTATTCCACTGGGACTGAATTTCTCTTAAAGTATTTTGTCTTTGCCTTTTACACAAATTGGTAGGAATTCTTTGTTGTCTCTCTACTAAAATTCTTGGTCTTCCAGAACTTTGGCGACGAATATCAATATTTGCAGTTTCTCCGTACTTTTTTATTATATCGTCAAATGTCGATTTCGATAAATTAAGTTTATCCGAAGTTTTTTTTTCAATGACAATGCAATGTCAGGTCAAAAAGCGATCGTAGGATGTCGCTACTTTATCTGTTTACCTTTTTACACTTTAATAATAAGGAAATCATGAAAATAAAAACCGTAAATCGTTGTCAATGTAAGTAATTGTTGATTTTAAGATCGTAGGATATCGCTGTTTTATCTGTTCATCATTCTTACATCGCATTTGCGAATAAATTGGACAAGGCGTTTTTGGTTTGCAGTGGGAATGTCGAGCTACGTCTCTGCTAATGAAACCCCAAGCAGGGCTGAAACAGCTGTACAAAGGCTGCTTGAGGTTTTCACTGCAATCAAAAACGATTTGCAACAAATTTTTGTAAAAACGTTAATGTCTGAACTATAAGTTGCCAACAAATTTCATGGATCAATCAAATTAACTGTAATAATTAGACACAGTATAAACAAATTAAAAGTTAATAGTCGAAATATTAATTAGAAAATGTGTGTCTTCAAATAAATGTGCATAATATATATTTTTTATAACTGTAATAAAAAAAATCAACAGATACTTTAAAAATAACTGTCTGTCCGAACAGTTGGTTGTTAGGGCTCGTAATCAAGAAAACTAAAGCATCAATTTAAGTTATTAAAGTTATTTAAGAAAAAAGACAACAAAAATTAAATTTTGATTGTATTTGGGCAAAACAGTTTTTAATGTAGAATTCATTACTGTTAGTTACATTTTCTAAGTTAACATAAGTTGAATTTCTGATTTTTTTATATGAAACACCTTGTATATTTTCACATTTTTGAAAAGACAATAAAATTACCTTACCCCATAACAATTGAAGTTTGGGTTGTAAGTTTATTACCAGTTTTAAAAATAAGTAAAACTGTGTACAGTTGAAAAGTTCATCCACACATCCAGTTATCACTGTGGAACAGACTTTTTGTAATTTTAAAAATAAATAATTTAGAATACTTAACTCTATTAGTTTATTTTCTGACAAAAACAATCGTAATTACACATAGAATTTTGAAGAAAATTTCAATTTCAATCCATTTAGGCCCGATCTTACCATCTCTTGATAAATTTAACCGTCGGTTAATATCCTTGGAAACCTTTGTGCGGATAATAGTTTCCTAGGATATTATCCGACGGCAGTGAGTATAGATATATCTAGATCTTATATACTCACTGTCGACGGTTAAATTTATCAGGAAGTGGTAAACTAAAATAGTAAAGGACACTGTGGTTTAAGAAATAATTGAAATTAATCTCCGCCCACAATAATTTTATATCCGTAGATAGGTATTTCGGCAGCTAAGCTGCCTTCTTCAGTACGCTACCAACTTAAAAGCACTTAAAAAGATCTAAAAGCAAAAGTTTAAAGTTTAAAAATTCTTTCAGATAACGATATCGGAAGCCTCTTGAAGCCAGTAATTACTTAAAATAAAAATCTAGAGAAAGTTTTTTGTTATTTTCTCAAAACCGTCAATTTGGGCTGAACATGATTATGCACTCATCAATTCAATTGTACATTTGTTACTTGATCGTACATGAAATAAGTGATGAAATTAGCTTTTGCGCTGACCGAGTTTCTTGAAGTTTAGCAACAAGTCCACTCTTGCAAGGAGTTGTTTCACCTAATTAAGTCTTTCGCCGTTCGATGGATGCGATTCAAACGTTCGTTTTGTGCGATTGCAAACCAAAACCTCTGGCTTCTTGCCTCACTCGTAGAAAGTTTATAAAGTCGTAGCGTATAATGTCATTAATAACATTCACAAATAAAACAAATTCAAGTGAGAGTAGTTAATTGGGACTTACTTACGTAAGCTGCTCTCGCTGTACTTTCCTTTGTGAACAGCTGTAATTAATTTATTTTAGATTTCAGCGAACGATTTGGAAAATGAAAACGGTTTCAAGGTTGCAAAGGTAATTGTTGACTTCTACATGTGGAAAGCCTGAATAAAAATTGTTGCAAATACCTGAGTGAGGTGATGTTATGCAATGATTAGAGGCTTCCGTAAATGGAAATGGAAAGTTGTAGGAATGGGAATGAATGTGGTTTTGTGTTTATTAAAACAAATATTATCCGATTTCGGAGTATGTAGTTAAATTGGCCTTTAAACTAAAGCATGTCATTGCGTTAACAAGTAACTGTATTGAGGACGAAGTGTCATTGTGAATTTTGATAATTATTCCTTCTTTATAACAGATAATTTCATTTCATTTTTTTTCACCATTCACAAAAATTTATTCTGCAAAATAAATCTATACAAACTACGTATGTATGTATCAGTACAAACATGTAGCTCGTGAGTAACTGCGAACTATATTAAGAAAAATATTATTATATATAATGAAAATAATGGAGTAATTTAATAGAAATAATAATAGTAATAATTATCGAATCAATTCTATAACTGGGCTGCAGTCAAAAAAGGTTGATAATAATAGTCTTTTGAACTTCAACCGAGCTTTCGGAAAATTTATTTCCTTTATCAAGGTTTCTACAAAACAAATTTTAAAATTAATAATTAATACTAAGAACAATTTCACATGATTACTTACTCCTTAGTGAGTACACAAGGTTAAACCACTAGTTACAATAATAATAAATTTCATTAAGAATAAGTTCTAAGAATAAATTTTGAATTTTACATTTATTGACAGCTAAATTAATTGCGAAATTTAGAAAATTGAATCACGTTAGAAAAATTGTTTATTCATTATTAGGTAATACAATGTAAATTTTGATTTCCAACATCTTGATTGTCTTTCTTTTTAGTTTTAGAATTTAATAGGTAAGTATAAATACAACTAAGTTTCTCAATATCATTTCTTTTGTTGATACTTTTTTTATTACAAAAAATATGGCACATTTCAATAAAAAGTCTTTGACTCAAAATTGGTTCAATATCTAAAATTTTTGCATCTTCAAAATTAATCTTATGGTCTTCATTATTGGCATGTTCAGATAAATTATCAATAATATAATAATACCAATACTAATGTAATATTTAAATTGATCAAATTTTAGTTGAATTGATTGTTTTTATAACAATGGCTTCAATGGAACGTTAGGTCTGGGACACTCTGTATACAATTGCAAACGACTTAATTTCGAGGAAAAATAATTTCAAAGGTAAATTTGCTGTAACCAGAAACGTGTGTGATACATAACTTTAATCGGTAATCTCTACGTAACCAATCTACGTCCACGTCTTTCCCACTTTTAATTGGATTATACGTCCTCGCTTTCCACGAAGCTTATTCAACGTAATTTGCCAAACTGTAGCAAGCTTTACGGTTCAGATCCAACATGCCATTCTTCTTATCACCGACTGTAAAACTCTTATCACGACAAGAATGTAATGTCAGACTTATACGTTTGTTTTCACTTTAACAGTACGTGGTAATTTTTATGCACCGTTGAGTGTGTTTTGCAGAGATTAGATTGTATTCGAAAACATAATAAGAAAAGCCTTAAAACAAGCTTCTCAGTCCAAAAGAAAAAATACGTGGTGTTGCGCACCAAATTCGAATCGAAAGTTTTCATGTTTTTATTGTTGCTGTGAACGTTATATATTCGTTTTAACGACGTCCAAACACAGTAACATACAAGTTGCAGGCGTGTATTTAGGCCAATGTCAACTATTCTCTAAAATTAAGCGATTCATACGTTACGTAACCACACTCGTCCGGCTCGTGGATTTTCCTGTGGGAAAACGTTCTTCAAAGCCAGCAGAATTATTTAGATTTTAGGGCTTACGACAATTGGGAGAAATCCTGCATGCAAATAGAAAGCTCGCAATTGTTCCTAGCAGCGTACACGTGTACTCCTAGATAAGAAAATGCTTTGAAAATAATTCAACAGTTAAAACCTTTTGCTTGGTTGCTTGCTTGCAACGTGCCACGGTAGTTATTTCTGACTCGCTGGACGTAAGTAATAAGATTGATTAAAAGGAATTAAAACCCAGTGACGTTCACACCAGGACTTGTGCTCCCTAATTTAGTTACATAAACTAAAATCGTGAAGTTTAGTTGTGTTATTATGTTGTTTCATAATACTACGACTTGGGGATTCGAAAAAAAATCGTTTAAATTGATAGTAAATTGTTTGTGTAGGATCGCTTAACACATTACAACACTCTTCTACCAACTAACACTTTAGCTAATATGTCGTTTTACAATTCAAATTCACTTTTTACTCATTCAGTTCGCCATCCAGTAGAAAACTGATTCAAATTTTGCATCAGGTTCTGTTTTTAAAGAGGTTCCCTCTATCGAGAACATACACGTGAAAATATTATTTGAGGAGAACTAAAAATGAAAAGAGATGAGTATTATTTACTTCTCGGTTGTTACAAGCAGGGGTGATATAATACGTGACAGTTAGGTTTTGCACGTTACGTGTATAACGTGTAAATAGTTATGTATAAAACGTATTGTCACGTGTAATACGTATTACGACACTCAACTTAAATGATCCTCCTGCTTGCGAACGACGCCCTTAAGAACATTCAGTTAAGGGCTACGAAACTGTCAAATGGTATCATTTATGGTGTGCGTCGTTGTACATACATACTAGTTCATAGAATTATACTTAGACTACAGTATAATACGGTATAAAACTGTAAATTTACAAAATTATGTCCATTTTTACCACGCGAGCTTATTAATATTGTTAGGGGAAAAACACTTTCCCGCTCTCAAAAACTCATTAAATGGCCTTTTAAAATGCGTTCTGTTTTATTGTCAAAAAAACTCACACAAAGCTTATTTTTTTTTTAAACAATAACTAGCTAGATTATATATTATTTTCATATCTGCTGACGACTTTCGCTTACTATAAACATAGCAATTATGTAAATATACATACTTCTTGACGTAGCATAGCCTCTATGCTAGTGAACTCTCTGCATTTTATTCGGTCTTATGATCATTCACATTGGAAGGCAACTCTTCTCCCGAATTTTCACTTACAGAACTGTCTTCACTTTCTTTTTCTTCCTCTGATTCTTGTTCATCACTATTATCGTAGTTAATCCATGGTTTTAATCTCTCGGGTGGAAGTACTGTGTGATAGGGTCTTTGAGTTAATAGGAGGTTTGGGAAGTCTGTGACTAAATAGCAATCATTATATTCACTGCTGTTGGTAGTTTTAGTAGGCTCTAAGAATAAAAATTTAGAAAATCCATCAATAATGCAAAAAATATGTTTGTGACCTTTTCTTGTTCTTTCTAAAGGACATAAATGGTCTGCATGCAAAGTATTCCATGGTATAGTACCTTTGTCAAGACAATGTAGCAAAGAATCATTAGTTTGGGATTTATGATTATATTCGATGCGTTTCAAACAATTTGATAAACACTTTCGAACAAATTTCCTCATATTCTTGAAATAAAGATTCTGTCTAAGTTTACTTAAGGTTTTGTCGGGTCCCAAATGAGAGATTCTTTTATGAACTCTCATGACAATTTCTTTAGGTTTTGTCTGGTCCCAAATGAGAGATTCTTTTATGAACTCTCATGACAATTTCTTTTCTCATCGATTTAGGAATCACTAAAAGGTTTTTTTTTCATTTTGTTCTTTCATTATTATTCATTCCACTCTTTAGGAAATAACCGTTTACGTTTCTTCCGTGTTCCAACTTGTTCTTAATTATGACTAATTCTGCATCTTTCATTTGCATTGCAGATATTTCATGCTCTTCAGTTAAATTGACTTCAAAATTTCGACTAAGTGCATCTACGTGTCTCATACAATCGTTATTTGCACTTCGTAGTCGAACTCTTCTAATGCAACCTACAAATTTTAGCATTGATTTGTTTTTTCTCTAAGACTAATCGTACAGCATTGCAATCTAAATTTGTCATCATCTTCAGATCTTCAGATCTCTGCATTAACCACCCTATCCATTTCGGCTTGCATCGGTATGAACTTCTGTCTCAAGACCTCTCTTAAATATTTTCAGGACAGGATCATTGGTCATTAATTGTTTTAGTTGTTGGAATGCATGATTTTCAGAAATACCAAATTTAAAAGTTTTGTTTTCTTTTGTCATATCGGTTAACGGTTTTGCAATAATCGCGTATTGTTTGAAAAATTTTCGAAAATAACGGGTTAACCCTAAAAATGATTTCAACTGTCTGATATTCGTTGGTATTGGAACATTTTGAATAGCTTTTACTTTATTCATTCCAGGTATTACGGTTCCTTCGCGAACAATATGCCCTAAATATTCAATTTACTGCATCAAAAAGAGCCTTTATCTATTCGCAACTTCAAATTATTCTCTTTAATTAACGAACACTCGATTTTCAAAATCGCGATATTTTCTTTCAAAGTTTTTGTGGCAATTAAAATATCATCCATGTAGATGAATATTTTGTTTTCTCATCAATTATTGGTAAAGGAAAATTTTCTCGTACAGTTGTTTTGTTAATTTCCCTGTAATCGACACATAAAAGATATTCCTTGTTTTTCTTTTTCGTTAAAACTACTCGACTGCTCTATATAATATATATAATAATAAATCATTTATTATTTTATCTACTGCATCCTGTTCATGATAAGCTAACCTGCGAGGTGCAATTCTTATTGGTTTATCATTCTTTAGTTGAATAGTCATTTTTATATTGGATTCACTAGTCTCACATGATGATGTTGCCTGGCTTTCACAAACTATTTGTTTTATCAGATCTCTAGTATTTTTGTTAACTTCATCATTGACTTTTAATTCAGTTTCGTTATGGTCAATTTCAATACTCATTATTGAATTTAAATGATCGTCAGAAATTTCAGTTTTGTGGCTGAAATTAATTCCAAATTTATCGACACGCTAGTTTATCTGACCCAGAAAATCTTGACCCAAAATTAGATCAGGAGTCATTATATAATTTATAACAACAGCAGCAATCATGAAATAATAGGTGTGTTCTTTTTACCGCAAAACTCAGAGTAACTCAGCGGCACTCAGTGACCTTGGAAATTTGTATGTTTTTTTACTCGCTCGTTGGTGAGATTATGTGAGCTATATACCTCCGAATCAATCAAATAGGGATTCAGGTTAGAATGCACGTGTATGTAATGGCCGAATGTCTCATTTGACGTTTGCGCGATGTCAGTGGAATTAATTTGTTTTTTTTAGAATGTTTTAACTCAGCAAAACTCACCTCACTTCTGAAATTTACTGATCTGAGTCGAAAGTAAAACGAACACACCTATCGTGTCATCTATAGAGCATGTTATGTTTACTATTTCATCTCATTCAATTCTTGAACCCAAGCCAATCAAAGTACAGATTTCCTGCTCTCTAATCATCTGTCACACATTTGTCCTTAATCAAACATTTTTTTGCTACCAGTGTCAACTAAAACATTTGCTTGTTCTATGTTAATGATAACTATTTTATGAAATTTTGACTCAGTTTGTAAATTTACAGTCATTGCTGTACTTTCATTGGCTTTGTTCACTTCAGGTTTCTTTTCAACTTTTCTCATATAAAATCTTGATATATATCCCGGTTCATACTTACAGTTTGAGGGTTCTCAGTTACCGTTTCTTTCCGGATATCTTTTCTGAAGTAACATTTGTCTGCTCTATGGCCCTTTTTCTTACAAACATTACATACGTCAACTTGTTTCTTCCTGTCACCAGTCTTGTCAAAATTGCAAATTTCATTAGCCAAAACTTTTAATAATTTAAATAATTCCTGTCCAGTGTTTTACACTGTACACCCAACAGTTGCATCCTAATTGTGAAATTATCAACACCCTGGACAACATGATGTACAGTTTCCAATTCAGTTAGTTTTGCTCCTTGAGCCAAAACACATTTTTCGTAATAGTAATCTTCAACACGTTCACCTTTCTTCAGTTTTGTAGTACGCATTTTGCCCATGAGGTAACCAATGCCTTCGTCTCTTCCAGACATTTCCACTAAATCAGATTTAAAGTCGGTCAATTTTTCTTACAGTTCTCGTCTCCAGAATCATACCACTTTTTCACGTTACCAGTCAGTTTATTTGTTGCTAACACTTTAATTACAGTATTATCTAATTCATAAATATCTCTTAATCCACTAACGCTTTTTATCCAATCATTTACGTCAAGCAAATCATTCTCACCATTAAAATTAGGAATTTGATGAGTTATCTCGGTATAAGTTATTCGTAAACTTCCAGTCGGTACACATTTTTGGTCACTGCTTCTATTTGTTTGAGCTTCTCGGAATCGTTTAATTTCTACATCTCTGTCTTGAACCATTGCAATCATATTTGTTATTTGAGCCATCATTATCTGCATATTTTGTTCACATTTCCTTACAATGTCCATATCTTTGTGATTCGAATTTGGTCTTTCTGTGTGTGACGTCAGTGTCAAATGAGTCTTTATCGTCCTCGAATTCAACTTCTTCAACTACGTTCAACCGTCGTTACTCGCCATCTCATTGATTTAGCTTTTAACTGCTTGTACATGCAATCACAGAGCTTATTCTCGGTACGTCGGAATTTAAAGCTGTTGCACGAAAGTACAAAACAGTTCTCAGTAGTCAAATTTCAGCTTCACAGTTTCGGAGAGATTATGTATATCCCGCTTCTGATTCTGTTAGGGAAAAAGCACTTTTCTAGATTATTTATTATTTTTATGTCTGCCGATGACCTTCGCTTATAATATACATACCAAACGTATGCAGCAGTTTTCTACAGTTTTCGAAATTTAACCTTGTATGTCCTGGTTACATAAAAATTCATTAAAAATAATCACCTGATAACAGGCAGTCGAATTATTAACAAAATGACTTGATTATCTGTCAATGGATTATTATTTCTATTGAACATTTTCCTATAATCTAGACCCAGACAATAAACAGTCATACAATATTTTATATATTAATAAAAAAAATGTATACATACTGGTGTAGAAAAGTATTATACGTTTTATACGTCAGTGTGACAAAATGTGTAATGCCCATCCCGTTTTTGTGTACAGATGTCAGATGATTCGCGTATCCCATATAAGTATACTATTTGACACGACATACAAGAGCGGGAAACATCAAATTAACCAATAAACACTTACTGTGCTTGTTTGTCTCTCTCACTTTGTGAAATAAATTGATGTAAAATATCCAACTTGAGAATTGAACTTGGAATTTTAAGTTTTTTTTTTCAGAAAGAATAAAAGATACCTAGTAAAAGCAAGTAAGTAAAAATAAATTTCCTTGCAAAATTAGGCAATAATTAACAAATAACAATAATTCTCAGATAAATCGATGTGCTATGATAACTATTCCTATTTATTATATCACTAACAAGATAATAATAAGGTTAGCAAAGCAATTTATTTTAACATAATTAGATACAGTTTAGCAATAAAACTAAAAGAGCAAAATTGAAAACATAACATCCATTTGCGTTAAGGCGACTAAAGCAGCACAGATGTCATATCTAATGCAAGCTAGGTTGATAGTTGACCTACGCTGGCTGGAATCGTGCTGAGCAAGAGATACCTTCGAGTATATAGCCGCGTACATTTTTGTATAAATAACTTGTTCGATGATCTTAGAAAAGTTTGACACAATAAAAATAGGTCTACAGTTACGTACATGAGAAAAATCACCTTTTTTAAGTACTGGACATATTCGAACAGTTTTCCAACCCGTGGGACATGTATTGGTTTTAAGAGCAAGATTGAAGATAATTTTAAGGAGGACAATAATTACTTGTCGACAATCTTTGTTTACAAATGAAGGAATTTGATCGTCACCAGAAGTCATCTTATAATCAATTTTTAATAAGCTGTGCAAAATTTGTCTTTTCTTGACGAGGCCTATATCTCTTTGAGATCGATGGCAGATATGTATAATAATAATAATAATAAATATCTTCCTCGCTTACATCATTCATGGAGAAAGTGAATTGATATTGGGTATAAGATCGTTCTCATGATTATTATCAGGAGATGAGTAAATACTAGAGAACTGTTTGGCAAATACGTTGACGAAATCAATTATCATTAAAATAAGGGTTACTATCAGACGTAGCAGAAGGAATACGATTTTTTGATGTACATAATTCCGGAAAGATTGTAGATTGGAAATTAACTGAAAGCTTAAGAAGTAAAGTGTGTTATTTGCAGTTTTTAAAACATTTTGTTGAAATCTAAGTCTAAACTATTTTAAAATCTAAACGGAATAAGTAAATAAACAGAAAAAAACGTAATACGTATGCAAAACATGCGAAACTACTTTTTTCCCTATGGTGTTTGCCCAACAAGTCATGGACTTGTCAGGACCTCAGGAGCGGAAGTGTACTTTTGTGTGTGTAAAGTGTTCCATGGCTTTGTTACTTTCAAACCTCCTCGCCGTTGAAGACGAAGTAGTGTCGAATTTTCTCCCCAAAACTGAAGGGTACCTAAAGTGAGTAACGACCCCCGAAATCCCTTAACACTGCACCGTTCAGTCGTTAATAGAGGAATCGAAATAGGAAGCGATTACGATTTATAAAAGATGGAACTAATAATATTTACATCAAACAAACACATGAGCAGAAGAAAAATTCCAAAAAAATACTAAACTTAAAGTGGAAGAATAATAAAGTCATATACTAATAAGGTGTTTCTAGAAAAATACAGAGAACAATTAACATGATACAGGAATAAAAGAGAATTGAAAGGTTTATAGAAGAGGCAGAAGAAATGTTCGGAAAAACGAAAGTTACAAAGACAAGATAAAAAGTGAAAAAAAATAAGAATGCAGCAGAGGAGATCAAATGTATTATGGAGAGATACTACCAAAGTTTTTTACACCTGCGTATGTATTTATGTAATAACGTGTTCAATAAGGTCAAGTGAAAAGAAAATATAACTTAGAAACAAGGCTCGAACTAGAACTAAAAATAAGTATAAGTAACAGCTAGGATCGAGGCCGGTTGAAGAAAAAATTAAAGAAAAACGATTGAATTGATTGGACCAGAACCATCGAATGAAAACGAAAACTAGTGGAAAAAATATCAACCCACAGAAGAGGAAGGCCGAGAAAATATGGGCTGACAGTATGAGAGAAGCAGCAAATAAAATAAATATAGAGAAGCTAAAAGCATAGCTCAGGAGAGAGCAACGTGGAAAAGAAATATGTATAAGCAAGAACTGGGTGCACGCAGGTGTACAATTAAGGTGACCATACGTCCCGATTCTGGCGAGACAGTTCCGATTTTTAACAATTTGTCCCGCGGAGTTTTATAACATGTAATAGTCTCGTTTTTTGGAAAGTTAACAGTTTACAGTAAAAAAATCAAATATAATTGTAATTTGTAGCTTTTGTTATGTGATTGACCAATAATATTAAAGAACATTTCTATTACATACGGCGGAGTATAAATTAGTTCGCTTGACACGAATATTTCTGTAAGTTAAATGGATGAATAAATCATTGGATAAGATATGACTAGATTAGGATTTTTTTGTAAAAATACCGCTATGTCTTCCCATACTGCAATTTCAAAGTGAAACTACGACTTGATAAAGTACAATCTACTATACTGCGCGTCATTTTAGTCTTTTTGTCCTTATACAATTTTAAATAGACGTATAAAGTGGAAATTTTAATGACTGGGAAATACTGATAGTATTATTAATCGTGTCAGATTTTAATAAAAACTGTTCAGTTAACTTGTAGCCAACAAATTTGTACGACCATTCAAAAGATGTCGTTACTTGTATGCTATTCTATGTACACAGACAGTTAAAAGATATGTAGTAAAAAATTTTTAAAACAGTTATAAATGCCGGGATTGACTGGATATAAAAAAATAGTCCTCCCCACACGCACATACTTATCCGACGCTCCCGGCTCGTGGCGGACTTAGCTCGCGCGCCAAGTCCGCCACGAGCTGGGTACGCTGTTGCCCACAGATTAGCAAGCAAAACTGAAATACTTAAACGGCAGATTTAACTAAAAACACCAAGAAATTGTTTTTAGCCCCATAAAAGGTCCAATAGCTTGTATCGACCAGGTTTCATTTATTATTTAATTTATTAAAACCTGATTTGGTACTTGGAGCGAAGGTTTTCCTGCCTAAACCTACGAACTATGTCTGCACGCCAAGTCCGCTACGTGCCTGGAGCGCCGGATAAGTATGTAGGAATGTGGCGGGTTAATGTAGAATTTCTACAAAGTTGCAATTTTATTTATCGACGAACCTTGCGGGTCAATTTATGTTTAATTAATTCAGCCAGATTATCGACGACACGTTATAATAAATTCCTGCGAGTTTCACTTAATTTCCTAATCACCTACAATTAAGTTAATTTATTCAGCGCTTTCGAAACTAAAGAAAAACATAAAATAAAATATTTAATTAACTAAACGCGCTTTTCAATCGATTTACGTCTCTGAGAAATATTCATGTTTTCTTTCATTCGGTTGATCTGACTGCCAATGAATGAAACCAAGGATGTGTAGCCTCGGTATTCGGATTTTGCGTTTGAAATCTGAACGGGTACAGAAATAACTCGCCAGTAAATTTCTTTACGCTTTAATTCTGACACTGAACAGTTAGCAGTCCTTTTATTGTTACATCTGTGAGGTTAAATGCTTCTAGTAATGAGTTCATCTGCGCCTTAATAAACATTTACATATGCTTGCAGTGACTGGAGCTTTCCGTTCTGAAACAAAAAAAAATGTTTCTAAATCTGGGATTGTTGATGTTATTGTTTTACAAAGAACGGAAAAAATGTTGTTGGATACTTCGAAACACACTTCAATGACCAAAAAATACTTTTGAAACAAACCAAAACACAAAAACTCAGCAGGTTTTCACATAAGACATTTTTTACCCCAAAATTCTGGAAGCCATTTCAATCATTGTATTGTATTGTAGACTAAATAGATAATTGAAGTTTGTTCTTGTTCGATGAAAATAGTAAGTACAAAGTTTTTTTAATCTCAAACCGGACAGAAAAATGAAGGGAAACACACTCAACGTTTCGCTATAGATTTATAGCTTCGTCAGGAGTGAAAAAAAGTAAATAAACAAGTTGTCAAGAGAAACAAGTCGTCAAGAGAAACGAAAAGGTAACATGATTTTTAAACTAAACTACGAGTTGTTCGGAATAAAAGTAACGAGAACTAATTAAAGCTACTTTTTTTTTTTTTTTTAATATATAATTAATTAATTGACAGATCTATATCTTGTTTAAAGAGTCCAGAAAACTACAAAATATGTCATTTAAATTTTCAAAGTCCGTACGTTTATTAATAGAATTTCCAGACATTTTAATTTTACACATTTCTATGAAACGTCTTTTAAAAATATTAGATTCACTGTACAAAATGTCAGTATTATCAAAATCAAAATTATGATTATTTACTAATAAATGCTCTACAAGCATTGAATGATTTTGATTATTTTTTTGAATATGATATTTATGTTGGTCTAAACGTTTTTTTAAATTTTGGCTCGTTTCACCTATATAAACAGAATTACAATTTGAACATTTGATTTCATAAACCACGTTAGGTTGTTAATGGGTTCTCCTTTATCTCCGGCTTTAGCTGAAATTGTTATGCAAGAACTAGAAAAATCTGTTATTAACTCTTTATCATTCGATTTAACGTTATATTTTCGTTATGTAGATGACATTTTATTGATTTTGCCTTCTGATAAGGTAGATTTTGTTTTAAATAAATTTAATTCTTTTCATAATAGATTACAATTTACAGTAGAAAAAGAAAATAATAATTCATTGAGTTTTCTTGATGTAAATATTATCAGACAGAATGATAAATTAATTACTAATTGGTTTCATAAACCTACCTGGTCAGGTAGGTACATAAATTTTCACTCGTACACACCTAAAAATTATAAAATTGCAACTATTATTTCATTAACTGATCGAGCTGTTTTACTTTGTGATAAAGTTTTCATTTATGATAACTTACATTTAATAAAGAAAACTCTTATTCAAAATTCTTATCCAATAAATCTTATTGAATCAGTAATTAAAAATCGTATTAAATATAACCAACATAAATATCAGATTCAAAAAAATAATCAAAATCATTCAATGCTTGTAGAGCATTCATTAGTAAATAATCATAATTTTGATTTTGATAATACTGACATTTTATACAGTGAATCTAATATGTTTAAAAGACGTTTCATAGAAATGTGTAAAATTAAAATGTCTCCAAATTCTATTAATAAACGTACGGACTTTGAAAATTTAAATGACATATTTTGTAGTTTTCTAGACTCTTTAAACAGGATATAGATCTGTCAATTAATTTAACAAAAAAAAAAAAAAATTAGTTTTAATTTAGTTCTAGTTACTTTTTTTCTCTTTATTCCGGACAACTCGTATTTTAGTTTAAAATCATGTTACCTTTTCGTTTCTCTTGACGACTTGTTTCTCTTGACAACTTGTTTATTTACTTTTTTTTCACTCCTGACGAAGCTATAAATCTATAGCGACACGTTGAGTGTGTTTCCCTTCATTTTTCTGTCCGGTTTGAGATTAAAAAAACTTTGTACTTACTAAATAGATAGATTTGATGATCGAAAAATTAAAACGTGATGCTTTGTTTTGTAAGTTATGACTCACGTTTGTAAAGGTGTATATCATCAAGAAAATGATTCATCACCTTAGGGTATAATGTCATTCAATAACCATATTTCTTTGTAGTATTTCCACTTGAAGTTGTTTTAGACATTTTTATGTTTGCAAAGTAACACGTGTGCTTATGATTAACCAGCAATTACGAAATGTTCGATCGATTGTTGCAAAAAAAATCCCTTGCGTAAACTGTTGTAACAACAAATTTTTCTAAATGAAATTCACCTTGGCATTATTACAGAAAATGCTCATTAAAACACGCACGCATGCACTTAACCTAAACATTGATTTTGAAAACTGAAAATTTAAAAAAGTCGTTGGTTGACATTGAACTGCTTGCATTAAATTCGTTCTTTTCTTTTCTAAAGAATCAATAAAGTCCTCTTTTTTCACCTCCTGATAAGTTTATCTGCCGTATAATATCCCAGGAAATCATTATCGACACAATGATTTCCAGGTATATTACCTGGCTGATAAATTTATCAGGAGGTGAAGAAATTGGGCCTAACTTACATTGTTAATAGACGGGTTTATAAGAAAAAGGTAAATTTCTTAACCTGAATCTATACAGTTTAAACAGCGACATCTACGATCGCTTTTTGACCTGACATTGCAGTAGGACTGACAAATTGAAGCCAGTTTGGTACATAAAAAGTCATCCCATGCAAGGGGACCGTGCTTGCTGTCAAAGCACAATGAAAGTTTAAAAAAAAATGTTGCTGATCGTTTTTGGACTGAAGCAGCTGAAACAGAGGGATTCACTGCAATCAAAAACGATTTGCAACAAAATTTCTTAATCTATACGTTAAAAAGCAGATATGGTCCATGTTCAGAGGTGCAGGACCGTCAAATACAGTAATAGGTATGATTGGGTATGATAAACTATATTTGAATAGGAATGTGACAAACATTTTATACAATACTTTTGTGTAATTATTAATAACAACTGAACTACCTTATATATCCTAGGGTTACTGGATCCTGGGACTCTCATAGGACCGAACACGTCGGTATGAATTAGTTTTCCAGGCTTCATTTTTCTGTCTGACCTTTTTGGGACAGGACTCATGTCATTTTCCCTTGGAGACAAATTTCGCATTCAACTTTCACGTCAGGATCGGTAAATTCGATTCCTCCTGCAGTTCCTTTCTTCAAAGCTTCGCGAAGGTCCTTGAAATTCAAGTGCCCTAATCGGATATGCCAGTGCATGAAGGATCCTTTGCGGTTATTTTTGAGTCGATCAATTTTTCCTTTTTCAGTAGTATGCGACTCTTTCACATAATACAGCCCATTTACTCGTTTTGCTACAACTATCACCTTGTCATTTGTGTCCAAAATTCGTGCTGTTTTATTGAACACTACGCGGTAACCATTAGGGCTTTCTGTCGCTCACAAAATCGTGATCCTTACGTGTTTTTATTCAAAAACAGACATTCTTTTCTTTGAATCTTTCTGTTTTTCAAACTTGTTTGGATTGAATTTTGGTTATTTACAAATGAACTGTTAGTCAAAAATTCAAGTCAGGTGTTTTGTTGTAACAACTACGAAATTCAGGTCCAAACTATTCGAAACACGATTCAAACTTTTAAGCGAAAGAAAGTAAGGTTCTAAATCGACACACTTCGTGTGAACACGTAAGCGTGTTGATTTAAGCCGCTTTCTTTTGCTTAAAAGTTTGAATTTGGTTTCGAATAGTTTGAATCTGGATTTCGTAGCAATAAAACACTTCAGATTTCAATTATTGATTGACAGTTCGCCTATAAATAACTTCAGTTCAATCCAAACGAAATATAAAAATAGTTTGATTCGAAAGGGAAAGGGGATTATTGATTGGAAGTAGGGATTAATCCGTTTGCAAAAGAACATCCGTGTTTGAATCTAAACGCGTTTGGACCACTTTTTTGTATGCGACAGAAAGCACATTTAGTGACCTTAAAAGCAAGCACCTATTATCTACAATCTTACTGACAGATGGAAGATTAGTTCGCAAGTCAGGCACGTACAAAAGGCGTTTTCGTAAATTCAACCGTCTTGGTCGGGTCAGGTTTGACAGGTTTAGGTGTTATTCCGAACCGGGCGACGCACATACGGGTATTTGCCCCGAAAAGCTGGCCAAAAGTCGAATGACACAAATTCGTGAATTTGACTACAATAACTATTACCTAAGATAGAACAATACTTAGGGATCAACAGGGTAAACTTATTTTTTTCCTCGGGTAGATGAACAAAATACCATCAAAGGGATCAAAGCACCTTGATAGTCGGTTGTGTTAAACGTATATACGTATATTATATATTATAATTCAAAAAATAATTAAATTCAAACTGTTTCTAATTCTTCTTTGAAGCTATATGCTGTGATTTTTGTAACGGAAGCTGTTCAGCCAAGTAAGCACTGTTCATATCAACCATTAATTTTTAAATGCTATTGTATTTAACATATTTCACATTAACGGTATGTCAAATTTATGTCGTTCAATTTTCGGTTATTAGTGTATATCGAAAGCGTTTTCTTATATGTCAGGGCGTTTCCGGGTCGATTTTGTTCTGTTATGTTTTACAGTAAGCAAGATACTGTAAATATTTGAAGACTTCGGCTGCCGAAATTTGCCTATAAATTTATGACAATTATTTTCTTGATGCTGTCACTTGCAGTAGTAGGCAAAAAACTTTTCAAAAAACTAGACTATATGCAAAACGACATAGTTAAAAATTCTACATATCCTGAAGAACAAAAGAAAGAATTCATACACAAACTGTCATGTACAGGGTGTTCATGAAATTCCGCTACTATAGCTAACTTTCTTATTTGAATTTTTACGAAGTAACTAAGTTAGTAGTAAACTTTCAGGATCTTTCCTCCTAGATTTAATGGTGCTTTCGGAAAAACAAATAACTATAAAGTTTTTGAGATTTTTTATTGTTTCTATTTAAATGGAATGTTAGGTATTTTATCATCGCATCGCGTACAGGATATTAAATTAATTACGTTCCTAAAATATCATCATCTTTGACTAACTAAATCTTGGTACTCACAGAAAATGGCTGCAATAACTAACTTTTTTTATTTGAAATTTCAGTAAGTAGCTTAAATTAGAGAAATTTCAGTACTTTTCCTGCTCGAATTAATGATACCTGAGGAGAAGTAAATGAATAAATATCAGGTTTCTGAGATTTTCCATTGTTTTCAACTTTTTTAAATGATAAAAAAATGTAATGTTGTGTTTAAAGAAATTGAAAGCAATGGAAAATCTCATAAATCTGATAGTCATTTGTTTTTCTGATGGTACCCTAAATTCGAGCAGGAAAGTCTTGAAACTTCTAATTTAAGTTACTTTACAAAAATGCAAATAATGAAATTTGCTAGATACCGGCTCCTCATGAACATCCTGTATAAACTCGGAAATTAAAGAGACGTCTTGCGACGAACGGATAGATCATATTCATTCATGTTGCTTTTTCAACAGTAACTTCAATGGGGGGCAGGAATTAAAAGAAATTCATGTGGTGCGTAATTAAAGTGTGCGCTCGGTATATGGTAACAGATAACAAATTTCAGCCTAAAATACTTTATTGTCACCGAATAAATGCGAAAATATGAAAAAATAAGTTTGGCCAACGACGTCAGATCGGAACATTTACGAACGCAAAGAGCATAAATATTGCTACCTACCTGTACAGGTATCAACAAGTGATCGCCGTGACAGACGTTTCGGCGTCGCCGGCCAGCCCCAGTGGGATAGATAGAAAAAAAAAATAGAATTATCGTGTACCGCATGTACACACGCCTTTCCAGAATCAGTAGATAAACAAGAAAAATAATAACAGTTGAGCAAACTTTGTCCCACCTGTGGGCGTCGTGACAGCGTCGCACGGAGGCGTCAATAGACGTGTTGTCCGGCGGAGAAGGGAAGAGAGCTCTTGAGTCCGAGGACCTCTAATTCAAATCGACGGGAGAGGGCGCTGAGCCCGAAGACCCCGCGTCTACAGCGGCGAAGCAAGCAGCACCAAGGGAGGTAGGTTAATGCCCACAAGACCGTGAAGTTACGGTAAACGAGCCGGCAACGAATACAGCGTATTCGTAAAGAATAAGGGGCAGAGGTAAAGGTACAATTAAAGCCTGTAAGGAAGAAAGATACACGATAGAAACATTCGAAGCCAATCAGAACATCAACGAGTGGACTCACCTGTTCACAGAACAACCTGGGGGGGAACAGGCGTAGACAATACGAACGTATCAATATTCTCTCGGCTCAACGAATTAATCCAGCAATACAGCTGTAGATGAATTCCCCAACACAAATTTTGGGCGAAAACACACACAAAAACACACCAACGCGAGACGTGTTGTCACGTCGAGAGAAGCAGTCTGAATTGCGTTCTGAAATCGCTCCACGCGGGCGGGCGGAAAAAAGACAGGGTAAGAGAAAAGAAGAGGTGACCTGCAACCACCAACCGCTACAGAATCTTACGTCAACGAAGATCAATGGGCTCAAATACCGAGGTTCAATTTCTAGACAACTTTCGTGGGAACGGAATCGCTGATTTCACAATATGGTGCAATAATGCGTAAAATTAAAATGCTAAATAAAGAATCTTTTCGACCGAAAAACTAACTTTCAAAACCAAATTTCCTTATCCTAATTTTTACGGGAAAACTCATAGCAATGGGGAATTACTTTGAAAGCAAATCGACGAAACGCAAAGAGTTCGCCGGGCGGTCTGCGGAAATATTTCACGGGAAGCAATATACAGGGTGATTCGGGGTCGAGCAGAAATTGAACGGTAACAATATTTATTGGTTTGACAAAGCCTTTAACGTTTTATCATAAATTGAGTCCTTATTAGCACGTTATGAATGAGAAAACTAAAAGAAAAATTGCTGCAGCTTCTATTTTATGTTTCCAATTAATAAGTTATGTATATAATTACACTTAAATATCTGGTGACATTGTTCTTATTTATCTTCAACGTTTTGTTTTATTAAATTTCGTAATTATTGGAGCACTAACAAAATCTTCAGTTTTGCAAATACCTAGATTAAAACCCACATGATCAACATAACAACAACTCCAGAACATAACCCGCTCAACCCTACTTAGCTAGTAGGGTTACTTCAGTAGCAACCTGGTTTGCAAAGCGCGCGTTCTTTATTTCATCAGAAAGCCTGCTGGATGGTAACAGTTCCAACAAACCCGTTCTTTTATTGCTAGATGGATGACTCAGATTTATCAACAGTCGTTCTTTTATTCTAGTTGGTTTTCATCAGATGGAATCTGATGACATCACAAATCCATCATTCGTTTCAGATGATGGAACTGTTTGAAAGTTGAAATCTCAAACCTAACATCGCTTTTTTAAATGTGAGTGAAAGTTTTATTCGTTTTATCTGCCCTTTTTTAAATTATTTGCACCTACCGCTTCTCTAAAAATTAGATGTCTATAAATAAATAGGAGTGCAAAGGAGATAAAAGTCTAGAAAGCGAAGAACAAACCTAAAATGAACTGGAAATTATATTAGTATGTGTATCATGTTTAAGACAATGCAAGAGTTGGATGAGATGATCAATCATTTTAAGGACGTAAATAAAATATTTACTTTTTGGGGTTAGAAAAAACTATTTAAAATCAAAGTGTTCTTTTATTTCTAATCTGTGGCTTCCATCAGTAGATGACGTCACTGCGTCAAGTTCCAACACTGATGCTTTCAACCACAAAATTGCGTTGAAATAAAGAACACGCCCAAACCTAGTGTTTTTACGAACACTTTCGTGTTTGCTACCCGTAATAAACGAACGCGTATTTCTCTAAGCCGGTACCAACCCATTTAACCTGGTTGAATTTACGAAAACGCCTAAAGTAACACGTAGATTGAATGTTCTGTCACGACCACTGGTTTGCGTGGTGATCTTTACAACATCTACACATATTTCTGTCGTAGAATTGTTCGCTAATTTTAAAGTGTCAGATATGTCGGATTTCATGGTTGAAAACACGTCAAAGTTTTTTCACATACACGATGTACAATAGCTGTCAAGACATCACGTGTTATCACTATCCTGGTAAGCTGCACGTATGAATTTACATGCAGCTGCTTCTGACGTTATGTACAAAGAACCGTTTTCTTCGAACTTATTTGATTTATCTTCTATCATCGGATATAGAGATATCAATTGTTCGCTTTGTGTCCTATCTTGTTACAACGATAGCGTCTGAATATGAATTGCTTATCCTTTTCCCCTTTTTCTGACTTGGGAAAATTTCGTTCACTTTTGAACTTGTTTTTGTTTTTGACCCAATTTTTCTTCTCAGCAGTCATGGCATTTTGAACTGCATACGTCTGTCACTGTTTCTTGCATCGCTTTCCTCCACGATTTTTATTCGCAGTAAGTCAAGCTTCGGCAAATCGTCCCGAGATTCGATAGCACACAAAGTATTCGAAACTGACAGGCAAACTGCATAATAAAGATAAAGGATCTAGGAAGATGTGACACTTAGGCCCGGTTTCACCATCACAGTTTAACTTTAAACTTCGCTTTATTCCAATAGTAACAATTGCAAAAATAACTGTTTCTATAGGAATAAAACGGAGCTTAAAGTTAAACTGTGATGGTGAAACCGGGCCTAAAAAAATAAAAATGGAACGAAGTTTAGTTCGCAAAAGTGGCTCCACCTGGATTTTGGGCACAGCAAAGGCGGGAGTTTTAAACTTTAATGTATTAAATAAATACTTATTTCAAAAGTATTGTTGATTCGATATAGTGGACTGTATTTCTTTGTGTTTGTTTGCAGAAAAATTTCGCTGGTACAATTACCTTTTTTTTATATGAAAGTTTTTTATTTATATTGCAATTGTTTTTTTTTTTTACAAGTGTATGTGATTCATTAAAATGAACGTAAAAATCGTGTTAACATAGCTCCCCGCCTTGAACATTTTTTTTTTTTAAGAAAGTGTTCAAATATTCATAAATTGCAGGTAAGTATGAACTGATTGTAATAATGAAAATGAATTATTTTAACTGTTTTTAACATGCACAATTTCACTGTCACTACTGCCATTTTCAGGTACTGGAAGGGGACACAACTTCGCTACTGCTCGCTTGAAATTGCCTTTATGAGTCTTGACTGTAGCAACTCGAACTACGTTGTCGTCACCGGGATGAAGCTCTACTATTCTTCCAAGGAGCCACTGGGAAGGAGGTAAGTTATCCTGTTTGATTATTACCAAACTTCCAATCTTTAGCCCTGGATTTTTGCTCTTCCATTTCTTTCTTTCTTGCAGATGATACAAATATTCTTGTGACCACCGCTTCCAAAAACTTTGTACCAACTGTTGCTGTAACTGGAAACGCGACAGCCTGTTTGTTGGTGTGTCCAGCAATTGCGGTTCCGGAATAGCAGTCAATGGTTTGCCAATCAAAAAATGAGCTGGAGTTAGTGGCTGCAGATCATCAACATCCGATGACAGAGGGTATAAAGGTCTAGAATTTAAAGTTGCTTCTATCTGTGTTAAGATTGTGTAAAATTCTTCATATGTTAATTTTGTGTCATTAATTACTCTTGATAAATGATGTTTTATGTTTTTTATGTTTGATTCCCAAAGCCCTCCGAAATGAGGCGAGTTTGGGGGAATAAAATGCCAGGTTATATTTTCATTTGTACAATAATTTGTTATTTCTGTTTTAGAGTTTGAGAAAAATTCATGCAAGGCAGATAGTTTCTTAGCTGCTCCGATAAAATTTGTTGCATTATCTGAATATAAATGAGCTGGTTTGCCTCTTCGTGATGCAAATCTTCTCAAAGCAGCAAGGAATGTTTCGCTTGATAAATCTGTCACAAGTTCAAGATGCATAGCTTTAGTAGAAAAGCAGATGAAAAGACAAATGTAGCCCTTTATAGTCTTTGAACCTCGACCTTTGCGATCTTTTATATTAAAAGGCCCTGCATAATCTATTCCCGTGATATAAAATGGATTATTAACTGTAACTCTTTCTTTTGGCAAATTTGCCATTATTTGATCAAAAGATTTTGGTTTAGATTTAAAACATCTGATGCAACCTCGCACTACTGACTTAGCCACACTCATTCCAGATGTAACCCAAAAATGCTGTCTTACTGTAAATAATAACAATTGTGGACCTGCATGAAGTAATGTTATATGCGTATTTTCAAAAATTAGTTTTGCTAAACGATGTTTTCCCGATAAAATCAAAGGATGTTTCTGAGCAAAATCTAAATAAGAGTTTTTTAATCGACCACCGACTCTTAATAAACCTTCAGTATCAATGAACGGAGCAAGGGATAATAAATTGTGTTTTGGCTTTAAATTTTTATTATTTAGTAATAAATTAATTTCTTGAGGAAAACTGTCTTGTTGTGACAATTTTATTAATTGTTTCATACTGAGATCTAATTCTGCAATAGTCAAATATCCGTACGGCCGTTCAGATTTTTGTTTCTTAATGTTTAAGATGAATCGTAAAATGTATGCCATTGTTCTTTTCAACCTATTCAAACTAGAAAACCTTTCGAATATCTGAAAATTATTTTCAACAGTAGCTGAGCAAACATTATTTTTAGAATATTTAATTGAAATTGAGAATGCGGATGATGGCCAATGATTAGTTGGAAGAGACAACCATGAAGGGCCGTTCCACCACAATTGAGACTTGAGTAAATTTTCAGGAGAAATTCCTCGTGATGTAAGATCGGCAGGATTATCTTTTGTGTTTATGTACTTCCAATTACTAATCTGTGTTAATTCTTGAATTTTAGAAATGCGATTTCTTACAAAAATTGGTAATGAATGAGATGGAGAGTTAATCCAGTGTAATATTATTTGAGAATCTGACCATAGATGATATGAGCATTCGATAGTGAATGATTTTTGTACTTTGTTAATTAATTGACTTAACAACAAAGCACTGCACAATTCTAATCTTGGCATAGTTAAACATTTCAGTGGAGCAACCTTTGTCTTTCCGCATAAGAGATTAATTAAAATCTTTTCTTTTTGATCGATGCTGCGAACGTATACACACGCACCGTATGCGTTTTGTGACGCGTCACAGAAACCATGTAATTCGATTTCTGTAGAATTTTTACAAATGACGTGCCTATCTAATTTGAGTTGATTTAATTTTGTTAAATTATTTCTGAATCGTATCCACGTAGCTTTCAAATCGTCTGGAATAGGATCATTCCAATCTAATTTAAGAGACCATAGTTTTTGAATAATTATTTTTGAGAAAATAGTGCATGGGCTTAACAAACCTAATGGATCAAAAATCCTTGCTACGTCAGATAAGATTGATCGTTTATTAATTGATAAAGAATTTTCAAAATTTTTGATTTGAAAACCTAATGTATCAGATTTACTGTACCATTTTATTCCTAAAGTTTTTGAAAACTCATTATCTCCTAAATTTAAAACACTCACAGGTTCATTTTCATTTTGAAACTCTTGCAAGAAAAGCTGACTATTAGAATTCCATTTTCTTAATGGGAAACATGCTGAATTTAGAATTGATGCAATTTCTTTACATACATTGATTGCAACTGTTTCAGAATCAAAACCTGTTATGAGATCATCAACATAAAAATCATTTTTTATTATTGAAGATGCGAAAGAAGATTTTGTTTGATATTCATGAGCCAACTGCTTTAAGCATCTTATGGCTAAATACGGAGCAGATCTAGTGCCGTAGGTAACTGTATTTAAAGTGTAAATGGAAATTGGATCGTCTGAACTAAATCTCCAAACAATATTTTGAAGATGTCTGTCATCAGGATGAATGACGACCTGCCTATACATTTTTTCTATATCTGCCGAAACTGCAAAAGGATGTTGTCTGAATTTTATGAGTATAGAAAATATTTCATTCTGAATGGGTGGCCCTGTAAATTGTAAATCATTAACTGACCAACCTGAATCAGAATTCGCTGATCCATCAAAGACTACTCTTAGTTTAGTAGTCAAACTTTCTTGTCTAAAAACACCATGATGTGGCAAAAAATATGCTGTATTGGAAGGAATTAAATTTACTTGAGACATGTGGTTTAAATCTATGTATTCTTTTATGAATTGAGAATATTGAAATTTTAGATTAGAATCGTATGAAAATTTACGTTCTAATTGTTGTTGACGTTTAATTGATAATGGTTTTGAGTTACCTAAATTAGAAGCAGAATGTTTTAGTGGTATTCGAACAATGAACCGTCCTTCTTCATTTCTAGAAAACGTTTCTAGGAAATGTTTTTCGCAATAAACATCATCGGAAGACATAGAATGCTCGTTATTAATTTCCTCTATCTCCCAACATTTCTGCAATTCAGAATCAAGATTGCTGTGAGTTTTAGAAAAATTGCAATGAATTTTTGAAATGGATTCTGAGATGGTACCTGATATAATCCAACCGAATTCTGTGTTTTGAAGAACTGGCATATTCTTACCCAACTGAATTCTTTGATGATGAAGAATATTCCAAAAAATACCTGCACCAATAAGTACATCTATTTCACTAGGCTCGGTGAATTGAGGATCTGCCAATTGAATGTTGGCTGGAATATTCCATGAGCTGGTGTTGATAGTGAATGAAGGCAAATTACCTGTAATTGTGGGCAAAATAAAACAACAAAGATTAGTAGAAAATTCATAATTGAGTGAATATATCACAATGTTGCATTTTTTTTTAATGACTGATGAAACGCCATTGATTCCTCCAATGGTCATGTTTGTTGAATGTTCTTCTAATCCTAACTTTTTGCAAAATTTTGAAGTAAGAAAATTTGACTGAGAACCACAGTCAAGTAAAGCTTTTGCAGTATGAATGTTGCCAAAAACATCTGGAACTAAAATTGATACAGTGGAAAGCAGAACATGTTGATTAGGATAATGACTTGTGAAACTAACTTGTGGCGAAATTGTTGTTGATGCATTTGGATGAATTGTTTTTGATGTAATTGGTTCACGTGTATATAATAATTCTGGATGAAGTAAAGTGTTATGTTTAGCTTTGCACTTTTTACAAAATCCAGATCTGCAGTTTTTAGTTGTGTGGCCTGAACGTAAACAGTTATTACAAAGATTCAGCTGCTTTACTGTTTTTAATTTATCTGACAAATTTAATTTTAAGAATTTTTCACAATAATAAATTAAATGTGCCCCATTACATACAGGACATTTCACATTTGAGGATATTAACGAAACTTGTTTGATATTATTATGTAACTGTTTATGTTCTTTGGCAATTTTATTATGATTGATTTCAAGTGTTTCTAGAAAATCTGCTCTTGAATTCAAAAAACTCTTGAATTCAGAAAGTGTTGGGAAATTATTGCCTGTTTTAACTTTTTCCCATTCCCGAACAGTAAATTTGTCTAATTTTGACGTAATTAAAAATATCAACAAAGTGTCCCAATGTTCTGTTGATTGTTCTAGTGTTTGAAGAGCTCTTAAATGTTTAAAAATGGTATCTATCAAGTCTCTTATTCCTCTTGAGGACTCCTTTGTAAGTGAATTTAATTCAAACAGAGATTTGATGTGATTATTAATTAACAATCTGATGTTATTATACCTATTGCAAAGTAGTTCCCATGCGATTATGTAATTTTCGGATGAGAATTCTAGAGACTGTATAACCTTTAGTGCGTCACCTTCTAGTGAAGAACGTAAATAATGATACTTCTGAACATTGTCAATTGATTTGTTTGAATTAATTAGTGACTCAAAAGTATCTTTGAATTCCAACCAATTATCATATGCACCGTTAAATTTTGCAAGTTTAATTGTTGGAAGTTTAATGTTGTGAGAAATACCGTTTTGTTTTGAGGAATCTGATATGCCAGTGATACTGTCGCTTTGAATTTGGATGACAGGTGTGCAGACTTGCTTTAAAATAAATTTTGCGTCTGTGATTGCGGATGAATGCTTTTCAGTGAAATCTTCTCTCTCTAAATATTGCCTTTCTAAGTCATCTTCATCGCAAATATATTCTATTTTACTCTGAGTTTCATCAAATTCCTCAAACAACGATGCAAACTTGCTACTACGATCTTGCAATTCAATGATTGTTTTTTCTGCTAAAACTTGATCACTTGCATATGCATCTTGAACTGTGCGTAAATATTTTATAAAATTTGTTAGTTTGTATTTAATAGTACCTCGTTTACGCACAAGTTTTTCAGTAGATGTGACGTCTTGCATGACTTTTCAAATTCAGAAAACTATGAATTGAATTATTGTAACCTAGTTACAAAGAAATTGTGTTAATGTGTAAAAATATTTGTCAAAATATTTTCTTTTGCAAATAAATGTATAAAAGTATGAATGTGTTTTATAAATGTGTACTACCTTAACACAGATAGCAGCCTACAAATTCTAGAACTGTTCTAGAGCCTTATCTGTAGTCCTGAACGATAGTTTTCTATGCGGTGTTTCTCTTCTTCGCTGATGCGCTTAGTTCTTGTAAATCTTGAATCCGGCTCGATCGGACCAAAAATAATATGTTGATTCGATATAGTGGACTGTATTTCTTTGTGTTTGTTTGCAGAAAAATTTCGCTGGTACAATTACCTTTTTTTTATATGAAAGTTTTTTATTTATATTGCAATTGTTTTTTTTTTTTTACAAGTGTATGTGATTCATTAAAATGAACGTAAAAATCGTGTTAACAAGTATTAAAGCAATAATATGCGTTTTAAATATTCACACTTTATTTCAAACTAAGAAATTGACAGATACAAAAACGAGAAGCAAATTTCCTTACAAAATACTAATAACTCACATTATCTTTGCTGTATAATAATAGTATTGACAGCATATCGTCATTAATCGTCACATCCACATCGTTCAATTTATCGACAACATCAAAAAAATTTCGTAGATGATTACGCACGCCCTCGCCTTCATTCATTCGTTGAAGTACGATTTGTTTCAAAAGTGTAGCTTTACGCACTGGCCCCTTCGATTGGTAAATCAACTCTAATTTCTGCCATAACTCGCGCGAAATAGTACATTCTTTGATTTGCGTTAATTCGGAGGGTTTAATCGCCAAAATAATGTCAGACATTGATCCATTATATCGTTCTTCCCATTCTGCAGCAGAAACTACTGATGCAGCATTTCCCTCCACAGTTTGGGGTTTGACTTTAGTTCCAGTCATGCAACCCCACGTGCGATTTTTTACCAAAAGAGTTTTCATGTGGATCTTTAACGTATCAAAATTATCTTTTGAGAGAGATTCAATTCGAACAACATTTGATGCAACCTGATGCAACCATTCTAACTCTTGATAATTCTGGTTTTCCTCTGGTCGTCTGGTACTTCTTCTGGTTATCTAATGAGCCTATAACCTGTTCAGAAGTGCAGGATCGCCAAGCACAGTAATAGGTATGATCACGACTTACTAGATTTCACAAGACAGACGTCGTCTCGTGAAATCTAGTGGGTCGTGGTAGGTCGTTCACGAAACAGGACTTGCAAGTTGTTACCGACGCTGCAAATTGCAAATCATTTGCAAAGCAGTGACGTTATCATGGTAACTGTACGGTCAAAACAGTTTTTGCAAATCAGACTGAAAGGAAAGAGCTAAATATAATAGAGTATCGGCGTTAATAGGTTTCGAAATTCTTGTTCTTCTTAACACATCGTTTTCAATAAAACCTTTTACTATAAAATCGTTTTCTTTAAAAAATATTTTTGTATGTATAAACATTTTCACGCAAATTATAACTTACCAGATTTACTAGTATTAATTATTTATAAAAATCCTTTTTAAATAAAATAAAATAAAATAAAATATGGCCTATTTCCACATCACACAAATGTCGTTGCAGGACGTCAAGATCAGCTGCAATTTACAAACCTAAACTTCTGTCTTCCATAGTTAATTTTTAAATAAAATTTAATAGAATATGGCCTATTTCTATATCATGCAAATGTCGTTGCAGGACGTCAAGATCAACTGCAATTTACAAACCGATAACGACACTGCAAATCTTTTTGAAGAGTTACCTTATCGGTGTTTACTTGTTCCCATGATTACACTAACAATGTTCTCATTTGGCTGATAATTTAATGAATTAAGGCCCGGTCTTTTCATCTCTGAGTAACTTTAACTGTTGATTAATTCCTATAGAAACAATTGTCTCTACAATTGTAACTATGGGAATAAATCAACGATTAAAGGTACTCAGAGATGAAAAGACCGAGCTAAGTTACCTGAATTTGCAAATTGTAAACGGTTGCAGACGCTTGTCGTGTTTCGTGAATGACCCCCAAGTAAATAGTAATTCAACTGTTAAACTAAAATTACCGCAGAGTTATCCCTTTTATATCTGGCTTGTAGATGGCGTCACCGTATTTGTTAAGTTAAGTTTGATACTCGAAATGGAAAAAGAAAAGAAACGGGAAAGAGGAAAAAATTATACGGAACAAGATAAGGAAAAGTTGCTTGATATTTTAATTGACTTCAAGAAAATAATAGAAAATAAACAAACTGATAATTTCAACATAAAATTAAAAACAGAGGCATGGGAAAAAATCAGTGCAAAATATAATTCATTAGCACAAAAATTGAAGTTGCAAAATAAATACGGCGTTTTTTTTTAATTTTCCACTTAAATAATTAAAAAAAAATTGTTACAAATCGTTTTTGATTGCAGTTAAAACCTCTAGCAGCCTCTGTACGCTGTTTCAGCCCTGCTCGAGGCTTCGTCAGCAGAGACGTAGCTCGACATTCTCACTGCAAACAAAAACGACTTGTCCAATTTATTCGCAATTGCGGTGTAAGAGTGATGAACAGATAAAACAGCGACATCTTACGATCGCTTTTTGACCTGACATTGCAGCAGGATAGAGCTACGTCTCTGCTGACGAAGCCCCGAGCAAGGCTGAAACAGCTGTACAGAGTCTACTCGAGGTTTTCACTGCAATCAAAAACGATTTGCAACAAATTTTTTTAAAACTTTCATTATGCTTTGACAGCAAGCATGGCCGCCTTGCATGGGGGACTTATTAGGAGCATATCCGCTTCAATTTGTCTATCCTACTGCAATGTAAGGTCAAAAAGCGATCGTAAGATGTCGCTGTTTTATCTGTTTAAATAATTTTGTTACGTAAATTGAACGCCTACATTAATTTGAAAACTACCGCAAGCATAAAAACGAAGGGTTATGAGAAGTTGTTTCATAGCAGAAATATACTTATTTCTACCAGTTAATGGTTTATTGTCGTTCTCAATCAGAGTTAACACGTATTCAGCAGATTCTTTCGATAATCTAAACCTGTTTTTAAATTCTTCTTTATTATAAAATTCAAAAGGGTTTTGTCGTGATTTAAAAACTCTAGGTCGCCGGCGCCGACGCCTTTGGACCATCTGGACAGGTCCTTCGTCTTCAGTTAATATCGAAGATAAGCTACTGATATCTGACACAGATGACACGGACGATATTGAAGACAACTGGAATATTTTTACTAGATGTTACAAGTATTTAAGCGAAGTAATGTTGTTCCACGGAACTTACTTAAAATATAATTTTTGTTTAAAATTTGAAATGAGTCAATTAGGCTTACTGTCAGTTTAAACTAACAATTAAGGGTGTGTACAGGGTGGATTAATTTCGATGTCTCTTATGGCAATCTCCATAACTATAAAAGGTAGAGAAAAACTAGTGGCCAAGTCTCGATCTCTTTTTTGGAGATTAAGTCAATGGCGTAAACAAAAATTGGCTATCTTCTTTTGTTTTCAAGTTATGGGCAAAAATGGACATTTTCGACTTTTCGTTTTTCGGTCATATCTCGTTTATTTCTAGAGATATTCAAAAACTGTTTAATCATTATTAGAACACTTTCTGGAATACAATGCAGTGGTGTAGTTGCCTTTTTAATATTTACTTAAATTTTTAAGTTATAACATAAAGTTATATTTTTTTAAATAGAAATCATAGTAGGCAATGCCCTCATTAAATAGAGATTTTTTTTTCTGTTTTCAAAAATATATACTTTGTTGGGTTTATGTCCGATTTTGTTTATATTTTACTATTTGTGTGTTTGTTTTTGTTTTTCGTGTTTTTAATAAAATATAGCTCAAGAGAAACAAAAAAAGACAGCTTAATTTAGTTTTAATTTAGTTATTATTACCTTTATGTTTATCCGAACAACTTGTATTTTAGTGTAAAAACATGTTATCTTTTTGCTTCTCTTGACAACTTGTTTATTTACATTTTTTCACTCCTGACGAAACTATGAAGCGATAGCGAAACGCAGAGTGTTCTAGCGATTTCACAGTGTCCGTTTTAAAGTTTAAAAACTATTTTCTGTCACATATTTCATCGAACAAGAGTCGACGACTTCAATTACAAATTTTTTATTGAAGTCGTTACTTGTCTGATGGAAATTGTATAAAAATTGTTTTCAATTTTAAAAAGACATTGTGAAAATTACAGGAACGTTCAACGTTTCTTCCTAACGAAGCTATAAACCGATAGTGAAACGTTGAGTATTCGATCAATTTTGACTGTTTAAAGATTGAAAACAATTTTTCTATAAATTGAATGATAAACTCATTTTCAATAGAAAGTCAGACAGGAAATCTTATCAGAACGGTCGCTCAAAACGATAAAACAGAAATTTGTAAATTAACGCGAATACGAAATTATTTACGCAGCCAAAACTTTGAAAATATTTGAAATCTCGTTAAAATTTAATAAAATAAAAAATCGGCTCCGTATTGAACCCCGCCTACTGAGACTAGGATATTTACGCAAGGATAATAATAAAAATGACAGTTTTTCCTATTAATTGTAAGAAATAAACCCAACAAAGTATATATTTTTGAAAAGAGAAAAAAAATCTCTATTTAATGAGGGCATTGCCTACTATAATTTCTATTTAAAAAAGTATAACTTTATATTATAACTTGAAAATTTAAATAAATATTAAGAGTAACTACACCACTGAATTGCATTCCAAAAAGTGTCCTAATAATGATCAAACAGTTTTCTAATATTTCTAAAAATAAACGAGATATGACCGAAAAACGAAAAGTCGAAAATGTCAATTTTTGCCCATAACTTGAAAACAAAAGAAGATAGTCAATTTTCGTTTACGGTTTTGACTTAATCTCCAAAAAAGAGATCGGTAGTTGGCCACTAGTTTGTTTCTATCACTTATAGCTACGGAGATGCCCATAAGAGACATCGAATTTAATCCACCCTGTACAGTAAGTCTCCGACTGTAACTGCAAATTTACCGAGCGGTATGACAGCAGTTTATTCTGGTTAATTGAAAATAGTGGTATGTAACGGAATATATTGGTTAGCGAACGATATAATCATAACCTTAAAATATAAGGAATTTGTAAAAGTTATTTCTTGGACAACGTTTAATGACGCTTTAAATATCTGCTAACATTTTCTATTCACTTGCAATGAGTGCACAAATAGTATCTCCAACTTTTATTATTGCAAGATGCCAATACTCTGACTGCAACCGGTGGAAATGAATCGAAAATGCAATAATATGCTTCACTATTCATCGACAGCTTCTTCAAGGTAAAAATACTCTCAAATCATTTAGTTTTTTGAAAGAGCCGGAGTCAAACGCAGATAAATTCATTGCAATGGTTATCGGCTTCTTCAAACCTGTGATACAAATAAAGACAAGTGATACTGTTACTGTAATCTTGAATAAGGAATCAGAATTAGATTAAACAAAACATTTATTAAATTAAAATACTGTAAAGAAAGTTATAAGGCTCTCACACAACATTTGGTATTTATATTTGAAATGATTTATATTTTATGTCGGACATATGAACCAAACCAAATAGAACAGATCCCAAGTCCAGATTCATGCATTAATTCTTTTCGATAGCTTTGGTGGAATTAATTTGCAAAATCTTCAAACTTGAAGGAAACAAGCCGCAGTAACGTTTATATGTATTAACATTATGTGGTCTTTTGGCATCTTTTGGTATCACTCGCATGTATAATTAATGTTGCTATAATGTAGACATTTTAGTGAGCTTGCAACTTTACGATGAGTCCTTGTTAGTATTATAACCTCATTATTCAATACAAATTAATTTTGTTTCTGCTTTCACTACAATGTAACTAAATTAAGAATCGAATTAAATTATTTGTCAATACATACCCTGTTTAAATAAAAATTTCTACACCTGACATCTTCGCTTTAAACATTTAAAATCCAGTTTCTAACCTCAAAACAATTTGACGCGTATTATTTACCATAACAACCGGCTACGGAGAATGGTTGTTTCGGTCACTAAAAATTTACCGCTTTTCCTGTAAATGTGTTCCGTAAGTAGACTAGATTTCAGGCATTGGTTACTTACTGAACGCGTAACCGGAACCGTGGTAAAAATTTTGGACTTACGGTACATACCCTAAAATTTACTTGCTTAAAAGTCGAGGGAGTAATTTATTCTGTAGATGTGTAATTATTTATAACAACTGAACTACACTTATAAAAACTAGGGTTTCTGGATCCCGGGTGCAGTGCAGCCTGAAGTAAATATCTTCAACAGTCCATGTCCAGGTTCCTTTGCTTCTTAAAAGAAAATCAATGTTGAGTGAATACATTTATTTAAAAATTATGTCTGGAAAACGCAATGGTGTCTGACCTGGCTTCGTTGGGCAAAGGATAACAACAAACAATCACACTTTGGTAAAGATCATATTGGTGGTGCTGACGTAAGAACCAATGTCTACAGCAGCAAAGAATTTTATAAATTCACAAACCGTATCATAAAAAGAAGAAATTAAAAAAAGTACAAGTTAATAGTAATAGAAGCTCTGAAGGAGAAACTGAAATAGCTTGTTAGGGCTCAGAAAATACAGCGACGATATACCCCTGCAAAAAAAAAAAAAAAAAAAACTGGGAAAAAGAAGGAAAAGGAATGCTATGAACATTTCTTCCTATCCTTTCAAATCGTACCCAATGGTTTAGGAACTAAATAGCAAGACATTTTAATAACTAACTGAAATATAAAAAAAAAACTGTTGTACAATCTGCTTAAAACACATAAAGATAAAGACATATACATAAGATAATTTGCTGAACTTAACACACGTGAAGTGACCCTAAAGAAAAAGTTCAGACGATAATTACAGCCAAATGTTGATGGTGAAATATTGAAATATGAGTACTAGACTTAAAAATGACGTTTTTAACTTAATTTGACTTAAATATGCATTCCTTGCCTGGAGCAATCGGATTGGAAAAGCAACGTTTTGCAATTACTGATATTTTCTTATCGCATTGCGCAACCGTGCATTCACTTTATTACCTCGAATTACAAAGCGTTTACTAGCTTATTGGATTCTTAAATACAATCAAAATAAATTGAAAACAATACAATCCAACTTGAAAATTTTATAAATTCAAGCGGATATGTTGTAGAAATATCGATTTCGACTGAAGAGGCAATGACCTCACTTGTCTCACAATTTGCTATTGTGTTATATGTATGAGTGAATCAAAAATTGGCATATTGACATAAATCAATAAATGTACAGAAAAAGTGTAACAACGTTACGATGAAGTGTTCAGTTATAATGAAAATGAAAAAATAAAAATCTAGTAACAAGAAACTCAAAGGAAAGTGTACTTAAATCGTATGCTGTTGCTTAATGAATGTGTCTGATAAATTTTAATTTTTCAGTGAACTCTTTGGCATTATCTATGCGAGACCAATTTTCAATACTTTCAAACTGTTAGTTTTTCATTGATTGGGTGCATGATCGATCCATGAAAACTGTTATTGTTTTCGAAATAAACAAAAATTTGAGTCTTTTCTATCTGATATATGAAATGAACGAGGAAACTGAAATAAATAATTGTATCAATCGATTTGGCCCCACTTGAAGTTCTTGCGTATGATTTGTTAAAAGTTTGAATAAAGATACACGTTGGGATATTAGTAGTAAATGGAGGTAGTGAGACCATCTCGAAGTGTGGACATGTGGGACATGTGCCGGTCGAACTTGAAAAAATTGCTTGTGTTATGAACAACCAAAGTAAAACTAACAGACTTGAGACATGAAATAAATAAACAAAATTAATACTTAAGGAAATCTGCATTGTAAGCAACTCAACGATCAAAGTAGGAACTTGAGACCACTCCAAGTCTACTTAGCAATCTAACAAGAGTTTCTACTTGGCGAAGTTTTTAGTTCCGAATCTTTAGGGCTACACAGTAATAATTATGCGCCCAACCGGTACTGTTTAACTTCTAGCTAAGGGCCACACGATAATAATTTGGTCCCCAAAGAGAGTTTCTGCACTGCAACTACACTGCAAAACTAGTATGAAAATTGGAAATGAACAACAAAATAGATAAAAATATTGACATTAAGATTCTTACGGGGGAGGAATTGCTATAGAATCGGCTAAATTGTACTAGGGTTGACCGTGTGATCTTGATAGTTGGAATCAACGACGATGAGTATATAATTCCCTGTTATTTGATACCTAAAAATCCTGAAAAATAAAATAAAATATATATCGTGATTTTATTTTAACATGAAACATTGCTGTTCAAGTTACTATAGAAACTAATTCCAATTTCTAAAAATATCTTTGCATGATCGTCGTCATTAAATTTGTTCATTTTATTTTAGAACATCTGTCAGGCGATGACAGCGAAAATTTTTGAAAACTTGTTTCGGTGTTTGTTTCGAATAAAAAAAAAAAACTGTTTTCCTTATTAAGTTCACTTATTACACACAAGAATATACTTATTTGATATAATTATTATTTTGTATTATTTTGTAGTACAAGTATATGGAAAACATTAATAACAGAACAGATTCGTGACAGCTGTTAACTCTTGTTCTATTTTAGATTATTATTATTCTATTTTTATGAAAGAACAGTTTCATTTACAAATTGTAAACGTTGCTATGGATTTTCAAATTCGTAGTTAACAGCAATGTTTTATGTTAAAATAAAATCACGGTATATTATGTATAAATCGTCACCTACAGATGAGAACAAATCACACCCACACACTACAAGTTAAGAGCACTTTAGGAAAATTTTATCTCGGAGAATTCTCTCCTTATCAAATATCCAGTGCAAATGCAAATTATTTTATTTTTCTGGATTTTTAGGTATCACATAACAGGGAATTATACACATTTTATTCGTTAGAATAAGAAATTTTTTTAGCATAATTATTTACAATTGTGTTCATATAATTGCTTAATCTTGCAGCCGCATTAGAAGTATGTACTTTTAATTATTTCTAACGATACGCAGAAAATTTTGACACTTCTACACTGATAAGATATATTTTATTGTCAATAGTTAGATCTTAATTAAGTCACAAAGAACAGAAATTTTTACCCATTGCGTAATAGGTAGTGAAATTCTTGACGTATTTAATTTTTTTTAATGTTATATCATCAAAAGCTTTGCATATTGGAGAAGTTGATATTTGACTACACTGATTGGTGTAAAGCTTTAGGTCACTGTATTCTATTGAATAAATTGAAATCATTCTAACTTTAAGAAAATTATTGTTGTCATCTTAGGGTCAGTACAGAGTTAAACGATGTTTGAACTTAAACAACTTGGTTTTAGAACCAAATTCATAGTTGAAGATGTTTGAACAACTCGTATTAGTGCCACTGCAACATATGCTGTTATAATTAATTATCGCAGTAACAGAACCAAGTTCAGAGCTGAATCATGGTTCAAACGTTTGAACACCTGACCCTTAAGCTGCAGTCACAACCTCGTAATTAGTAATTTCAATTAGTTGATTTACGTAACGCACAAATATATTCAATGTTGTACAACGTGAGCATTCACAACTGAAAAAATAGTTTAGTAATTAGTAATTAAGCGTAGCAGCAAAAGTTTGCAAACTTAATACATAAATTAGAACAAACACGTGCGCAGTAGCTGAATTTTTAAGTTGAGAGGTTATGTAGTCATTTACTATCACGGAAATCATAAGAAATAGAAGCAAAAGTTGCATTTGTTCAGTTTAGGTTTCATTCTAATAGCATGTTTAATGAAATCAAACCAGTAATTGCCAAAATGGACATGTATTTTCACACATAGATACCCAGACGATGCCGTTTTAATTTTAATTTTACTTAACGTTGTGAATGCTGGGGTATCGTATAATTATAATTTTACGTCTTGCCTTAATTTATGTATAAATTACTAGGTTATGAATGAAGCTTCAAGTCTTGGAACACAATGCGTAAGTAAAAGTGTAAAGGAATCGGAATAAGAAACAAATCTAATATATTTTACTTATAATAATTTTTATAGATAAGGTTTTAGTAATTTTAAAACTAACTAATCAAACTGAATCGATGACAGCTAGCAAAGACGAACCCACAAATTATTAAATACAACTTCTCTCAATCATGAATGACAATATTCTTACTTTTACTTAAGTGTCGTGTTCTAAGCTTTAGGGCTAGTTTTTCAATTAGGGTTTAATTTTAAGTTCCGTTTTATTGCTATGGAAACAATTGTCCTTACAATTGATACCATAGGAACGAAGCGAAGCTTAAACTGTCATTTAAACGTAGACGTAGATGTAAAAAAAACTAATCTCTTTTACTCACAATTTCCACTATGCTTCTCATAACTAGACTGCGGAAGTTTAGGCGCAAAAATTCAATTTTAGGCACCTAAAAAGGCTCATAAATGTGCAGAATAGGAAAAAATAAAGCAAAAATAGTGTGTAAAATATTTATATGTATAATAGAATTGATAAACAAAATCAAGTAAATTAGAAACATATTTTATTCTTTTTATTATTTATCTTTTTATTTTCTATCTTTTCGTGTTGCTGCACATGTTTTTTTATAATTCGCCTTTTAATTAAGACATACGGCGTCCATATTAATAAAAATTTTCATTGTGCGTTATACTTTGAAATTTGGCAAAAATATTTGTGGCGCAAAAACAAATCTGAATTTTTATGCGGCGTACAGTCCAAAACTATAAAAATTTTGGCGAACGCGAGCAAATTTGTTGCAAATACAACGCACAATGCAAAATTTTATTGATATGACTAGGCTTAATGGCATCAAACGTAAGAAAAATGTTAATTAACCTCTTTATTGTTCACTTGGCAAAAATGACTTTACCGTCAATTGCAGAACAAAATAAATTTTTAGTTCATTCTCGAATTAAAGCGCTTATTAGCAAGTTCTTTTGGTATTGTATAAAAATTTGAAGTTATCTGTTTAGAATCGTGTAATAAATAATTAAATAATATAGATACATTTCTCGCAAATAGAAAATTTTACAAGTCGGAGGTGAAGGCAGAGACATTCGGTTTCATTTATTGATTTTATTTTTCATTAAAGCCAGACTCGTTAAATAAAAATCAAATGTGTCCCCATGCAGTTCGTCTTATATCAACAAAAACATTTGTAGGAAGAAGGATGCGGATGACCCAAGTTGATTCGATATTTTGAATAAAAAAAGCCGCATATCTTACGTTCATAAGATTCTAAAAAATTGTCGGTCATCTTTTTAATAGAATATTAACGGCTAGATTAGGGATACCGATACCCGATAAGTTTACTACCCGGGTACCCGTTATTGATACCCGGGTAATTACCCGTTACCCGATAAGTACCCGTTACCCGATAAGTACCCGGGTATCCGATAAGTACCCGATATCCGACAACTACTTGGCTATCCGATAAGTATCAACTAACAATTTAAAAAACCAGTATAGAATTATCTGAAATAATTAATGCTCATTCGAGCAAAATGTTAATGTAGGTCACATTAGGCAAAATGAAATGAAGACTACTTGGTTGTTCGGCAATTTCAGAATATCGGGTAACGGGTAATTATCGGGTATCGGGTAGTTATCGGGTAACGGGTATTCAAAAAGAGGAGCCGGTTCCATCTAAGTAAACGGGTACCCGGGTACCCGGGTACCCGTCGTCATCCCTAGGCTAGATTCAGGCTTTAATCATTTCTATACAAATCTTAAATTTATTCTGATAATAAAAAAAACATATTTTGGGCATTTTTACCTGAAATAGGCATTTATGAATAAATAGGCAAAAATAGGCATTATAAGACTTTACCATTTGAACAGTAACTACGTGAAACGTATTTATGTCCAGGTCCTATCAGAGTAGTGTTTAGAAAATGAAAAAGGCAAATGCCTAAACTTCCGCAGTCTACTCATGACGTACGGAGGAGATTAAAAGTATAGTTAAAGGAGCTCAAATTAAAATTTTTTTCTTAATAAAGTTTTGGTAAAAAAATTAACCAAAAAGTTACAAGAGGTTAAAGTGAAATTAATTAAGTAGCAAAAGTTAATACTTGCGTAATATTTGACGTTATAAATTCAAGTTTTGAGTGTTTAAGGAGTTAGGTGAACAGTGGTTTACATGAATCGACTATTTAAAATAATGTAGCCACGTAAATGTGAAGGCTATTTAATGTTTTCTTTTATACCCAAAAGCGACTTTTCATGCAACAAAAGTAGAATATAGGTCGACGTGACCTGAATGGTGATCTTGATAAATTTAGAGTTCATTTAACAATTAAGTTGCAGTTTGTAAAATAAGTTTTATTAATTATGAAGATGTAGGTGAAGAAGTTAAGATAGTTAAACAGCTGTACCTCTCTTATTATTGGGTTTTAGTCAAAAACCAAGTAAGAAAAAAGCTTTATTTTGATCTCCTAAAGCTGTACTTTAGCTTTCAATCTTCTCCGTACGTTATGAGACACCTAGTATTATAGTATAGTGGTATAGTGGAAATTGTGATTAAAAAACATATTTTTTTTACATCTACGACTACGTCTACATTTAAATGGATTTCCACCACGTATCGACCACATCAGTCAAATTATTAAAAGAAGTTTCAGTAAGTTTCCTGGTCACCGGGCACTTAAATTATTATTGAAGAGTACCAGCTGTACACAAAATCTCTGGTTTCTTAACAAATGCACAGCCAATAATGTGTTTTCAAAATACTTGAAACTAAAAACAAACAACAGCGAGACAACAAGAAAAGGAATACTAGCAGGAAAAAAGAAGTAGCTAAAAGACGAAATGAAGACTCAATATAGAAAAAGAGGTATTTTTAGTCTCTATCTAAAAGTTATTCACACAAAACTTTTAAATAAGTTACATTACATACAGTTTAATATTTTGGATTTTGAAAAAATATTTAAAACAAAAAATTTATATTTAAGTAGTATTAGAAATTGTGAGTAAAATAGATTAGTTTTTGCATCTACGCATCTACGTTTAAATGAGTTAATGGCCATTTCCTTCGGGATCTAACTCGGGAGCCTAAATATTGGAGAAAGATTTAATGTACAGTATGAACTGTAGAATATACTGACGATTTAAAAATTGTAAATATTTGCAGAACTAAAACAGATTGTTTTGATTTTCAATAGCATAGATGTGTTGACTTATGGTGTTCTTAACTTGTTTGGGTGTGTGTAATAATAACCTTTGCCTAGAGCCTAGACTCTGACCTTAATCATGATAAATTGTAAATATTACCACTAAACAACAAAAAGTCTTAGTAATGTATACACTGTGATTGAAATACATTATTGCTACAATGTTGTGAATTTTTTATATTTGTTCAAATCTTTATATCTTGTCATTGTAGGAATAAAATGGATTCGTGTTTTATATTTGTCGTTATTTTGCTACGTCAGTCTTTAATTTCTTAATTGTGTTTTCAGTAAATCGCACATGTATAAAAAATTAACGCTTTTTCATGTGAGATAAACTGAAGATTATTTCTGACATTTATTATTATTATCAATTATCTTTACTCATGAAAAGCTTTGCTGATGTAATAGAACTCCTTTCTTAGTTCCTCTGGATTAGTGTCTATTGTTTACCACTTTCTAGTAACATCAGGTTCCTTATCAGACGAAAGATGGATCTTGCCTGAAATTAATTCCGAAGATCATTGACATATAATTAAGGAATGAGTCATTTTTACATTTACATATACAGTTTCATATGTACATTATTCTTTGTATTTTTAACTTAAAAAGTTTAAAACGCAAATTAAGAAACACTGCGCACAAAATCAGAATGGAACAACTCGTCCACGTTTTTCCATTTACATCAATTCAAAGTAAATTTAGGTTTCTATGTCGGAGGATTTTGAACCGCACGTTTTCCCTCAAGTTTGCCTCGTGCCAAAACTTTATTAACCCGAAACAATATTCCAAGTTAATACAAAACTACCACGTGCCAACATGTAACTCGCCTTGCCTTATACGGCCGTATTATATTTTTAAATACGTGTTACGTGCGCGAAAAAAACACAAAAGGGACCGTTGCCAAACGCAAGTTTCAATGTCAGCGTTCGGCTTTAAACAAAGCTTGGCCGAAACTCGGATAGTTTCAGTCCAATAACCTTGCGATTATGAGGTTACACGTGTATAATCAATTAGGGTAACGCGTTTGCGAAATAAGTTTTTTTTTTTGATTCACGTAAGCTTGAAAAATCGCCAGGTCGAATGGAAAGGAGAGAGAGTGGAGAGAAAGAGAGAGCAGGAACCATTACGTGATTTGTTCCAGCATCACAGGAAGTTCAAATCTTCAAAATGATGTCATTTAAAGAATAAATGCAACTGCAAAAATAAAACGATTAATAGTTTTCCTTTAAAATAAGTGCAAATTTGGAGGCATTGAGTCTGTTTCGCTATAAAGTAAAAATAAAATTCCAGTTTCAGTTACTTTGTTTCAGTAGAAAATCTTTCTGCCTTATAACCGTACCATGTGACTAGTCTTTCTTTAGTGATAATAACTTTCAGGTCAATTTGGATTCATAATTCTATAGACTATATCAGATTTGTCTTACATCAAGGGTTTATAATTCGATTCTGGAAGCTGTAAAATTCAAAGTAACTCAGCACATCATGTACAGACACCTTTTAAGTTTAAGTTCTTTAATGGTAGCTCTAATTAATTTCAAGGTCAATCTTGCTAAAAGCGTCTTTTTCTTTGGGTATCTACAGTGAGTTTTTTCAAGAATTTTAATTTCTCGTTCTGTTTCTTCTAGTCTGAAGATTTTGCCCATCTTTTGTCCTGATTTGAATCTTCAAAACGCTTTTCCCCTTATTTTTGCTACTTACGTTCTTCTTGGAAAAGAAACATGAGTTTTAATGTATCGAAACTCACTTACTTCTGGAGCCAGCCAATTTATCATATTTTTCAGAAACTTTTAATCCTAATCTTGTCTCTACTGACTAAACACTTGGCGGATCGTACAGCTTTTATAGCAGAACCCTCTTTTGCTCGAACTTACTAGAATGAGAAATTGATATAAGAATTTACAGAATTCACCATTGCATTTATTATTTATTGTGACACAGACAAGTGTATGACTGCGTCAGAAGACAACACATTATATCAGTCGTTACGAAATGTGAAGATCCTGTACAAAATAGTACAATAAATCGTATGGAAGAGCTTTCGTGCTAATTTCAACGACTCTGTGGTTCAATTTGGTTGTTTTAAGTGATACTCAAGGAAAGCTGGAATGATTTTCAACAACAAACACCAGTGTTGATAACGTCCAAGACGACATGAGAAAGTGTTCAGACCGTTGAAATGGAAAGCAAAGGATTACCTATGGTTTGAAGTTAAAAAGAAAAGAAGATAAAAAATATGTGCAAATGAATGAATGTCATTGAAAGTAGAGGATCATAAAATGTACCGATTTGAAAATGTCCTGGCTAATAAGGGACACTAAACGATTGAAACTGATAAAAGATTAACGAAGGAAAGTAAAGCAGCGGGAACCATTCACGGACTGTTAAATTCAAGAGTTTCAAGAGGAGCAAAATTACATCGGTATATTGTCCCGGCCAGTGATATTTTACAGAGTCGAAAATTGGACGATGAATAAAAAAAGAGAGACGAAGTTGGAGTTATGAAAACGAAAGTGTCTAAGGAAGATTTTTTGGGGAGTACAAGTGAACGAGAGATATTTGATTTAACTAAAGATTTTATACAATGGTAACTAATGGGCAAAGAGTTTTTCGGAAAGAGCCGGAGATGAAGAAAAAAACAAAAGAGGATGTGATTAGAGGAAGTTTAAGAATTGAAAACTGAAAGCAAAGGATAGAAAAGAGCGAAGAAAAGTATTGAACTAAATGGGTTCTTAAAGGTATGTAGAGGCTTATAGAGCTATAAAGAGTATGTAGACCCTAAAGTAAGAATATACACTCTAATAAATATGACTTGAATTATATTCGTATTCTCTCTATACCTACTGCACTAAGGCCCGATCTTTTAACTTCCTTATAAGATTATCTGCCTTGTAATATCCTTAGACACCATTATCAATAAAGTTGTCTCCGATTTTAAGGAGTATATAAGGAGGTAAAAATAACCGGCCTGAATCGTATTCACTTCCTATTCTTGCTGCGTTTCTGTTTGACAGATTCTTTTTATCAACTGCTAAATAATTCATTTTGTTAACTTTTTTTTGTGAAGACCGAGATTTTAATTTTGTGTAAATTAATTCCTGTAAATTATTTACTTACTTTTTTATTTTTCGAGAATTTATGTTACCAGATTTGGATTAATTAATAGGTTTTATTTATTTATTTTTTTTTAGAGGAATACCATATTTCTAGCATATATGTCTTTCTGTGAAATGGAATCATTTTCTTTCAACTTTGTTTCTATAGAGTTTAGATTTTTTATTTTTCTAATAATACAGTAAAATAAGCATTTGTCTTCCGAAAAAATCCAATCTAGCTGAACATTTGTGTACACCTTTTTGTAGCCATTATAAAGAACATACTAAAAGTCCGCATCTATATCATGTCATTCAAGGAAGGTCAAGAGAAATGGTTTTTCGCGATTATCTCGCTTCCTATTAGTTTGACAACAATTTTGGTTATTTTAAGAATTGTAGATCAGACAATTCCTCACAAGAAAGTTATATACTTGTACATGCGATGAACCGTTTTCCTGGTCAAGAACAGACAAACAACTTAAAATGCATTCATTTACACAATATTTTCGAGGTTTTTTTAGGTGGGAACAATCCATACTTTAAATTATTATCCACCTTCGCCACTGTCTTCCTATGGTACTTCTCCCTCTTCTTCTTTTTCTTCTTCCTCTTCTTATTTTTCGGCGCACCAATTTTCTCGGATGTATTTGTTAATAAGTAATCTAAAGAACTTATTTCATCACCACCATCATCATCATCGTCACCTATTTGTGTATTATTATGATTATCAGAACTGTTAGAAGAATGAGCCTCAGGATTAGCACTGAGGCATGATTCTCCGGGACAATGACCACATACATGCCAACCCACTTTCGTGCATCCACAATTAACGCCACACAACTTTTGGAGCAGTTGCAAAAAGTTCTGTTCAGTAGTATATCCACCGCAGATGGTAGTAACGTCGTTATAGGTTTTAAAATATTATTTTTCATTACCCATCCCCATTGATGTGGATTTAATTCATGGTTTAACCAAGTTTGTACGTACTTGGTAGTACACTCGGTACAGACGTTGTGTAGCTAAAGCTGTAGGAGTAACGAAAACCTGACTGATGAATTTGATTTTGCGAAGTTCAGCTGTAGTTATCAAGGGAAACATCTGAGACTGGAGCTCCTTACATTGCCAAGAGAAAATGTATTTCTTAATTTAATCCACAATGACATTTTGGGGGCAATTTTCAATTCTGAATTTGGACAGAATTCATCTTAATCAATCATCGAGTTTTACAATATTTTTTATATTCACGAAAGAGAAAAATCTTTCAACAGAAAGAAAATTGCAATGAGGTAATAGTGTACTAAAAGTTTCGCAGTAGTGCTGAACCTAGTAGGCTAGTAAGATCTATAACAATTCTGATGAAAAACTATAAGAAATACTGATCATGAGTGGGGAATTCCTAGGTGTAAAGTGATTCATATCATAATGGAATTCCGAATAACTACGTTTCAAGATACATCTGTAATAATTAGAATCCTATTCATTCTCTAGAGAACTATTTACTCCACTCTTTAGTGACACTTTTGATGTGTATTTAATGTGTATACCGATTCCGCCACATTAAGTAGGCACACTCGAGCGCTCACGAGACTCTTACAGCGTGAGTGTAAGTATGATGCGATGTATGCCGATTTAAATTCTGTGCCTACTTGGAGTGGTTTCATCTGTGCATGCCATTCTCAGCGCGATATACAGGGTGTTCTTTTAGTGTGTGCAATTAAAAAAAAACCTCAGTATAAGTACATGAAATGCTATCTTCTGTGCATATTTTTCTATATATATAATCACTGATATCGTTCAGTAATTATTTTATTTAAAATTTTAATTTACTGAGGGAATTAATGTTACATTTATTTAAGTACTGTCCTACCTTAAGCGCGTCATTCGAAGAGGCGGCCGGCGTTGTAAAAACACACTTAAGAAATGGAAACGCAATTTATTTATTACTCGTGAAAAATAAAACGATGGATGACGATGATGTGATTATTTAACTCATCCAATTTTAAGGCACATTTTTCGTCCAGTAATTATAATCATCGGCCTATAATTTGAAAATACTTAAAAATGTAATTACTTACTTCGAGTGAGGTTACATTGTTTTAATAAATCCAGGCGGGTTTAAAATGTTTATTGGCCGGAAGATATCGTAATCGAATTAATTGAATCTGTAATTTGTAAGATCGCTTCTTTTCTAATACTTCGTGAAGATGATGAACATGAACTCACGTAAACCGAAAGTTTTCAAAATTCGTTTCCTTGCGCATGCAGAAAGTTTCCAAATGACTGTGTGACTTCCGACAGGTCTTTTTTCTGTTTGCAAAAGCCATTACGATCTGTTAATACGCATCATCCAAATCACATACGTGTTCGTTCACGACAGGGATCATGCACAAGGTTAAACCACGTGAATAACGGGCGAAGTCGGCATGATATCGATGAGGAGTTTTAGTGTGTTATTTATAACGGACGGCTACATAAAGGTGTTTACAAAAATTCAGCTAGGTTGGATTTTTTCGGAAGCTACCGCATTTTTTAAACTTATTTTACTAGACTAGTTCAGTTTTTTTTTAAAGAAATTTTTTTAATGAAATGTATTAAAAAAATAAATTCGTTAAGAAGTTGGGAATTTAAAATCTCAAAATTCAAAAACGAATAAAATAAATCGAACTTACATTACTCATTCTAACCATGTACTAACCGTACATAGGCCCGTTTTATTCGAAAATCACGAGGAATTGTGGTGAATTTATAATCATGTTTTTTTTTTATTAAAAACTCACATTAAGAAAGAAATGCATCCATTCGTTTTAAAATTTGTAGTCTTCTTTTCTTGTTATCCATAACCATTCGCACGTACGCGTTCTTTATTAGACTTTATAAACAGTGTTGGGCTTGAAACTCTTCAAAAGGTATCTCAAAAGGAAGATATCTTTTTCAACCTGTCCTCTTTTTTGTTTTTTGTTATATTATCAGATGTAGTTCTTGCTCGTGAACATTGCATAAAGATATGAAACAAATAAAAACACTTTAGAAAACGAGCTAAAAATGTAATTTATTAATTTACTTGACGTTTCGCAAATATTACTCCTATTATATTATTATAAAGCAAATAATATTTGCGAAACGTCAAGTAAGTTAATAAATTACATTCTTAGCTCGTTTTCTAAAGTATTTTATTTGTTTCATATCTTTCTGTTCCTGTCTTTCTGTTTCTCCTATTATTATTTTCTGAAGAGGTATATGAGTAAACCTATTTACAGTTATTTGGGGTCTACACCGAATTGAAGAATAGGTAAGAATTTTCACACAAAATCTGTGTTAATTTTCACACTGGGCCGCAACTTACACCTTAAAATTGCTGAGGCTAAGGAAAAGTTGAATTTCTCCTGATTAATTTGGTCGATTTATTTAAAATTTTCCTGATATAATCGAGAAAAGAAAATTTTCTGACACTTTTGTTTGTACAATTCCAGTTTAACTTTAAGTGAGAGGTTTAAACCCTTAACAATTGTAGAAATAACCGCTGTTATGGATTTAAGTTTCAGCTTACATTTGTACAATTGGGTCTATATCCTATTTTCGAAAAAAGAAAAGAGAAACAAAGTACATTACGAACTGGGTAAACGAATTAGAAATTCGAAATTCAAAAATGCGGGAAATATGTTAAAACTCATTACGAGTAATTTTTCAACAATAAGAGAAAGAAATCCTCACGGTGGGTTTCACAAAAAAAATTGTTATTCAGCGATTAATTTAATTCTCTGATTAAGGAACGTCATTGAACGAAGTTAACAATAGATTTGAAAGAGCCAATTATATTGTTTCACCCAATCAATGGCAGACTTTAATCACGTTGTTAAATTAATCAATGATTTAGTACTTTTTGGGAAACTGGGGGTTAATGTTATGAATTTGAATATGTGATTGGGTTTTTCTGCTTTCAAGGAACAAAAAGGTTTTGTCTTAGTATTAACCCATTCAATTTATCAAGATAAGTAATTTCCGCCTGTTTGTTTCTGAATTTCCAATCTATCCTTTCTTGTTATCTATTGGAATAGTAATTAATCTGTGTAGATATCCTTATCGCGCCATGTATATTACCTATTTGCAAAAAAGTTGATATTATATTCTACAGACGGATGTCAGATTAAATTTGTGCGTAATATCTGCCTTATCATCAACAAGGGCCGAGCTAATGCGTTTTTAATTTTGCCCGAGGAGCACGTGAATCCCCTCATCAAATCCTATGTATATCAAAATGGATCGGCAAACAAAAAATGAGTACAACTAACTGTGAACGCCCGGGCGAGTGTTTTGACCCAGGTTACCAGACGGGTTCAAGCTCCCTTGTAGCGTTTCGTAGGCGCAAAGGGTAACGACCAGACGAAATTTCAGAGGTACGCCAGCTTTTCCATTTAATTTCGTCAAAGTCTCTAACGGCATTAACTTATGGGTGGCTGTCTAGACGGTGGATGCCCCCGACTAACCCTTATTGTCCCCGATTTTTTTTATTACATTTACACGGGTCACCCCTGACACTAGGGTGGATCTATCTACATTTGATGTGAATGCACGGTGCTTAATTGTTCATCGATTAATTAGCTGCTCGTACTTGTGGGATGTAACGAATGAATTGTAAATTGTTTATGCTTCCTTTATCCGATTTACATATTTGAATTTACGCTGGTTCACAAAGCACCATATTTTATTTACAGGATCACAAATGAATAGAAAAGTTCAGCGCTACTAAAACAAAAGGGGTCTTGAATTATGCCAGGTTTTTATCTTTAAATGTGGCAACGTGTTTTGTCTTAATTTGTAATAAAGCCAAGCACACACTAAAAAAAATCCCGAAAGTAACCGATAATTCTATAAAATGGTTAAGAAAAATGTTTCGTAGGTCGATTTTTATTTTTATTTATTATTATTTAAAGACTTAATTTTCAGCTCCCCACTCCTCATTCCAACCCAACTCTAACTTTAAAAATTCAAATGGCAACGTATTCCTTGAGAAACTTCATTTAATAGCACTTTTTGTGTTGAATGCAATAAATATTTTTTTTGAATAACTTGATAAATGACAGATATTTAGTAAAAATAGAATAGAATTTATTGACACTACATCGTGGAGTGTTTGTCATTTGTTTAATGATTAGATAGGAAAAATGAGACTTACTGTAACTGTTATTTATTTATTTATTTATTATTTATCAACTTATTTTGAAAAAAAAAAATTATTTATTGTATTCAGCACAAAAATGTTATTAAATGAAGCATCACAAGGAGTACTTTGCTATTTGGATTTTCAGAGTTGGTGTTGCTATCGCTTGGTAAATGAGGGGTTGGGGGTTGAAAATTACATCTGCAAATGATAATTTTAAAATAAAAATTGCCGTGTTCGAGAATTCTTCATTTTCATTTTTCTCAACCATTTTATAGAATTTATCTGTTGCTTTATAAGTGCAAAAACTAATCTGTTTAGGAAATAAATTATTAGTTTTTTCATGACAACGCATGTAGTGGAATAGTGACAACCTGCGCATGCGATTTGACAGCGCATGTCTGCATCTTGAGAGAAAGTGTAAAGCAAATTCTCTGCTGTGCCAAAACCGAAAACCATTTAGTATCGTCGTGGTTATTGAAATAAGCAGTTGACAGAAACTTAACTTTTTCTCAAAACTTTGTTTGTGCTTTTATTTAGTAGGCTCCGAGGTTTGTACATGTTTGCTCAGAATTAAATAAAAATCTTGTATTAAGATCACTTCTTATATTTGATTCTAATTATTCTAATTATAGGTGCTTTCTTTCGTTTAAAAGTTTGAATCGTGTTTCGAATAGTTTGGACCTGAATTTCGTATTTGTTGCAACAAAACACCTGACTTAAATTTTTGATTATCAGTTCATTTGTAAATAACCATAATTCAATCCAAAACAAGTTTTAAAATTAGAGAGATTCAAAGAAAATAATGTCTGTTTGAATCAAAACATGTTTGGATCACGACTTTGTGAGCGAAAGAAAGCACCTTATATATTTACTTGCTGTTTTATCTGATTTGTACTTGGAATTCCTTATCAAAAACTGACCTTCGGATTTGCATGTATAAGCGTTTAGTATCTTTGAAGGATGGCTTTCGCTACTACAAGGTTATTCTTCTCTTGCCATAAACGCATTTTTCCTTTTGTTGTTCTTAGGTCCATTTGGATCAGGTAAAATTTGATATAAATTCTTGCAGACTCAAACTGATATAAGATGTTCTATCAAATCTTGAATGGTGTCAATTGAGCCTTAGATTAAAAAAAATCTTTTAAAATTGTAAAATTTGCTAAGCTTAGAAATAATTTTGTATTTTGAGTATGACTTTTGATCTGAAATTCAAACTGTACGACCCTGAGTAGCGACCATTGAATAAAACTTTCGACTTTTATTTTTTCTTTTTTATTTAAATACGTTTTATAAGTGCATATTCTAAAATAATTTTCATCTCGAATTACAAACATTATAATCCATAGTTGATGACCGCTTGCTAAAATTAGACACAAATATCTCATGTAAAATTATTCAGTAGTGATATATTTTCTAACATTGTACTATTTACAAAGTCCATATGACACTCTGATAATTTTGGCATAAAATTTGTTGAAAACTGAGAGAGAACAATCCAGTCAACGACGAAGTTAACTCTTGTCTGATGAAAATTGTAAGTAAAAAGTTCTGAATCTTTAATCGGACATAATCGGAAAAGCACTCAATGTTTTACTTTGTCCTGACGAAGCTATCATTCGGTAGTGAAACGTTGAGTGCTTGAGAGTCAATTAAAATTCTGTCCTGTTAAAGATTGAAAACTTTTTACTTACAATCTCATCAACCAATAAATACTGTGTCTCTCAATTTACAACAATTTTTAAGTCTTTATTTTTAAAGTTAATTTAAATTTATAGACGGCAGCGTGCATACATGTTCCATTGGTTTTCTCGTTGCAAACCAATTCATTTTTATAGAATTTTGTTTTCGTTTCATTTTTCAGCAATTCTCGATTAACGTTTCTGTACTTTTATTTTTAATATATATAATCCGAATAAAAGTAAATACTATAAAATGATGTATGAGAATTTATTAATCAACTTATCTTCTCTGTTATGAAACTCTATTCTGATCTGGTCGTCTTTTGTTCTTTTCTTTCTTTGATGGTGAGTGAAATAAACGATTATTCTTTGCTATAGATTATATTTTCATTGTTTATAAATTTTTTTTGTTACAAAAATCTACGAATTTAATGAGCATCTTCACATTCTTCTACATTGTGAAACTGACTTATTTTGCTTTTCTGATATCCATTGCGTTTTTCTTTGTTTCTTTGGTAATGAGTTCAATAAGCAATTATTGTATTTTTTGTGCGTACATATTTTTGAGTTCATTTCTTTTTTTATAGTTTAAACATTGAGATTGTCAAAAGGACTACAAAAAATACATATTTTTTGCTTTGTCCTCTGTGATTTTGAATCAAATAAGCGATTGTCTTTGGTTATACATTCATATTTTTTGAGACGCTGTCCAATTTTTGTGCCCGAAAGATCTATAAAAAATTTATCGTGTTTAATGAGCACCTTCGTATTCTGTTCTTTATAAAATACATTTTGTTTTTCTTTAATTTGTTGTTTTTTTGTTATGAGTCAACTAGTGTTGGTAATTGTCATTTGTTAGGCATAGTTATTTGTTTAGTCATTTTCTTTTTTTTTTGTCCCAAGAGGTCTAGAAAAGCTTACGAGTATTATGAGCATCTTCACGTCTTCTTCGTTGAGAATTTTTTTGTTGCGTTTTGTTTTACTATTATCTTTTGTTATATTTACAGGGTGTCCTAAGTCTAGTAAATTATAGGTATCGGTGTCGGGACATTTGCGCCTTCGATACACTTCCGCTCCTCGGATTAAATATACGGGGAACTGGTCCAGGTAATGTTATTACTAGACCTAGGCGCCTTTTAGGCGTAAGGTTTCGTTAAATATACGAGGAACTACTAATATGCTGAAGTTATCGTCGTCGTAAAAAGTTTGAATTTTTAACACGTCTGTCCAGTAAAAACGAAACAATCGGAGCCCGAGAAATCTATGCGATACGCAGTAATTCTGGTCGACTGGATATAAAAACTGGTTTACATAACCGAATGATTCCCAAATTAACTCGCATTCTTTTTGCAGTGACGGCGCTATAATTGATATGAATTAAATGTATTATGCCAGTCTTTTTAAAAGTTACTTTAAAGAATTTTAATGTTTTCATAATTATTAATTTGAAATAAACTGCTTTGTTTATCTTTATACTGGTTTGTACTTTATACTGGTTTTTACCAGATATCCTAGGAATATCCGACCCTTAGTTATTACTAATTTTGCATTTGCCTCTGTCACATCGTTGATACCTATATCGGATGTCCATTGTGATTACGTACCATAGGAATTTCAATGCATTTTTTTCTGTTTTCCCATCGAATTTATCATAAAGCATTAAACGTCATAATAGCTTTGCGTTATGCATTAACTAAGACTATCTTTAGTACGGTTTTATAAAACGCAGGCTCACAGAACCAAACTAAAATTAAATACCCAACAAACATTTTCCAATTCCAAAGTTTAAATGAATCGGGCAAACTTCTAGTTGACAGTAGCTTTACTGAATTTAAAAATTTCGTAATCGAAAATAAAAATTGTTTTTGAATAAACTAAAATGAAAGTGAGTGACTATAAAATTTTGTAAGTCGGATCCACAAACGCCGCCATTTCTAAACTAAGCCGGCAAGGCAAAAGACAAAGACAATATAAAGTAAGGCATGGTGCCAAGCTAAGTTACATGAACAAGAAAAAGTTACCAAAAAACGGAACTGGTAAAATAACAGCAAATTTTGAAAAATATTGTACAAATAACAAAATTGCAAGCTGAAGGCATAATTATTACCAAAATTTAGAACCAAAAATTAAATCACTCGTTCATTTGCGCGAAAACTATTAATAAAATTACCTGACCAGTTCCTCGTATATTTAATCCGAGGGGCGCAAATGTATCGAAGGCGTAAATGTTCTGAGACCAATTGTTTGTACGAACTGGCATTTTTCTTCTTTCTTGTAACGTCATATTCTTGGACTGTGAGGTCATCCATGATTTTTTTTAATTACAACCTATGCTTTTTTAGGCCCGGTAGTATTTTTGTCTTTTTACGGTCATATCAAACTATGTATTATAAGATTCGATAGCAGCAATTTCGAGAAAAGTAATTTTTATCGCCCAAACAAGATTGAAAAGTTAGCAGTTTGCAGTGGGAATGTCGAGCTACGTCTCTGCTGAAGAAGCCCCAAGCAGGCCTGAAACAGCTGTACAGAGGCTGGTCGAAGTTTTCACTGCAATCAAAAACGATTTGCACAAAATTTTTCTAAAAACTTTCATTATGCTTTGACAGCAAGCATGGCCGCCTTGCATGGGGGACTTATTAGGAGCAAATCCTGCTTCAATTTGTCTATCCTACTGCAATGTTAGGTCAAAAAGCGATCGTAAGATGTCGCTATTTTATCTGTTCATCACTCTTACATCGCAACTGTGAATAAATTGGGCAAGTCGTTTTTGTTTGCAGTGGGAATGTCGAGCTACGTCTCTGCTGAAGAAGCCCCAAACAGGGTTGAAACAGCTGTACAGAGGCTGCTCGAGGTTTTCACTGCAATCAAGAACGATTTGCACAAAATTTTTCTAAAAACTTTCATTATGCTTTGACAGCAAGCATGGCCGCCTTGCATGGGGGATTTATTAGGAGCAAATCCCGCTTCAATTTGTCTATCCTACTGCAATGTTAGGTCAAAAAGCGATCATAAGATGTCGCTATTTTATCTGAAAAGTTAATCTAATAATGTTTAGTTTTCTATACGGCCAATTTGGAACACCCCGTAGGTACATTTTTTTTAGTTGTATTGTAAGTCTTTTTTCTATATAGCTTCTTTGCTAATAATTTAATAATTTATTCACTATCTCGTCATCAAAGTTTTATGCGTACTGTATTCACAAAGAACGTTTTTAAATTAATGTGATTAAAAACGAAAAGAAAAAAAATCGAATGCATTGTTTGCAAACTGTTGACCATGACCTAGAGTGTACCAGAATGACTCTTGAGTTGCTAAGTTGCTTCTTTGGACATTTCTTGTTATTTTTACATGAGATTAAAGTAATCTGTCAAATCTTAAAAAAAAACCGTACAAATATTTTCCTTCGAGCCTGACGTATTTATTTGTGCTACGTTGTCCAAAATTGGCATTCTTTCAGTAAAATTATAAAAGACTGCCTTAAGCACATGCAGATGGGAAAAAAATTTTGAAGATCAAAATATTTTTGCCGTCTGGACTTTTGAATTTCCCGACTGTTGAGATCTAACTTTAGCCAGCCACCTAGGATCAAAGTTAAATATTTATCCGCGTGGCAATCCGATTAACAAAACTTCAGGGTCGGGCATATGTTATTCCACGTGCCATAACTACGCAACAGCAAATATACAGATATTAGTTCAGATTTACTTCTGCAAATTCTCCATTAAGGGACTGACTCCGATTTTCAAAACTGCAAGGTCTTTAAACAGCTTCTACTGATTATTAATGCAAGGTTTGTAAAACTGTGTTTTCGTAAATCTCAGTTGTGTTATGATATGCGATTGCGTTGTTTTAACTCAAACAACGAAATCCAACAACCTTGGATCTTCCGTTCAGTCAGCTGTCCTCGCAATCAGCTGTGTATGTGGCAGCTTTATTTCTGTATTTAGGCGAGAGCCAATGAGAAGCTTGCCTGCTATGCACGTCATGCAGCAGGGAAGTAACGATCAGCTGTTACTATGCAGGGCTAAGATACTTGTCCTTAAAGGGGTGAAATGTTTTAATGCTGTTGTTCGTTCCACATGCAAAGTTATTTATGATTTTTCGCAGTATCAATTAAATGTAAATTAGAAAGATATACAGGGTGATACTTAACCTGCACGTGCACACTTAGGAAATGATGACTTATGACAGTTATGACAAATAATGACTAATGATTGTAAATAATTCTAGTGAAAGCTTTTTAGTTTCCGAAATAATTTGAAACAAAATTAAAAAGAAATATTATTGAAAATGCATTATAAACTAATAATATAGTAATAAATATTTCACGTTATTTTAATTAATACACAATTAAATTCGTCTTTATGCACATTTAGTTGAGAACTACCCTGTACATAACAGGTATTCAAAACCTTTAAAGTGACGAAATGCATGCTGGGAGTAGTATTTAAATGCAATTTATTTCATTTGCACGAATATTCTCAGTAATAGTTAGTCATGAATTGTTTACAGAGAAGTTGTTGCAAGCGTGTAGATGTTTCGTTTCACTAGAAACCATTTTCTTTTTTTTGAGTACATATTTTTTTTTCATCTGTCTACGTGCTCGAGAATGGATTTTCGGATTATGATTTAAATTAAAAGATGGATTTATTTCTTCTTTTCTGGGCGGTGTCAAATTTTAAGAGGTTTGCATAGGCGTTATATATTCTCTTATTTGTTAGTCTCAATTTTAAGTGTGTGAAAATGGGCGTGGCGTCAAGCACGATCTCGAATGAAGAGTGTACTGTGCTTATCCTCCGGCATTTCTACTATTTCTATAAGTGAAGTCGACTCTTGTATGATGAAATTTGTAAGAAAATATTTTTAACCTTTAACCGGACACTATTAAAATTGGGAAGAACAGTCAACGTTTCATTATCGCTTGAGAGCTTTGTTAGGACTGACAAAAATGAATAAACAAGTTGTCAAGAGAAACGAAAAGCTAACATGATTTCTTTAATGAAAATTAAAAAAAAAAACTTAATTTAGAGCTTGTTAACTTTACATTTCTCCGGACAACTCGTACTTTTATACAAAAAAATCATGTCGCCTTTTCGTTCCTCTTGACAACTTGTTTATTTATTTATTTCACGGTTAAAAATTATTTTATTTCAAGGAGATTAGGGCTTTCTTTTGTAAATTTTAATTCACTTAGGCCACTCCATATTAATTAATTTCTAAGGATTTTAGTGAAATTACCTCACATGTACATATGGGCAATTAATCGTTTAATTCAGGAAAGGGCTTTTGTTAATTTGAAGAAACAGAAAAGTGAGAGTTTTATCGTTAGAAAAATTAAAAAAAATTTGCTGTCAAAGCATAATGAAAGTTTTAAAAAAATTTGTTGCAAATCATTTTTGATTGCAGTGAAAACATCAAGCAGCCTCTGTACAGCTGTTTCAGCCCTGCATGGCCGCCTTGCATGTAGCAAATCCGCTTCAATTTGTTATCCTACTGCAATGTCAAGTCAAAAAGCGATCGTAGGATGTCGCTGTTTTATCTATTCATCGTTAGAAAAATACTTTCTAATTGGTTACTTTCGAAAATGAATCCGCCCGAAACAATTCCCTTAAGTGTAAATGGGAATTATGTTATACTTTTTGCTTTTTAATTGATTTTGTATTTAAATTTGAGGCAGAAAAGGGAAATGGGCGTTACTTACAATTTCATCATCAGAAGTAAGTTCTCTGACTAGTTACTTTCAAAATCCCCGCTTTTACTTATCCGCAGTTCTAAATTCGAGGAGTAGAAATTAGCATAATTTTATTGTCTCACTGAAAACAAGTTCCTAAGCCGGTATTTTTCTGATTTGAAACAATGAAATCCAATGAAACAAATTCTTTTTAAAGTGAATTAAGGCTAGTCTGACCCACCTAAAGAAACTGTTTTTCCTTTTTTTCGGTATTAAACTGAACTTTTTGTTAATGTGTAATATGCAAGGAGCGTGTGACCTGAGGTTTTACTTAAGGTTATTCAAACCGTAATCATTGTATTATAATTATTTTTATGGAATCTTGTAAGTAAATTTATTTTTTATTAGATTTATATTCATTCAACGACTTATAAGGTCTCGGGCAATGCAAATCGCCTGCATTTGTCATCAAAAACCTCAATTCCGTCGCTCACTGGAAATATATCAAAATACGCACCTTTTAAATCTCTAGGGGACTAAACTAATTTCATTAGCGAAAAAAATTATACCCCGCTGTAATTTTGAAAAACACCATATTTTCATTTCTTTATTCCCATTTTAGATATCTAAATGAACAGCAAATTAAAAAAAAATTGTCACAGTAGTAAAGGATGTAATTCTAGAGGGGACCAAACTAATATTAATACATATATAATAATATAATAATATTTAACAATTATTAGACCAAGAAAATACGGCCACTTAAACGACAAAATGTTCTTAACACAGTGTACTAATAAGCGATATTAAAAGTCATTTCAGTTTTGATTAATTTGTATGTTTACATTGCTCTAAATTGCCATTTTAGTTCATGAGAGTCGCCGCTAGAGGCGCAAGATCGTTGCCAGATGCAAAATTTCCCTTTCCAGCGATAAATTATACTGCTTTCATAAGTAAGAACTTCCCAGATCTAAACAAAAATTCCTAAACTTGACAACGCGGATGTACTTCTGTTAGTGTGCATATTAGGCGCAAATTTCAAAGTTCGACCAGACTTATGGGGCGTTACCTTATCGTCCTATAAGACTTTTTAATTGATTATGTTTTAAATTGCGGGAATAGAAGTGGGCGTTACTCAATTTCATTACGAAAAATAAACTACCTCATTGGTTGTTTTCAGTTTTAGGTACTTGATCACAAAGCATAGGATTTGAATAAGTACACGCCATCGTTTCAGTAGCGCCGTAAAAATGTATCGAACAGGTATATTGTGTAATGGGACGGTGAAAATAATTTACGGCGTTCTTACTATATGACGCAATGTCGCAATAAAGTCCGCCGGTCGAGGTACAACTGGTCAACTAATTACTCTGAAAATCTTTACACATTTAAACAAGAAGAGTTGATTACACAACTGTAATTTTTTATTAAAGCAATATTGCTCTGTTTTTTTGTTATACTGAGTAACACCATTAGCGGCGTTAATTGTCTCCGTAGCCCTCGCGTTTGTTTACACGCTACGATCTAATATTTTATATTGCCTGCTTCACTAGAATTTGAACCGCGCAATATATATTTCTCCTATATACAGGGTAGGGCAAAAGTATGGAACCGGCTTAATATTCCGAAAATTGTTGGACGTATCTATTTGAGATTTGGTGTGTTATTCAGAGTCAATAGGACCTACATTACCAATTTGTTTCAATTGTTTATCTGCTCTTGTTTCTGAGATCCAATACCTAATTGATCTCTCTTAAATGACAACCTGTTGATTTTTTTCCTCTATTTAATAGTTCGTTTAATTCTCTAAACGACTACATAAAAATAGTTATCAATTACATAAGAAAACTTTCGAGAAAAAATCGTTTGAATGAACAAATTGGCAATATATATAATTTATTGACTCTAAATCACATACCAAATTACAAGTAGATGCGTCAAACAGTTTTCGAAATATTAAACCGGTTCCATACTTTTGCCCTTTCCTGTATATTGATCACTTATTGTTGGTTTCGAATTCGAGAGGAAGAAATGGGTTCTATTTTGTTGTGTCTTTTTGCCCTGTTTTGAAAGAACTAAGTTCGTTTAAAAAAATTCTTTGTCTAAAGAAGCGTTACCTTTTCGTCGCACTCAAAGTAGTCTCTCTAATTAGTTTTTTATTGATTTGAGGACAGGCAAATGCGAAATACTCGATTTAATCATCAAAAATAAGCTCTCTGACTGGTTACTTTCGAATTTAACAGATTTATTTGTTTACTTTTAAATTCGAACCATGGAAATGGACGGCATGTTAAAACGATTTCTGAAAATGATTCTTTTGTAATTAGAGAAAATCTAGTTAGAAATGTCTATTTGGAAATCTTTATTTATAGCTCAGACTAGTTCTTTATCTATTTAAATTTGATCATTAGAGTAATAACTTTTAGATATTACGTCTTCTGTTCAGTCTTATCAATCAAGAATACATCGAATTGAATTTGCAATTTACAGATGACACGCGTTTGCTTCGTGATTAATACAATAACAAATTAATAATTCGCATTCATGGTGACGCTATGTCGTCTCTAGTTGTGTCTGCGGACACTTTCGTTTTCATTGCGTATTAAACGCAACTTATCAATGTTTATTTATACCGATAGTTTCAGTGATTGATAATATTATGACCTCGGTCTGACCTTATCCCGAAGTTAACTAAAAATAATTTTAACAAACAATGCAAATATGTGTGCCTGAAAATGTCCGCGCACAATCATCTTCCTTTTTCAGTTAAATTGCAATATTCTTTTTGTGTTGCAGGTTTGACTGAGGCTCGATGTAGAATTTCTTCATTACCTTAAGGTAAGTTCTTAAATTTACAAACTTAGAAATTCAGCCTGGCCTGAATTCTTTCCTCTTTTTAAGTGACGTGGGAAACTTGACGTGCGTTGATATCGATTTGATTCGTTGTCTGCTTTACACGGAAAGTTCGAGGATATTAAAGTCCTGGATATGAAAATCGGTATTTGCAGTGGATTCGTTTTTCATTTCGGAGATGGCAATTTTGCAGACAAAATTTAATATCGTAATGTGTACACACTTTTTAATTTTAGAAAGAGCACGGTATGAATATAGAATCGGTATTGTATTGCGTCGCTGAATATGGAAATGGATATCCATTTTATTGATGAACTGTGCAATCAGTCAGAGATAAGATAACATTAACTGTTTAGTGATATCAGATCATTTTATTCAGCAATGGCTTAAATACGGTGACTTCATAATTGATTGTACCCCCCGTGACCAAGTTTACGTGATAGTGAAACAGTTAACAATAGTTACGGATTTTCTATATTAGCGGTTTTTAAGGACTTATGAATTTTATCCAACTGTTAGATGAGAAATTGCATTTCTCGTTTTTTATGACAGAGTTTAAATTATTCTTCAAACGTCGAAGCTCGATTTTTTTTGCAAGGAAAAGCCAAAAGTATGATGAGGACCTCACTTGTTGAATTTCCAAAGTCCAATTATTATTTGCAAATTTTCCAGAATGAAAAATGACGTTATAAGTAGTGCTGGCAAAAACCGGAAAAAATTGAAACCGAATAATCGGTTTCTTTAAAAACCGGTTTTGGATAAAACCGGTTATCCAAATAATGGTTAAAACCGACTATTCGAATATCCAAAAACCGGTTTTGGATGAAACCGGTTATCCAAATAATGGTTAAAACCGACTATTCGAATATCCAAAAACCGATTATTCGGATATATGAAAAACTGTCTTGAATATATTCAAAAAACGAGTATTCGAAAATCGGTTAATTAGGTATTAACAACAACTGATTTATAAAAAACAGACTCCACTGAATTTTATCTCTAAACGCCAATTTTACAATGGCCACATATTTTTGAAATATAATTATGAATTACGTGTTACGTTACAGGTTATAGTACAGAAGGAAATGCGATGTACTAGTGGTTTAAAAGTTTGTTATTTCCAAGACAAGAGCGCCACTAATGTTTCTGTTTTTTATTCAGATGAAGATGTTTTCAAACATTTCAATTTTGTGCTTCTCATCTCCATTTTAAACTATTAACTATATTTCTAATTTATAAGGACTCACTCATCTAAAACTTGACACAAACTCACTAATAATACTTTTCGTTTTCTTTTTATTAAATAAGATAAATGTCAGTTATTCTTGTTCTATTTAATGAACAATGTTCAACAAATTATAAAAGTAATGCAAATATTTTGTGTTGTAAAAATTAATTATGGCGCCGAACAATATCTGTACCATAAATTATGGTATTATGATCTACAATAAACTTTTCTTGAATTCTCCGAAAGACGGTTGGGTACGGTCGAAAAGGCTACTCACAACAAAAACTAAAATTATTTTAATTCTTCTTCTAATCTGTGGATTAGATCATACCACTTGACCACTTACATTTTTTTACGTAGTGAACATAACAGATAAGATTTACCTTCAGTTTTTTTTGTTTAATACTTCCAACATTTTCAATTTTATTTAAGGTTTAAATTTGCTGTCTCAAATTCCTAAGATTATCTTCAAATGCGTGAAAAAAATAAATACGTAATTGTGTACAGTTATTTGAATTTCAGGTAGTGGGGCTATTTGAATATTTTTCATCGTTCCAATAACCGGTCATTCGAGTATCCGATTATCCAAAAACCGATATTATTCGAATATCCGGTTATCCAATTATTTGGATAATCGGATATTCGAATAACCGATTATCCGTATAACCGGTTATCTGAATAACTGGTTTTCGGTTTTGCTTAAAACCTCGGATAATCCAAAACCGGTTAACCGGTTATCCAAAAAACCGATTTGGTTGCCAGTACTAGTTATAAGTTTTTATCTGTTTTGATTTAAGTCTGCAGAGAAGTTATTAATCGTCAAATTACCGTGCAATACAAATTTTCTTGTCGTTTTTAAATACCGTTAAATCGCCGGCTGTAATATCTAAACAGAAGCAAATCGGACCGATGTTAATAGGACGTTTTCGTCATAAAATTACGAATATTTTCATTTTTCCAGCAGGTAAAAGTTCACCTGACGCGTTCTTTGTGAAACCGACCCATTTCACTTCCCATTCAAACAAGAAGAGACTTCAAACGTGCGGTTTGAGTCTTGTTGAAAATTGCCGTAACTTGTTTTACATGGGTGACGAATCTTGTACACTCACCATTTCAATTAGTATGTAATCAATGACCACATCATACGCGCAGTAATCGCAGTGCGTTCTCGGATTTTCAGCGAGAAAAACCGTTATCATAACAACCACGGTTAACGGAGGAAGAAAAACTCGCCGCGAATTTTTTTAAACAGCGCAGTCGCTAGGCCGGGCTCGACCTTGTGCAATCAAGTTTGAGTGGGCGGAAGGGGTTCTGATTTATTGTTAAAAATTTTTTTGGACAAATATTTTCTGCGTCGCAACAACCTCGACTGATTTTCAATTTCGATGTGAAAGGGAAGTGTGTATTTAAAACGAATTGCCAATTCAAACCTGAAAAGTTCTGAAATAATATTGGTAAGTGAGTGGGAAACTCGAGGAATGTTGTTCGTGTATGTCACCGAGTGGGCTCGTTTGAATTGTTGCTGGAAAGGTCGAATTATTCAGAATAGCCCACCACACACGCACAACTTATCCGACTCTCCCGGCTCGTGGCGGACTTGACGCGCGGGCCAAGTCCGCCACGAGCCGGATACGTTGTTGTCCACAGATTCACAAGCCAAATTGAAATAATTAAACGGCAGATTTGAATGAAAACTTCAAAAACTTGTATTCCGGCCTATAAATGCTCCAATAGCTTGTATTAACCGTGTGTCATTTATTATTTAATTTAATAAAACCTGATTTGTCCGAAAACGTAGTTAGTTTAGTCGATGCACGGTTTAACCCGCATACTTGGAGCAAAGGTTTTTCACCCTAAACGTACGAATTAAGTCTGCCAAGTCCGCTACGTGCCGGGAGCGCCGGATAAACATGTGCGTGTGTGGCGGGCTAATATACACTATGTCCACATTTCGATGCTCACCATTGGCATCTCGGTTATTAGAAGATATAGAGCAATGGTTAAATGGGGAATGTTTTGCAGAATTCAATGCTCGCAACAAATCTCATTTCAAATTCACCATAACTTTTTTAAATTTTAAGATAATTTAAGAAAACCAAAATTTAACGATTTCAATGTTCCTCAATAACTCGATAACACCTGATGTGACGTCTTCTAAAGTTCTACATTGTTCAGACACTTTTTTAACACAAATTTATTGATGCAAACAGAAGCCTCCGATCGTCATTTGTTTCCAAGTTATTAACGCTAACTTTTGTTTTTCATATGGCACCCATATTAGGTTTTTGATCAGTTAGATAGTCCTTAAAAAGAGCTTTTCAACGATGTATAACATACCCGAAAAAATTTTACTTTTAAGGGAGATTAACAAAAGCATAAGTTAATCCCTTTTGAAATTAGTAGGCCATGAAATTAAACACTCAATACTGTAAAATAACGAAACGATATTGACGTAACAGATATTTGGAACTACTAACAAACGCAAAAAACCTGCTTCGAGACAAATTATTAATCCTGACGACTTGCCGCAAATATTTGGTTCCAGCAGGATGGTTACCTGGCCCATAACACCTTGACGTACATTTTTTGAGAGAAAACTTTAATGAGAGTACTTTCAAATAATGGACCAGTACAATTGTTTGCGAGATCGCCCGACATTACCCCCCTTGACTTTCATTTATGGGGTACCACTAAAAACGAAGTTGTTAATTTGGCACCGCCAAAAGCTCGGGGAATTTAAAACAAAGAATTCTGGATGTTCTGAGATCATTAAACAAAAACACACTTTGTAGTGTCTGAAACTCTGTTAGAATAAGGTGTCAAAAGTGTGTGGAACAGAATGGTCGTCATATTGAACAGTTTCTTTAAGTCAACCTGAACTTTTAGTACACTTTCTTTACTTTTTTTTTCTTTTATGACTTTTATTATCATTTCGTTATTTTACAGCATACTTACCATATCTTTAAGTTTTCTCATTGGTGTTTAATTCCGTAGCCTACTAATGTTATAGGAGGTTAATTAATGTTTTTGTTAATATCTCCCTTAAAAACACTGTTTACTGTTTACTGTTAATTGAGTGTTTAATTTCATGGCCTACTGATTTCAAAAGGGATTAACTTATGCTTTTGTTAATATCTCCCTTAAAAGTAAAAATTTTTCGGGTATGTTATACATCGTTGAAAAGCTCTTTTTAAGGACTATCTAAATGATTAAAAACCTAATATGGGTGCCACATGAAAAACAAAAGTTAGCGTTAATAACTTGAAAACAAATAACAATCGGAGGTTTCTGTTTACATCAAAAACTTTGTCTTGAAAAAGTGTCTGAACAATGTAGAAGTTTAGAAGAGGTCACATCAGGTGTTATCGAGTTATTGAGAAATATTGAAATCGTCAAATTTTGGTTTTCTTAAATTATTTTAAAATTTAAGAAAGTTATGGTGAATTTGAAATGAGATATGTTGCGAGCATAGAATTCTGCAAAACATTCCCCATTTAACCGTTGCTCTATGTCTTCTAATAACCCAGATGCCAATGGTGAACATCGAAATGTGGACAGAGTGTATATACAGTATTTTTTTTAACTGTGGCCATAGGGATTTACGTGCTAAAGATTTGGCCTCATGTTAACTTGCGTTCTGCTCAAAATTTTAGTCACTAATACAATCAATTACACAATTTGTCACAAAATATACAGTACCAGAATAAGAGATTATTCATTAATTTAAATAGCTTAATATTAAAATTTTAAATTATTAACGAGCAATTATGAATCGAGTAGGTCGAAGTCAAAAATTAATTCGTCACATAGGGCCGATTTCATTAACGAACTAAAGGAGACTTTAATATAATAGGCACGTTCTGATGTGTAAATAACTATGTTTTCACAATTTTTGCCATATGACTGTGACTTTTATTTTAAAATCTCTTTTTGTTCGATTATGAAATCGGGCCTTAGACATTTTAGGCGACAGTGAATAATGTCTTTCTGATGTTAATCTGTTTGAACAACATTTGTTCATTAAAAATTTCAATTTTTAATATTAAAATAATTAAATTAATAGTGCACTTCTTATGCCCGGTTTCATAATCGAACTAAACGAGACTTTAAAATAAAAGTCACATTCCGATGTATAAATAACTATGTTTTCGCATTTGTTTTGACATTTGACTGTGACTTTAATTTTAAAATCTCCTTCAGTTCGATTATTATTTTGGGAATGTCTAATTGTAATAAATTTTGTAATTGATCATTAGAAACTGAAATTACTTAAAGTTTTGAGCAGAACAGAAGTTAACATGAGGCAAAACTTTTACCATGCAAATCCCTAAGACCACAGTTAAAAAAGGGACTTATCTATTCGACTTTGCTTAAATAGAATATAAGCGAAGAGGTTTTTATTAAAAATTCGATGCGAGAGGCATTTACATGATTACTGTGCGCAGTTGTGCCAAAAAAAGAACTTCTTCAGATGTGAATTCGGAGATGAGATAAACTCCAAGAATCACTATACTTTAGAAGTCCGGTCGGCAAAAGTTATTTTCGAACTTCTTTGAAGAAGATGACTTGGCTGACTTGTGCCAAAGTTGCCTTGTTCTGCCGAATTTAAAAGGGAAATAACCTCGAATATTATTATTAAATTCGGAGTTGCCTTACGTTTCATATTTTGTCGTAAGAAATGGAAACGTTCGCATTCGAAACAAGATGTTTTAATCCTCCATTCAGACAGGTTTCCATTTACGCCAGATATTGAATCTTTTGTTCGCCCTCCAGCTCTTTAGCATTCTTGTCTTCGTCATTACAAAAACTGTATTACTCGAGGGCCGTTCAATGGATAATTATTTATTATTATTGGCGGCTGTTTCGAGCATAGCTGACGTGCTGGAATGAATAAAGCTTATTTTAAAAAATTAATTGCTTTCCGAAGCGAACTTTTAAAAGCGAACGGTTTCGTGCGTTAAAGTCGTACGGCCTTAATTTATTCCGGCGTTCAAAAATTATCACAGGAAGTTCTGCTTTTAACTTCGTGCAAATATTTGAACGTTGGAACGATCTATTTTTGCGATTTTCACCGACTTCAACCATAAAAAAATAAATACATACATGTTTAAACATACCGCCATAAAAAAATATTGAAGTTTTAAGTTGTGGCGAACCAGGACAAGAATTTGATTTAATTTTCGAAGTTTGAATTTGTAGGTCGTTTCCTTTTCAAGAAACTAAAAATGATTTGAAGAAATGTTATTTTGTTGTATAAAGTGTCCCAAAAAGAACGTTTAAAACGTACAAGTCTGTTACAAGCATATTCCTCAAGTTAAAAGAAATTAGCCATTCAAAATTGTCTATTAAGCGAGATAATCAGGTAACGTCAAAAAAAAATCAATTAATCATGAGTAATGGCACTTTATTAATCTCAATTAAAGTACAGTAGGATCTCTATAATCCGAACATGTTTTAATCCGAACCTCCCAGTCATCGGAACAGCAGAAATTCAAAGCCATAATCCGAACAACGCCTCCTTAATCCGAACAGCGAAGTAATTACTGCTGGAAATCCCTTGGTTTCATGTTTTCTAAGAAATGCCTTGTTTATTTATACTGTTAATTGTTCATTAGAACGTTGAACGCCAAATCTCGGATTAGTGAAGTAGCGGTGGCACAAAGTAGCGGCCGTAATTTGGCGGTGAATGACGTCAAAAAAAATGTTATGAATGAATAAGCGAATTAAAAAATGAAATATTGTAATGTAATATGTTGATCTTTTGAATTACTTTACGTTATTTTTTTCAATGCTATATGACGCCATTTTTTAACGCTACATAACGTCATTCACTGCCTAAAGACCGGTAAATTAAGTACCGTCTTAAGAAGCCAAAGCTATGTTGATTGTGAGTTCATTTCACTGCATTGCAATTTATATTTTCTGTGTTTTGTTTGATAATCCGAACATTTCGAAAATCCGATTCAACCATTGCAATTTTCAGTTCATATTAAAGAGGTCGTACTGTGTAAGTGTGTCTTGGATTGACGTTGCATTATGTCTATTGGACGCACCAAGCAGACCTGAACTGCAAAATATTAAATCTGAATAAATATTTTTGTCCATTAAGTATACTAGGTGATTCAAAACAAGTATCCGATCCGTTAAAGACAGGTATTTAACGGAAGCAAAAGAAAAAGTCTTTATTCATAAAGGGTCTAGTATGCATAGTTTTTAAGGTAAAATGCATTGAAGATTCAGATATACAGTCGGGGACGAAATTGTGGGTACATTTATATTGCTGGTTACTTCCCGCAAACGTTTATCCCTTTATACCTGCAGCATTCATAAAGCGACAACAGCGTCTTAAAACTGTGCACATAACATTTATTGGGCATTATTTCATAAATGAATAATCCCTTAATGGTGGGGTTTGTTTTGTTTATTTTATAGATGTTTTTAGTTGGACAAAATTATAGGTACAACGATGCATCTTTAGTTTTATCAGAATTATTCTATCGTGCACACAATATTAGTGGATTAATCTGAAAAACGGCATTTTTATTGAGTTAATAATTAATAGTGAAATGTCCTAAGAAAGTTCGTTTTTAAACTAAAAATTTCTCATGTAAAGTGGGTATAAGTTACGGACAATTAGCAAAAAAGTATAGAGTGTCAAAAAACGCTGTTGTTCGTATTTGTAAAAAATTTGAAGCCACTAATAGTACTGAAAATATTGCGGGTCGAGAGCGCAAAAGAAAATCCACACCAAGAGACGATGTCCGAATTGTGCGGGAAGTGAGAAAAAATTCTAGTGCAAGTGTTCGCCAAGTGAGGGAAAGTGTCAATATAAACGTTTCTACTAAAACAATTAAAAGAAGGATTAAGGAGGCTGACCTTCAAAGTTTTTTTAAAAAGAAAGAAACCATTCATTAGTGAACGAAATAAGAAAAAACGATTAGCATTTGCAAAACAACATGTAAATAAACCTCCAGCCTATTGGGAAAAAGTGATGTGGTCAGATGAAAGTAAATTTGAACTTTTTGGATCAAAACGAAGAGGTAGAGTATGGAGGCGAGCAGGAGAAGCCTTAAGTTCTAAAATGATAGAAGCTACATGCGGCAATGTTCTCGTATGGGGTTGTTTTAGTAAAAGCGGTGTAGGCAATTTAGCTAGAATAGAAGGTACGATGACAGGAATATTATACGTACAAATTTTTGAAGAAAATTTGTATCCTTTGCTCGAAAAGATGGACCTTGACGACTTTATTTTTCAACAGGATAACGATCCCAAGCATACTTCGCGAGTTGCTAAGAATTATTTTCAAGAAAATGACATTGAAGTCCTTCAGTGGCCGCCTCAAAGTCCGGATATAAACCCAATTGAACACTTGTGGGCTTATTTACACGGCAAAATTTCACGAGGAGTAACAAATGCCACATCTTACTTTAACAAACTGATCGCTGCTTGGGAAAAAATTCTAGCAGAAATAATAACAAATTTAATTGACAGCATACCACGGCGACTTACAGCAGTCATTGCAGCCAAGGGAGGTCATACTAAATATTGATTCTGGTGAAATTTATGTAATAGAAATTTAAAATAGAAATTGTACCCATAATTTTGTCCACATCTTATTTCAGAAATTATTAAGTTATTATAATAAAGTACTTGTTTTTTCGTTTATCTTTTCACTTTTAATGCTAGAATATTATATTTATTTGTCAATAAACTCTTCAGTTGATTATTTTTGTTTAAATTTTTATTTTTATATAATTCTGTGTATATATCTTTGTCAAATACGATAGAACTCTCTTCCGTACCCACAATTTTGTCCCCGACTGTAAATTGGTTGATGGGCACTGGCACGGCTTGTTACGTCACAAGAACATGAACCTTCGCGGAGTTAGAAGGAAACACTACCGTTTAAAATGTCATTAATAAACGTACGGACGTTTTGAAAATTTAAATGACATATTTTGTAGTTTTTTGGATGCTTTAAATAGGATATAGATCTATCAATTTATATTTAATAATAAAAAAAATAGTTTTAATTTAGTTATTGTTACTTTTGCCTTTATTCCAGACAACTCGTATTTTAGTTTAAAATCATTTTACCGTGTTGTTTCTCTTGACAATTTGTTTATTTACTGTTTTCACTCCTGGCACAGCCATTAATTTATAGCGAAGCGTCGAGTGTTTTCCATTCATAATTCTGTCCGGTTCAAGATTAAAGAAACTTTTTTACTTACATTTCTCACGGACAAGAATCAACTTCATTTCCTATCGTTTACCTTGAAACAAGACTCTAAAACGTTTTTGTTTATGGCTTTCTGCGCAAAAAATGTATAACACGGAATTAATTCTTTCGGACATCGAACTTGTGTATGCCTACATAAGAAATGAACGATAATTTCCGTTTTGAACTTAAAGGAGGTCGGTTTTTGGAATGTCTCTGATAAATTTATTTCTTGCAAATTCAGACTTGAATGATCTTACCCTCTTAACGGGTCGGACACTTATTCTGAATCACCCTGTACGAATAGCGAAGTCAAATAAAATTTTTGTTGATTCAAAAATTGTTCATTTTTCATTCAAGGAAAAAGAAATAGTTTTCTCAGATTTAGACCAAAAGAAGTGTATTTGGATTGACACTTTTTTATGAATCTTGTTGCAAATCGTTTTTGATTGCATTGGATTCCTCGGGCATCCTCTGTACAGCTGTAAAGCACTAAACCTAACGCAGTGTCAAATGTCAAAATTTTTAAAGAACGTTGATTTAAGCGTTTGTGTCTTCAATTAGAAACAAAGAAATACGAATAAATTTGTCCAGAAATCTGCCTCATTATTTGCCTATTTTTTTTTCTCAATACACGTTCCACTTTTGAAAGTGAATTTTTGGAAAGAAATACGAATAAATTTCAAAATTTTGTTTATGATTTTCTTTAAATTTATTGTCAAATTGCTGCAACAAAGTTAACGCGCTAGAATGTATTAAATTTAAATTAACAAAAATATAAATTGCATTCCTGCTTGTTTCTATGCGGATGAGACCTGCTCATTAATTTTTTTTCGAGGATTGCACATTACACGCCTGATGTTTATATCTCGAGTCGTTTTCGTTTATTAACACGTATATTTGTTTGCTGAATTTAAAAATGTAAATAGAGCTAATCAAATATGTACAAAACAGAGTTCAAGAGCAAATATTAAGTTGGCTGCAGCTCAGACTCGCTCATTTACTTATGAACATTATTCCAAATGATTACTTTTTTATTCGATTTGAAAGCTTTCTGTGTTTCGGTTTTGGAAATGTTTGTTTCTTTTGAAATTTATTTGGGTATTTGTGCGTTTATGTTTGTAACTGTTGATATTGCTTTTATTATATGAAAGTTCATTTCCTGAATTCGATGAATTTTTCATGCAACAGTGTATATAATTTATTAACGTATTATGTCGTAATGTAGATAAATCGTCAGAAATAGATTGACCCAGTTTCGGTCTCTCGGTGTCCTGAATTCGCGCGTGCAAGCAAGCACCTTCTTCTGTCCATGGCGATATTAACGGTGTTGTCCTGAAAACTTATTCGTGTAACTGTGCCACCTCCTTTACATAAACGCGGCGTCTGTATATTTAAACAAGGAAGTAAACGCAATTAGTACCGCACTAGATTTTTGCCCGGGCGCTGAATATGATTGTTGTCCGGGAAAAGAAATTTTTTTTTGGCGAGCTTTCATCGCCCCGAAAATCGCTTTAAAGTAGAATGTCGACTGAGGTTAGGTATGGGGGGGGGGGGGGGAGTAGTTGAAAATAGTAGGAAAAGAGGGTTGACATTCATTTTACAAAATATTTCAAATTTTACAAACACTTCCTCGTTTAGACGGAAGCTATCAAAATGTGAAAGAATTGATTGATTACAGCTTGAAAAAATTACATTTTTTTCTTGTCTAATCAGCCATAAAAGAATGATTTTTAATTCATACTGTCCATTATATTGTTGTAAAAGTAACAGGACGTCAGTGCAGATAAATGAAGTTATATTTATTTGATCAGTAAATTTATTTTCATCTGATCAGGTAGCGAGTCAAACAAACTCTTACTTTTACGCATGTAATACTTAACATATAAATTAATTTTAGGAACTTAATAAATAACTGAAGTCGACTCCTTGTCCGATGAAAATTGTAAAAAAATAGTTTTTAAACATTAAACTGACGAATCAGTAGGTGCTTTCTTTCGCTCACAAAAACTTGGTCCAAACGCGTTTAGTTTCAAATACGGATATTCTTTTGCAAACGGATTTATCTCCACATTGTTTGGACTGAATTGCAGTTATTTGAAGACAAACTGTCAATCAATAATTCAAATCTGAGGTATTTTGTTAGAACAACTACAGAATCAAGATTCAAACTATTCAAAATCAGATTCAAACTTTTAAGCGAAAGAAAGCAGCTAGTCAAACGATAGTGAAACGTTGAGTGTTCTTTCCCATTTTTACAGTGTCCGTTTAAAGTGTAAAAACACCACGTATTCGAGTTGTTAATTACTAGAACTAGGCGAAAATTCTTGAAACGCCGTCGATTTACCTCCCACTCAACTGACTAGAGTTGGGAAGTTCGATTCTTTTCGTTGAATCAATTCCTTTGATTCGATTCCTAAAGGTGGTTCGTTCACAAAGATTCGTTCTGTAATGATTCATTCACTCGGTTGTGATCCGAACGTGTTCCGAGTCCGAGTCACGTCTCCGAGTGTTAGAATTGCATCGGGCGCACCGACCAAATCAAATTGCATTTAAAGCTTGATTCTCACTATCCTGTAAGCGGCCTGCAATGCACAGGCAAGGAACGGGCCCTGCACATGCTCGGCAAATATTGTAACCTATGAATTCAATGCTTTTCCCGGGTTGCATTCTCATTACGCGGGCACCAGCCCGGGAAAGTACGCTGCTTGCAAGCGGGGTTTCTTTAACAGATTACACAGGGATAGATGGCGAAGTCCCTAAATGAGTTTTGGCATCAACTTTCAGCACCATCTGTAATTACCACTCAGAACTTTTGCATTTCAGAGGAAGCAAAAATTCAGATAACTGTATCCATTACGCGGGAGATTCAAATAAAACTTTTTGAATTGGTTCTGGTCTTTCTATCTCCTGATAAATTTATCTGCCAGATAATATCTTGGGAAACCATTATCAACATAATGGTTTCCAAGAATATAACTAACAGATAAATTTATCAGAAGACGGAAAGACCGAACCTTTATCGTTTTATTAACTTAATTGTTTTCTGGTTGTTTTCCTCCCATTTGTTAAAATCCATTTTAAATAAACTGATTATCGCGATATATTTAAAATGAAAAATTTTATGCTGATGTTTTCACATCGATTCACAAAAACTGCCTAAATATTAGTTGACTTAAAATGCGCAAATTTAAAATCAGAATTAAGTAAAATCAAATATATTACTAATTAATCTGATACAAAATAAAGTACATAAGTAACGATTAAGATTTATTTAAAATGTAAATATACTTAACAAAATAAGACTTATAAATAGATAAAAATAGATATAATCATGAACAAAATCATAATAAATGTTTTAACTTTAGTCATTAAATGTAAGGAACGTGAATGTGGGCGTAGGGATGTGGAGTAGGTGTCAGTTGTCTAAAAAGTTGAATTACTATTTACAGCTATCGCAATAATCAGACAACAGAGAAACTGTACCTATTCAGTACATCTAAAGTGAAAATAAGAAAAAATACATACCTACCAAACATAAGATTGACTATCCTTATTCAGTTTTATTATCTAAAAATTGATAGGATACAATACACATAAACAAGTCAATATTACAATACATTACTTACATTTACATTTCAAGTACAACTCTGCACTGTTGTAACTTATGCTTACCAGCGAACACCTCATTAGATTGACATAAAAAAGTTATGATTTAATCTTAAATTTATTTTAGGGACAAACATGTTTATCTTGTTAATAAGGTAAAGTCTTTATATTTCATATTATTCAAGATACAATTAAATAAGAAACAGTCACAAAGGCTTTTAATGTCTGTGTCACAGTGTCAGAGGTGCATACAAACGTGGCTCTTTTCCTGGAAATTAAGCACATGATGCACATTATTCAAACTTAGAAAAAATAAAATTCAGTGTAGAAGTGCTCAGACACCTTAAATAAATTAAATGTCTAACTCTTTCTCTATCTGGAAATAGCGTACCTCTTATTTTCTGAGATGTAATTATTCTGCGTTTTACATTAGGATATGAGAAACATGTTTCCTGAGTGGCAGGACCTTTAAACTCTGAAATTTTTACTTTTAATGCAGCAAACATTTTTGAAATCAATGTTATGCTTTGTAGTTCAGGTCTGCATAGTGCTAAATAAATTAGTGTCAAATTTGATGTCAAAACGTGAAATCTGAATTCATGCTTTGCTGTATTATACATAACATTAAACCAATCCTGGGGACATGTAATGAAGATCATACATCCTACCTGGCAAATGCAATTTAGGTAACGAAAATCTTTTTAATCGCCCTGCTTGCTCCCTACAAACTGGATCGAAATGTATTTCGCACACTGGTTAGCCTTTCTTTACATTGGCTATGGTTTGTTGAGATCTTGCCTACCGATTCTTTTCAGCAAAACCTTCTCGATGCGCTCATCTGCAAGCGTAAAAGATCTGCAAGTAAACCACATACAGTAGGTACCATGTTTGATGCACACACGTATTATCAATTTATTTAAAACTCACAATTATCAATTACGTACCTCTGTCGTTAAATTCCACAGGGGACACTAACGTCTAACCGTCATGTTTTCATACCGCTACTAGTCAAATCTCGGTCCTACCGATTAAAAAAATCAGATACAGCACAAATGTACAGATTATAGCAAACTCAAAAAAAAAATAAACAATCTTAAACAAACCAAGCACAAATCACATGCCTTCGTCTACTAGTACAACCTCAAATAATAAAATTCCCTTGTGCATCGAAAACTACTAGTTTTTCTAGTGCCAACCTTAAATTATTTCGATTACAGCGGCGTCCATGAATACCATGCACAACTAAACTTGTTGCCCACTAATGTAATCTCACTTACCACCCCCTGGTTTCTTTTTAACAATATTTTCCGAATACGTACCGCACCGATTCTGCGTGTTGTCGAGTTTATATTACTATTATATGAAGCATGACAGAAATGATAAAACGTCAGCAAAAGGTTAATTGTTCATCCGAAATGGATGAAAAATTAATAGGTTGCATTATTTGCCGATCACGTGCTTGGCCCGTTCCGAGCCCGTGCATTGCAGGAGGTCGCTTGCACGATAGTGGGAATAAGGCTTAAATCTTCAAGATAAAGGAATGGAGCCCGCTGGAACAGAGACATCGAGTCGGGCAATTCAGACTAACCGTTTTATCGGACGCTGCTGGTGCAAATAATAACATTATTTATCCTAATTTTTTAGACTCGTATTTTATTTATTTTTATAGTGAAAAAGATTTTCTAGGTTTCTAGGGTGTTCTCTTACTGTGCAAATATTTAAACGAAGGCGAAGTTGACCTTCCTATCTTTCTCGCACATTTCAACAGTTCCAAACAAGTGGTCCATCCGAAATTTTTTGGCTGTGATTCGGCAGCCACCAAAAAATATCTGCAGAAGATAGCATTTCGCGTACTTACACTGAGGTTTTTTTTATTTGCACACAGTAAAAGAACATCCTGTATGTATTTAAGTATTATATAACTGCGCAGATAGATATATACTTCTCTTATATGAAGGGCCATAAACATTTCACTTCAAAATATTACAATTTTGTATTATGCACTCGATGCGAGCAGATTTGGAGCAGAACACCTTTCACATTGAATCAGTTGTAAGCAGGTCTAGGCGCATTTTAGGCGGAATGTTTCGTTAAATATACAAGGAACTACTAATATGCTGAAGCGATCATAGTCGGAAAAAGTTCTAATCTTTAACGCGTCTGCCCTGTAAAAACAAAACAATAAATCAGTTGGAGCCCGAGAAGTTTATGCGGCACGTAGTAACCCCTACAGTTCTGGTCGACTGGATATAAAAACTTGTTAATAACCGATTCATTCCGAAATAAACTCGCATTCTTTTTACAGTGACGGCGCTATAATTAATATGAATTAAATATATTATGCCAGTCTTTTTCAAAGCTACATTAAAGACTTATAATGTTTTCGTAATTATTAATTTGAAAGAAACTATAAAGGCAATTATGTTACACACGTAATTTACGTGAAACGGTTGAGAGCGCCTCTGGTTTTACCAGATATCCTAGGAATGTCCGACCCTTAGTTGTAAGTGCATCGAATCCAGTACGATCGAGTCGGAGTCGGTAGCTGATTCTGTAATGGTACTCGATGCCGATGCAGTTCGGGTGGGATGACTCAAATAAGATTCGAATCTTTTCGGAAGCGGGACCAATTCATTCGATTCAGTACAAAAATTCGTTCATTTAGAACAGGCCTGGGCATAAAATACGAGAAGAGCCACGTTGTAGTATCTCCCACTATTCTATAGTCGTCAATAAAACGTCAATAAGCATGAGCCAGCCTGCCAGCCGATCGTGTACCAACAGAAGTTATAAAACGTGTGGCTCTCGTGAAATGCGAACATGAACCAAAATTATGAACTTAAGTATCTGTGTTTTATAAATAGTACAGGTAATGCAGAATGTATTATTTGCGGTAAACTGTTGAGCGTAAAACGATATAATATTGCTCGTCACTACAACATTTTCCATAAAGAATATAATCTACATAAGTTTTGTATATCGTTGGTTGTTGAAATTGATTAGGCCTGATTTAGAACGAATATTTGATGAACGACGCACCTCTACTACTGACACATCGGACTCCAGTGTCGCGCACAAAATTTGATGCACGATGTTGTAATGCCGTTCACGGTATGCATGCGACACCGTGCCTCTGAACAGAAGTGGTGGGAATCGATCAAGAATTTTCAACTAGCTTTGTTAATTACTTAGAACTGAATAATTATAAACATATAAAGTAGCGACATCTTACTATCGGCTTTTTGACCTGACATTGCAGTAGGTTCTCATTGCAATCAAAAACGATTTGCACAAAATTTTTCTAAAATGAATAATTATAAGCAATTACTGTCTCTAGTGGCACAACAGTGGGTGTTACAGGGAGCGATTTCTTCAACATCTTTTGTGGTGATCGCAATGTTAACGTAGAATTTTACTCAAATGATTTTAGGTGCGTTTATAACTAAAAACTAACAATTGGCGGCTCTATGAAGAAGTTGAAAATAGCCAACTTCTTCTTATGTTGGGTTTATAGAGTAACTAACACTAACAATTAACGGGAATAAATTAAAGTTAAAAAATGTTGTTGTAAATCGTTTTAGATTGCAGTTAAAACCTCGAGCAGCCTCTGTACAGGTCAAAAAGCGATCATAGGATGTCGCTGTTTTATCTGTTAATCACTATTACATCGCAATTGCAAATAAATTGGACAAGTCATTTTTTGTTTGTAGTGGGAATGTCGAGCTACGTCTCTGCTGACGAAACCCCAAACAGGGTTGAAACAACTGTACAGAGGTTGCTCGAGGTTTTCACTGCAATCAAAAACGATTTGCAACAAAATTTTTAAAACTTTCAATATACTTTGACAGCAGGCACGGCCACCTTGCAAGGGGTAAACTTATTATGGTAGCAAATCCGCTTCAATTTGTCTATCCTACTGCAATGTCAGGTCAAGAAGCGATCGTAGGATGTCGCTGTTTTATCTGTTCGTTAAAATTAAACTATGACTGAGAAAACGGTCCTAAAAGATTAATACTTACGCATTAATTGTTAGTTTAGTTACTGTATAAACCCACCATTCATCTTGATCTTTAGTTTTTATTCAGGTTTTACCCCTATCCTATTACTTCTTTGTAACACGTGACCCACTTTCTTACAAACTCGTTTGACATTTTCACATAACGAGCTGCCGTTGCGAAGCTTGATTTTATCCCTTTGAAACGAGTACAAAGACAACTTTGAAATATACTGTGTGTCTCATAGCCTATGGAGGAGATTAAAAGGGTAGCTAGAGGAGATCAAATTAAAGTTTTATTCTTAATAATTTTTTAGTAAGAAATCAGTAACGAAAAAGTTACAAGAATTTAAAGTGAAACTAATTGTAACAAGCAAAAGTTACTCCCTGTAGTAATATTTTACGTTTTAAATTCTAATTTGAGGCATTTATGAGTTAATTGAATATTGTTTACAATAAACTACTATTTTAAAAAATGTAGTCACGTTAAAGTTAGCTATTTCATTTTTTCTTTTAATGTCCAAGAACGGATTTTCATGTCGTTGTACACCGCCTACTAATTAAAAACAAAACTAGGAAACAGATTAACATAGATATTTTATGAATGGTGATTTTGATAAATTTAGAGCTTAACACTAAAGTTAAACTGCTGTAAATTTCTTATTATTGGGTTTTAGTCAAAAGCGAATTAAGGAAAAAGATTTATTTTGATGTCTTACAGCTGCCCTTTCAATATCTTCCATACGTTATGAGACACCCAGTATAATTATGCTCAGGCCCGGCGTATGTACGAAAAATGTTTTGGCGCCTTAAAAAAAACTGACGTGACATATATTTGACGTCAGCATTTCTTACATTCCACGGTAAAATGTTATTAACTAACTTTTTGCGTTCAAATGTTATTTTCTCAAAAGTTTTCTTATGTAACAAAATTTTAGATATTGAACCAATTTTGAGTCAAAGACTTTTTATTGAAATGTGCTATATTTTTTGTAATAAAAAAGTATCAACAAAAGAACTGATATTGAGAAACTTAGTTGTATTTATACTTACCTATTAAATTTTAAAACTAAAAAGAAAGACAATCAAGATGTTGGAAATCAAAATTTACATCGTATTACCTAATAATGAATAAACAATTTTTCTAACGTGATTCAATTTTAGTAAATATTAAAAAAGCAACTACACCACTGAATTGTATTCCAAAAAGTGCCCCAATAATGATCAAATAGTTTTTTAATATCTTTAGAAATAAACGAGATATGACCGAAAAACGAAAAGTCGAAAATGTCAATTTTTGCCCATAACTTGTAAACAAAAGAAGATAGCCAATTTTTGTTTACGCTTTTGACTTAATCTCCAAAAAATAGATCGAGACTTGGCCATTAGTTTTTTTCTATCACTTATAGTTACGGAGATGCCCGTAAGAGACATCGAAATTAATCCACCCTGTACATATAATGACACAAGATTAAAATAAAAATTTAAGAAAATTCCAAGAACCAATAACCTACTGTCGCAGAAGTAGAAAACAAAGGTGGAAACATTTAGCAAAAAATAATTATTTTCAAACTACTTTTTCTTCATTGTCATTAACACTGCACGACTTCAGTTATTTAAGCACTACTTTCTTGAAATAATTTCTTTATCAATGTAAAGGACTCCTCACCTGTATTACTGAGTTCAAGGTCCTGTTATTTTATATATTTTCTGTTTTGCGGTTTATTATTGGTCGGATATACTTTAATACTTGCATGTATCTTAACCGCGCACAGGAAGTTGGTTTACCACAAAAAAATAATCCTAGCTACCTCATGTTTCTATTCATATTTATTGAGGTAAAATTTATTTAATATTTTAAAGCCTCTTGATTACGAGACACGAGCATTGTTATTATTTGCTATTTTCGTACAATTTAAAGTATTTCCAGAAGACAAGTAAAAATTGATGGTTAATTCAATAAATTTGTTTGCTTCCAGATGCATAGTTCCACTTTCGACACGGAGAGGGATTGTTTCAGGGATGGGGGTGAAGTCTTAGTGGCGATCGCGGCTCTTGTAACAGAGGGTCGAATTCCCGGCCCAATCAACAAATCCAGGGGGTTCTTCGAGGGACCCCACTGTCCTTCGGCAAAAAATTTCTCACCTTCAAGTCACAATTGCAATTCAACAGATAACGTGGTAAGGATTGAATCCGAAATTAATTTAAAGCGAAAGTTGCACGGAAATTAACTTGATACACCATCAATCCGTTCCTTTCTTCAGTGGGTCACGAGTCGTAACTAAACCACGTCAGACTTACTCTTTTTAGTCGTCGATTACAAAATCGCTTTGACGTTGAGTAAGCACACCAACTTTATCTAACAGTATTCCGCGTTCTTGGGTGTAAAATATTTATGAATTACAAAGCCAGATGTAAATTTAAATAACTAAGTAAACCATTAACAATCAATTAAATACGTAAGGAAAAACTTCAGAAATACATGAGGTGTGTTACGAGGAGAAAGTAGGATTCCCATTCGATTAACCTTAATCCCCTTTTTCATTTTCAAGAAATTATTCAAATTTAAAGTAAAATTCCCATTATTTAAAACAACAAAGCACTTTTAATTTTTGGTGAATTCAAAAGTAGTTTATCAGAATAATAAATAATGTAAGGTTTTTTTCGTATCTTCAATTTTACAGTGTATTTTCTAACACAGAGTGAAAGTCTTCTGCGTTAAGAGAAAAAACTCGCTGGCTTAGAGAACGAAAAAAGTGACATAACCAGAAATTAGATTTCGCAGCTAAAATAGAATTAATCAGAATTAAACAAAAACAAAATGTTGAAGTACATTTTACTCGCCCTCGTAAGATTTGTTAAATGCTTGCACGGTTCATTTTTAATCTTTCAGTGCAAAGACTATGAAAAAATTCGTTCTCAAGTATTGAACCTCTGGCGTAAGAATATTCCTGTTTGCGTGGAAGTGTTCCTGACGGCAGCTTGTTCCTGTGAAAAAACTGAATTCTATCAAGGATCAGGGTTGGATTCGATCGAGGGCGATCTCCTTCTGGAACGTTGGTACTTCACCATCACTCATCACAGGTAAGTCACCAAACGTCTCTAATAGCCGTTTGCGCCATGTCTAGTTAAAAATTAAACCAGGTTTAACAGTAAACCCAGTTTGCACCGCGGCTTAAACCGTAGTTAAAAACCCGCTAAACCAACTCAATTTAATCCACCTTCCGTGATGGTTTAACGTTGAGTTGTTTAGCGAGTTTTTAACTACGGTTTAAGCCGCGGTGTAAACTAGGTTTACTGTTAAACCTGGTTTAATTTTTAACTAGACATGGTGCAAACGGCCATAAGTCAAATAATAAACAGGAAAAAATAATTAGACTATTTTTAATTAATTCTCTCTTTTCCTTTATCTGCGAAATAGAGCAAAGCCTTTGCTCCTTCACCTCTCCTTTATTCTCCTGCGTTCGAAGTGAATTGCAGACGCTTCTCAGACAAATCTGAAAGGAATGGTACAAAGTGTTTCGTTTTTCTTTAGGACAATAGATGCAACTACCCCATTCAACTTCCATCAGCTAATCAGTGCAGTCCGTTCTCAGTTATATTTCTCTCAAATTTCCGCATGGCTATCATCCCAGGATGAATCCTCAACCGCCAAATTATCAACAAAAAACTTCAAATATCGCCTGGCCATCCCCGGAGAAACCTACGAATGCTCAAAGTTTACAGCCGCCATTTCCAAACATACCTTCCCCAACACCGATCTCGGAAACGCCCTCATCCTCAACATCACCCTTCTGAGCCTGAACCGAATGTCCGACATTCCTAAAATAAATTGTTCGAGGTGCGGAAAGGCCAAAGCAAAACCTGAGCAGGAGAACGCCGAGCTGAGTTTGCTGTTTGACGATCGCATGCACACGAATTGTACTCTGAAGGGAAAACACAGATGCGAGGAATTGGATGATTTCGATTCTAGCACGAAGAAGGAGTGCAAAGTTGCCAAGTCGAAACGCATGTGCCACAAAAGCAATAATAATTTTCGAGGCGGGATGGGCCAGCCAGAGCCATCCACTTCTAACCACAAGCCAAAACTGCAGATAGACATTGCCAAAGCAGAGCTACATCGTGAGAAGAAAAACTTCGAGCTGGCGAGCAAAAACGAGAAGAGAAATTCAAGTCCGAATTTAGAGTTGAATGTGAAGGCGCCGAAATTAGACTTAGAGCTGAGCCGCAAAGAAATGAAGGATGTCGTGAGCGTATTGAGAACCAAATATGATCTCAATAAACAGCAAAATAAAGACGATGTTTTGCTGAGTGCCATTTTGCGAAGCCGTCGCATACAAAACGATGAGCGCTTTTTGCAGAATGACAAACAGAAAAGTACAAACTTTAGAGGTGTAAATGACAGAAACAGAAACGCGAAATGTGATGATACATGTGTTCAAAAACTCGACCAAGTCGGTCCGAGATCACTGTTGCTTAATGGTTTTTGGAGGAAAGTATTAGAGAGTGAGTGTGATAATAGTACATGTGATAAAACGTGTGAAAGAGGTGATATTTCTAATTGTAAGGAGAAAATTAATATTTACGTAGACAGTAATTGTGATAATCCCGTTCCAAAACACAGTAAGTTCAAGAAGATGAGAGACGTTTCGAATTTACAGAGCGCCTATAAAGGCAAAGCCAGGCAGAGAATTACCTTCGAGGACTTCTCTGAAATAGATAAGAATCAAAATTCTTTTGATGACACAAAAATTAAAAATGATAAAGTAAACACAAACGCAGAAGTTCCGTCGCCCCTCGAGCAAGCTAAATTCAGAAAGTCGCTCGACAATGCTGCATCGATGGTTTTCCATTCCCGTACAGGTTTACCCCTTACCAGTAGTCCTGCCCCTGTTAGAAAAGGAAAGTGCTTCGATTTCGATTCCAGTATTAACTCCGTCTCTGCAATTAAGAGGTAAAAGTGAGCCGTGGTTTTGGCGCAATCATTTTCCAATTTTGGGTTTGTTTCAGTGCATTATTTTCGGGAAATCTATCGACGGATGACGATAGTGAGAGTGATGGAAGCATTGTGTCTCCTTGCAGCCCTGATACCTACATACTCCCTCAAAGGGAACCTCTTCCGGCCAAGTACTGCAGAAAGGGACATGCTGCAAACTTGTTAGGTTTGTAATAATTCAGGGCTTAGGGTATCAGGATCAGCATATGTAAAGTGAATTATCAGATGTCAGGATCCCGCATTAAGTACGTACTTATTATTTTGTAATTATGAAAACCTTACATGAAGAAAGTGCCTTGCTTCTTGCTGGTATGTACCATATTATCAGATTAAAAAGTTTTTTTTTTAACTTCTCAAATTCAATAGAAGAAAGAAATTTTAAACGCGTTAAAAGCCGTTTGATAGAGATTTTAGTCCTTCACTATTATTGTTATTAGAATAAATTTGGCTTTTTTTATAAATCAAATAAAAATTAAAACTAAATTAAATGACGTTACAATTCGATAAAAATTCAAGAGCCACTCATCTCAAAGTCAAGTTAATCCATCTGAACACAACCTAAATATGCCCAACCTAAGAAAATTAAAAAAATTAAAACTAGAAGTTAAAAGTCAAGTCTAACTCATCTTGAAACAGAGCCGGGCACTAGCTAGTTACGAAGTAATTAAATTAGTAACTTATAGTGAAATCTCTGATAAGCGGACACCAATCGTCGCCAATTTCAATGATTATAAGAGTATATTAAGATACCTAGCCTTACGAGTTTATGCGTGACCGGCAATGCAACTGAGGTACAGATGGCACCACAGGCATTTTGCAAACATAGATTTATTAGTACAGGATACGTCTGGCCTTACAAGTCCAGGGAAAACATGTCACCGACACCGGTACATCTCTCTATTTCACTCGATACAATATCAATGTGTTCAACCTCTCTTCCTTGCTTATTATTCATATGTGAATACGAAGTTCCACGAAGTTTGAAATATCAAGATGGAGGTATAACCTCCAGCACGAAAACCCGGAGCAATTTTTCAAATGGCAATTTTCCAGTAGGGCAAAATGAACTTTTTCAGCACATGGTTGGCACTCGACATCAAAATTAATAATATTGTTTATTACACCCATCAGAGTGTCGCATTGAAAGTTGTGTTCTGATATTTTTAGGGCCAGTATTGTATATAAGAGAAGAGCAGGTACTTAAACTTGTATTTTAGCAATCTCTATTTTGCCCATGTTCAATTATTGAATATTTAGAGTGTGAATGTTAGCAAATTTTATAGTCCGGGAGTTAGTGGACTTTTTTGTCAAAGTTAATCGTTACTGTTCCCGGGTAATTCTAGAGGAGTCTTAACAACTGAAATGTTTCTCCGAATCTAGATTCGAATCTGTCCACGATAGCTACTTTCCATTTGAAGTTGTGACGCCCCAGGCCTTAAATCCTGGAGCCGCTCAAAGTTAGTTGTTCAATGGAAAACTGTTTTGTGTAACGGAATACAGAGCTTGAAGTCCCTGAAGAGTTTGGAGCAGCTCCGCTGTGGAAAAGAAAAAAATGATGCATATCGTTCCTGCGGATTCTGACCTGTGAACCCGGTTATCAAGAGTGAGCGAACGATTGGTCCCTGGGTTTGCAGAAGGAACGGTTAAGAACATCTGCACTCTAAAGTTAATCTACTTTCAATGACTGACTTGTTGTATAGTAAAAAGGTCGTGAAGGGATAATGCATATAAATTCATTAAAAATATTTATAAAATATAACATAAATTTGTTGAAGCCTAGAGAGAAAATGGCTTTTCAGATTCAATACAAACACCCTGCTTAAGTTTGCCAGACGTCGTTTGTTTTAAAGGACGCCCCCATGTTTACACTCAAAAATAAATCTTGTTCCATATTTTAATATCAAGACTAGAGAACAATAATAGCTATTTTTGTTCTTGTTCATAATTAAATAACTAAGTACTTAATATTGGCTTCAATTAACGACTACGATACGTTGCATATTAAAATTGCTCTTTTCATTGCTTACAAAATAAAGTAAAAAGCACCACTTGGTTACCTATGGAACCCTCAGTGCTCGAGTCTGATTTGCACTTAACCAGGTTTTTATTAATGTCGTTAGAGATACCAAAACAGAGAATTTTATTGAAAACAACGATGTCTCTTATTTTCATCCTTGGTTCTTAATTTTATTTTATCAAATCCTCTAAAATACAAAACGGGAAATTGGACACCCTAACCTCACTTTATGTAAACGTCCAAGCATTAAACGCTAAAATTTCCTAATTTCTCGCACACACACATGTTAGGGATTGCTAAAATAGAAGATTACCCGTTTTTATAAAATTTATTGTATTATTTGACCTTATAAAAATATCCACATGAAACTTCAGACGTTTAAGCAATTTAGCAGTGTTGCCAACGCCAAGACGAGAAAAACCTAAACCAGGAGAGAGAGCCAATTCCAATGTAAATTTTTTGTCCACGTAATATGACGTAGTAGTACTTAGTAACGTATTTATCTGTTGCGATGGCGCCACTATTCTACGTGCGCTTTTTTAGGCGCCTTTTTAATTTAAATAATTCTTTAGGTTTTCTTCTTATATTATATTTACAGATTTTAACCTAACAAAACAAACCATATATTATTCTCAAATGACTATATTTACCTGCAAAGGTAACTGCAAGTTATAACACATTATTTGTACATTGTCATTCATGAAGTTCATAATTTATGGAAATGCTTTCAAAATTGCAATTCAATACATTCTTTCTTTATCCGTACACATTACTTTTGACTTTAAGTGTGAATATCATCAAAATTACTTCAAATTAAACTTTTTAACAATTTTTCTTCAGAATACTGTACTTTGACCACCTTTAAATGTTATAAATCAGCTAATCACTTACACATAATAATACCTGTTACACTTTAATAAAATTATTTAAAGTGATTTTTTCATGCTTGTAGCTCCTACCTTCTGCACTTTCATTTCTATTAAAATGATGAATTGTCTCGGTAGATAATACGATGTAGGATACAGGTTAAGTCTCCGTATTAATTTAAAAATAAAAACCTTATTATGGATTATTACGACGCTAACGATAATGCTAACATTTCATCAGTGTGACGCATACACATCTTCTTGCATCAAAATTGTCACAGGGCTTCATTATCTAAATTAGCAGCCCCAATTCCAAATTGAAGGAAATTTGGTCTGATTGGAACATGAATTGCATCCAATAACTACATATTTAAATCTTCTTTTGCAGATCTTGCGAGGTCCATTTTTCTCAAACTCTGTTTATATTAGAGACTATTCTCTGGTCACACAAAAATAATTTAATCATCAACAATGTTTATATAACGGACAATTTGATTTAACCCGTTATGTTTGTGCCAGTTCTTTAATTTACTTAAACGATCACCATCATCACTAAAGCAATTGACATTAACAACATGTGAAAATGAAAATTTTCAATTGCCAATAAACCTCTCCCCTGACCTAAACTTGTCATTTTCAAAACTTCCAGAAAACCGCCAGATTTAAACATTATCAATTAGCAATTTAAACTCAAATATTATTGTCATATTAATTAAGTAATACAACGAAAAATAATAAATTTATTTGTTTTAAAAACAAATTCTTTGAAACAATAAACTAAACAAAAATCCCTAGAACAAATTTTTTGGATAAAAACAAAAATAAAAAAAATCCTTTCACAACCAATATTTAAATGTCGAATTACATCTTCTTTCTCTTCTCCGTCTTTCTCATTTACATAACAACTATGTACTTGTTCCTATATTCTTTAACAAATCCACAGAAATGTCATATACTTTAGGTGCAACACACTCGATTCCGTTTTAATCCAAAAGGTAAGGTACGTTTCCATGCATTCGTCGTGCATCGTTCCGTCGTCAGTTGTTCTTGATTCACTTTAAATATTTTTTGCAATCGCCAAGAGATTTTCAGCGCTGCACCAATAACAAATTAATGACGGAACGACGCTCGACGAATGCATGGAGACGTACCTTTAAGAGACATCCGGTTCCTTAATTTTGACTTGATCAGATTCATTTGGCCAACATTTTATGGTAATATATATTCTGTTATTGCACTAAATTTAAGTTAACCCATTGTCTTTCAATTCTTGTTACTTTGTTAACATATACTAAAATAGTAAAGGAGACTGTGGTTTAAGAGATAATTGAAATTAACCTCCGCCCACAATAATTTTTATATCCGTAGATACGTATTTCGGCAGCTAAGCTGCCATCTTCAGTACGCTACCAACTTAAAAGCACTAAAAAATGTCTAAAAACAACCTAATCACACTGACAAAATCATAAAAATGTTAAACCTAACAACAATCTAATCATCTTAAAAGATTTCTATGTATAAATGTAAGTAAATATAAATTAATATGTGAAAATCATTTTTCTCAAACTCTGTTTATATTAGAGACTATTCTCTGGTCACACAAAAATAATTTAATCATCAACAATGTTTATATAACGGACAATTTGATTTAACTCGTTATATTTGTGCCAGTTCTTTAATTTACTTAAACGATCACTATCATCACTAAAGCAGTTGACATTGACAACATGTGATATTTCATTCGCGCTAAATTTACTGTAGTGATTTATATATTAAATCACATTAATGCTTTTTTTAATTAGCAAGAATTATCAAGAATTGTATTGACAATTAAGTTGTTTTTTTTTTTCTTAATGACTACTACGTTTTTTTATTTAAAATCATTGCCAGTCGCCACAGTACTCCCCCGCGAGTGAACTGGTTCCAGGAACGATACTCTTTTCTTCTTCGCTCCAGGGTATGTTCGTAGGGTGGAATTGTCTCGTTCATAGTCTATTTCTGTAAAGGCTGTTTTAAACGATCAATTGAAATGTTAGATGGTTTTCCGTCTAGGTCAACTTCAAAACAGCAATCATTTATTCTGCGAAGAACTTTGTAAGGTCCTTTATACGGTTGGTCTAGTGGTTTCTTGACTCCATCCATTCTCACGAATACATGAGAGCATGTGTGAAGAGTTTTATTCACGAAAATTCTTGGTTTTTGATGGTGCGAAGTTGGCTGAGGTCGGATTTTCCTCATGGCTTGTCGGAGTTGTTCTAAAAAAATGGTTTGGTCTTGCAGAAATTGTTCTTGGTGGAAGTATTCTCCTGGCAGTCTTAGGGTTGTACCATAAGTCATTTCTGCTGCCGATGTTCCTATATCTTCTTTGGGACTGTTTCTTAAACCCAATAGTACGATTGGGAGTGCTTTTGTCCAGTTTGCTGTCTCATGGCATTTTATTGCAGATTTCAAAGTCCTATGCCATCGTTCTACAGTCCCATTTGATTGTGGGTGGTAGGCTGTTGTTTTCACTGTTTTAGCTCCTATTATTTTCGTCATGGCATCGAACAGTTGCGAATCAAACTGTGTTCCTCTATCCGTGGTGATGATGCCCGGTGCTCCGAATCTTGACACCCATGCATTGAAAAATGTGTCCACGATGGTGTCTGCGGTGATGTCCTTTATAGGCACTGCTTCTGGCCATCGCGTGAAACGGTCTATCATTGTGAGGCAATAACGAAAACCTTGGGATGTTGGCATTGGACCAATGATGTCCATGTGCACGTGGTAGAATCGTTCATCTGGTATCGGGATATGTTCAGGTCGACGTTTTATGTGTCGGCTGATTTTTGATCGTTGACATGGTAGGCATGTGCGAGCCCAATCGATGATATCTTTATTCATCGATGGCCAGACGAATTTTTCCGCAATTGCTCTTCTGGTAGCTCGTCCGCTGGTGTGTGCAGTGTTGTGCACAGTATCGAAAATCTTCTTCCTCAACGCTACTGGTATGTAAGGTCGAATGGAATCCGTGGATATGTCACAATATACTTTTGTTTCGGTTCCGTCGAGTCTTAATTGTTTAAGATTAAGTGACCCTGCATCTTGCAGTAGCTGTTGGAGTTCACCATCAGTAAGTTGACTTTCAGCGATATCTTCGGTCGTTACGATCACAGGTAACTTGATGCTATCAATCCGAGATAGAGCGTCAGCTACGCAGTTGTCTTCTCCTGATATGTGAATAATGCTTGTGGTGTATTGTCCAATGTAATCCAAATATCTTTGCTGCCTTGGAGAAGCTTTAGATTGTTTCTGATTGAAAGCATAAGTTAGCGGTTTGTGATCCGTAAAGATTACCGTATTTCTTCCTTCAATCATATGCTTAAAGAATTTCACAGACAGATAAATGGCTAACAATTCACGGTCATAAGCACTATATTTAGTTTGAGTTGGAGACAATTTCTTTGAAAAAAATCCCAGTGGTTGTCTTTTTCCATTGTCGATTTGTTCTAAAACAGCGCCTACTGCAGTGTCTGAGGCGTCGGTGACCAAAACTAGTTTGGCTTGTTCAGCTGGGTGTGCTAATAATGTTATTTCGGTGAGTTGCTTCTTACATTCGTAGAATGCTTTCTCAGCTGTTGGTGTCCACTGGATTGGCCTTTTGTCCCGTTTCTTTGCTCCAGCCGTCAGCGCGTGAAGTTCTGCTTGTGGTTGTGCAGCGTTTCGCATAAATCTCCTGTAGAAATTTAACATTCCCAGAAACCTTCTTAGTTCAAAAATATTTTTGGGTCTAGGTAGTTCCTGAAGAATCTTCACACGGTGTTCTAGAGGTTCAGTCCCCTTGATTGAAACACGGTGTCCCAAGTACTCGACGCTTGATTTTCCAAGGAAACATTTGCTTGTTTTGATCGTGAGTCCGTGGTGTTGTAGCCTTGCGAAAACTTGGTCCAGATGATCTTTGTGTTCTGCTTCTGTCCTCGAAGCAATAAGAATATCGTCAATATAACAGAATGCAAAATCAATACCTCGAAGAACAGTGTCCATGAACCGTTGGAAAGTTTGAGCAGCGTTCGCTAAACCAAATGGCATCACTTGGAATTCAAACAGGCCAAAAGGTGTTATGATGGCGGTTTTCTTACTGTCTTCGAGTGCCATCGGAATATGAAAGTAGGCTCTTTCCAGGTCAATAGTTGAGAATATTGTGCATCCATGTAGCCTGTGGGCGAAATCTTGTATGTGCGGCACCGGGTATTTATCAGGAATTGTAATTTTGTTCAATGCTCTGTAATCCCCGCAGATTCGCCAGTTACCATCTTTCTTCATCTTCATAAGTATAGCGCTGGAATACGGACTGTTTGATGGTTTGACAATGCCCGTAGCTATCCAGTTTTCAATTTCCTTTTTCGCTTGTCTGTACCTCTCTGGTGAAAGGCGTCTAGCATTGTCGGTGCATGGTGGTCCTTTAGTTAGGATGTGATGCTGAACGTGGTGTTTAGGCTGTCGCAATTGAACTGGCTGTGTAACTTCAGGATACTTCTTCAAGACTTCATGAAACCTCATTTCACTGCTTACTGTAGTGAGTGTGGGTATTGTCGTTCTGGTGAATGATCCAGGCGTGGTTCTGCATGTCATGTTATCCACCAAACGTTTATTCCTTAGATCAGGTAACAATTGGTATTCATGGAGAAAATCGTTTCCTAAGATGGGTAGACTGACGTCGGCGACGAGGAATGTCCAGGTGAACAAACGCTTCAGCCCTAGATCCAAAGTTAGTTGTGTTTATCCGTATGTGTGAATCCTTGTCTCGTTTGCAGCGTAAAGGGTTTTGTTTGTCCATTTGGTATGTTTCACGCGGTTGCGTGGTAATACTGATGCGTCGGCGCCTGTATCCACTAGGAAACGCAGCCCTGTTTTTTTATCAGTGACGGTGAGGCGTTTTGGTGAGGAGTTACCACCAGCGGCTGCCTCAACGCACGCCGGTGATCTTAGTTTTCCTGGTGCTGCTTTTTCCAAGAACAAGGACGTCGACAGCGATACGCCTCTGCTCCAAATCTATTGTGGTAGTAACAAAATGTGGGGTTGGAGTGTCCTTCTGTTTTGTGTTGAATTCGTGACTTGCTCCGGTGTCGTTGACGTCCTCGTTGGGCCTTTAATTCAGCGACTTCTTGTGTAAGTGCTTCAACTCGAGCTACGAGTCCTGTAATTTCAGTTGATTCATGCGATGACGTAGGCGGAAGAATGTGCGAATCCAATGAGGTGGTGCGCTCTCTAGGTATCCAATGTGATTGGCTTGTAGTTGCAATATGGGGTTGAAAAACGTCCATAATGCGATCGGCCATCACGGCTATAGTCGCGAGATCACTGTCAGTGCCCACCGCTAAAATTCCTCGAGCATTCTCTGGTAGTTGTTCCAGGAATATCGTTCTCAAAATTTCTTCAGGACATTTGGCGCCCGCAAGGTTGCGAATGCGTTGGAGATACACGCTTGGCTTTTCATCTCCCATGGGTTGCCCACGAAGAAGTTTGCGTAGTTTAGTCTCAACGGAATCGGATAAAATGCTTATGATTCGATTTTTTACCGCTTCGTACTTGCCTGTGGATGGCGGTGCGTCCACTATGTCCCCGATCAGATCCAAAATATCTGATTCTAAGCTAGTCACTACGTGACGGTACATTGATATATCACTTTTGATGTTGTGTGATTCAAAAATCATTTCGCATAAAGTGAAATAACGTGCTGGGCAATTTCTTAGAAAAGGTTGCGGCATTTTAATTAATTTGAATGTTCCTACGTGGTCTCCGTTGCTCGTGCTTTCAATAATTGGCGTCTGTTGTGGAGTAGACATCATCAGCTGCTCTTGAATACTCTTGTACTCACTGATCACGTCGGGGTCACCAATTTGTAGTGATTTATATATTAAATCACATTAATGCTTTTTTTAATTAGCAAATTTTTTTATACAAAAGAATTGTATTGACAATTAAGTTGTTTTTTTTTTTCTTAATGACTACTTCGTTTTTTTATTTAAAATCATTGCCAGTCGCCACATTACAATTACTCCTAGCGCCATCTTTGCGGATAAATACGTTACTACAACAGTATGGGCAAAACTTTTCAATTGCCAATAAACCTCTCCTGATTTTAATAGAAATAAAATATTTTTACCTGTCTCCGGGCTCGATGACAGCAACTGGGAGTCAAACTTTGTCCGTGCAGCGATACCCGATACAAATTTTACGAATTACACTAACAGATGTACAGCAAATTATGAAAACAAACTAAACTGGAAATGCACTAAAAGCATTTTTACAAATGCATATCAAAAACGGTGGAAATATTCAGACTAGGTTAAACATGTTATGACATAAACATAAATGTCATTAAATTTTTTCGTACTTTTGTTTCAGTCAAACATGGAATTATTTGATTGGTTGTTAGTAAAACACTAGCGCCAGCTGGGTTTTTGGCGGAGAAGTGAATTCGGTACAATGTTCCTAGATTCGAGTGCCAAAGCTTCTTAGATTCTTTATCTTTGGTTAAAAGATAGATATTAGATGTCAAAGCCAATGTTGTATATAAGGTTTTTTCATGACTAACCGCTTACGTGTGGTTAGGCGAAATAAGTAACCACTGCATTTTTGTGAGTTACCGGTAACTGCTCATATGACGTCACGTATGTTACTCCGGTTACTGTTTTCCTAACCTGGTTAGAGAGTTGTGGAACATTGCTGTCTCTCTCTTATTCAGTGAGTTCTGCACAGATCCGTGGTTCTGCGTGCTAACCTCAACTTGATTCAATCACAACTTTTTTTGTAACAGGTAAATACACAATTCATGGTTGGACTGTTGTCAAAAAAATGCAACTGCCGCAAAGCCTGTAACCGTAACCGTTTCGTTTTTGGCGAATCTTACTAACCATGAAGTATTGTCGTGACTGTGACGTCATTACTGCTAACCATGCTATTCGTAACTGGTTAGGTCCGGTTTCTCCATTACAGTTTAACTTTAAGCCCAGTTTTATTCCTATGGAAACAATTATCCTTGCAATTGTTGCCATGGGAATAAAGCGAAGTTTAAAGTTAAACTGTGATGGTGAAACCGGACCTTAGTCGCGAAAAATACCTTTATGTGGAGCAACAAAATGTGCGCCCCGCGCCGCCTGGCGGGAATTAAAAAAAATAAAAAAGGCGCGTAATTTAAAAATATTTCTGCCTTAACGGTTTAAGAATTGTTCAGGAAATTAAATAATCTAATACATTTTTGCCGAAGACATTAGTTTAGAGCTATTCCAGAAGAATGAACGGACAATTTATGATTTTCTTTCTATAAATTACGACCACGTTTGCTCGGATCGTTTTTCGCTCCGTCGCCTAATAAAGCCGTGCGGCCGTGGTAGCCGAAAAAATGCACTTCTCGCTTATAAATTTATAATTAAGGTTCGGACATTCCTAGGATATCTGGTAAAAACCAGTATAAAGATATACAAAGCAGCGGCGTAGATTTTAACGTCGCCGCTGAACGGCTTATATGCCCGAGGTACTCTCACCATCGCACTCATTGAATCAAAAGCAGGCCCTTATAAGTTATATGGCCAACCTTCAGCCAGAATTTTAGTTCGTATTCCAATCAACAGAGGGCCAAAAGTAGTTAATACAGAATTCTACTGACAGGAATGCCGAAAAATATGTAATTCTACCGCCAACTATAAATTTTATTTTTGTATGACTTGGCATCGGTCACTTATTAGAAGATCAATTCTATGCAAAGTGTCCTTTGATCCATTGATACGTTATCTTAGAAGCATTTAGAAGTTTTACTTAACTGAAATAGAAGTTGTTCAGTCATCCTTAGAAAATGTGTAGTGTTGCAGAAAGACATGATGCGGTATCCAGGGATTGTACTTAACGATAAACGGTACCCATGTGGTAGTAGTGATCGAAATTAAATCTTTCTGCACGTTTCTGAAGAAGACTAGTCCCGGTTTTGGGTAGAAAAAAAGTAAAAGTTTAGTCCATCGCAAAGAATTTTGTTGATATTGCGTTCTGGTATCTGTAGGCGGAAGAATTATTTTTGACTGACGCAATACCGAATGTCAGAAGAAAGAACATCACCTTTTTAGTCAGAAAACATTCAGAAGACAACAATTTCGAAGTACAAAAATTGAAGCAGTTCAGAGCTACTTATTCAATGGAATGTTTGCTGTGTAATGTCTTATTAACAAACATGGAGATTAAAGCCCCTGAATATTTTGAAACAGCCTTTTTTTTTGTAAAAAAAAGCACCTAATATATAAATTTGTGAACCTATATATATTTTTGTAGTTTTTCACACGGAAAGACATTTAATAAATAACCAGGTAAGTCAAAAGTGTCATTTTGACTTGCTAAGTTATTCATGGATACTTCAGATTGAAAGCAAATAATATTAAATCATATGTGCAGTAGGCAACCCGTTCCACAAGGTTAGTTTTTATTCCAATCACAAGAGAGCGCAGAAACTTGTCTGAATTTCTCAGCCTTCCCGATTCCAGTCTATAAAGTAGTTAGTCTATGATCAGACAGAAGCAAACGTTTAAGGTAAATTACATGTGTAACATATCATAACCTTTATAGTTTCTTTCAAATTAATAATTATGAAAACATTATAATTCTTTAATGTAGCTTTTAAACAGACTGGCATAATACATTTAATTCATATCAATTGTAGCGCCGTCACTGCAAAAAGAAAGCGAGTTTATTTCGGAATGAATCGGTTATGTAAACAAGTTTTTATATCCAGTCGACCAGAACTGTAGTGGTTATTGCGTGCCGCATAGACTTCTCGGGCTTCGACTGGTTTATTGTTTTGTTTTTACAGGGCAGACGCGTTAAAGATTAGCACTTTTTTCGACTATGATCGCTTCGCCTAGGCCTGTTTATAATTCTCCCTTACCTTATTTTTATCACAAATTGTCCTGTTCGTTCGCCTAGAATGGCCACAAACGAAATTTAAACGTTTAATTAAAAAAGAAATCGAATCAATACTTTGGCTTCTGACAACCGATTTCAAAATTTTCAAAATCAATAAAAGGTAACCATGGTAACTTAAAAATGTGCTAAGGATTACAGATTACTGTAAATACAATGCCATCACTGCCATCCCGGAGGCTTGGTTCTAAATCGACACATTTCGTGTTTAGGTAGCGACATTAGTGTTGTTTTTTCTATCTATCCTTGTCGCACAGTAAACTCGTTTAGGGATAAAAAAACACAGTTGAAAATTTGTTAATCAAAGTGAAGTTTCACAAATGGCTTTTTACTATGGCTGCGGAGAATAACATAACCTAATACATTTTTGACTAGACAGTCAGCCGTTAACTAATACCATCGTAGTAAACAGAATTCCCCAAAAGTGTTGATTTCCTTGTTGCTCTTGCGACATTTGTATTTGTTATCTTTGTTACACAAGAATCTCTGAATGGGAAAGTATTGGCGTTACCTGAACACGTGTGTTGATTTAGTGTCCTTAAATATGGCGGCTTCACATCTATTTTTAGGTAATCTGAGGTTCTGTATTAAGAAATAAAAAAAAACATCTCACGGCTTCCATAAGCGCTTCACGGGCCTGTTCATAACTAACCATTCACGGCCAACCACGAGAAGTAATTTAAAAAAAAGGCATTTTGTAACTTAAGTACAACTTTGGCAACTATAAAATGGAATTTCTAGAATAAGGCCCGATCTTTCCAATCTCCTAATAAATTTATCTGACGAATAATTCTACGAATCACTATTCATAAAATTCAACTTATTCGGCAAATAACGTTATTGGGAACTTTAAAAGCAAGTGGAAAGATCGGCCTTAAGTGTTACTTAAGTATGAAGTACCACTTGAGTGGTGTTTATGAATACGGCCATTAGAGTGTGCAGCAATAAAACTAATATAAATATTTTATGATATGATTAAGGACTGAAAGATCTATGGTATGCTTTTTCCCTTACCAATTTAGCTGTAATGTTCTAAGATGTAAATAGGTACGTAGGTCAAAACTTTTTAATCCGATAGTAATTTTAATAATTAAACTACTGACTAATTGGCCTCTCATTCGCGTTGATAAATACTCTTGTAATAAATTACTTTCACGTGATGTTTTATTTTTTTTTTATATGATAATTTGTATTTGTAGCTTGTAGTTAAAACAATTGATAAACACTTTGTGAATAGTTCAAATAAAAGAAAGCATCTTTTGGTTTCCAGCAATACAAAATTTTCAAATTAACCAAATTACACTGTGAAAGTCAGTAGCACTCTTGATTTTATGATACACGTTTGCATACATAATTAAAAGACTATAACATCTTTCCAAAGCACTTTCCTCTGGTTATCAAATTTGCCCCATTTTACAAGTTTCAGTCTGTTCAGTATGAAATTTATTGAGATAAATCAACATTTGTAATTATTTTAAACTTAATTAATCATCAAGTATAATTTGTTTTTCCCTGTAGGTACTTTTGAGGAATCAGTTCTGAACGGAAGGCTAGAACCCGTATCCACTGTTCACGGTTTCACCGCAGAACTAGGAGCGAGTGGTTCGTTTGTTCCTAGGCATCTCATTGTACCCGTGACAGTGTTTTTCTATACGCTTGGTGATAACGACAAAGTCTCCTCCCCGTATCTGGTATGTACTAGACAAGTTCTTGATTAAGCAAAGCAAATATCGTGCGGTGTTTTAGGGCCACATAAATTTGGGCCGGAAGGGCTACAACGTGCCAAAGTCGGGCACCGTGCAGGTGACTTTGTTTAATCCGCTTGGCACTGTTGTGAAGATGTTCGTGATCATGTATGATCTCAGTGATATGCCGCCGAATTCGCAGACGTTCATTCGACAGCGTACTCTGTACATGCCTACAAACTGTCAGGATAAAAATTTGGAATGGGGTCCAAAGTGGCTGAGATATTTAATACATTTGAGGTACTTCAGAAGCGAAACACAAATAAGAATTTTTTGCTGATAAAATAACTGCTGTCTATTACAGTTTAATTGAAAACAGTAATGTGTGGCAATGTTAAAAAAGTATTAAATACATTTAAATTTATTTCGAACAAATTACATATACGTAATGTATTTCTTTGATGATTTGTTTAATTCCTTGGATTGTTTCAGATTTATGAGTTCAAAATCTGGTCGCATATATCTGCACAGTGACATAAGAATGATAATATTTAGGAAATCGGATCTCGACACGGCTACAGCACATGGAATAGACATGTCCTACGAACTACGTAGTTTTACGCATATGCCTGCCAATCCAAAGTATTCACCAAGAAAGTAACTAAGTACCACACGTTGTAATAGGAAAAAACCTAACAATAACATTAAGCACACTAATAATAATAGTAACCATAAATTGTTAATGTATTTAAAACTATTTTGTTGTATATCTTAACAGTATCGAGTATTCTTGTGATCTTGTCAGGCAGAGTTCGGATGTGTCTTGTGTTTCGTTCGTGGTTGCAGGTAGTGACGTATTTTTCTAGCGAAAATAGCTTATTACTGCCATTATTTGTAAATATTGTTGTACATATTTATTGATTTACCATATGCGTTAAGTTATTTGTTGATGAGTTTCTTTTCGTTTTTCCTCCACTTTAATGGTATTAATTGGCGTAGTGATAGAGCAAATGAACGTGTAATGCACTTAGTGAAGGTGTTCTCAATGTAATGATGGCATTTCGTTTTGTAATTAGTACCAGTAAAGTATGTTTTTGACCAGGTAATATATATTTCAGTAAAATTCATATTAAAAAGATATTTATTATACATACATTGATAATTTTTTATTAGATTCAATAAATGTGAGTAATAGAAGGCAATACCAACTTTTATTGGATTATCCCTCATACCACAATGAAAAAAATGTACAAATTGACAAGTTTTAACAGAAATAACATAATTGGCAAACTAACTTTGAGCATTCATACTTGGAGAACAGTCCAAGTGTAAAAAGTGCAAAAACTGATTAAATTACAAAAACTTAAAACTTATCTGGATAATTTTTAATCTCCTGAAACAACTGCTTTTCCACAAAGGGTAGAACAAGTCTATCTCTGTCCACATTACAACTAACATACACAGTTTTATTCAAAAATTTAGAAGCTTTACTTGCCAAAGATGATGATGCCTCATCCTGGAAGTCTCCCAATAAGCGCGTGCTTACTGGCAGTTTGTCATATCTACTTCTTATCGCAAGCGATAAATCAGAGAACTTCAAGTCATTCTTGTAGTTTATGATAATCATAATAGAGTCCTTCATTTTGAGTACTTGGTACAAGACTCTTCTGTCTGATATTTCAACAGAGAAGATGTGAAATTTAAAATTAGATGGCAATTGTGGAGTCTTCATGATTTTAGTTTGTAACCTGTGGTCGAATAAGTTGTTTTCAAGTAAAATTTGCATAAAATGCTAACCAAATAAATGAAGATAAAACACAACCTACAAAGGAATTTCCATCTAAAATCGATCTTGTCCAGTAAAGATCCACACAATAACAAATTCTTCTCCAAGATAATCACTTTTTCAGGTCTCTGTGAATCTTAAATTAGCTAATTCTTATTTTAAAGCCATCATTGTTCTACAAGAGTGATATAACCTGAAAGCAAACGACTGAATATTACAGTCTTACAGTATTATCGAGATTAACTTCTGAAATATTTAGCTACTCACATTTCGATAAATTTATGCGAAACTACAGCTATTTGTAGAGTTATTAAGCGCTTTCTTTCGGTGCAACAGTTTTAACTAAGTACAAAAAGTAAGGTTACGTTACAATTTTATTTCGAAATTGTCATGCTGTCAGTCAGGGTCGCCAACATTTTCGTAACAAACCGCAAATTATCCTCATTATACTGCCAAAACCCGCCAAATTTAAGTACCTATCTTACAAGTTGAAATTAAACGCACTTAAATGATCTGGTTATTTAAGAAATCTTATGAAACAAATGGTAATTAAGCCCTTGCAATGCCATGAATGCTATAAAGTTTGAGCATGAAGATTAAAGCCATACCATCAGCAGGAGAGAGAGCCTGTTGCGATAGCACAACTATTCTACGCGCGCTTTTTTACGCGCCTTTTTAATGTAAATAATTCTTTACGTTTTCTTCTCCATACATTCATTTAGGTAATACGTTATATTCTGCTAAGACTCTAATATGCTGTAATATACTTTACAAGTCTTTACAGAATATAACGTATTACCTAAGTGAATGTATGAAGAAAACCTAAAGAAACGGAAAATCATGCTTAAATTATGATATTTACTAGATTTTAAGCTAACAAAACAAACCACATATTATTCTCTAATTACTATATTTAACTGCAAGTAATAACACATTATTTGTACATTGCTATTCATGAAGTTCATAATTTATGGAAATGTTTTCAAAATTGCAATTCAATACATTCTTTCTTTATCCGTACACATTATTTTTGACTTTAAGTGTGAATATCTTCAAAATTACTGCAAATTAAACTTTATTTTTAACAAAAACTTTGTGCAAATCGTTTTTGATTGCAGTGAGAACGTCGAGCAGCCTCTGGACAGCTGTTTCAGCCCTGCTTGGGGCTTCTTCAGCAGAAACGTAGCTCGACATTCCCACTGCAGACCAAAAACGACTTGCCCAATTTATTCGCAAATGCGATGTAAGAATGATGAACATATAAAATAGCGACATCTTACTATCGCTTTTTGACCTAACATTGCAGTAGGATAGACAAATTGAAGCGGGATTTGCTCCTAATGAGTCCCCCATGCAAGGCGGCCATGCTTGCTGTCAAAGCATAATGAAAGATTTTAGAAAAATTTTGTGCAAATCGTTTTTGATTGCAGTGAATGTTAGGTCAAAAAGCGATAGTAAGATGTCGCTATTTTATATGTTCATCATTCTTACATCGCATTTGCGAATAAATTGGGCAAGTCGTTTTTGGTCTGCAGTGGGAATGTCGAGCTACGTTTCTGCTGAAGAAGCCCCAAGCAGGGCTGAAACAGCTGTCCAGAGGCTGCTCGACGTTCTCACTGCAATCAAAAACGATTTGCACAAAATTTTTCTAAAATCTTTCATTATGCTTTGACAGCAAGCATGGCCGCCTTGCATGGGGGACTCATTAGGAGCAAATCCCGCTTCAATTTGTCTATCCTACTGCAATGTTAGGTCAAAAAGCGATAGTAAGATGTCGCTATTTTATATGTTTATTTTTAACAATTTTTATTCAGAATACTGTACTTTGACCAACTTTAAATTTTATAAATCAGCTAATCACTCACACATAATAATACTTGTTACACTTTAATAAAATTATTTAAAGTGATTGTTACACAATTGTAGCTTCTACCTTCTGCACTTTCATTTCTATTAAAATGATGAATTATCCCGGTAGGTAATACGATGTGGGATACAAGTCTCCGTATTAATTTTATCTTCCTGCATTCATGTCCTGGATACACAAATCTGTAACAATTTATATTTTACTGCCATTGTTAACTTGGTAAAATAAAAACCTTATTATGGATTATTACGATGCTAACGATAATGCTAACAAATTATTATTTCTAAAATCTTTCATTATGCTTTGACAGCAAGCATGGCCGCCTTATCCTACTGGAATGTTAGGTCAAAAAGCGATAGTAAGATGTCGCTATTTTATATGATAATGCTAACCTTTCATCAGTGTGACGCATACACATCTTCTTGCATTAAAATTGTCACAGGGCTTCGTTACCTAAATTAGCAGCCCCAATTCCAAATTGAAGGAAATTTGGTCTAATTGGAACATGAATTGCATCTAATAACTACACATTTAAATCATCTTTTGCAGATCTTGTGAGGTCCATTTTTCTCAAACTCTGTTTATATTGGAGACTATTCTCTGGTCACACAAAATAATTTAATCATCAACAATGTTTATTTAACGGACAATTTGATTTAACCCATTATATTTGTGCCAGTTCTTTAATTTACTTAAACGATCACCACCACAGATCACATATCACCACCACCGCCATCACTAAAGCAATTGATATTGACAACGCGAGACATTTAATTCGCGCCAAATTTACAATTACTTCTAGCGCCATCTCTGCGGATAAATACGTTACTATAACAGCCTGGACAGAAATTTTCAATTGCCAATAAACCTCTCTCCTGGATTATGTGAGCTTCCTCCGAATCAATCAAATAGGCAAAGATAAAGGATCTAAGAAGATTCGGCACTTGAATCTAGGAACATTGTACGGAATTCACTTCTTTGCCCAAAACCCACCTGGCGCTAGTGTTTTACTAACAAACAATCAAATAATTCCATGTTTGACTCAAACAAAAGTACGAAAAAATGTAATGACATTTATAATTTGTTCACAAATTAAAAGACCACTGTTGGCGTTGTCTTGTAAAAAATACAACCGGCGTGTCCTAGTTAAAAATTTGGTAACAAAATTGGCAAGTGTTTGAAATAAACGATAAGGTTATACGTGCGAAACAAAATCCCTGCTTCTAAATTTAACAATTTTAGATTAATGGTTTTTTAACTTATCGTTCGCAAGCAATTTTATAACAGATAAACTGTAATTAATTGAAATGGCTCGTTAAAATGAATATAAATATAAATAATCCAATTACAAAATTGAACTGACAAATTACTTTGACATGAAACTTCAAATACCTTGCCAACTTAATATTTTGATAATCTTCTACAGGGGATTTATGTTTTGTACCAACATAATGCAACAGGTGGTGGTTTCTTAATTAGTGAACAACGTATGTGTTTATGTCATAACTTATGTTTAACCTAGTCTGAATATTTCCATCTGTATTGATCTAAGCACCTGAGCAATTGCAAAAGTTTGCGTTGCGGAATAAAATAGTACAATTTGTTTACGAGTTCGGAGGTTTTATGACATCTGCCGTGGACGTAGGCTTCTCGGTCGTGAATGCAATTCGATATTTCTGTCGTTTTCGATGTTTCTGTATTACTATATAGACTCTTTGATGTCCTTACGATGATTTTATACCTCGTGGGTGCAATATTTCATTAAATACAAGTGAAAATGTAAAGAAAACGAGACGCGTTTCCTTACCCCCCACCCCTTTCTGTACTTTCCCTTCCGTTTCTTGGTGGGAGAGCAATAAAGAAAACCTGCTAGAGGGAAAACTGCAGATTTCAGTGTCGTGGTTTAAGAGATAAAAAGTTGACCTCCGCCCACAATAATTTTTATATCCGTAGATACGTAATTCGACAGCTAAGCTGCTGTCTTCAGTATGCTACCAACTTAATAGCACTAAAAAAGATCTAAAACAACCTAATCAACTGATAAAATCATAAAAATGTTAAAACTAACAACAAGCTAATCATCCTAAAAGATATATATGTCTAAGTGTAAGTAAATATAAATTAATATGTAAAAATCTAAAATTAACCGTCAGAAAAACTTTACAAATAAGTTCTAACCAAACAACACGGAAATACGGAAATTAATAGTCCAAAGACCCGAAAAAACTTAAGAAGTTCGCCCGTTAGACCTGACCGTAACAGGAACGTATCCGGACCGACACAGTCAAAAAAACATTCTTTCCACATATTTAAATGGGGTAACACCCCACTAACCCGTATCGGCTCCGACAGGCTTCAGACCGTGCCGGGCCCGGCCAGACAAATTTACCGGCGACGAAATTCTCCGAACCGGTGCTTAGCAACGACATGCCATATAGTAAGTACAAGTTTTTTTAATCTCAAACCGGACAGAAAAATGAAGGGAACACACTCAACGTTTCGCTATAGATTTATAGCTTCGTCAGGAGTGAAAAAAAGTAAATAAACAAGTTGTCAAGAGAAACAAGTCGTCAAGAGAAAGGAAAAGGTAACATGATTTTAAACTAAAATACGCGTTGTCCGGAATAAAGGGAAAAGTAACTTAAAACTATTTTTTTTTAATTAATCGACAGATCTAAATCCTGTTTAAAGAGTCCAGAAAACTACAAAATATGTCATTTAAATTTTCAAAGTCCGTACGTTTGTTAATAGAATTTGGAGTCATTTTAATTTTACACATTTCTATGAAACGTCTTTTAAAAAGATTAGATTCACTGTACAAAATGTCAGTATTATCAAAATCAAAATTATGATTATTTACTAATTAATGCTCTACAAGCATTGAATGATTTTGATTATTTTTTTGAATATGATATTTATGTTGGTCTAAACGTTTTTTTTTAAATTTTGGCTCGTTTCACCTATATAAACAGAATTACAATTTGAACATTTGATTTGATAAACCACGTTAGGTTGTTTTAATTTCGGTATTTTGGTTTTTAAATTCGAAAAAATTAAATTTAAATTATTCACAGATTTACTGGCTAAAATTAAATTATGTTTTTTGAAAACGTGTTTAAATGTATTGTGTAATGGTTCAATATAAGGCAAAGATGTGTATATATGGTTCGGAGTTTGTCTAATTTTATTAGAGACATTTGAATTTTGTAAGTATTTAATACGATTTTTAATTACTGATTCAATAAGATTTATTGGATAAGAATTTTGAATAAGAGTTTTCTTTATTAAATTTAAGTTATCATAAATGAAAACTTTATCAGAAAGTAAAATAGCTCGATGTGTTAATGAAATAATAGTTGCAATTTTATAATTTTTGGGTGTGTACGAGTGAAAATGTATGTACCTACCTGACCAGGTAGGTTTATGAAACTAATTAGTAATTAATTTATCATTCTGTCTGATAATATTTTATTCAAGAAAACTCAATGAATTATTATTTTCTTTTTCTACTGTAAATTGTAATCTATTATGAAAAGAATTAAATTTATTTAAAACAAAATCTACCTTATCAGAAGGCAAAATCAGTAAAATGTCATCTACGTAACGAAAATTTAACGTTAAATCGAACGGTAAAGAGTTAATAACAGATTTTTCTAGTTCTTGCATAACAATTTCAGCTAAAGCCGGAAATAAAGGAGAACCCATTGCTGTACCAAAAATCTGTTTATAAAATTTATCATTGAAAGCAAAATAAGATGTTTCAAAACATAAATCAACTATATCTAAAAAGTTACCTTTGGAAATATCATTAAAATCTTTAATCTCTAACCACCTATCATTAATACTTTTTAAAGCTAAATCTTTAGGAATGTTAGTAAATAAAGAAATAACATCTAAAGAAATTATAATGCAATTATTTGGTACAGTTATTTGTTTTAATTTCTCTACGAGTTCAAAAGAATTTTTTATAAAATATTCTGATTTACTAGTAACCTGAGTAATGATTTTTGAAATAAATTTAGATAAGAAATATGAAGAAGAACCAATAGTGGAAACTATAGGACGAAGAGGTGTATTAGGTTTATGAATTTTTGGAATGCAGTATAATTTAGGAAATATGGGATGTGCTTTAAATAATAAAAAATAAAATATTAATAAAAAAAAAATAAAATAAAATAAGCGACGAAGCTATAAATCTATAGCGAAACGTTGAGTGTGTTCCCTTCATTTTTCTGTCCGGTTTGAGATTAAAAAAACTTATACTTACAATTTTCATCGGACAAGAACAAACTTCAATTATAATATAGTAGTTATTTAGAAACTTAAGAAAATAACGAGTGTTGTATCTATCCTCATTTTTCTTAATAAATGCCAAAACGCTTCAAAAGATAAAATATTAACTATTTAACCAATTCTTCTGTAATAAATATCCCGCAAACATGTTTGACCAGCAGTTATCCAGCATTGGGCAAAACATTGCTGTTCAGTATTATTCTATATTCAAGAAGTCAGAAACAATTTATTGCTGTATCTTACCTTATGTATTGAGAGAAATTAAATGTGGCGCAGCTTTCTACAACTTTTTCAAAGATAATGAAAAAGTTCTTGTGAATGAACAAACTCTTTAGAAGCTTTTTGGCATTTATTAAGAAAAATTAGGATAGATACAACTCTGTCGTTATTTTCTTAAGTTTCTACTAACTACCAACTAGAGAACTCATATTCTATTTCACCCTTCAATGTGCATGTTCGCGTAATGCATTTATTTGTTGAAAATTCTGGACGCCCTTTCTAAAATAATTTTGACAGTGATTTGGGCTGCCGATGCTGAATGTAATCAAATGGCATGTCGTTGCTAAGTACCGGTTCGGAGAATTTCGTCGCCGGTAAATTTGTCTGGCCGGGCCCGACACGGTCTAAAGCCTGTCGGAGCCGATACGGGCTAATGGGCGTTACCCCATTTAAATATATGGAAAGAATGTTTTTTTGACTGTGTCGGTCCGGATACGCTCCTACTACGGTCAGGTTTAATGGGCGAACTCCTTAAGCCGTACGATCCGCCACGACTTTAGTTATGAAGTTAGCCAGCGAAGGATTCGTATCTCGAATAAATAGAAAGTAAAAAGTGTTATTTGATAGACAAGCTCATTACAATTGCGTTGTTAATTGTGTAAAGCGACAGCTTTTAATTAAAATGTTCTTAAATTTAACGACTATAATTTTTGAACCCCAAATTCGTAACAAATTGGTGTCAGAAGCGGAAATTTTTAATAATGAAGCTGTGCGAGTTAAAAGTGAAAGAGTTGCGTGAGGAATTAGAAGAAAGGGGCCTGGAAAATTCGAGAAAGAAAAGCGTCCTACAAGAACGGCTAAAACAAGCGCTTGTAGGCGAAGGTAAAGACCGAAGAAACACTTGAATTTGAAATTGAAGACGCGGCAGCTCTACTAAAAGAAGTGAAAGAAAATATGAAATTAGAAATGCACGAAGTGAAAGAAAATATGAAATTAGAAATGCAGGAAGTGAAAGAAAATATGAAATTAAAAATGCAGGAAGTGAAAGAAAATATAAAAGAGCAAACGCAAGAAGTTAGAAAAGAAGAAATCTACAAGCAATACTAGACGGATTATAACTTGTTGGAACTGTGGTAAACAAGGTCATGTACGTTCCAACTGTAGGCGCAAACGGGCGCGCAAAGAAGATGACAGCGAGTCTTTAAACTAAAACCAGTCAACAAGAAGGGGCGCATGCTGACTGACTCTGCGAAGAGCCCTAGGATTGTCTCCATTTCCAGAATAAGGAACAATGAAAATAGCTTGATAGCAGATGGAAAACTTGGTGAGAGATCTTTCCAATTCACAATTGATACGGACCGAATGTGTCCATGATAAAAACAGAACTTTTACCGAAATGGAAGCTAGTAAATAAAGGAAAGGTATATCACATCCAAACAGCTACTGGCGAGGTTACTCCAGTTTTTGGTGAAGCCGAAATTGACATGAAGATTGGAAGAATTAAATTCAGACACAGGGTGTTAGTGGCAAACATTGTTGACGACTTTATACTGGGATGGACTTCATGAAGAAAAACGGCTTGGTTGTAGATTTAAAAGATAAAGTTCTACGAATTGGATCTGAAGAAATACCTCTCCACGCATCGTTGCTACCTCATTTGCAAGGAAAAGAAATCGGGCCACTTGTTCCGCGCTCAGTACGAACATTTAATACTCGGACTGTACTAGCTAAGCCCGGAGCATTTGGAAGGGAGTTATCTCATCTGGCTGCATCGAGCTCAATATTGTCGATTTGTAGGCATTTTTATTGTTTGCAATTAAATATTTAAGGTTTGTGGTGATTTGCAGCGACTATTAGATGCATTTTTATATTTCCAAAGAGAAACTTTCTTCTATTAGCTCTCTAGGATGTGCGAGAAACGTTTTGACGATTAAATACATTTAAATCGTTTAGTCGTCGAAGAAAAAACCTGAACTAACTCGCATACCTTCCCTCTCCATTCAATGACAATTAGAAGCATCACAGCCGCGCAAAGTTGGAAGGAGTGAACAGTACATTCGGCGTGAAAAGCGTCGGTACTAAGTGGGCCCAATTCTTAAGCTTAGTTATGAGTAAGGCCTCGAAGCTGAAGGTTCAAACTCAGAGGCGTTGTATTCCGCGCATGGCAGGACTCGATTTCTCGTTGTATTTCCGATATGCACGGGGATTTTACGATCGAATTCTGCGTCTCATTAATTTTGATTATGACGATTCGACATGTATTTGATTGCTCAGTCTCTCCATAAATATTAAAGAGTTCAAAATTTACTTAGAGAAAGTGTCTCTCACAACCTGTTATGTTGAGAGATCATTTTCTTGTTTTAAAGGCAAGACATTCTCACGGCAAATCGAAACGAACGAACGAACGAAAATTTGAAACGGTATTTAATAATTAATTTTAATAACAATTAATACCTAAGAAATTTTAGTATTTTCTTCCCTATTCGAATTTCGAATATCTGAGAATACTCAACAACGCGCGTCTCTGTTAAATCGGGAAATCGAATGATTCAGATCTGCGCTACACCGCTGTTACGATGCGTAATCGGCATCTGGGAGACTGGACGGGCTATTTTCCTCGATGCTTTAGTTATGAGACACCAAGTATAAGGCTCGGATTGTAACGCTTTAAGTGATCCATCCTAGAATAAATTACAAATGTTAAATAAATATTCTTATTCGCCATATTTTATTTTTATACAGAGTAATTCATAGTGAGTGCGATAATACCACAATATTCTTTTAATTGACGACTAGTTGTCAAAGTCATTAAACTAAAAATTTATCTTAGAAAAATTTTGTGCAAATCGTTTTTGATTGCAGCGAGAACCTCGAGCAGCCTCTGGACAGCTGTTTCAGCCCTGCTTGGGGCTTCTTCAGCAGAGACGTAGCTCGACATTCCCGCTGCAAACAAAAACGACTTGCCCAATTTATTCGCATTTGCGATGTAAGAGTAATGAACAGATAAAATAGCGACATCTTACTATCGCTTTTTGACCTGACATTGCAGTAGGGTGGACAAATTGAAGCGGGATTTGCTCCTAATAAGTTCCCCATGCAAGGCGGCCATGCTTGCTGTCAAAGCATAATGAAAGATTTTAGAAAAATTTTGTGCAAATCGTTTTTGATTGCAGCGAGAACCTCGAGCAGCCTCTGGACAGCTGTTTCAGCCCTGCTTGGGGCTTCTTCTTTCTAAAATCTTTCATTATGCTTTGACAGCAAGCATGGCCGCCCTGCATGGGGAACTTATTAGGAGCAAATCCCGCTTCAATTTGTCCACCCTACTGCAATGTCAGGTCAAAAAGCGATAGTAAGATGTCGCTATTTTATCTGTTCATTACTCTTACATCGCAAATGCGAATAAATTGGGCAAGTCGTTTTTGTTTGCAGCGGGAATGTCGAGCTACGTCTCTGCTGAAGAAGCCCCAAGCAGGGCTGAAACAGCTGTCCAGAGGCTGCTCGAGGTTCTCGCTGCAATCAAAAACGATTTGCACAAAATTTTTCTAAAATCTTTCATTATGCTTTGACAGCAAGCATGGCCGCCTTGCATGGGGAACTTATTAGGAGCAAATCCCGCTTCAATTTGTCCACCCTACTGCAATGTCAGGTCAAAAAGCGATAGTAAGATGTCGCTATTTTATCTGTTAAAAATTTATCATATAAAATAGCGACATCTTACTATCGCTTTTTGACCTAACATTGTTTTTGGTCTGCAGTAGGAATGTCGAGCTACGTTTCTGCTGAAGAAGCCCCAAGCAGGGCTGAAACAGCTGTCCAGAGGCTGCTCGAGGTTCTCACTGCAATCAAAAACGATTTGCACAAAATTTTTCTAAAAATTTATCAGTATGGTACTGAAACTGTGGCCTCTTATAGTTCTGTAAATAATCGAGATATCTTTCACAACTTTTAATTAAAATGGCCTCCCTATCATGTTGGTAACGTTTCTTTTACCGATGCTTTTACATTCTTTATAAATCTCACTCTACATATTTATTATAAGTAAAACTCGAACCTCTTTATTTCATTAATAGTCAATTAATATTTACTTTACTTACCACAATATAAAATATCTCATCTTATCTGTCGCTACAATATTTGGTAATTATTATATAAGATAGTATTACTTGCCCATAATTTCTACTTCCTTGGAGATTTATAGTTATTTTTTTTTTACAGGTTTTTGAAGCAAGGTAATAACCTAATAAACTTGCCCTCTTATGTACAGTTCCTTCAGGATAGTGATTTAAAATGTTGTGATAAGCACATGGCGGATAGGAATAAGTGTAACACTTTACTATTGCAACGAAGCGGTGCGATGTTATAAATAGATTGTGTACACGCCTCAACATATTTGCCGGCGCAGCGCGTCTAGCTGATAGTGAACAATCGGTAAGCCAAAGAAATAATGCATTCGTTAAGATGACATGATTCACAATAATGTCGCGGTTGACTGCGATGCTCGAACACGATGCGCACGAGAGAGTGTGCTGCAGAGACGTGTCGTGCTTCTATTTAATTCAAATCAACTAAATTGTTGTTTCTAAATTCAAGGAAGAACTGTTATTAGCTTCTGGACTTATATTCGCGTTTTTACCGTGACGATATTAGACTGATTGATTAAAAATCACGTACAAGCGGATGGAACATTTAACGCTTCGATTTAGACCCCCACGTCGAGTCGGACTGCCGCTGTCTCAAACTGGTTTCAAGCAGTTCGCTTTCTTAGATCCTCCGTTTGGTGATAAGTATTAACGGACAAGAAAATGCTTCAAATTTTACTTACCGTTACAATTTACTTATAATGTATCTGCATTGCAATAACTACTAAACAGTAATGCAAGCACGTAAACAGCTCCCGTGCACAACCATCCACATACCAAGTAGTATGCATATTAAAATTCACTTCTGAGCACAGTTTTCGATTAAAAATATTTCTGCTTTGTGTCATTTGAAGAGCGTTTCTTCAAGCGTTTCTAAAATTTATATTTCCCGAGAAAATGTAATATTGCGCAATAATATTCCTCAAGTACCAACGTAAAATTACAAGATTGTATAGGTAAAATTTTTGGTGTCGATTATCATAATATGGAATTTTCCCTATTTAAATGTACTTGCATCATTTTGTGAATTTAAAACATCTGTTGTAAAGACACATAAGTTTTGGTAACTTTACATAAGTTACTTGTGGAAATAGTCACATCATGTGTACTAATACACAACAGAGTGTACATATACATATTATTTAATTTTACACAGATAATTTGAGTAAGTGATGAAATGATGTATGAAAATAGTATAATTACTTAAATTTTTTACAGTGTATAAAATTGCTTGCGAACGAAAAGGTAAAAACCATGAATCTATTATAATTATTAAATTTAGAACCAGAGACTAGTTCCGAAGGTATAATTTTCTCGTTTATTTCAAACATTTGCCAATTTTGTTATCAAGTTTTTAACTAAGACCTTGTTGCCGGTTGTATTTTTCACAAGGCAACGCCGCCACTGGTCTTTTAATTTGTGAACAAATTATAGTTCGGATCAGATCAGTTCAGTTTACCCAAGCACCAAGGTGTAGTCTTTTTCACATCAAAAATTGGTCATCGTTTACGTCGAATGACCAATGTCAATGACGTATTAAAGACGTAAAAATGACGGGCAAATGTCACAGCCCGACGACGTCAAATAGTCGTGTATTTCTGACGTCATTTTTAATTGTATTATCTATGACGCATAAGTAACCAAGAAACTAAATCATCTTTTAATTTTTATTCAAATATCTGTACGTACATACGTATACATATACCTACGAACAATAAATAAATAAATAATATTTTAAATAAATTCATACATATTTTTTAAAATTCCAAATAAAAATAACATAAAAAGCTATTACTAAATAGTTTGATTTTACTCTATAGTGAAATAAAACAATTGAATTAAGTGTCCAAGTCCTATCACAAAGACCTTTAAAATATGAATATAACAGGTTATGAAATATGAGTTACCAATACCCACCTTCTTTACACAGTTTGCTATAACTAAAACAATAAATACCTAAAGCCAGTAGACATACAAGTAGAATATACTTTAGTTAGTTAATACATAATAAATTAACGCTTAAAAACAAATCGCACTAAACTTAAGCACCACGGGCACTACGATTACGATACGCAAGAACAATGCCCCAATGTCGAGTGTCGGCGCATGCGTCGCATACCCCGTAATACGTGGAAGTCTAGTAAATTTCTTATGTATTAAAATGGTATTAATTAATAAATTCAATCATATTTATAATTTATACTTTCCTACAAAATCTAACATCTTGTCAAATCTATAACTAAATTTATTATCGAAACGAAGCTTTTCAAATTAGTGTCAAATTTATGTTATTAAAGTGACGTTTTATTCACGTGATTTATAAACGTATAAACGTCAAATTTTAAACAAAATTTTTACGGAAAAATGACGTTTCAAACTGGTCATTCGACGTCCTTGACCAATTTTGACAAAATAATGACGTGATAAAAACGACTACTTGCTGCTTGGGTAGGTCATCTCAGGTGCTTGAAATTCGTGATTGGAAAGCGGTTTTTGTCAGTTTGACGTTAATGGCATTTTGACAAACCGAATAAAAATACCGCATTTAAATGCAGTGCAGATGGCGATAATTCAAACGTGATTGCAAGAGAATCAAGCAATTGTAGGTATTGCAACTGAATCAGTAATTAGTCCTGTATCGTTTTAGCCCGTTTTACGTGCGTATGAAATAGAGGAGAATTTAAAGGTTGACAAGTGGGTGACGTTACACAACTAATTTTTTTTTAATGGAAGTGTCTGTTTCACTTCGCTATGGTCGATTTTTATGATTACGGTGGTGCACTTGCTTGCAATAAAACCGCGTACACCTTCAAAATCAAGTAGCTGAGTTTTCACCTATTTTTTGCTTTATAAATGGGTATTTTGAGAATTTTGTCATGTTTCGAAACATACCATACAGGTTAGGAACGGCCATTGAAATTATTACTGTTTTACCTGATATGAGTCGGACAGTAGCTACTCAATAAAAATCACATTCCAAATATTTAACCGGCTAAAACTCAGAGGGTGATTTAAACAATAGATTTCGATCCGTGCTTTCATATTCTGCAAACAGAATTTTTATGCAAGTGCTGTGAGGAAAGTTATGAACATTTGAAATTGGTACTGTTTCATTGGCCCGAGCGTCACTTTTAATTAATTTCTAATTACTTCAAATCAACCGGCTAAAACTCAGAGGGTGGTTTAAACGATAGATTTCGATCCGTGCTTTCATATTCTGCAAACAAAATTTTTATACAAGTGCGGGATGGAAAGTTATGAACGTTTGAATTTGGTACTGTTTCATTGGTCCGAGCGTCACTTTTAATTAATTTCCAATTACTTCAAATCAATCGGCTAAAACTTTCTAAAGGCATTATTAAATAGATATGTATGTTTACTTTATGACTGTGTGAAAATTTTCAGTGAAAGCAATTGTTTTGGTACAATATATGAATAATGACTTATGCTGGTTTAAATAGTCATAGTTAACTTAATATCAAATATTTTTTCAGTTTCTTCATATGAGGGGAAGCTACACATTATATTCTTTGTAATAGAATAAATATTATTGATCTGTGATCGTTATTTTAGCGGTGACAGCGTTTTGAAATTTCAAAATTTTATTGCTGGAATTTTATTGCTAACTTCTCATCGGTAAGTCTCGAGCAGGGTTGTCAGTATGGGCGGTTTGTCGCCAATTGGGCTACCTTTAACGTCTGTTTTGCGACAAAAAATATATATTGACGACAGGCGACATTTTGGGCTACAATAAGAAACAATTTAGGCGATTTGGGCTACATAAACATTGCTAAAATAAGTCAAGAATTCAGAAAGATGTTCAGGGTAATCAATTTCATAGGGTTATTTTTATTTAAATGTTGATGAGAAACTTAATAACTCGGCAATTCTGATCGTCAATTCAGAGTACGTCAGTTGTTAAAACGTTCAAAAACGTTCTCTGTCGTTACTAAGGTATAAATTCTAGAGATAAAATTCAGATGTATCTACCTATATTAAAAATAGAAGTAAAAGACGGAGTTCAATAAGATTGAAAATCAATTGATTGCTCTTCCACTCAGTTTAGGAAAAAGGCTAAAATATAAAGAACAAACAAAAATCGAAAATTCCGTAGCTTTTCCGTAGAATACTAGTGTCAAATGGTAGACCAGTAAAAAAATTTAAAAATCGGTAGTGTAACCTGTATACTCATTGTAAGGGTAAGGATCGTTGTAAAGTAGGCGATTTGGGCGACATCTGTTACTCTATATGACGACTTGTACTATGAAAATACTGGCAACCCTGGCCTAGAGCAGCCTGTGTACTACAGCTGTTTCAGCCCTGGCGTGCTATTCTGGACTTAAATTCGAATACGAAAGTATTTGTTTCGAACGAATTTTCATACGAATGTACCGAAAGTGTATCCTCGAATTACTTTTCGTATTCGAATTTTACATCGCCTACACGCTTGCATGCGAATTACGATTTTCGAATACGAAAATTGTTCGTGACATGCGCGAAGACCGCAAACTTATAGATTTCGTACCGTGTATCGTGTTTGGTTTGTTTCTTTGGCAATTATTTACAAATTAATTGGGGCAAACACCTCGTTTTTAATTAATTAATTAAAATCGTCGTGTTGTCCTTCTCTAACCAATGGCTATAGATACAGGGAGTTTTCTATCCTTTTCTAATCGTTGGTTATGCCACCGGCTATACGCGTCAAACGTCATTATAGAAGAAATATGGCCATTTAGCCAAGTGTGTTTTTAATTTTTTTTTCTCTGCTAAACTAGCAGCGAGCCCCAAATAAAAATAGTGTTATGAGACAACATATTATGTAGTGGTGCTATGTGCAAAATTTGATCTTCATACGTTAACTTGTAGCTTTTGTAAATAATTACCGAGGGTGATTCTTAAGATATTCAATCAGTAATTCTTTTTGATGTTGAGTTATATTACCCAATCTTTTATTTGTTATTCTTTCTGCCATTCTGCTTTGCGATATAATAATTTATTACAAACCCCACAAGCACTAAACCACTTTCGTAACAGCGTTTCTTAGTCTCTCACACGTGCAAAATTGAAGGAATGGCGGGATACTTGGGCGGGATATATGAAATTTGCAAAAAGCCAACACAATTGTTTAAGTTTTTCTTGCCTCTTTGTTGGAAACATAGAATTTATACATTGTTGTCATGTTTCCAATCGAAATATAAGTTTCGTTCGAAACTACAGTTTCGAATCACAGTCGAGAATACCAACCGGTAGTTTCGTTCGAATTATTCATCATTCGAAGTGGCAGTGTTTGGGGCATTGTCCGAATCGTAAATCGACATTTTTGGACATCTATCTCCAACCATCTTTTCTCTTTGCAAATATTTTCTCTTCCCACATATTATTTGTGCATCATAGTATTTTTATTTAAGCTATAATCATTCGCTACTGCTGTGAATCACTATTCGTCTTCTAAAGTGTGGTTTATAGAGTCACGAAAACTAATAATTAAACATTAATAACTATCAACTAAGAAATTAAAAGGCCGTACTGATACGAAGCGGTTTATACAGCTTAACTAAAAATTAAGAATTCGTTTATTTCAATTCTTATTGGAAAAGGTGGGATAACCGCAAATTTGACTGTACTTTCTCTCCAGTTAATATTCCTTCCACGGAATTTTCGCAACTAGGTGTGCAACGAGCATGCGTAATTTTTGCTTGTATAAACGGAAACTTTTGCATAGTTTTAATTTTAGTTTTTGTTTTAGTGACTGTATAAACCAAGCATTAGTTACTCGTTTTCTGTCAGTCTGAATTTTAATTGTTTGACACTGACAAATTAAATCTCAAGACCAACTTAATACAACGAAAAACAGGTGTACGCGTTTTTTTTGCAAGCCACAGTACATCGTAAAATTTTTACGATTGAAAATTTCACAATCGATGTTTAATCGATTCATATACGTTGAACGCTAAACTGTAAGGGTCGGTTGCTCAGTCACAGTTAAAAGTTAATCTTCAGTTGACTTCCATCTGTTCCTATGTAAAAAAAAATTGAAGATTAAAGTTAAACTGTGACTGAGAAACCGGGTCTAAGTAATTAATCATAAATCGATTGTATTGTATCCGTTGAGTGCCCCTATTTTTTTAATAAAAAGTACTTTTTAAAAGAAATCCAAAATAATACTGTACAGTACAATTGTATAATACGACAAAAAGTCATCACTAAATTTAAATAAATCTAATCATTCTTTTGAAATAAATCCTTTCATTTTTTTGTTTTAGTGATATTTAAATGTTGGCGAAACTGGTTATAACCATCTGCGCTATAACAAGTCGTTCCTTCCATCAACCATTACATCTGTTTTTATATTCACCGATCAGGTAATGACTAGTTTGATTGTTTGCTAAATTATCGATGAGATCGCTTCGGTGAATTCATTTAGTGAAACAGAACTAATCTCAATTCTTTATTTTTATTGTTATTTCTTTACATGCGTATCGTTTTTTTGTGATGAGCTAATCGAAGACATTTAATTACTTATTAAAGAATGCTAATAGAATGATATCATGCAGCACATAGCATTGATTACCTCATCATTAACAAACCACAAGCAGAGGTACTTGCTTACATGGTTATCATTTGAGGAGCAGTACCTCCAAATCTCCAACGTACTAAAGCCAGCTTTGTGTAATAATGACTATTTTAATTGTAGAAGTGAGATTAGCATACGAAGATACCAGAAATGGACACACCAGGTATGTATTCCATGAACTAAAAGTAACATTTAAGTATTCTTTAAGTGAATATTCCAGTTGAAGAAATAAAAATACAATGTTCTAAAGGTGTTTACGAGCAAATTTTAAAAGATGAATCGATGACACTACCATCCGAGTTTAAATGGACCAACGCGACAATTAGATTATTGTTGCAGATACGTCTAAATTTGGAAGATGAGTTTAATAAACCTGCCTGTAAAAAGAGAAAACTGTGGGAAGGCATTGCCCAGCAAATAAATGAAGTTACTGGCTTAAATCTCACAAGTGATGTATGCGATTCTAAGTACAGGAACTTGCTGGGAACGTATAGAGTAAATAAACGTAAAGAACGAAAGTTTGGCAAAGAGGCTATCAAATGGGAATTCTTTGAACAAATTGATCAGGCTCTTGAGCAGAAAACATTCAACGATCCACCCAGAAATACTCTGGGGAGTACCATTGATGACACGGGTATTTTGTTTGAAGTGACCGTTGATTCAGATACAGAAGCCGAGCCTTACATCGATAACCCTGTAATCAAGAGAGAACGTAAAGAAAAGGCAGCGAAAGTTAAAGAAATATCTCTGGAGAGGTATTTGTACTTAAAATTAGAGGGAGAAAAGAAAAGGGATTTGGTGAAGCTATTTAGAGAAGAGGAGCGGTGGAATGAGAAGAAGGAGCTGAAGTTAAAGGAAATCGATGCCATAAATAATTTAGCTGATGCAATCAGGGGGAATTACAGAAAACATTAAGTTTGTACTATAAAATTTTGTAAATGGAATACCTTTTAAGCACTTATTTAACTACCTTAATGTTTGAATGCTTCATGGATCTCGCAAGTTCAATTACATTTAAAATAGTAATATTAGAAAAAAGAAAACAATTGTAAGCTGGATCGTAGGTGTCGTAAGGTATTCATGGCAAGTACGATACTTACAGTCACGCTTAGCTTTTTAATCTCGTCACAGCAGATCTGCCATGCCGGCAAAAAGTTTGCATTAGATTTTATAAGGATTCGCTATACCCAAGTCCAATAGTTTTTGAGTTTATTGGGCTTTATTTACGGTTTTAATGAAATTCAGATGCAACTTTGATAATTATTATCTCAGTAACGAAAAAAGTTAAAAAACATATTCAGGGCTATTCTGTAACATTGATATGCATATAAATTGATATGACCTTCAATGCCTGAAAAGAATTTGCTACGATTTCATAACATTTCACGTCGATTGCCGACCGCAAATTGAAGAGAGATACATATTACTGCGAGATTACACTTGAAACGGTTTTGCAAGTTGTTTTTACGAAACTATTTACAGAATATACATTTTGCAAGTTCATTTGAAACATAGCAATATCAAGTCCATATCAATTTTACAGAATAGACCCCATGGTACAGTTACAAGGTAAGTAGAAGGTATCTACCGCAGTAACAAAATTTACTTTTTATTAATTAAGGTTATAGCAAATCTATCTCCTTTTTGGTTACAATTGAAGGGCAATAACTTTTGTTTCTTAAAAGGAATGGATTATTTTTATGACGTTGTTAGATGATCCATAAAATTTTCTCTCAACTGATTATAGGCTTCCCGATACCAATTATTGACAGTTCAGGCGATATTTAATATTTCAAAATTTATAAATTTCATGATATTAATTAAAACAAGGCATCTAGGAGTGAGCATTTACTGAAATATCTTACTTATTTTGAGTTAAGGTCAATTTGCTACATTTATTAAATAAGTCCTAGTTGTATAAAATGCTGTTAAACACATGATTACCTATGTATTCCATTGCTAAGGGTTGCGACATGTCAAAGAGTAACGAGTGTAAATAATTAGATATTTTTGAGTACTGCTAAGCTTCGTTGAAAGATACTTAACTGCTTAACTACATAATTAACTTGATCATTTCGTTAACTACGTTTTATAAATTGGCCCTAGGACTTCTTGTAGTTAAGTTTCTAAAACTGTTGTTTTTTTTTTATTAAATAATGAACATGCCAAACACATTTTTGCAACAAATATTTTTTAATCAAATTTCAGTCTGACAAAACTAAATACTGACTACAAAATAAAAGCGAAACCTTTAGAAATTGCAGAAATAACAAAATAATTCTAAGATGTCTCACTCATGGATCTCCTGATTTTAATTAATACGTTACAATGCAGAGATTTTGAAATAATATTCAATATCTCATCAACCGTCAATAACTGGTATAGCGTATAAGCATTTGAAAGATAATTTTATGGAGCATCTAACAACGACATAAAAATGATACCACTTCATTTAAAAAACAAAAGTTATTACCTTTCAATTGTTACTAAAAAGGAAAAAGATTTACTACAACCCTAATTACTAACAAGGAAAGCTTGTTACTGCGCTAGGTACCTTCTACTTAGCTTGTAACAGTACCATAGTATCTGCTTTTTAACTTTCTTCATCACTGAGATAATAATTATCAGTTACATCTGTATTTCATGAAAACCGCAAATAGAGCCTAATAACTCAAAAACTATTGCAATTGAGTAGGGAGCCCTTAAACTTACTTTAAAATAACCTTTTAAACTCAAATTCGCTATAAAATATAGGGGGTTCCATTTAAAATAATGAAGTTCCATACCGTACAGGCAAATTGGAACATCCTGTATATATGAAATTATGCGGAGCTTCGGAAGACTAAACTTTTGCATAAAACATTTTTTATATATTCAACAGGAAAGACGCTTTTGAAGAAACCCCGTTGCATGACACACCCAGTATATCAAAATTTGACCCCAAGCTTAATTAATTTTTTTCTGGGGTCCTAAATCATAGACTTGTCAGGAGCTCAGGAGCGGGAATGTATTATGTGTGTATAAAGTGTTCCATGGCTTTGATACTTCCAACTCCTCGCCGTTGAAGGGGAAGCAGTGTCGAATTTTCTCCCCAACACTGAAGGGTACTTGAAGTGAGTAATGACCATCCCCATAGCCGAGAAGTTCGGTGCATTAGAGGGAACTACTCTTTGGACTATTTTCACTGAATTTTTCCTTGAATTTAGACCGTAGACTATTTTCACCGATATTTTTGGTGAATTTAAAACAGTCTATTTAAACTGTATTTACATTTTTGTGGACTAAGCAAGGTATAGTTTTATTTTTTTTATTTACTATAAAATCTACAAGAAAATAAAGGACAGTAATAATACGATGAAAGAAAAATTGCATTTTTTTAAGGTATACTAGCATTACAGTTACAGATAACTTGAAATTTATCTTCGAGGATGCAATCAAAACTGTAAATGGTGTATGAATGAGTATGAACAAATAAACAAAGAAACAGGTCGTAGATGATACTGACATATATTTTGTAATGACTTGTACAATTATAGACGGCTTTAGAAAAGTTCAGAATAAATTTTAATTAAATCTTCAACAAATATCCTCAGAAACGTCGATTTTAGTTCTCGTCCACATTTTGATATGAAAATTTTATAGATGGTATGTACTAGTGAAGTAACGTCACCAATATTTTTTTTTAATAGTAACACTTTTTTTGACGAAATCTTCTAGTTCTTTTCTTCCTTACTGCGACAATACGCCATACTAGGCGCTTTCCATTTGCCTCTGAGAGCAGCTCCGCGACACAAGAGCCTCGGTTTCATTTAAAAAAGCGACCGGGGCGTCAAGTCTCATTGAGTTCCTCCTTCTTTCTCCTCAAGGACCAGCTTTTTACTAGAGGCGTGAAGCACCAGTGGCAATTTTCATGGTCCTTGAGGTCAGCCAAAGCTCTATCTGGCGCATAAATGAGTAGTTGAATAGTTTAAAATTATCCTAACCATTTCTATTATCAGCTATTATTACTATTTTTTTATATTACCATTTAACTAACGAGAAGAACGATCAAAAAGTTAGGCTGTATTTAGGGGTAAAAAACAAGTGCCGAACAAAAAAAAACTTTTTGCACTAAAATGTCTCTTTAAAATGAAAAGTTTGCCTGTTTCAGGATTTTACAAAAAAAAAAAAAAAAAACATTAAAAAACAAAGTATGAGTTTGGTGCAGGACTTTATGACCAGTTGGTATAATTTACCGATACTGTTTCATTATTATCTAATAATTTAAAAAAAAATAATAATTTTGATTTAAAAATAGAATTTATTTTTGAAAAAAGAAGAACAGTTTTTAATTAACTTATTTAACCAATATTGGAATGATAGAATTATCTTGTTTCCATGCATCATTTGTCGAAACATTAAAGTTTCTTGTTGCAGTTTCTTGTTGTTCTTGTTGCTCACGCACCGAAATCTTCGGTGAATTTAGATCCCAAATGCTGAATGTCTAATTTCACCGAAAAAATCGATGAAAATAGACGGCGGCAGTATAAATTCGCCGAACTTGTCCGTAAAAATAGACAGCAGGCTAATTTCACCGAATTTTTCGGTGAAAATAGATACCCTGTAAAAAGCATTCGTGCTTTAAGCAGTGCTTTAGTGCAGACATTAGTGGTGTAATCAGTGCCTGCAATTTACAAATCAAAAATGGTAGAACAATTAATAACCGCATGGGCTGAATTTTTCGTCAGAGTTATTGAAAAAGAAGAGATGCTTAGCCTCCCACAAAACTGGATATTGTTCATAACAATCAATTAATTGAAAGCAGAGTCATTTGACCATTCTTTTGTAGTAACTATAAACTTTATTCAAAAAAACACAACCGATAGGTCCTGAAACCCTATTTAAACTGCAGAACATGCGAAGTACATGGATGGTTGTGTCACGTCTAAATTGAGCGCACACGCATAATATATTTCCTTTGAGCGGTACCAGAAGATCAAGTCCATTCGCAGACTTTCGCGAGACGCTAAGCGTGCGTTGAGTCGCTGCATGCGTATGTGTCTCAACTCACCGCATGCACATTCAAGTCTGTACGCGGCTTTTGAAAATTATAATCCATGTATCTCGCACGTTCTGCGGTTTGAATAGGATTTCAAGACCTATCGGTTGTGTTTTTTTGAATAAAGTTTATTGTTACTACAATAAAATGGTCAAATGACGACTGCCTTCAATTAATTGATTGTTATGAACAATATCCAGTTTTATGGGTGGCCAAGCATCAGTATCCTTTCTTCTTTTTTAAATAACTCTGCAATGCTAAAAAAATGCAGCCCCTGCGGTTATTACTTGTTCTGGAATTTTTTATTTGTAAATTGCACGCGCTGATTACAGCACTACTGTCCATCAAGAAGATACTGAACGCACTGAGATAACATGCATGCGTTAAATGAAAATTCTTCAACGCACGTCAACCGGACGTACAACTCGAGTCAACACCCATATGCATGTGCATTCGTCTCGGCTCACCACATGCACATTCAAGTCTGTACGCTGCTTTAGATGTGGCGAAAATCATCAAGCAAAAACTTGCAGATTCATAAATTTAAAATGCCGATACTGTAATAAAGTAGGTCATCTGGAGAAAGTTTGTTTTGGAAAGAAACATGAGAACAAGCAGAATAAGAACAGGCACGAAGAAGAGGTGAACAAAAATAAAGGACCAAAGAAGTCAAATTCTTTTCACCGTACTGAAGAATCGAAAAATCAATATGACAGTTTCTTATTCAGTTTAGAAGGTTTTGCCTTTGAAACCATTTAAAAAATCAGTAAACATCGATGGTCAGGACGTAACCATGAAGAAGGAAGATGGATCTAACTTACTTGAACGGAATTGGTTCAAGAAACTAAATATTTCAATTGAAAATTTGCATATGCTCTAGGATAATGAGTTACCAATACAAATACGAAAATTTGCTGACGTTTTTCTTTTCAGGAGAATTAGGGAAGTATCAGGTTGAGCCAATGCACATCGGAATAGAAGATGCACATCCAATTTTCAAGAGACAACGTCAGGTACACTCGTGCGCAACTTAAGTGCTACAATTTGACATTTCTGTGATACTTGTAGTACAGGTTCTTAAGGGTGAAGTTTGCACGCAAGAGATGCATTTAAGATGCGTACGATTGTACCTTTTGCTTTGTAAAGTTGAAGGGGAGCTGGACAGGATGGTAAAAGAAGGGGGCTTGAATCCGTTAAACATGAAGATTGGGCAACACCTATCGTGCAAGGGAACGGTAAAGGCAGTAATGGAGACCGAAGTCTATCAGTTGATCATCTACCTTAGAATTTGATCAAATCTCCGTTTTCATCATTTCCCAGTGACATGTACATTTTGGAGTCGGCATGTTACAATTTTTACCGACCACAAACCACTTCTAGGAATTTGAAAGTAGGAAAATTAACGGCAGACACACTATGTATCTTAGAGAACGCTTAAATGTTGCTGAGTGGATATAATTACACTCTCAAATATAAACGTGGCAAATTTCATCAAAGCGCTGATGCTTGCAGCCGTTTTCAACTGCAGGCTAAAGGAGAATTTATTCCAGAGTCAGTTGCTGTTATAAGAAGTTCCAGAAGATTTTTTTTTGGCAGCCAAGGAAATAGGAAAGGAAACAAATAATGATCCAAACCTAAGTCCAAATCAAACGAGTAGTGTTGCACGGAATAGTAGACGGATTTAGACTAACGTTGTTGTTTGGCCCAAACAGAATGCAGCGCCGTTACACGCCGTTCCAACGAACAAAACAGTTCTTCACCATAAAAAAACCACAAAAAGAATTTTGAACAAGGATTACCGGTTCTTAATCAAAACTACGGGTTAAGAAAAAACTGGGAAAGAGGAGTGGTAGAACAAGCGTCAGGGTCAGGAAATTTACTTATTAGAACATCTGATGGTGTGAATAAGAGACGACATGTAGATCAAGTTTGGTTAGATAAATCACAAACAATTGAACCAGAGCATCGTGAATTGAATCAAGACGTGGAGGCAGGAAATTTAAATAAAGAAATGGAAGTATCGAGAGGTGAGGAACGTGTCAAAGTGTCCAACAGCGTAGTCAGGATCAAGACGATGAGTTGGAGAATCCAGAGCAAGATATGAGCATGATGACCGGAGAGAGAAGAATGTTTCCGTAGGTTTGCATCGTTCATGCAGAATTCGAAGAAAACAATAATTTCTAGAAGATTATGTTCAACACCTTTCTTTTCGGACGGGGAAGGAATGGTCCTACTTAAATTGGGAATATTGGTTCGGCAATAGCTATTATTCGTTTACGAAACTCCCGAGACGATTGTAATTTCATATTTAAATTGATAAATTGTGTTTGATAAGTACTGATGTATTAGTCGTCAATACTGACGCCATTAATCGTTAAATACAATCACTTAAAAGAGTATTAGTATTTCGCAAATACTTAAAATATTCATTTTGAAAATAGAAGTGTCACAGGAGTTGAACAGATAAATTTTGACGCGTGTTTGACGCTGTAAAATGAAACAATTCTTGTTAGTTGTTTAATGGTTGTTTGCCACTTTACGTAATAAATTATATTTGTCAATATCATGGCGTTTTCAAAAGCATCAGATAATAAGAAATCGTATTTACCAAATACGGACGCACAGATACTCAAAGCATTCATCGAAAAAGAGGATCTTTCTGCTAGCGTTTGGCCTCACAAGTGGGGATGGATCTTAGATGAGTACAAGTAAGTGATGACAGCAGTAAATCATTGTCGAATTGTTAGATTTTTCGATGGTATCATTTTTTTTTTATTGAAAAAGCACTAAAAAGTCCATTACAGTTTAGATATTATTACACAGAGAGAAATGATAAAATGAAATTTTCTACAATTATATGTAAAAAGGAGTTGTAGATAGTTTTAACACAATTCTCTTGATGCGAATACGGGATAAAGCCGAAGCTAAATATCGCAGTTCAAAGAAAAATGTGCATTGGGAATATTATAAAACACTAAGAAATTTAACTACAAAAACTATCCGGCTGCAAAAGAAAGCTTATTTCGATTATGTTTCTGGTAATAGAAATCCAAGTCTTGTGGAAGCATCTAAATTATATAGGCGTGAATAAGAAACCCTCTGCAACTGTTCCCGACCATCTTGCGGATGTAAATAAAATTAATGATTTTTTTTGTTAACAACCTTCCTCTACCAAAAAAACCATATCAAGAACTAATGAATTTCTATTTAACTTAAACACATTGTAATAAAAGTCTCACTTTTTGTACTGTTGATGTTGATATTTTTACAAATATTTAGTTTCCATGAAGTCTGGAGTGACTGGTGTAGATGGTATTAATATAACTATGATTAATATGTGTTGCCCTCTAATACTCCTCCACATCACACACATTATTAACTCGTGTATCATTGATAGCGTAATCCCTGATGATTGGAAACATGCGTTAATTCGTCCATTACCTAAAGTAAAAGAACCAGTGGAAATGAAGGATCTTCGTCCAATAAGTCTGTTACCAGTTTTTTCTAAAATACTTGACAAAGTAATATTTGACCAGCTGAACAGTTACATCAATGATATAAATGTTCTTCCAATTACTCAATCCGGTTTCAGAAACGGATTTAGTTGTACCACTGCTCTGCTAAAAGTTACGGATGATGTCCTGCTAGCATCTGATCAAGGACTCATTACTATTTTGACCCTATTAGACTTCAGCAAGGCCTTTGATACGGTACAACATGATCTTTTATACTCTATATCTTGCAACACATTGGTTTAGAAAATCATTCCGTCGATTTAATCAAATCGTATTTATTAAATCGTGTGTGTGTTTTTGGGAAATAATATATCTGTTCCACTAACTGTTACCCAAGGAATTCCACGGGGTTCAATTCTTGGGCCTCTATTATTTTGCGTATATACATTTAGGCTTTTAGTAAACTTAAAATTCTGCACTGCTCATGCATACGCTGATGATACCCAAGTATATTATTCAACCATCGGATTGGCATGATGCTACTTCAAAAATTATTGAAGATCTTGAATCACTATTTTTAATTTCTTCTGATCATTCACTAAATCTTAATCCGCAAAAATCACAGATAATCACAAATAACGAAATATATTAGTAACTCTTATCTACAGTTAAAAAAATTGTTTCCTTTTCGATCTTTTTTAAGCATTAATACAAAAAAGCTTTTGTATGAATCTTTTGTTCTTTCTCGATTTTCGTAGTGCTCACCAGTCTATCATCCAGCTCTAGATTCTATAACGATCTTACGTATACAAAAAATACAAAACTCATGTTTAAGATATATTTATGGAATTAAAAAATTTCAACATATTTCACATAAACTTGTAGACGCAAAATGGTTGAATATGGAAAACAGAAGGAAACTACAAGCTTTGTGTCTTTATCATAAAATTATGTTATACCGGGTGGAAAGTTTCAAACCTGAACATAGCAAACTTGTATTGAAAACTATGTTTCTGTGAATTGCTGCTCGCCATTTGAAGATACAAAAATGGCAACGGTATTAAAGAAAAGAGAAAATTATGGACAATATTATGGTGTTAAAATTATTACTAAATATTAATACTTTCGGAATTTAAATAAAATTTTCAAATTTGAAACGAAAAATTTAGTCGCCTGTATCAGGTTTTAAACTTTCAGTTGTTTCAATTAATGGAAAATAATTTATACGTCAGTCAAAAAGTATTATGAATTATTGTATAGAGCAAATAAGAGGTAGGTACTCTTGTCGTTTAAGTTACAACAATTCTTTCTTTATTAGAATGACAATTGTACTCTGCGTCATTTCATACAAAAATACTGTTGTTTCTGATACTATCAATAAACTTGAAATGATGCCATGGGCAATCAATACCGACACATGTCGATACTAAATCAGTTTTAAATGCAATTGTACTGAGAATTAATTAAGTTTCACACTGTTCAAGAATAAGTAACACACAACTGTAAAGAATATTAAAAAAACATCAATTCCACAAATCCAGTTGCCATCAACATTGTATTAAAATTAACAAGAATAGTAGGAAAATATTTTGTGAAGCATTACAGGAGCAAAAAAATAAATCCTAACAGTTTTTCATCGTCAGTATGCTACACAGATGAATGGATTTGATTTTGAATGAGAAGCATATTGTACAAAATTCTGGTAATTGAATTGCAAACTTCAAATCTGACATACTAAGGCGACTACATTTTTCATTTGAAATTTAAAAATTTAATTTCTATTTCAAAAGTATTAACATAATAGGCATGAGTTTAACACGATAACATTCGCCTTAATTTTATCTTTCATTTAATACCAATACCATTTTTGTATCTTTAAATGGCGAGCAGTAATCTACAGAGACGTAGTTCTTAATGGAACTTTGCTATGTTCGGGTTTGAAACTTTCCACCCAGTATAAGACCCCACCATACTTATATAATAAAATACGTTTCCGGTCTGACGTTCACAATTTATGTACCAGATTTCGGGGTTTGATTTCACCTCCACCCCACAGAACATCTCTGTATGAAAGATCTTTTTCTTTTGCTTTGCACTCTAAGTACAACCATCTGCCAGAACTTGTAAAGGATATGAAATTACTCTCTTTTAAATCGCATTTAAAAAGTTTTTTATTTGCTAATCAAAGCTCTTACTCTTAAAATAACACAATATAATTTCTCTTAATTCATGTGCCTTATCATATTCTGCTTCTCCAGCGCATATTAGATTTTCTTTTTTTTTTTTTGGTATATTTACTACATTCCTTTACATTCATTTAATTAATACCAAGTGAAAGCGCACAGAAGTACTTCATTTTTCTTTTTGTGAGTAGCTTTTAAGTTAGTAATGTAGGCATTTTTTTTTCAAGAAAAAAGTTTATTATTAAAAAAGTCAAGGCTAAGTGTAAAAGCAGAAAAGCTCAGGCTTGACTGAACTTCGCCTTGTGATTGTTATCATTATCATCTTTATTATCAATTCCGAAATTAAAAGTAAAGTAAAAATGTTCACTTTTGAGACAGAATATTTATTCTAAAACACTTGCTTCTTATGTGTTTCGCATGTGTTTTCATTCTAATGTGTTCATCTGAATTTGTGGTCTAGTGACCGTTGGAACTATTAAACTCACATTGTGCATAAATAAAGTGACCGTTTATTTTTCATTCAAAAACGGGACAACGTTGAAAAATTAAACAAAATTCGGCAAAAAATAATAAATATTGTAACAACTCCCGAACTATAGTCATCATACTCAGCAGAGAAAGTTATGATAAGAAGTATCTATGAATTTTTCAAGAAATTACGTAATTTTTTAAACAACAATTTCATGGGCAATAACGATTGGTATTTTCAAGCGTTTTGTGTTTAAAAAAACCGCAGATTTGAAGCTTAAACACTGTTGTGTTTCACTTGATTTGATTGTTTGTCTTGGTGTTGAACACTTATTTTTGAGTTTGCTGGTCGATGATTGAAATAAACCACTAATTACAATTGAACCTTTATTTTTCGTTCATTTTGTCACGCATACACAATCGTAATCTTACGCGCATGTGCTTTTAAGCAGTGTTACCAACTTTGTTTTCCGCGCATTGTGACAAGTGTTTCCAACTTACAAATAATACATAATCGAACAAAAACAAATTTAAAAAAGCACATGAAACTGAAAATCAGTGTTGCCAACTCGGTGCATTTTATACCAGATTTAGTGTATTTAATAAACACACATTTTATAATAATTGGTTCAAATTCTGATATTTTTTCGAGAAAAATGAAAAAAAAACGGCGTTCACTAAAAAGACATTTGAGGTTATGTGAACTCACTGACTAAAAAAATTACATTTCAATCAATTTCACAAATTGAAAAAATTGGAAAAAAACGTAATTTATTCTGTAATAAAAAATGACGTACGGTAAGAGGAAATAATATCAAACATTAAAAAAAAGTGCAAGTGGAAAGTGTGATTTTTGATGACATACTAAATCGTTATTACGTTAGCAACACCCGTTTCTGCCACTCACCTTCACTTTCACTCACGACTCATGCCTTCGTCATATTCGTCATTGTAATCACATTTGTAAACGTGGAATACACTAAAAACTATGGCGTCAAATTCAAACTTCTTCAATCGTTAATGATAATTGAAGACAGTTCGAATCTTTAATAATGATTGAAGACAACTAACGAAAAACAAAAGACGTTCAAGTATCTAGAAATTACGAAACAAAAGAATGCGAATTTAAGGTAGTAAGAAATTTACTTAATATCAAAATACCACATTTTGATTATTAAAATAAATAAATAACGAAACTATTAATCTATACAGAAACGTTGAGTGTATTTCCAATCACAATTCTGTCCGGCTCAAGATTAAATAATATAGAAAACAAAACTCAATTTGAACATGTGCTAGAAACCGAAAATTAATTTCTAAAATGATACTCATAAATTTCGATAATCATATGAAAGAAAATAAAATGTTGAAATTAATTTAGAAACAATCGGCTATCGACTTTCAAGAATAAGCGAGTTAACTACTTCAAGGTTTCACTTTGATTTAACTAAACGTAAAAAATTAAATTAAATAAAAACTGAAGGAACTTGAAGAGATTAAGAAACGAGAAACAAAATAAAAATTTCAAAATAATAAAATTTCAATTTCAATGTCCAATAAAATACTGAAATTAAGGAAAAACAAAACATGATCGACTGGAAAGGAGCTTAACCTCAAAATACTTCAAGCTTCCATTATTGATTTAATTAATCAGGAAAAATCAAATAAAATAAAATAAATTAGAAAAAGCAATTTGAAGAAATTAAAAAAAAAATTAAGTTAACAATGAATTTCAAATTCTCGGTGTTTATAGGAGATTAATTATAGAAGTGTAATTTCGTGAATCATGCAGACCCAGCCAGTGTTGCCAACGCGATACATTTTAGTTCAGTTTCGATGTGTTTAACAAGCACTTGGCGACAAAAATAAAACATCAATTTAATAGTAAAAGTGATTTCGACATACATTTGTATTAAGTAGAAGTTGCGATAGAGAATACCAAAATAGACGATTTCAATTTATCGACTTAACCTCTATTCAATTTACTGCAGGCTATTCTTAAAAAAAAAATTTACTATAGTTTCTCCATCTATTTGCATGTGAATGATACTCCTAAGAATCTGGAAGCTTTTTAAATTGTTTCAGGAATTTAAAGGAAAAATTGGCTGTGATCACAGAAAAATCGGTTGTAATCAAACCGGAAAAAAGAACTGACTTTCGGTCACCTAAGCCTTTTCCTAATTCGGTGAATCACGAGTATGGATGGCTGTCGACCAGGGATGATTTCAAATTAGAAATATACGGCTCGGATGTTCCCAAACCACCGCCGTTGTTGGACTGATTTTTTACTTAAGAGTGTTGGGGCTGAATAAAATTGGGAGTTGGTTTGGGAAAATTGCATGTTTCATTAAGATATTTTTCTAAATTTAATTGTGTACATTACAGGATAATAATAATAATATTGTAAAATTATTTGAAACTATACAGAGTGATCAGAAAAATGGTGGTTCGTAGAAACAATTTTTTTTCTTAGAAAAAAGCGATAGTAAGATGTCGCTATTTTATCTGTTTATTTTTTTTAATAGAACACCTGTATATTTTTAGATATTTGCATGCGCCGCAGTGAGCTGATTACAGCGGTATAAAAATAAATTGATTTAATTGAACTACTTTCGCAAAATATTTTTTTTGAAAAATTCTTCAAAAATTCAGTCAGTTTGAATACGAACTTCTGATTACTGAGATAACACAGACAAACGAAAATCTAACACGATATTTTTAGGACTTTGGCCTTTATGAAAATGTGAACAAAATTAAGATATCTTTTGCATTAATACCGAGCGATCATACTTATGAAACATTCGGTATATCATTTTTTTTTCATTCTAAAAATGGATAGCACTTAAATGTAGCTTTTTGCTGATATAAGGTTGTATACCTTTATTTTCAACAATTTCGTCACTAGAAATTTTCAATTTACAAGTATTTTAATGGTCGGCTTTTTAAACTACACACCTAATGTTGCCACTTTTCTACCTAAATTCGATCATTCGAAGTTGATTTTTCGATCATTCGATTTCAAAGATCTCTAATTTGAGTACCCAGATGATAGCATTTATTTTAACAAAAATAATTTAAAAAACCGACCATTGAAATACTTGTAAAAGGAAAATTTCTAGTGACGAAATTGTTAAAAATAAAGGTATACAATTTTATATCAGCAGAAAGCTACATTTAAGTGCTATCCATTTCTAGAATAAAAAGTAGGCCGTTCAATTAAAAAAAAATACCGAATGTTTCATAAATATCGATCACTCGGTGTAATGCAAAGAGATATCTTAATTTTGTTCACACATTTTCATAAAGGCCAAAGTCCTAAAAATATTGTGTTAGATTTTCGTTCGTCTGTGTTATCTCAGTAATCAGAAATTCATATTCAATCTGACTGAATTTTTGAAGAATTTTTCAAGAAAAAAATTTATTTTACGAAAGTAGGTCAATAAAATCAACATATATTTATGCCGTTATACCGTTGTAATCAGCTTACTGATATTTTAACATTAAAACTGCAAATGAAAATTATCTTATTTCAAGAATTAAAAGTAAAGTTTAATCGAATATTACAAAAATACGTAAAGAAATGTATCGAATATTTTCTTAAAATCTGATTACTTCATCCACGCGTTTTACGAAAACAAGAAATTCTCCTGCTACTACCTGCTAATATGCTAGTAATTCAACGAAAAATTTGTTTTAGCAACATTTCCCATATAACCAATAGAGAAATTTTTGACAAGTAAATTTCCTATCAAGGAAACGTCAAAATCGATACAATCAAACGTAAAAACACATTTTAAAACATTTAAATATATCAGAATGTCTGGATAGTGTAAACAGAGAATTAATTGAAGCTTGTTCTTATTTTTACGTGAATTGTCGTAGATTTTGGATGCAATGTTCTCGAAATCGAATTTTATTCCCAATGCGTTCCCATATTTTCTTAGAAAGGCAATTTAATTTAGCATAAAGTTTGTTTAGTTTGGTGAAGAAAGACCTACGGAGTTTCCTACATCGAGTGGAGGCGAAGAACCATCTTTCAAGAAAATAAACAAGAAGGAAAGGGCACAATTACACTTCTCTATTAAATCTCAAGGAAATATTGTCATTTATGAGTGATCCGAGAACATAAGTTCGCTACTAAAATTGCTTACAGCTGAAATGAACTATAAGTATACATAATTACTATTTAAAAAAAACTTCAAAATATAATTTTTATCTAATGAAAATTTAACTTTATTAATCCTTAATTTATCTTCAACATCTAATAGATATCCAACGCTAATGATTTGTTAATGAAAATGTTTTAGCCTCTAGTGTTACTTATTTTTTTAATTCGACAAAATACGATTGAATATTAAAAAACGTAAGGCACGTGTTTGCAAAAAATCAGCTAAAAATCATTAGCCGATATTTAACAGTTCCTATGATATCGATTAAACGTTGAAAATAAATTGAAGGATTAGTGGAGTTAAATTTTCATTAGATAAAAATAATAATTGGAAATTTTTTGCTTGAACTTTAGCAAATTAATAAATTTCAGTTGTAAGAACTCCTTGTAGCGAACTTACGTTCTCGGATTAATTATAAATGCCAATACTTTAATGAAATTTAATAAATCTAATTATGCCCTTTCTTTTTTCTTCATTTTTTTTCTTTTTCAGAAGTTAGATTATACTACAGCTATTTAATTGTGTCAAAATATATAGGGCGTTCCATTTAATTTTCTTGTAAAATTTAAACTTTTAAATTTCATTTGTTTATTAAGCGCCACAATTTGACATTTCTGTGAGCCTTGTAGCATAAGGTGTTAGGGTGAAGTTTGAGTGCAGTTGGTGCATTTTAGTTGCGCATGACTGTACATCAAAAATGTTACGTTTACTCATAGGGAATATTCTACACGATATTTATAATTAGTTAGGTAAATATTCGGCGCTGATTAAGAATAAAATACTTCTACATTTTAGCTCTCACTAAAAGAGCTGTAGATTTCGATTTAGGGCTACAGTTGTAAGTTTGTAAAAACTTTATTGAAATTGGTATATTCCATTTAAAAAAGCATAAGTTTAGTAGATGACTCACTTATGGAACATGCTGTACATGTGAAAATAATTTTCTGATATAGAGCTAATTACAGACAATAACTTTTGTATAAGACATTTTCTTTTATAATTAATAGTTAACATGCTGTTGAAGAAATCAATACTAATAACACACCCTCTATATTCTAGTGATACTATTATATTTTCAATTACTGCAACTGTTTATAATATGTATATTTCCAGGACCAAAAAATAAGAGAAAGAAGAATTATGATTTTTGTCCATTTACGCCTATCATTTGTCGCACTGTGTGTCGCTTTACACAATTAAAAACACAATAGTAATGAGCTGCAACACTTGTCTATCAAATAGCGCTTGTAAAAAATGTACTTTCTATTTATTTGAGGTATGAACCCTTCGCTTGTTAACTTCTCACTGTCTCACTGGCGGGCCGGTACGCTTTTATAGTAGATACTTGTATTCTGGAATGTACTGGAAATGAACGAGAATCTTCGATAACGTTCTGTGACGCAAGATGGGGTGACTGGTGCTAGAAATAGATCTATTTGTGCGTCACGGTTGTAACAGTATCAATCCGATATTTCAATACGTATCGGTAACCGATACTCGATACTTATCGAAATTCGATACACAGTTTCTCGTATCGCCCACTTTTAATAATTATAACCATAATTGAAGTTGATTCTTCCCCGATGAAAATTGTAAGTAGAAAGTTTTCTATCTTGAACCGGACAGACTCCTGACGAAGCTATCAATCGATAGTGAAACGTTGAGTGTTTCCATTCATATTCTGTCCGGTTCAAGATTAAAAACTTTTCACTTCTAATAATAATTAAAGTAAACGTACGTAACGAACGGACATTCCGCGATTGTCCTGTCCGTTACGCAAATTATTATCTTTAATTATTCTTTCTTAATGAAAGGCAATAAATTGGGTAACGGATAGGATAATCATGAAATGTCCCGTCCGTTACGTAAATTATTGTCTTTAGCTAGCTTAACATGAGGTAATTAATTGCAGCGAGAAATTGCTGCGAGAGATCGCAGCGAGAAAATTATCGCAGCGTTCTATCGCATCATGAAATCAACTCTACAGATAATAACCAACTTCAGTGCTGACAACCGGTAAGTAGTGTTTCAATGTTGTTTTTCGTCCAGGCAATATTTTTTTCTTCCATTTTATTGTCCACAAACACTCTCTGCTACTTATACACAGTGCTAATATTTATATTTTTATGTATAATGCGTAATACATTGCTTGTATTGACTTATATTTTTAATGAAACGCGGTTATCGTTATAAACAACGCGTCAATAATCTCAAAATTTTGCCACGGAAATATTATTAGGAATACAGGGTTACGACTAATTAAAGTTCCATTATGGGGATCTCGTAAACTATAAGAGATAAAAAGAATCATAAAATTCGGTGTTTTTACATTAAATTCGATGGACAACCTAATGCAGTTCCAAGAAATAGGTCAGGTTTGACACTTTCGTAGATACGACTGTCAACTGTTTCTTTTTTTACGGACGCTATCTTAGGTATTTATAGCACGTGATATATATTTTCTGAATCTTTTGTAGTGTGTTTATATTTTGTTTTACAACAAAAGTATAAGTGTGTCGTATGGTCGTATTCAGATTTTGTTTTTGTATCACGTGGTATGAATACCCAAGGTAGCGTCCATAAGAAAAAAGACAGTTGACAGTCGTATCTGCGAAACTGTCAATCCTTACCTATTTCTTCGGACTCTATTAGTTTGTTCATCGAATTTAACATAAAAATATCGAATTTCATGATTCTTTTTTAATAAATAAGGAAGATATTCGAGATTTTCGCAAATTAGAATTTTCAGTTTTTTGAAGATATTTCAGAAACGAACGGAGGTAGAAAAGATTTTTTCGAATATTTTGATAGGCTCCAAAATAGCGTAACTTTCTTGTAATTTAACCGTATTTGAATATCTTATAGTTACTTATCGTAACTTTCTTGTAATTTAACCATATTTGAATATCTTATAGTTTACGATATCCCATGGTGGCCCTTGTGACCCTGTATAACTAGATTGCATGGAAAAATCGCAAGCGAATAGAACATATTCTACTTTTGGAAATCGCATACGCAACCACTACTTGTGTTAAATCGCACCAGTGACTTAACATTTACATGAAGCAATTACTCGCGGCGGGCAATCGAGCTTTAAATTGTTATTACAGGTGGGCGATACGGGAAATTGTTGGTGTAACGGATGGGACATTCCAGGACTGTCCTGTCCGTAACGCAAATTATTGTTTTTAATTAAGAAGGAATAAAGACAATAATTTCCCATCCGATACGTAAATTATTGTATGTAATTATTCGTAGAGGTGGGCGGTACGGGAAATTGTGTATCGATTTTCGATACGATTTCTGTATTCGAGTATTGGTTACCGATACGCATTTAAACATCGAATCGATGTGTTTCGAATTGGACACATGCTTAAAACATAAGTTATGATTTTTTTTAAATACCTTATTCATTGACAAAATTTTAATTATTCAACGTGTTCGGAGGTTCAACTTATTTTTAGATCTTCTACATTATACGTGTCAGAATATCGATATCCGATATGTCGATACGGCTGAAAATATATATCGATACAGCTGCACGCTTAAAAATCCCAACTAAATTTTTTATATCACAACTAATTTTTTAGTAAAAATAGTCCCAGCTTATGGTGTGTTAGTTGTGGAAACAGTGTAATATTCTAGATGATTTTTGTTTTCAGCAACAAAATAAAAGTTGCAGAAACTAATTTTGATATTTCTTAACAATGAAAAAAATAATGACAGCTTATGAAAAGGCAGAAATAACTAAATTTTTATTTTATGCAACTAAAACACCTACAACTAATTTGTCTCATTTGTTACAAGCACAATAGAATTTCTAAAATAGCTTTTATAACTATAGACGTTAAGTTTTTTGACTAAAAAGTAAGTTACGATAGCATAAACAATACAACAGAACAAATTATAGTTGAAATTACTATATAATTTTTAAGCGTGTGGCGTATCCATAGGTATCGATATATTTGTACATTGACCAGCCCTAATTATTATCTGTCTATTAAAAGTAATTGTAATGAAAAATTTAATTGCAATTAAACATTTAATTGCAACTAAAAATTTAATTGCAATTAAATTTAATTGTAATCTGCAATTAAATCAATTAGTTAAAATTGATGTAAATGTAATTGTGGCCTACAATTAAATGAATTAATTGCAATTAAACTCAATTGTAGATTACAATTGATATTAATTGCAATCAGATTTAATTGCAATTAAACATTAAACTATTAATTTTTTAGTCAATTGCACTGTCAAATACACTGATCGGACTGATGTTGTAAATTGTTACTGTTGTAACACGTAAAAATAATTTCACTTCTACAGCACGTTCCAAGTTATACCTATACAGAATGTCTTTAAATTCCATTGGTATGACTTAACAACAGATTCCTGATCTTAAAATAAGACGATTCAACTAAACTTATCTACAGTGTTTCCCAAAAATAATGGATAAATTCTATAAAATTGTTAAGAAAAATGTATCATAAAAATGCTCAGACAGGTCGATTTTTATTTTTAAATCAGCATTTGAAGATGTAATTTTCAGCCTCCCATCCCTCAACCCATAACAGTAAGAAACCGCAACTTAAAAAAATGAAATAGCAAAATATTCCTTGTGATACTTCATTTAATAGCATTTTTAAATCTAAATACAACAAAGAAAACTTTTTTAAAATCGTTTGAGACATATCCCACTAAGCAAAAAAATGTTATGTAAACATTTTGTGAACGTTATTTAGTCAGACGTAATGTTTCCGGTTAAACGTGTTTAGTGTAGAAACTAACGTTATGCCGATAGTTCTATGTCCTAGTAAGCGATGTTGCAGAATAACGTTATAATAAAAATGTTGATCCGACCTTTCTTTATTAACACTGTATAAACGTAAATTGCAATGTTTCATTAATATTTAAACGTAATATTATCATTATGTTTCCTATACTTGTTTCATGAACGTTCCTTTAGGAATGTGTCATTGACGTTCCTTTAGAAACATTGCACTACTATTACAAGATAACACACTGTATTTCACTTCTCATCTACACACATCTGTACTTTTTTTTTAAATTTATTAACGGATCGATTTTAAAATTTCGCCTTGTTTATTCATGAAAAGTTATTTAAAAAAGTTGTTTAAAATTAGGAAATTCCCAAATTTCTTTATAACTTTTCGTGATTAAACAAAGTCTAATATGTTAATTTTTTGCAATTTGTTTTTGACTGCGGCTTTATAATCAGAAAATGTTGGTTTTAAAAGGACGCACAATTGAAAAAAATTTAGAATCGATCCGTAAATAAATTTAAAAAGTCAGGGCTTTGTAGCTGAAAAGTGAAACACAATATGTAACTTTGAAGTAAAACGCACATTAGCATCGCATCATTTTACAAACTAAAAATCTGCAGCAATCACTACCTAACATATTTTTTGTATGTTACTTCATTCTGTACTTATTGGTGCAAATTTCTAGTTTAGCAATATGAAGCAATGCAACACATGCTAACGTCCACTTCAATAAAGCTGCTTTAACACTTGTAAACTTTAAAATGTTTGATTACTTCGCGATCCCTCTGCTCAGGTGCCCCCAAACAGGGTCGAAACAGCTGTTTAAAGGGTGCCATTGTAATCGGAACTGTATTCATAATAAGTAGTTACAAAGGAAATCTTTCTTATTTTGTGAGACAGAGATAGATTTAATAAATTCCAAATGCAAAGATGAAGTATATCCAGTATTAAAGAATCTTCATAGATTATATTTTCTAATTGTAACACAGAAGGAATCTTACTATGCAAAGTGTTTATTAATACAATTAATGAAACGTCGGTGGACATCAATATATGTATTTACAATCAAAATAATATATTGAAACACCAAGTATAAAAATACAAGCCGTGGAGATCATAATAATTATTAAATTTAATCCGCTTATTAAATACTGAACGAGCGAAATAGGCGTACTTGCAGGCGGGGGACAATAGAACGTAATCAGCTGTGTCTATTTGGTAAGTTGAGTTTGGTCCAAAACTTCTATGCAATCGCTGTTAATCATACATTTATTTCAAAAAATTGTATGGCTTCACCATTATTTTCTCGTGCTAAAAATTTTGTATAAATGAAGAAAATGATATATAAATACATTATAATGTCAAAACAATTAAAAAAATCGTATTACTCACCCTTCATCAGTTTTTCAACAATTTTTCCTTATTAATATAAAAACATTTTAGACGATGTGACTGAAAATCTGAAATGTATCTCTTTTAAAAATACGTAAAATAAATAAAACACCTCTATATTTTTCACGTGTGTTCTTTGCATTCTGTATTCTAACTTTAAAATGTAGCATCACTTTCGAGGATTTATCGCAAAGCGATAGTGCAGCCTAACTGCAGCGGTTTTTTCCCTTTTCCTAAAGCAATGTCACTTTTTAATTAGGAGTAATTTTTAAGTGTGTACTTCTTATAACGAGCCTTCAATAAAAAAACCACCTCGAGTAACCTTGGAAACAAAAGTACATACCGTAGATTGAACAGTACAGGTTCTGTGATATTCGCAATAACTGTCAAAATACAAAATTAAATATAGTATAGTAAAATAGTTCTTTAAATTTCTTCTGGCATTGACCAGTTTCACCAACAAATATGCTAATTTGCAGATATTAAAAAAAAAAGTTGAATCTTAATATCCACATTTTAAAATTAACTCATAGCGTTTTCTACTGACATGCACTAATGTACTGAGTGCGCACTCAGTGTATCTCCCAACTTCTTCTAACCTCACGTAATAAAATGAGTTGGAGATACACTCAGTGCATGTAGTGAACGTTAGTAGAAAACACTATCAGTTTTTGTCACGTGTAAGATGTCGAGATATACCGGATGTTTAAATTGCCAGTACAAAATAAATTGGTTATTGGGGATGGTGAGTTGATGTTCGGCAAAAAAAATTCCAATAAAAGTCCTTTAGTTTTCGAAATAAAAATTACTAAAAATTTGGCTAAAATTGTTACGCCACTGAGTTAAGATGATAAGCTGTCACAATAGTCACAGCTTGCTACATTGTTATTACTGAAATGAATGCCGCTTACATGAATAATGAGGTGACGGAAATGGCGTTATTTTATGGAAAAAAATAAAAATAATAAAAGAAATTTTTTAAAATGTTTTTTTTTTTGGATTTCTTAGGACTTTTTATTTTTCTTTAGGAAACCATCATTTAACGTTCCTACTCCTTTTCATTTTACGTTTTTAACAATAACATATTGCGCGTATGGTAGTACAAGATATTTTCCAAATATATGTATAATATATATTAAATACATATGTATAGTATACTTAAGTTGTCACATTCAGTTTTATACGTAAAGTAGAAGTATTAAATTAGTCCATAAACTGTTTACCTGTTCATTAAATAGATGATGTTTCATGTCCCCAAATTAAGAACAGCAACGACAATCAGCACTATCAGTAGCAATCGGAAAATACACAGAGGAAAATGAGTAGTAAAAGGTAACACAATTGTAGTCAGAATGAAGACAGGAACAAATTATAGCAAATATTCGCACAATTGTGGAACAAAACGCTATTCTTATTGAAATATTTATTACAAGTGTGCTAATATTTGCTACAATTTGTTACTGTCTTCATTATGACTACAATTGTGTTACTTTTTACTATTCGTTTTTTTTTGTGTACCTAAGTCTAGTAAATTGTCGAAACTAGTGAAGAGCAGCAAAAGTTGCGACGCCATAATATTACGCACAGGCGCATTAAATAATTGAGAAATATCGTTGAATTTGGGTTGTTATTATAACATTTAAATAAAACTTTACTTATCATAAAAGTATCACGTTTCAACAATATTATGTAATGTTTCATGCAGTGCTGTAAAGTTATTTCGATATTTTCAATAAATGTTATTATTCTGTTAAGTAGTAACATTACATTGGTGTTTCATAACATTCCACATACCATTTGTAATATTCTATCAACATTTTGTTCAAAATGTTGCTGTGTTGTGTTGAAAACGTTTCAGAAATGCTACGTAACATTCTATACTTAGTGGGATTGAGATATTCTGAAAAATATATTGAAATGAAAAGGCGAATTTTCGAGCAGGCGTTGTTATGGCTCTAGCAACAAGTGATAAAAATAATGGCAAGTTGTTAAATATCAAATAAAATTTATTGACATTACATGGTGCAGTGTTTGTTACTTGTTTTAACGATTAAACATCAAAAGTGAAGCCGTTATTTATTTATTTTTATTTATCAACTGATTTTGAAAAAGTTTTGTTTATTGTATTATTAACATAAAAAATGCTGTTAAATGAGCTATCACAAGGGGTACTTTGCTATTAGAATTTTTAAAGTTGGGGTTGTTATCGCTTACGGGATGAGGGGTGGGGGATTGAAAATTAATAATAATAATAATAATAATAATAGTAATAATACATCTTCAAATGAAAAATATTTTTCTTAACCATTTTATAGAATTTATCCGTAACTTTTGGGAAACACTGTATATCCAAAATTGCTTCTTTTAGCCGGCATTCTTCAAAGTTCTTGAAGAGAAAGATAATCTTTCTTATAACAAAGGAATGTCTGAACCGATTTAGATGAAATTTGGTATGAGGTCCCACAACAAGGTAAATCACATTTACAGGTAGCTACCACAGTTGCTACAACGATACCTTACTATAACTTTTTTAAGGTTAAGAAGATAATTTTAGTTAATAAATTTTATGGAAGATGCATTCTATAGGAAACTTTTCGTGTTTTTATAACTTTTGATATTTCTTAAGGTTTAGCCATAAAATAAGAAAATCCAAGTGAGTGCAGCATTATTAATTGATAACAGGTATAATTTCTCTGAAAACATAATTGTCTCGTAGATATTTAAAAGGAGTCTTAAAGCAAAGTTGTTGTAATATACAGTTTTATTTTTCACTTAAATCCAGTTTTTCAATTATGTTAACCTTAACTTTCAGTTTATTTCCATGGTTATCAAGAAAATGATTTCTTTGGCCGTAAACAGAAGATTAAAGTTAGCTCGTGCTTGAAAAACCGATTCTTAAAAATAATGTTAATCTGAAAGTTCACTTTTTAACTTGCTTCCTTATTTTTACAGAAAGTTATGTAATGAAGAGTGCAAATTAGTAGGTTTTAAAGATAATGTTAATTTTCGTCTAAGAAATGTTTTTTTTTAAGAGTCGCTGTATTCCAGTTGTAACATGTGGTAACAATTATTTTGCAACGGCCACGCTTTTTTTGTTTAAATATTAAATAACAGTAACGGACGAAACCGTTGCTTTCTATGTATGCGCAAGATTTATTAGTAAGTAATTTGCTTGCTTTTAAGTGGTATTATTTCACGTAAACAAAACTTTCTTATGTCGTTGATTTAAAAAGGGCTTGTTAAAGTGTGAACCTCAAACATTTAAACGCTCTTTGTTAAACTATACATATACAGATTGAATCCGGCAACTAGATAAGATAGGTTCGCATGCTTTATAGGATTTGGTAAGTATTTCTGAGTTCACAAATGTCATCAATAAGCTTGAAGTTAAGTTTGTACATATTGCGTTACAGTAGCAATTCAAATTCAGTTTTTAGGTAAAATTTGTAATATTTGTTACTTTTAACTATTAATCATGATTTACTTTAGTGTAAAACTTCAGAATGATTTGATTTGCATGAATACTTAGTTGGTTGTTTAATTATTATTGTGATTCTATATTTATATCTACATGATTAATGTTGGCATATGTGTTTTAAGTGTTTTAATTCTGTTTGTCTCTCGATTGTATTGTTATTATATTTTTCTTGTTATATACATATATACATCCAATGTCCAGAAACAGAATTTCTGATTTGAACAGCATGAGAATTGTGATTTTGCACGAACATGGCCTGTCCTGTCATGAAATCAGTGATGCTCTTGGTTTTGTACGTAGTACTGTTTCGCGCACAATAAAACGGTTTTTAGAAACGAGAAATTTTGTTGATTTACCTCGAAGTAGGCGTCCTCGTGTTACAATGTTAACCGAGATCGGTATTTAGTACAAATACCAAGAAGAAACTAACACCTTTTAAGAGAATTTTAGTTGGATCACAATGTTAATTTAAGCTCGGTTACGGCTTTAAGAGCTATTGGTTTAAGATGTAGAAGGCTTCAAAAAGTACCTAGACTAAGTTTAGAACATCGTCGAATTACCGTGGGCAACTAAACATGAAAACTGGGCTCAAAACGACTGGTTACGAGTGATGTTCTCTGATGAAAGTCGATTTGGGGTAGTGTTCGATGATAGGCGGTGTTCGTGTTAAACATGAACAAGAACTGATTTGATATTATCACCTCAAACAATGACGGGGCCATTTTACATTCACCATGTGTTGCGATCTGTGGTGCCATTATTTTGAAGTGCAGTTGGACAAAGTTTCATTTTTATGGACGATAATGCTCCACCGCATCGAACAAGGGCAGTAGCAGAAATGCATGAAGAGGAAGGAATTGTTCGCATGAACTGGCCTGTTTGTTTTCCTGACATGAATCCTATCGAACATGTCTGGAGCTACATTTCTAAACGATTAGCATCTGCAGAAAACAATTTTATTACACGAAACCAGCTCATCGAAAGGGTTCAAGAAGAATGGAGAATTATGCCCCAAGAAATTATTGATAATTTAATATCATTCATGCCAAGGGTACCGGCTTGTATAAACAGCAGGGGAAACAATACGTTATATGTATTATTTTTTTAATATTAAGAATTTTTCATTTAATCACAACTTTCTTAATGAGCATTAATAATTTTTCTGTTAATTTTCTTCAAAATAAATTACTACAAATAAAAAATTTTGTATTATTTTGGGTTGTAAGATGGTTAAATTCAAAATAATTAACCTTAATTATATGTTTATATCATTATTGTAAAGAAAGAGGCTGTCCACCGAGTACCGCGGTCTTCTCTACCGTCTAAGTATATAAGATAGAAAAAAAAATCAAATGAGCTAAGGTGTAACTCAGTCCGCTCTATTTAAAAAAGTTATTTTTGGTTCAGTAACTGAGAGCCATACCAAAGTTATATTTTTTCAAATGGAGCACCCAGTATATTTTTACATATTTCGAAAGAACCCGTAACAAGCAGGTAATAACAAAAAAAATCGAAAGTTTTATTTATGAGTTTGTAAGATATTAATGATTATGTGTAAAAAATTACTCTATTTCGAGCTTTTATAGTTCGCTTGATTATTGATTATCGATGTGTACCCGTTTAAGCTAGACGTGTTTACGTGCGGCTCTGATTTTTAATACTTTTACTCGGTAGTATTTAAAATGACTTCTGAAAGAGTTACCAGATACGGTGGCAATGAGAGAGATGAACAACTCATACAAAGAGTGGTTGAGAAAGTCCTTACCAGTCCAAAGTTTTTGGATAAAATGGTGTCTGCTATTAATGACTTCAGGAACTTGAATCGCAGGTCAAGGAATATGAAAAGAAGGTAGATTCATTAGAAAGTAATTTGAGATAAGCCAATAATGAATTAAAGAAACAACAACAGTATTCTCGTTCGAACAATCTTAGAATTTACGGCATTCCCGACAACGAAGTAGAAGAACTAACACAGTTAATCATTAATATTTGCCGAGATAAACTCAACATTAACATCTCCGAAAGTGATCTAGACTGTTGTCATCGACTGGCTGCGAAAGAAGGCAGAAGTAGACCGATCATAGTTAAATTTTGTCGGAGAGCTGTTAAAAATGAAATTTTCCATTCAAAAAAGAAACTCAAAGGCACTCGTATTATTATACGCGAAGACCTCACCCAGAAGCGAGCTGCTCGGATCAGAAACTTAGTGTCACGCTTTGGAAGCGCAAGTGTGTTTACGTCGAATGGAAAAATTTTTATCGAAGACCAGGGTAATATTGTTAAATTAAATTCACTTACCGATTACAATAATTTTCTTGCTGGGTTAAATGAGCGTGAGCCGCAGTAGTTACACCTTTCTTGTACAGTCTTGCTGCACGCCTGCTTTTTACTCTAGCGCTTTGCACGTTACTTATTATACAGCGTGGAAACTAAGTAGCGGATAAAATCCATAACTCCGTTAATATTTGTAATAAAGCAAAAATCTAAAAGGGGTATAGCGATTCAAATTACAGCGCATAAGAAGAAGTATATTTTGAGATATTTTCATGAATTTTTTTTAAGTTATGACGTCATCAAGATTTTTTTTAAATGACAACCTATATTTTTTATTTTTGATTTCGGTGGATTTTTTTAACCTGCTTTCAACAGTATGAAACAGTTTGAATCGATTACATAACAAAAAATTCAAGAAAAATGGCCATAAAAGTTTAATTGTAAAGTTGAAGAAATTAACAGAATATCTAGTTAGCTAGGTGTAAAACAAACAAAATTTGTTTGATTGACAAGAACTTGTAATACCTATCACAATAAAGTGAGTATTTTTATTCCCTGTGGATAGTAGGAGTTACACTAATTATTAAAAACCTTTTACCAAAATGGTGTTGCTGACTGAAAAACAAAGAATTGAAGTTCTAATGATGATTGGGTATGGCGATCGAATTAGAACTCATCAAGAGGTGTGTCGACTTTTTATAGACAAATATCCTGATCAGCAAATAAGTCAATCCACAGTCAGCAGAATAGAAAATAAATTTCGAAATTACGGTATTGTGAAAGACCTTCCAAAAACTGGCCACCCTAAGACAAAATTAATTGACGATGTGCAGCTTGATATTTTACTAGAAATAGAAAATAATCGGCATTCGACTAGTCGAGACATTGCTTTAGAGCACAACCTGAGCCATACCTCGGTACTGAAACTTTTAAAAATGCAAAAGTTTCATACGTATAAAGTAAAATTAGTCCATATATTAGCAGAAACTGACTATGATCATAGACAAGAATTTTGTGAAGAAATGTTGGAAATTTGCAATCGTGATCCAATGTTCTCGCAGCATATAAGTTTTTCTGATGAGGGAAGTTTTACTTTACATGGAACTGTTAACAGACATAATTGTCGATATTGGTCTAGGGAAAATCCCAACTGGATGCAAGAAGCTCATACTCAACATCCCCAGAAGCTCAACGTATGTACAGGAATTGTCGGTGACAGAATTTTAGGTCCATTCTTTATCGAAGGTAATTTAACTGGTGAGAAATATCTACACTTCTTACAATTCGAATTAGTACCTGCATTGGCGATATTATTTCCTAATGAAAATGACTGTGACGTACCAAACAATAACATTTAGATGCAACACGACGGTGCTCCGCCACACTACGCAGTTGATGTGCGACGTTATTTGGACGAGATGTTCCCAGGTAGATGGATAGGAAGAAGAGGTCCAATGGAATGGCCAGCTAGATCCCCTGATCTAACGCCATTAGACTTTTTTCTATGGGGGTACTTAAAAAGCAAGGTGTAAAAAAATAGACCTAACAACTTAGACGATCTTAAAGAAAGAATTCGACAGGAGTGTAGGTTAATAACACCTCAAACTATTCAAAATGTAATAAATGAATTTTATGAGCGTCTTGGGTATTGTCAGTTGGTGCATGGTCGTCAGTTTGAACATTTATTGTGATTTCAATGACTGTCAAAATCAAATTTTGTTTATTTACACCTTAATTTTGTTTCGTTTTAAACCTAGCTAACTAGATGTTCTGTTTATTTCTTCAACTGTACAATTAAACTTTTATGGCCGTTTTTCTTGAATTTTTTGTTATGTAATCGATCCAAAATTTTATACTGTTGAAAGCAGATTAAAGAATCCCACCGAAATAAAAAATAAAAAATATAGATTGTCATTTAAAAAAAAATCTTGATGACGTCATAACTTAAAAAAAGTTCATGAAAATATCTCAAAATATACTTCTTCTTATGCGCTGTAATTTGAATCGCTATACCCCTTTTAGATTTTTGTTTTATTACAAATATTAACGGAGTTATGGATTTTATCCGCTACTTAGTTTCCACGCTGTATATTTTTTTACTTACGAATTTTGCTAAAAATATTTTAAAAAAACACTAGAATGTTATTGTGGGAGAAGGATTTTTTTTTATCTGTGGTGTTTTGCCCAACGGGGGTCCTAAGTCATAGACTTGTCAGGACCTCAGGAGCGGGAATGTATTTTTGTGTGTGTAAAGTGTTGTGTGTGTGGTTTTGTTACTTCCAAACCTCCTCGCCATTTCTCCCCAACACTAAAGGGTACCTGAAGTGAGTAACAACCCTTGAGAAATATCTCTAGCGGATGCGAACCCACGACCTTACGATTGCAAGGCCGGTCCTTTACCACTGGACCGTTCAGGTGTTAACTACCATTTAGTACCATTAACGCCGAATAAGTTTCTACGTGATATTCAAGAGGTAGGGATTACCTGATTCTGATGCTGTAAACTCTTCAGCATTATGCAAAAGAGCAAAATATCGACAGGAATTACGTATAGATTTGCGAAAGTGATTTATATTAGAATACTTAGGCCAATTGAAGTTTTGGTCCAAAAAGAAGTGTTATCGATCTGTTTGTATTGGGGATATTGTTTTAACTGTTGACGATCAATTACATCGTATAGACTGGCCATTAGGACGTGTGGTGGAGTTACCACCGGGCAAAGACGACGTGGTTCGACTTGTGCGCTTACGTACAAAGTCAGGGTTTTAATTGAGGCCTATTCAACGTCTGCATCGTCTAGAAGGAGCTGAAAAATGTAGCAATGAAAAAAGAAGCAAATAATTTAACTGACAATATTTCACCTGAAAAAGTGTACAGAGTAAAGACACAAAAAAATAAAAAGGATGAGGGTGAGAAGAATTACATAACTCGGACTGGTCGTGTAGTTACAAAGCTGGAAAAGTTAATGTTATAAATCGTCAGATTTCGTGTCACTATTAGTTTGTTTATTTTCGTTCATCTCGTAGAAATTCTTAGCCAAGGTGGGAGAATGTTAAGACCCGAATATGTATAATTACTCTAATAGTTAATTTAAGAAAAAAGTTTGTTGTCAATTAATGTGTCATAAAAATAAAAAGTTTATCATTTTTTTCCGAATAAAAAGAATTATTTTTGAAAGAACCTGAGTGATAACTGATCACGGGTGGTGATCAGCGTTATCAAAAGTTTATGTTACACAAAAAGGAATTCCTCAAGTTTGATTGTCCAAGAAATGCAAAATGCATTAATCAGTTAATCAAAATAGCTCAGAGTCGTTTTTTTTCTAGAAATTAAAGAATTACAAAAAGGTAATACAAATTCATTGTAAAAATAAAATTCTTTCTCTTCTTCCTTTTTTAGATAAAGATAGATACTTTGTGCAAAGGGGCAACACGTGATTCAGCACATAATAAATAACACGAAATCAATCCTTTGATAACTATGGATCTTAAATTTAAATTGAATTGAGTTTTAAGTTGATTCCAACGATAATGAAGAGTTTGAGGTATGCTTTCATCCCAACTTAATTTGATTTGCCATAATTCTTGGATTATTAATTTTGCTATTATTACTATTGGACGTAAAATACCTAATAGGTCAAAGATCTGAGCAATTTCAGATAAAATAATACGTTGTGTAACTTTTTTTAACAATTGTTTGTTGTGTTGAGAATGGGAATTGAAATGTATCTGATGATTGCATGATGCATTCCAAACTACATCATTTGTTTTCTCCCAATTGTAAAACATTATTCAATTCAATTCAAGATTTTTGTCAGCAATTTGTGCTAATACAGCAGAAGAATTAGACAAATATTTTCTTAATTCAAATCCTGCATTGCCTAATATTGCTTCTAATTCTTTTTGAATTTTAATTAGTTCTTTAACAGATTCTACACCAGTTAATAAATCATCTTCATGAAAGTAGTTTGCAATGATTTTATTAGTTTTGGGATTTTTTTATTATTTTCCTCAGCTAATTTTACAAGACACCTTGTAGGCAAATATTTAGCTGAACTTATACCATACGTAACTGTATTCAGTTGATAAGTGTTAATATCATCATTAGAATTTGCTACCTACCTGTACAGGTATCAACAAGTGATCGCCGTGACAGACGTTTCGGCGTCGCCGGCCAGCCCCAGTGGGATAGGGTGGGTTTATACTAAATCTTGACTAACAAACAACGACAACAAAGAAAAAGGCGCCACTTAATTTCTTTTTAGCTATGGGAGAACCGCGGGAAAAAATTAAGAAAAACGAGACTCATTCAGGATACTAGCAATAAATGTTTTATTTAACAAAACAAACAATGAAACAATCACAAAATAGAAGTAAACCCAAGTAAAATCGATTCAAAGAAAAATGAAATCGCAAATGCGTCTTATTTAAATTTAAACCCAACAACAAAAAAAGTAAATAAGCTGTTCGAACATGATTGCGCTTAAAATAGACGCTACGGAGATACTAAAGTTAACAAACAATGACACAAACAAACGGCTTTATTTTAAAGCGATACAAAATGTAACAAGAGCGTTACGCAAAAAAGTGTCAATAAGGCGAATTAAAATTGAATAAACGCGTACCGCATGTACAGAGTGGACCATTTTTGATGGTTTTACAGGGTTTCTCAGTCATTTATAGGAATAGAAGAAAACCGTTTACGTGACCTAATGCTACTTTTTCAAGAAAAACTCAGTGGAGAAAACAAAAGTTAGCTATCTCGACTCGTTCGGGAAATATCGGCCGAAAACGAATTTTTCCGAAAAATTATTTTTCACAATATCTCAGTTGTTTCATAAGATATTTTGAAATTTCAAAAACTATTTTATTCAGAAATTAACGTTGATTTCACAGACATTATTATTTTTTGTACAAATTGCACCAATTCTGCAAAACAGACTGCAACTTTTTAATTTTAAATAGAAACCGCAGTTGGCTATGACACAAATAAATTGCTTGTTTAATGAGGTTTTCAGAAATATAAAGTTTGATATAATTATTTTTATAAATAACAAAGATACTAACTTTCCTTATATTGCAGTACCTATCAAGCTATCTACGACAATGGAAACAAAAGAAAATTCAGTTGTTTTCCTCAAAAAACTATTATTAGAATAAATAATACAGGTAATTAAATTTAACAAAATAAATATGTAATGCTATTAGAGAACTCATAAAACTACAAGTAATGTAAATGTAGATTAATTGTCAATGCAGTTTTGAAGAATTATGCGTTGTATGTTCCGTAGAAATTATTAAATCTTAACTTTTATATTATCGAAACTTCTTAGATATTTCATTTCTATCCGCGATTACATTTATTAATACACAAAAGTTCTTGAAAGCATTATTAAACTTAAGAAATATCCGACGTTTCAATAATTCCTTAAAGAAATGCATTAATTTATACAATTTAAAATTTATAGAAATCTCTTAACTATTTTCATTAATAACTAAAGAAATGTTCAAATAGAGTTAATTCGTTTTTACATACTTGTGGTTTTACGTCAGCCTCTGATCTATCTATTTCGAAGCTATTTATTTATTGAATTAAATTAGCTGTTTTACTTAACAATAATTGATTTTTAGGGAAACAATTGAACTATTTTTTTTTGTTTTTGGTGTCACGGATGGCTTGTTAGCTACTGGAAAACAAAAAATAAGTAGTATTTATTATTTGAAAAAATAATTATATGGAACTTTACATTTTTGAAAACCTCATTAAACAAGCAATTTATTCGTGTCATAGCCAAATCCGGTTTCCATTTAAAATTAGAAAGTTACAGCCTGTCTCGCAGAATTGGTGCAATTTCTACAAAAGATAATACTGTTAGTAAAATCAGTATCATTTCTGAATAAAACAGTTTTTAAATTTTCTAAATATCTTGTTAAACAACTGAGATATTGTGAAAAACAATTTTTCGGAAAAATTCGTTTTCGGCCGATATTTCCCGAACGAATCGAGATAGCTAACTTTTATTTTCTCTACTGAGTTTTTCTTGAAAAAGTAGCATTGTGTCGCGAAAACGGTTTTCTTCTATTCCTATAAATGACTGAGAAACACTGTAAAACCATCAAAAATGGACCACACTGTACACACGCCTTTCCGGAATCAATACATATAAACAAATAATAAAAGGTAAGTAAACCTTGTCCCTTCTTTTTCTGGGCGTCGCAACAGCGTCGCACGGAGGCGTCAGTCGACGTGTTGTCCGGCGGAGAAGGGATGGGAGCTAGGGCTCGTCGCCGCTCGGGATGTATCCGAGTCCGAGAATCTTTAATTCAAGCAGCTCCAAGGGAGGTAGGTTAATGCCCACGGGACCGTGAAGATACGGTGAACGGGTCGGCAACAAATACAGCGTATTCTTAAGGAATACGGGGCAGAGGTAAAGGTACAATTAAAGGTGGAGTTAAAGGTACCACTAAAGCCTGTAAGGAAGAAAGATACGCGATAGAAACATTCGAAGCGAATCCGAACAATCAGCGAATGGACTCACCTGTTCGCAGAACAACCTTGGGGGGGGGGGGGAACAGGCGTAGACAATACGAGCGTATTAATTTTCTCTCAGTTCAACGAATTAATCCAGCAATACAGCTGTAGATGATTTCCCCAACACAAATTTTAGGCGAAAACACACACAAAAAGACACATCAACGCGAGACATGTTGTTACACCGAGAGAAGCAGAGTCAATTGCGTTCTGAAATCGCTCCACGCGGACGAGCGGAATAGAGACGGGGTAAGAGAAAAGAAGAGGCGAAATGCTTCCACCAACCGCTACAGAATCTTACGTCAACGAGGACCAATGGGCTTAAATACCGGGGGTCAATCTCTATATAACTTTCGTGGGAACGGAAACACTGATTTCACCATGATATAAATATAAAGGTATAACGTTAAAATGGATGCGCAGATTTCACCAATGAGGAATCAGCCAATTTGAGGTAGCACGTGAGCACGGTGGGGACGGCGCGCGTCGGTCACGAATTTTGACATATGCTTCGATAATTAATGTTCAATTAACTCGAATGCCTTTCTAACTTTTATAAACTATGATTTTCATTAAAATTCAAAGAATGTTTATTTTATGTAAGTGAATTTAATTTATCAATTATTGCAATTTAACTTGCATGCGCTTTGCTGAAACATAACCTATAAGGCTACTTTAATCCGTAATTTAGGGCTGCCGTGATAATAGTACTAAAGCAGACTAATTTCAGGTCACTTAATAGGAAATATTTAGAGATTCTGTATTAAAGTTTTTGGTATATTTGATTCTCGTACTTGTAATAAATGGGTTAGAACTTAACACGAGTGTATTAATTACATCCATCTTGCAATCCCTTCTTGAAAACTCTAGCAAAATTGAGTCGGTATGAACGAAAATAATTTATTTAAAATTGTATATTAAATTTTACGGAAATTATTATACTCTTTAATCGTTCGTTGCGTCCAATATCAGTTTATTTTACACGCATATTTATATATGAATACGAGTAAGTATGTTTAAACATTTCTTAAATCTTCAAATTTCTGTTGAAACAATTTTTTTGTCTCTTCATTATGCGTAAAAACATATCAACTTGTAATAACTGGCAAAACTACCATTTGGTTTAATATTTGCTATAAAATTATATTTAGTAAACAATAAATATAATTTTATATTTTACTTAATAAAAATTAACTACCACACAGATTACCGTTACAACATAATTAACTATTGTATTTTCAAGTTTACTGCCATATATTATAAATATTAAAACTACAATTTGTTTTATTTACATAATTTGAAAGAAACACTTTAGTTTTCGCTTTTTTAAAATTGGCGCTTTCTGTGCCCTGTTTTGGCTAACATTCTATTGACTAGTACCCCACCAGGTCGGTTTTGTGCGCAGCGATACACCTTTATATTTACATCATGGATTTCACAATATGGTGCAATAATGCGTAAAACTAAAATGCTAAATAAAGAATCTATTCGACCAAAAAACTAACTTTCAAAACCCAAATTTTCCTTATCCTAATTTTTACAGGAAAACTCATAGCAATGGGGAATTATTTTTAAAGCAAATCGGCGAAACGCAAAGAGTTCGCCGGGCGGTCTGCGAAAATATATCACGGAAAGCAATACAGGGTGATTTGGGGTCGGGCAGAAATTGAACGGTAACAAATTATTGCGTAATATAATTAAATGAAGTGATCTATCTTCCGGAGCTATTAATATTTGACGATACATTTGCATGACATCTGCTGTTAAAGCAATAGAATATTGTCTAAAATTTATGAGAATAGAAAATAAATCCCTTTGTATTTACACTGGGTCTTACCATCAAAATGTCGTTTAATGATTTATTACTTTGACTTTTAGCTGAACCACGAGACGGATAACTCCCCTAGCGAATTTATTCGCTTTTACCAGATGTGCGCTATTTCTGTTTGTCACATATCTCTCTAGTATGCGTTGTTTTTGTCTTACGAAATAAAAGGTAAACGTAGGTGGCGCAGCTGTAACATTTTTCGCACCAACAACTGTCATTCGTCAATTTCATAATTTAAGCTCGCGTCTGCGTCTGCGCGCGTTTTTAGCTACCTCGGGCTTTGTACTTTCAAAATACTGCATTGTGATTTTTTGTTAATTACTTCCTATAAGTAAGTATACAGTATTATTTCTTAGGTTAACTGCTTGTCATGAATAAGCCCGATTACACCAATTAATTTAAATTTTGTTCAAAGTACTTAACGTGAGTGTCGATACGAAGTCGTCGTCGGTGGTCGATTATGCGTGGTAGGTAAACCTTGGCACTTATATATATATATATATATATTTATTTGTGGTGTTTGCCCAACGGGATCCTAAGTCATAGACTTGTTAGGACCTCAGGAGCAGGGGAGTGTATTTTTGTGTGTGTAAAGTGTTCCATGGCTTTGTTACTTTCAAACCTCCTCGCCGTTGAAGGGGAAGTAGTGTCGAATTTTCTCCCCAACACTAAAGGGTACCTGAAGTGAGTAACAACTTTCGAGAATTATCTCGAGCGGATGCGAACCTACGACCTTACGATTGCAAGGCCGGTCCCTTCCCACTGGACCGTTCAGGCGTTTAATATATATATATGTATATATATATAATATATGCGGGTAGTTGGGCGGCCGCGGCCCCGGGGGTCGGAACGGAGGCTGTGCCGGAACGTAACCTAAAACCGATGCAATTTCTCGCGTTCGCGAAGCCGTGTGCGGACGCGTTCGAACAGAGCGAGTCGAACACAATTTTGACCGTACGCGAACGGAGGTAAATATGTAATTAAATGAATAAACGAGACTTTGGATGTCAAAAAAATTGAGTTTTGTCGTGGCTCTTTTAAACAATTGTAAAGTTAAATTTTGTAATATATTGATTGTTTTTTTTTTGTAATTATCAAGCTTAAGAATTGGGCCCACTTAGTACCGACGCTTTTCACGCCGAATGTACTGTTCACTCCTTCCGCCTTTGCGCGGCTGTGATGCTTCTAATCGTTATTGAATGGAGAGGTAAGGTATGCGAGTTAGTTCAGGTTTTTTCTTCCACGACTAAACGATTTAAATGTATTTAATCGTCAAAACGTTTTTCGCACATCCTAGAGAGCTAATAGAAGAAAATTTCTCTTTAGAAATATAAAAATGCATGTAATAGTTGCTGCAAATCACCACATATTTTAAATATTTAATTGCAAACAATAAAAACGCCTACAAGTCGACAGCATTGTGCTCGATGCAGCCATATGAGTTAACTCCCTTCCAAATACTACGGGCGGAGCTAGTACAGTCCGAGTATTAAATTTTCGTACTGAGCGCAGAACAAGTGTCCCGATTTCTTTTCCTTGGTAATTATATTCATATTGTGCAATGTATTATTATGGTATTGTTATATTTACATACAATGTAAAAAAAATATATGTATGTAATTTTAAACGTAGCCGTTTTTGCGCCAGTTTCCAAAGAAAATATTTAAATATATTCTAAAATGAAAAATACGCATTTTCAAATTTTCGCGCCTTGTTGCTTTGAACGCCCTCTACGTACGTTCACCTTTCACTTTACAGTGTTGCCCAACTCTGCTGGAAACTACACCTTATAGACCCCTGAAAATTTAATAGGGTGCGGTGATCAATGGGTTTGGCTTCCTAGATCACCCGATCTAACTCCATTAATTTTTATATACGGAGTAAATTAAAAAGATAAAGTACGTAAGACTCATGTAAATACCGCAGAGAATCTGGAACGAAGGGGCAGAAATGCATTTGAACAATTGGATGGACCTATTAATTCCTGAACTTGCTATAATTATTAAAGAACAAATCCAGAACCTTAACAAAATTATTACATAGGAAAGGAGATCAACCCCAAGAAATTCAAAAAATCAAATCTTTATAATGTCAGTAGTTAACAAGAAATAAATTATGCATAAATATCTTGAAAACCATTAAAGATAGCGATAAAATTGTTTATACAAAAACGAAAGAAAGTAATATTTTGCATCCGATGGTGTAGGAAAAAGTCAATGGTTACATTAAAAAAAATTGAATTATTTATTGTTGAAAACTGCCAACTCTTGTGGATTCCCCGTAAGCTGTGTAAAGTGTACGGTTTAACTTTTATCAGAAAAGTGTTATCCCATCTTTATGATCAAACAGAGAATTGTCCAATTCTCCATGTTTCTTTAGTTTTCAAAATATTTTTCGTAATCGCAAAAATTTTTAGACAAAATTGAACATCATCAGAACAATACATTTTAGCAAGGATGCATGTGAATACAAATGATGTCGAATTAAACGGGGAATTTAAAAATGTAATAATACATAGAGTGTTCTATTTAAAACAGGAAAGTTACTATCGTCTTCCGGTGGAACCGGAAGCACGACATGACTGATTTTATATTATTTGAATAGATCGTCATCGACTATTGTCATATAAAAATTTTCATTTTATCCGTAAGGGGTAGTTTCTAATACTGGGTGCCTCATAATGTACAGGAGATCAAATTAAAGTTTTTTTCCTAATAAACTTTTGGTAAAAAAAACAATAACTAAAAAGTTACAAGAGTTTAAAGTAAAATTACTTAAGAAACAAAAGTTACTACCTGGAGTAATATTGCACGCTTTAAATTCAAATTGGAATTACTTTAGAGCAGTGTCGGCTCGTGCATAACATATTTGGGTAGGCGGCAGACATACTTCCAGAGCGCTTGCTGTGTCTAACACACATGAACAGGGAACAAATAATACACGACGTACAACGGTCGCCTACCCAAATATGTTACGCAGAACCGTCACTGCTTTAGTAGTGTAAATGTAGTCACATAAAAGTTGAAGCTATTTCATGTTTTCTTTTAATGCCCAAAAACGGATTTTCATATTGCTGTGCATCGCCTACTCATTGAAACAAAACTTGGAAATAGATTCACAAAGATATTTTATAAATGGCGGTTTCGATAAATTTAGAGTTTATTTGACAAAAAAGTTGCAGTTTGTGAAATAATTTTTATTAATTAAGAAGCCGTAGGGGTAAATTAAGGAAGAAATGACGACAGTTAACCTGCTGTAACTTTCTTATTATTGGATTTTGATCAAAAGCGAATAAGGAAAAAGAACTTTATTTTGATCTCCTACAGCTGCCCTTTCAATTTCCTCCGTAAGTCGTGAGACACCCAGTATATTCTAATAGGCCACTCACCTTGAATTCCTGTGTAATAACTTAACTAAATAATTTAGAATTAAAAAATGTGTTTTTTAAGAGAAAAATAAATATGTGTTCATATAAAAAATACTATTTATTTTGTAAAAGTTAATTTTTAGTGCATATTCAAGTGCATATTTTTGATAATGCATGCATCTTTTGAAGTTTCTTAATGCATAATTATTCTAAGCTTACTTATAATAATTAAAACTCTGATTTACGACCGAAGTCACTTTTTTTTCTTTCTTTGTTTGTCATTGTCAGGGGAACATTGCTGCGGGTACTTTATATCGTTAACGGGTGGGATTTTACGCTCGAATATGAGTCCTGGGGTGTTGGATACTCTCCGAACGGAACAGAATACACCCTCCCGACCGGTGTATTCTCTTTACTCTTGAGTTACGTAACTACTGCTGGGTGGTGCCCTTTCCGTTAACAACTTTTGACTCTTCCCATGTCGTCTCCACTGAGCGGGCACATTTATGTAAACCTGTTCAACATCATTGTCCTCGAGGTTCCGACCCACTCGGTTCCGAGCATACGGTAAGTTACGAATTGCCGCAGGCCTTCCGCCGTTTTCTACCACGGTCTTCGGGCCAAACAGCGATGTGCGCTTTCTTGTCATCACAAAAATCAAACCGGTGCACAGGGCGTCGAGCTGTGGACAAAAATAAAAAATGCAATATTTTTTTTAAGGGACATAAGATTTCAGTAGTCACCAAATAATGTCTAAAAACAAAATATAATCAGTATTTCTTTGATTTCTTTGTTTTTTGTAACTATTTATGATATAGTTTTTGAAAGTTTAAGGACCGTATGCTACAGTGATATTTACGATTCTACGAATGTTACCTTACATAATAAACTGAAAAAAAATCTAATAATTTTCACTATTAATCCTAACAATGGAGTCTTCTATTACAGATATGAATAATTTCAAACTAATTTGTGAGGATATTTTAACATTAAAACTGCAAATGAAAATTCTCTTATTTCAAGAATTAAAAGTAAAGTTTAATCGAATATTACAAAAATACGTAAAGAAACGTATCGAATATTTTTTTAAAATCTGATTCCTTCATCCACGCGTTTTACAAAAACAAGAAATTCTCCTGCTCTTACCTGCTAATATGCTGGTAATTCAACGAAAAATTTGTTTTAGCAACGTTTCCCAATCACCAATAGACAAATTTTTAACAAGTGAATTTCCTGTCAAGGAAACATCAAAATCGATACAATCAAACGCAAAAGATACATTTAAAAAAAATTAAATATATCAGAATGTCTGGATAGTGAAAACGGAGAATTAATTCAAGCTTGTTCTTATCTTTACCTGAATTGTAGTAGATTTTGGAGGCGATGTTCTGGAAATCGAATTTTATCCACAATACGTTATCATATTTTCTTAGAAAAATTAGAATAAAGTTTGTTGAGTTTGGTGAAGAAAGACCTACGGAGCTTCCTAGATGGTGTGGAGGCGAAGAACCATCTTTCAAGAAAATAAACAAAAAGGAAAGGGCATAATTACGTTTTTCTATTAAATCTCGAGGAAATATTGCCATTTATGAGTGATCCGAGAACATAAGTTCGCTACTAAAACGGCTTACAGCTGAAATGTAATAGGTGTTCATAATTACTATTAAAAAAAACTTCAAAATATAATTTTTATCTAATGAAAATTTAACTTTATTAATCCTTAATTTATTTTCGACATCTAACAGATATCCAACGCTAATGATTTGTTAATGAAAATGTTTTAGCCTCTAGTGTTACTTATTTTTTTTTAATTCGACAAATACGATTGAATATTAAAAAAGGAAGGCACGTATTTTGCAAAAATCAGCTAAAAATCATTAGCCGATATTGAACAGTTCCGAAGATATCGATTGAATGTTGAAAATAAATTGAAGGATTAGTGGAGTTAAATTTTCATTAGATAAAAATAATAATTGGAAATTTCTTGCTTGAACTTTAGCAATTAATAAATTTCAGTTGTAAGAACTACTTGTAGTGAACTTACGTTCTCGGATTACTTATAAATGCCAATACTTCATTGAAATTTAATAAATCTAATTATGCCCTTTCTTTTTTCTGCATTTTTCTTTTCTTCGTCAGAAGTTGGGTCATACTATAACCATTTAGTTATGTCGAAATATATAAGCGTCCTATTTAATTTTCTTGTAAAATTTAAACTTTTAGGTTTCAGTTGTTTCTATGCAAACTTACACTGCGCGCACCTTATGTGCTACAATTTGACATTTCTGTGAGCCTTGTAGCATAAGGTCTTAAGGGTGAAGTTTGCGTGTAGTTGATGCATTTTAGTTGCTCACGACTGTATATCAAAAATGTTACTTTTACTCATAGGGAATATTCTACACAATATTTATAGAAAAATTTTGTGCAAATCGTTTTTGATTGCAGTGAAAACCTCGAGCAGCCTCTGGACAGCTGTTTCAGCCCTGCTTGGGGCTTCTTCAGCAGAGACGTCTCTGCTGAAGAAGCTGATTATGAATAAAATACCTCTACGTTTCAGCTCTTTAATTCAATGGAAGAGCTGCAGATTTCGATTTAGGGCTGCAGTTGTAAGTTTGTAAGAGATCTATCGAAATTGGTAAATTCCATTTAAAAAAGTATAAGTTTGGTAGATATCTCACACATGCTGTACATGTGAAAATAATTTTCTGATATAGAGCTAATTATAGACAATAACTTTTGTATAAGCCATTTTCTTTTATAATTAATAGTTAAGATGCTGTTGAAGAAATCAATACTAATGACACACCCTGTATATTCTAGTCATACTATTCTATTTTCAATTACTGCAACTGTTTATAACATGTATATTTCCAGGACCAAAAAATAAGAGAAAGAAGAATTATGATTTTTGTCCATTTACGCCTATCATTCGACGCACTGTGCGGTGGTGACAAGAGATTGCAAACTTATTTTTTTACTTGCGTTGAATGGAGTTAGGTTAGGTTCAGTTGAATCGAATGGACGTTCAAAATTTTTATCTACTTTTATTTCCTTATTGTTTTTTTTTTTAATTTTAATTTCTTGCTTGGGTTAAATAGAGTTTAGTTCAGTTGTTGGCCCTGGTGGCTATAATAGTAATTTGTTATAATTAATAATGCATAATTGTGTCAAATAATTTCTTGTATTTTATTTCTTATACTTTAGCAAGCCAAAGAAAATGATTTTGAAGAACATTTCTGAAATATCAATATCATGGCTTTGCGTCTGTTTAATAAGGATTTGTTAATCGTATTATCCGAATGAAAATTACCGAACCAGCATAATTACGCCTTAATTGTGTACCGGACATTTAACTGTGACATCACCCAGAATTACAAAAGCATATTGTTTATGAATTCACGCTGAAATGAAATCGCTGAATTACAAATTATTACAAAACATGCGTGTGTTTATATGTAGTGTAACGCACTATGAGCGTGCATTGGCTTCCCGGTTGCATTTTTTTTTGCATTTTACTTAGACTTCCCTGTTATACATATTGCCTGAGTGAAATTTTTCTTTACATAATTAATAATAAAGGACTGATACTTTCATATGAATTTATCGATCTTCAGTTACTAACTGTAGCTGATTTTGATTGATATGATTGATATTTATAAATTTAAAAACGTTTTTGCATACTTTAACTTTAAATAAAAAAGAAATATTATCATTTAAAATTCAAATTCCAAGCGGCAGTTACGTATCAGGAAGCGCGGAGATCACACAATTTAAATGGCAGCGTCGATTTTTCTTTTAATCATAAGGAAATGTAAATAAACACAAAATTTCGGTCGGTATGCTTTCACAATCCGATGTGGATGTAGCAGTTATGTCATAATGAATGAGATTCATCTGGTCTGGCGGTTACGTAACGAAAACGCGGCCCGCGTTCGTGCGCGTATTTCACCCACTCGATTTGAAAAAGTTGCAAAATGAGAAAGACTTTCCCCTCCAGTTGCGAGTTTATAAGACAGGTAGGTTCCACGGGTTCCGGTGTAAAATTTCCGCGGGGTTCAAAACCGGTGCGATTGTGAAGTGTTGTTTTTGAGTTTGTTAAAAGCAAAGGAGGTAAGAAACTCTTTTTGAAATTATATTAAAAAGTAAATTTTGATATATCTGTTAATATTTTGCAATTACTGTCTTCTTAAGAGATCAGTAGAAATTAATGTTTCTTTTCTAATTTTTTTTTGATACCGGCTGTCTTACGAAAAACGCACCACGCTATAGCTCTGTTATTAATAATCGGATTTTAATAATTCAAAAACTACGTAAGACCATTTTATAAATACTACAAAACAGTAACATTTCAATATTTTTTTAATTTGTAATTTTTCCCAAGCAATAGTCAACTATTTTTTTTTAAATAGCACTACATATTTTTTTTTTATTCAGTTCGATAGAGAATCTTTTTCTGAATTCAACAATGTACTCAACTTGATTTTTTAGTATCCTACAGCGAAATAATTTCGTTGTTAAAATAAAAATGAAGTGTGCGTTGAAATCCTATAAAAGCGCACTTGCAGCTATCCGTGTTCGCCTGACCTCGACTTTTGGTTATGGAGCTATGTTCCTACTCAAATTGCCCTAAGTTAAAATGTTCTTCATTTATGATTTTTTTAATATGATTTATTCTTTTCAAATGAAACACGTATTTTTTGTCTTTCAGTTTGACTGAGAATATATTTTCATGAATTCTACGATCTATTTTAACCTGACTTTTAAAAATATTATAGCAAAATAATTACTTTTTTTAATAAAAATGAAACAAGCCATGGAATCCTATGACAGCGCACAAAACACTAAATGTCATTGAACACTTAAGTATTTAACTTGCCACATCGTTTTTTCTTATTGTTACTTTATTTATTGTTATTTGTTGTCTTTTGTTATTGTATTATACTGTTATTTTATTATGGATAACAATCAGCTAACTGATATGCTGCAAGTGTATTTTGAGTGCCATAAAAATTCTGGTCAAGCAGAGTATCTGTACGCAATTCGTTTTCCTATTAGAGAAGTTCCTGACCGTCAGAAGTTTAGAAGACTTGAACAAAATTTAAGAAATCACGGCGCTTTTAAGAAACCTAAGAAGCAACAACGCCAGTTTCGTGAAAATGTAGAATTAGATGTCTTGCTTAGTGTTCAAGAAAATCCAAGAACTTCAACAAGAGAAATCGCACACAACAACCATTTATCAAAGGATACTGTCCATAAGATCTTAAAAAAAAATAAATTTACGCCTTATATCCCACAGAAAGTACAAGCGTTGTATGAAAATGACCCAAATCGCCGCCAACAATTTTGTATTTTTTATTTAAATATGTTACGCCAAAATGGACTTTTTTACAGAAATATTATTTGGTCGGGTGAAAGCACTTTTAGTAATAATGGCATTTTCAACAGAAATAATCAACGTTACTGGAGTAACATAACCCAAGAGTTATAGTTGAAACTAATCGACAACATAGATTCTCTCTAAATGTATGGTGTGGTATTTCAGGTGATAGATTGATTGGGCCCTTTTTCATCAATGGCACCCTAGATCAGAATAAATATCACCATCTGCTAACTAACAATTTGGACAACTTTTTGGATGAATTACCTCTCGCAGAATTAAACAGACTATTTTCAACAGGATTGCGCTACTCCACATAATGCCAGGCAAAATGTTAACTGGTTGAATGAAAAATTTGGCCAAAAATGGATCGGGACATACGGCCCAGTTAGGTGGCCTGCGCGTTCTCCTGATATGACACCGCTAGATTTTTGGTTATGGAGTTATATTCAAGACCGCGTCTACTTAACACCGCCAGAAAACGAGCAAGTTTTAAGGGAGAGAATTCTTCGCACTTGTCACGAGATACCCCCCAATTTAATATTAAATGCAGTGCATGGGGTAACTAAGAGGTGTCAGCTATGTATTCAGTAAAATGGGGGACATTTTGAACAATATTTATAATTAACTAATTATTTGTATTTTGTTATACTGTTTTAGTATGTAATAAAATTTTGCATTGTTTTATGTTCCAACGAACACTTCATTTTTATTTAAGAAGCGAAACTATTTCTCTGTAGTACTACAGAAAATCAAGTTGAATACATCGTTGAATTCAGAAAAAAATATAGTAAAAAAAATTGAGAAAGCAGCAATTAATTGGATTTTAGGGCGTAGAAACTAATTTCAAATCATTCATGATAAATGAAGAACATTTTAACTTAGGCCGATTTAAGTAGGAACATAGCTCCTTAAGTAAAAATCGAGGTTAGGCGAACACAGATAGGTGCAACGTGCGCTTTTATAGGATTTCAACACACACTTCATTTTTATTTTAACAACGAAATTATTTCGCTATAGGATACTAAAAAATCAAGTTGAGTACATTGTTGAATTCAGAAAAAGATTCTCTATCGAACTGAATAAAAAAAATATGTAGTGCTATTTAAAAAAAAAATAGTTGACTATCGCTTGGGAAAAATTACAAATTAAAAAAATATTGAAATGTTACTGTTTTGTAGTATTTATAAACTAGTCTTACGTAGTTTTTGAATTACTAAAATCGGAGTGTTAATAACAGAGTTATAGCGTGGTGCGTTTTTCGTAAGACAGCCGGTATAAAAATATACACTGTGATTCAAAAGTACCGCACCATCAGTTAGGTGGTCTTTAGACACTTTTAATTGTTTTCAAAAATCTAAACAAATATTTTCTAGAAGCCTTCTTTCAAATTTGCTTTATTGAAGCTTGTTTGCATATCCTGACACGTTTCTCTCTAAACCTGAATATGGGAATATTTACATTGTATGTTTAAAGTAAAAAAAAAAATCCCACGGTATATGTACAGGGTGTCCCAAATCTCTGGAAAAGTGTAAATATTTCAAATTTTAAATTCATTTTATCTAGAAAATGTCTTAAAAAATGTGTGTAGGTTTTCATTCCGCTTAATTTAAAATTATCTTCGAATATACAGGTTGTTCATTTAATAAATTAAAAACCTAACTTATTATTTTTTTAAATGGAACATGGAGATTCGGTTAGCCCTTGAAGAGGCGATAAAAATGATATATCTAACGTTATACTTACTTATTCTTAGTATTTACCGATTAATTTGTAATTTCATGCAAAAATAGGCTCATGTTTGATCGTCTGCCAAATTGCTAATTATTTTTTAATTAATTTAATAATTAATTAATTTAATGAAAAAAACTTTTCCCTTTTGTTATACACGAATTTTCTTTTCTTTGCAAGTAGCGGGTACAACTTCATACCCTTGTATCTTCACGTATCCCCATAAACTAAGAATAGTAAAGGTGAAAGCGATTTAGTAATAGTTTTTTGAAATTTATTTCTTAGGCCGGCAATACATGTTCCAACAATTTCACGTAAAAATTCATGTAAACATGTGTGTATAAATTCATGAATTGTAATTCGCAATACACGTTTCAATTATATTAATAAAAATATGTTCCGCTAAATAGTAATTTAGAATGTTAATGTTGGTGAAAATTGTAACTCATTAATGCTTCTAACTTCAAGTTATTTTCTTTGAATAGCTGGGAATGTTGGAATATGTTATCAAGGGTATCATCCAAACGGAGAGCACTTGGTTATCAATGATTAAACTATCTTGAAGCTAAAATTATTTATAAACATATACCCACATGAACTAGCTGAATTCGTTCTCATTCATCTGAGTCAACAGCCAACAGCAACAATCAAAGTCACTAGAATTTACTAAAATTTCACGTCAAAAACCTTGAAAAATAGAACTTGCTCTATGTTGTCAATTTTACATGTATAAATTCATGTAATTCTTTTTTCTCGCTATACACGTTGAAAAATAGGTTTTGTCATAAATTACATGTAAATTTCATGCAATTTATGATCATGTATTGCCGGCTTTACTAATATTAGATTATATCTTTTTATGCGTATTTCAACAAGTACGCATTTTTAATCATTCACACACGTACACTTTTGATTGGTATGCGCCAGAGAATATTCTCATCGAATCTCCAATAGAAATGAAGATAGGAGCACGGTTGTCGAAATACGTATCTACGATTATAAACAAATTGTGATAAGAGGACATTTATTTCATTTGTTTACTTATATCCCCATAAAAGAAGTCGAGAGACAAATCTGGTAACCATGGAGACCACTTCAAGGCATTATCGCGTTCTATCCAGCGATTATCCAACCGATTCGTAATATGTTCTTACATGACAGGAATTACCAGAAAAGAATCGTTCAGTTCCCAAATTTATTTCGTACTTTTATTTAAATCAGTAAAATGAATATAAATTGTATGGATAAGTATCTTAAATGAATTTGAGACGAATGAAGACATTTTACACCACGTTCCTTAAGTTGATTATAGAGAAGTGATAATAACACATAAGTTATCAATTTTAAGACCATAAGATATGGTATGGTTGGAAAGCTCGTAGAAAGGAATATCCAAATATACTATAATGTACAGGGTGTCCCTTTTGAAAAAATGACTAATTTTACAATATGCGAACTGAATCGTAGTGTTGTCGAATATTATAAAAGTAGAGAGATTTAGAGATATTTTGGTCTAAGGATGATTATCGTATCATTAAATTTGACAATTTGGCAAAAGATTATACATGACCCTTTTTTGCATAAAATTAAAAATAATTGGGTAAATACTAAAAATAAGTAAATATAATTTTAATCATTTTTATCGTCTCTTCAAGGGCTAACCGAAACTGCAATAAAATATACAGTATTCCGTATAATAAGTTAGGTAAGTAACTTATTAAATGAACAAACTGTATTTGAAAATAATTTCAAATTATGCGGAATGAAAACCTATATAAGTTTTGTTAAGACATTTTCTTGATAAAACGAATTTAAAGGAACATTTTTTGACCTTTTCAGGGGTTTAGGACACCCTAAATTACTACATTTTGGTCGTCAGTGTCATAAGTTATTACTTGCCACTGTATGTACGGGTGACTACATGAGAATTTCCGCCCCCTTCAACTTTTTATCAGAAAGATACGTTTGATACAAAACTTATACAGACTGATGTTTACCGAATAACAAATGCACCGAGATATAAACTGGCATTTTATTTTCTGAAATGGTACACCCGGTATATCTATACAGGGAGATTCAAGCAACTCATTCAATAAAAGTTTACGGACTTCCTCTTTGAGTTTCTATTTTATAGTTTGCATTTATAAGTTAGCGGTAATGATCTATTACATATAATATTTCTAATTTTCGGGCACTTCCGCCTGTACCGGAACTTTCTGTCAACTTTCTTATTTTAAATGGAATACTCCATTTTTTATTGCATTTTTGAAATGCTCATGAAAGTTAAAAAATATTTTGTGTAACATGTGATACAAGAAAATTTAGCCATTTTAGAGGTATTTCCATTTTTTAAAAAAAGTTCAACGTTGCAGTACCTTGTTTATGATACTGCCATCTTTGTGTGGAAAGCCATAATTTCTATTTTTGACCTGTAGTAGGCTATAATCATAGGTTTTCAGGTAATACTTAATTTTACACAAAATTATTTACGGGCTGGTTGAAAAGTAACTTCTATTTAAACTGATTTCAACCGTCGAAAAGTCATGTTTTTTAAGTAGAACACCCAGTATATTTTTATACCATAAGAATCACAATTAAATGTTCTTTCGAACTGTATTAGCATTCCCTATTTTCTCTTTCTCTTTTCTCATTTCTCTTTTTATTTATGATTTTCTCTTTGACATATCAATTTTTTCACTGTTTAGTGTTATTCCTAAATAGTGTACTATGAAAATTTTACAAAATATGATTTTTTAAATTAATTTCTGACTGTAATATCAATTTCATTATAAAAACCGAAAAATAATATTTAAATACACATCTATCATCTGAATTTTTTATTTACATATGCCGTATGTATTAGAATTCTTTGTATGACTTTTTAGACATTTACAAAGAGAAATTTACACTTACAAAACAAAATTTTATGAAAACTAATAATAGTAGAGTGCACGATGAGGTGAAAGGTGTCAACATGTGGGCCCCAGAAAACTAAAAGCTGAGACATGTGGCAAATGAAAGCTTGTGCCTTTCATATCATCCAGTAAAATTCGTCCAAAGATCGTCCTGTGCAAAAGGGCACTATTCAAAATTTTCGAGTTACTTATAATAATCGATAGGTTAGGAATAATACGAATTTTTGATACTTTTTCCATGCTAGATTTTGTAGCCGTTTGTCTGTAAAAAAATGAAAATCGTTTTTGAAAAGCATTGCTCTTATGGCGCTACGCACACTTTAAACGCCGATATCTCCGTTCGAAGCTGCTGAAAAATTCATTCAATTTTATGACTTTGACCACATATCAACGATTATCGCGAAAATGGTAAGTCTGATCAAAAAATGGAATTTTAAAAAAGTATAGGTATATAGTTTGTGATTAAGATGGTCTTATTTTTATAATTTTACATCCAATAATAAACGACAAAAGTTATTAAATGTAAAGCGGTGCATAAGTCTGACGCGTGACCTTGCGGAGGCCGCCGCATCACCCTCTCTCACCCTACAGCTCCTCTAGCCCTACCAATAACGGCGCAAATTTTGAAAATCTAAAGTGATAAATAAAATATCGTATCTACATCACGAGTGCTATGAAATGTCAAATTTGAATTGAAATGAAGCTCCCTTGTCGGTATAAATCAAAACACAAAATATTATTTTTTATTGAAATCGAATACTTCGAAATATTATATAATTGAAAAAATAGTTAGTAGGTAATTTAAGAAATATGGAACATTATTCACTATCCGATTGTAAAATACTCTCTGCTTCAAAGACGGAGGTAGAAATCTTCCTAGAAGTCGAAACTGTAGCTGTATTTTGGCAAGATTTTTGTCCCATGCAGCTGCAAGATCCTATGCAAGTAAGTTTGTTTTTTTTACAACTACACCATTTTGCTATACAATCTGCAACATTACACAGTTATGAGGAGAAAAGCATTTTAACATTATTATTAACATATATGCATACCTTTCTTACATTTACGCGTTGTTAAAAATGATGTCACTTTGGGAAAACATGGAAGTGTTTGAAATACTGCAATAATTTGATTGTCGCTTAACTTCCATCCATATTCATTGTAATCTGGTAAATCCTGGATTGGTTGTAGGGAATTTAACCAAATGTAAGTTTGATAGTGGGCACGAAGGCAATGTTGATAAAGGCTGTCTTCTGTTGGGGGGAGTTTGTCTAGAGTTTTAGATGCAGCTAGTAAACCTCGCAAATGATTGATTGAATATATATCTTCGTTCGATGTATAAAGTTTCAGGACAAAATTATGTGCATTTGTGAATGCTGTTCGGTTCCATGTGTCCCCAAAATTATTCAAAAGCTCATGAAAAGTTACGTATGTTTTCCAACAAGTTTTTTTTCCCCAAACCAGCAAATTGACTCGTTGTATCACACCCAGTCAGCGCGTGAAAAGCTGGTAGGTTCTTAATCAGGCTTTGTTGGTCAAAATTAATTTTATTTATAGGAATAAACCGAACGCTTCCTTTTTTGCCAGCCTTCATCCACATCTCAGGAATTAAATGTTCCCTAAAATATACGAGAAGTACTAAAACATCAGTATCATTGCACTCAATAATGCATTTGTTATAGCCAGCCTTTTTCGCTGATAGAATGTGAAGTAAAATTCTTGTATCTGCTTCCTCATGATTTGAAATCAACAGGTCATCTTCCAGGAAAAAATTACTTCCATATTGATAAACATCAGAAAATCCACCATTTGTTACAAACTCTACTTTTTCTTTCTCTGAATATTGTAATGTCTCATTGGACAGAAAATTGGTCAACTGGATTTTATTAAACGTTGAATGAATAAACAGATTCCACTGATGAGGCAATGGAACATTTCCGGTATTGATGATTTTACTTATTGAATCGTTACCACCTCTCTTTATTCTAGTTGCATTTTTTATGGAGAATTCTTTATAATGATCTAATACTAGGTCTATGCGTTGCGATTTGTGTTCATTTTTGAAGATTATTTTTGAGAAAATTTTGGAATAATCACCAAACGTTTTAGCATTTAATGGTTTACCTAATTTCTGAACCATAGACATGCCGTCAATTATGTGACAAATTTTGTCATCATTATCCCTTTTAAGAGTACTGCTCTTCTGCTCTGTACTGTAACTTTCAATGATTTCCCCCAGAGCACTTTTATTGGACGGGGTAGCTAACATATCATTTGCTACAAGTGCCAAGGGATATGTTGTTAGTTCATGTTTAAAAATTTCCTGATAATCTATATCTCTTCCCATCTCTTTTGCCGCAAGTAGACGCTGTACAATTTCTTGACCTTGCATGCGAGTTTTGCCTTTGTGTTTGCTTGCAGGTTTTGGGCTTTCTAATTGTAATTTGTTCAAATTTTTCTTCTTCAGTGGTTTATAAAAGTTCTCGGTATCGATAATGTTGATAAAATTTGTCAATGCTTCTTCTCCAATTTCGCATGCATTCAGAAGTGATCGTTCCATTGTTTTCCTGAAAATAGTGTTTGTAGATATGCATAACAAATTATCTTCAATGTGAGAAAACACCTGGAATAAATTGAATTGATCCTGTAAAGCTAAGACCGATTTTTCGTCGACCAACATTCTTTGTGGACCAGTTTCAACATTCTGACTTAAGCTCTGCTTTTGATCGTTGACTGAATTAATAAAGCTGTCTACCATTAAACCGATTTCATTAAAACTTAAAAACCATTCGTCAAGTCTTGTGCTGTTTTTAGTCAGTCCCACAATTCCACCAGCATTTTTTGAACTTTTATTTACATGTTCTAAGGCCTGATCTACTGAGATCGTATTGAAAGCTCCCGGTAAACGTCTTATTACAAAATTTCCACTTGAAAATTCTTCATGAACTGCAGGCGCATCATATGGCAGATTCAACATATCTAGTAAATAAATTGATGCCCATCTTGCATAATTGTTGTGATCAAAAGCAAAAAACCAAGGCAACATTCTCCTGAGACTCTTTAAATGAAGATCCCAATTTCCTGATCTTTCACTGTATAAAAATTCCAGTAATATTTCTACTAATTCTAAGTATATAATTCAGTACTTAAAAGTAGGGGATTGTCCATCAATGAATTCATTCAAAGAAGAAGTACAATTTTCAATTGAAGAAGTTATTAAAGTGAATTCATTATGGAAGTTTTTCTTCTCTTCAATACTATTACAAAGCTCCATGCAGATTAATTTCGCTAAATTCATTGTATGAATGGCATCACTTTTAGAGTTTTCCAACCACTTCTCGAAAAATGTTAAGAGAATTCTTAACAAACTTTCGTATGTGAGCTTATGAGCCCGAATGCCTTTGTTCCATTTCTTACCACCAAAAATTCCCAAAACCGTGGCTTCACCATATAATTGACTCTCTAACCATACGTCTTTTAAACCAGAGTTCTCCATAAACTGACCAATCACCTTTAAAAAGTTAAGCATAATGTGAAATCCTCCCATTCTGATTATGAAACATGTTTCTTCTTTTTTCAGCCATTGTATTTCTTTGGCTTTGCAATATAACGCTTGGTCAAAAGTGACAATTACATGATCAACATTCAAGGAATGAGCTATTTTGCTACATCTTTTCAATACAGTCCATATGGTATCGTAATCCGACGCAACATATGGTAAAAGGGGAAGGTATCCATATGATGTTACGTTCGAATCCGGATTGAATAAAAGCTTATGAAAACCTGACCATTGCGGTACAATTAACTCATTGAACGATTTATTAAGTGTTCTACATAAAGCCCAAGCCATATTGTGATTTCGGATAAATTTCTTATCTTTTTCTAGGAGAAAAAGGAAGTTTTTGTTTCTAACAATTGGTTCAGGTTTAGTCGACGTATTCATATTTATATGTCTTAAATGATGAAAATTATTAGGTATTTCTAGTTTAACTTTGTATGGAAGTAGTGTATGACTTTCGGAATGTATTTCAGAATTTGCGGGTCCTTGTTGAAATGCTACCATTTGGGTAGCATGAAAAGTAGGAGACTTGTCCAAAGTTTCTTCCAGAATGTCAATGTTATCAGCAGCAAACTGGATTATCCTTTTAGGGACAAGTTGTGTTGGAATAAAAGTGGAATCATTTTTCACAAATTTAGTAATTTCTTCTTGAGCGATGGTATTGCGTATAGTTAAAACGTCTCTGTACGATATAGAATGACCGCACTGATGTAGAATCTCAATAATCTTTTTCGATCTTGTCTGTTGGTGGACCATAATACCTAGACCTACGTGTTTTGGCGTTAGTAATTTACTTTTGGAATATGTGAAAATAATATCTTGGCATAGGGATAAAATTGTACTGTCATTTGCTTGAGTGGACGAGTCTTCGTGAGACACTAAAAGGTTAACTATCCAAATTAAGCTTTCGGGAATGTATTTTTTAAAATCGCAAATATTCAACGTTTTTAAGTCTGATCGAGTAGGAATATTATCTATTTCTTTTCTTATATGGCTCACAATTTTATGAAGAACTGAATATTCGGAATGCCCTTGAATTAATGGTTCTGAGCCATCAGGTGTACTTTCAATGAAGTTATGAAGGGCTTCATCCTTAGATACTCGAGATGATATTATGACCTGTGATCTATTGGCTTTTCGCGATTGAATTATGTTTATTGCATTTCCAAAATGTGTCTTCAATTTTTTCACTACTTGACGCTTAGATAATTCTCCTCCTAAATCAATATATCTGTTGTAAATTGAGCTCACTGAGTATCCTTGTTCTTTATTAAGGCCTTTTTCCAATTCTTTGTACAGTTTAGTTTCCGGTGAATCTTCTTCAACACTGGATTTACCTGACGATGTAGATGATGAAATTGCTGATTTCGATTTTGTTACATTTGACCAAGAAGTCATTAAACATGGAAGGTGATATTTAGCTTCCATAGCAATAAGATCATTGTGCCCTAAACGTTTTGCAAGTACTTCATTTTCCCTACATATACGTTTGATTTTTGCTTCCATATTAGCTGTGAGAACCTGCGACACCTTCACCACGTTAGATCTTTTCTGACAAAAAATACATTTGGATACGTCAAAGAATCTCTTGAAAGTGGATGTTGTTAATAACTGAGAAGTTACTTCTTTTTCTGAGATTTCTTCTGAAGACATTTTTGCCTCGGTCCTTTTCAAAACAGAAATATTCTTTTTACTTGTGAAACTGGAGTAACAGTTCTTGTGCCACCAGAGTAAAGTTTTGTCGCCTTCGCAAACTTTTTTTATTGATTCTTTTAGGTCTAAGTTAACAACCCCTGCTACACTTTCTCTAACAACGAGTGAGAGATTGAGTGTTTTTAAACTTTTTTCTGTAGCATGCAATAAAGTACCTAGGGAACCTTGACAGATTAAACACCTTTTCAACTTTTTTTTTCCGATTTTGATGGCTGATTCTAATTCACTATCTGAACTCGTACTCGTACTACCTAAAAGATCGTTTTGTCTCAAAATTTGCGATTGATTACACAGTTATTTGAATAATTATATTATAATGATACTACTTCTATATTGCATATGATACTCACTTTCGTCCATGTTTCGGAAGAAATCACAATTTATTATGTAGTTCAAAACCAACTTAACACTACAATACAAAACACAACCCTGCATAAAAACCTACAAACCTTTTTCGTTAACTAACGGCAAATGTCAATTCAAAACACTTTTGATACAATACAGTTTAGACTTCTACGAAGGTTTCTACCTCCGTCTTTGAACCAGAGAGTATTTTACAGTCGGATAGTGAATAATGTTTCATATTTTTTAAATCACTACTAACAATTCTTTTAATTATAAGTATAATATTTCGAAGTAAGTACTCGATTTTAATAAAAAATAATATTTTGTGTTTTGATTTATACCTACAAGGGAGCTTCATTTCAATTCAAATTTGACATTTCATAGCACTCGTGATGTAGGTACGATATTTTATTTATTATCACTTTAGATTTTCAAAATTTGTGCCGTTATTGGTAGGGCTAGAGGAGCTGTAGGGTGAGAGAGGGTGATGCGGCGGCCTCCGCAAGGTCACGCGTCAGACTTATGCATCGCTTTACATTTAATAACTTTTGTCGTTTATTATTGGATGTAAAATTATAAAAATAAGACCATCTTAATCACAAACTATATACCTATACTTTTTTAAAATTCCATTTTTTGATCAGACTTACCATTTTCGAGATAATCGTTGATATGTGGCCAAAGTCATAAAATTGAATGAATTTTTCAGCAGCTTCGAACGGAGATATCGGCGTTTAAAGTGTGCGTAGCGCCATAAGAGCAATACTTTTCAAAAACGGTTTTCATTTTTTTACAGACAAACGGCTACAAAATCTAGCAAGGAAAAAATATCAAAAATTTGTATTATTCCTAACCTATCCATTATTATAAGTAACTCGAAAATTTTGAATAGTGCCCTTTTGCACAGGACGATCATTGGACGAATTTTACTGGATGATATAAAGGGCATAAGCTTTAATTTGCCACAGGTCTCAGCTTTTAGTTTTGAGAGGCCCACAGAATTGTTTTTTAAGCGACTTTCGGGGCTCCGTGCACTCTACTATAAGTAAATCAAAAATATTGGAAATAATACACAAATTGTTGGTTATAATATTGGCTCAAAGTTGTTCTCGGCTATTATTTATTAGTAATAACTTTCTATTGTGTCTCAGTAATAACATATTTCCCTCGATATAACAATTTTTTTTATTAACTTCTTGAACTGTCGTTTTTTTTTATTATCAAAAATATTTAATATGTCTGAGTTTGAATATTTATTTTTAGGTTCTTCGTAGCGATTAAATTGTGTTTTTTTAAATTCCTACGAGACGGATTATTTCAAAAATAATAATTTCTCTAGTTTTCATAGCCCACTATTTAAAAACAATACCGAAAAATGGAAAAAAATAGGTATTAAAAAGAAATCATCGATAACGAGTAAAATATAAGAGATAGGTATAGGGAATGCTAATACATGACGAAAGAACATTTAATCCTGAGTCACATGGTATAAAAATATACTAGGCGTTCCATTTAAAAAACATAACTTTTCGACAATTGAAATTAGTTCGAATAGATGTTACTTTTCAACCAGCCTGTAAGCAATCAAGTGCAAAACTGGACATGATCTGAAAGAATGTAACTGTAGCCTACTACAGGCCAAAACTGGGCATTATGGTTTTTGCTGCACAAAGATGGCAGTATCATAACCAAGGTTCTGCAAGTCTGAGTTATTTTTAAAAAATGAAAATATCTCGGAAACGGTTAATTTTTCTTGTATCACAGGTTGTACAAAATATTTTTAGAATCTTATGAAGATTTCAAAAATTCATTAAAAAATGGGGTATTCCATTTAAAATAAGAAAGTTGGCAGCAACTTCCGGTATAAGTGGAAATGTCCGAAAATTTAAAATATTATACTTTGATAGACCATCATCGTTAACTTATAACTGTAAAATGTGAAACAGGGATTCAAAGGAAAAGTTCGTAAACTTTTAATGAAAGGGTTGCCTGAATCTCCCTGTATACATTTGGACCCCAAATTAATTTTCTCTAAATAATTTTTAAGTAAACGAAAAGTTTCCGAGATATTTGTATTTAATAGTACAAGTTCTTTTACGTGTCGATAAACCAGGGGATCCAACCTTTTTTTTAAACCACCCACTCCTTACAATAATAAATTTAAATAATATTAAAAAAACAGCAAGTGTAGATATACTAATAATGTTACATGTAGATATAAAATTTTGTTAAATCGTGCCAATTTATTATTCTGTTTATCTTTATTTTATTTTATTTTTTAATAATACCTCAATCATCTTTTTTCTTTTCTTGATTGGATTTCAGTTTGGTTCTCTTTTAATCAAATTCAATTAAAAATTTGCTAATGTCTCGATTCGATTTTGATTTTATGTTAATTTAATTTTATAGAATTTTTCTTTTAGCCTCATCTTAGTCAACGATCGTTTTTTTTAAATTCCTTAATCGACTTTATTTCATTTAATTTTCAGTATGATCAATTGAACCAGTTTTGTTTTTTCTTTTAATATATTGTATTCGTTTTATTTTTATTTTTTAACTACTGATTTGTTTTAGTTTCCATATATTGAGTGTGAATTTATTTTACACTTTAATGCCGTCGATTGATCGCCATTTTTGGCGACTTCATTTTATTTGTTTTATTTTTTAATTATTAAATTGAATTAAATTTTTGGTTCTGATGAAAGTCAGTTTATACCGATTTGACTTATATATTATATATATAATGCCTACGGATTAACATATATATATATATATATATATATATATATATATATATGCTGTAGTATTCTTCCGGGTAGTACTCCGCGTTGAGTTCTCTAAAGAACTATTTGTCTTCTGACAACGTTTCGGCAAGGTCTCACTTGCCATCTTCAGGTCTTCGCTGCTGCTTGCCTGCTTCTGCTCCTCGTTGTTACTCGAGTCACAGTGGCTTCTGGTCGCGCTGGTGGTGGTTTAAGTACCGTGTTGCGGTCACGCGTCGTTACGCTTGGTGGTTTTTCCGCTTGACTCCTTGTTGTTGGTTGATTGGGTCGTGCCTGTTGACTGCTTTCTCCTAATCCTGATGGTCCGGGGTTCGTTGGTTTCTGGCTTCGGGTTACTGGTCCTCGACGGTCGGTGGATTTTCGGATCACTGGCCTCCAGGTGGGTGGTAGTCGTAAGGCATCATCTCTGGTGTTTAAGTTCATCTGATGTTTCTCGATTTCTATCGCTTCTCGGATGATGCGTTTGGTCTTGTGTTCTACGCTGGCAATTGTTCTGGTGTTGTCGAAATCTATTTTGTGTGAAGTCGCTTTTACGTGTTGTGCCAATGATGATGTTTTCTCGTCCTTCTCGACGGCCTTTCGATGTTCTTCTCTCCTGACGCTTATTTTTCTATTTGTTTGGCCTATGTAGACCTTGTCGCAATCTTGACAGGGAATTCCGTACACGCCTTGGCTTTCCAGTTGTATTTTAGTTTTGACTGTTGGCAGGATGTTTCCAATTTTCTTGTCGGTGTTGAATGATGTCCGGATATTGTGTTTCTTGAGTATTCTGCTGATCTTCTCTGTTGTCCCTTTAACAAATGGTAGGCATGCTGTTCCTACTATATCTTTTTCCTCTTCCTGTGTCTTGGGTTTGCGTTGGTGTTCGGCTTTCCTGATTTGTTTGTCCTGATATCCATTTTTTATTAAAGATGAGCGGATTTTCTTCATTTCTTCTACCTTGTTTTCTGAGTCAGCCAATCTTTGGGACCGGGTGACGAGGGTCCTTACCACTGATTGCAATTGTGCTGGATGGTGATGTGATTGTGCGTTCAGGTACCGTTCCGTGTGGGTTGGTTTTCGGTATACGGAATGTCCAAGGCTTCCATCTGGTTTTTTCTTTATAAGTACATCGAGGAATGGAAGTTCGTTGTTTTCTTCGATTTCCATCGTGAACTTGATCTTCGGATGGATTTCATTCAGGTGTTGCAGAAATCTTCGTAGTTGTTCTTCTCCATGCTTCCATATTATGAAGGTGTCGTCCATATATCTGAGCCACAGGTGTGGTTTGTGACTTGCGGTATCGATGGCCCGTACTTCGAAATCCTCCATGAATAAGTTGGCGATTACAGGAGATAACGGATTAACATATATATATATATATATATATATATCGTCCTGTCTTGTTTGACGATCGTCTTTTGTTTTTTATTCGATTTCTGGTAAAAAATAAGATGATAAATTAGTTGCAATTTGCGTTCAATTTTTTATATTTATTCTGCTACGCCCCCCTCTGAAGACTTAAGCGTCCCCCCAGGGGGGCGCGCCCCACAGTTTGGGAAACACTGTATTAATTAAAGACGTAGATAAACGCTGGTAAAATTTTCCTTATTAATGAACATAAATAATATTAAGTAACAAAACAGACAAAGTCTTTGGATATTTCAACATTATTTTAGAAATAAGGTCGGCAACGATGCGGTGCACTGAGAATGTATCACTACGGTTACCAAGGTCTGATTTAGAGTTGTGTCGTTCATGAACGATTGAGTTGTTTCGAACGAATCTTTTGAGTAAAGATTCGTTCATTTCGTTCGTTCGTTCGCGAACGAATCTTTTCGAACGATTTGATTCAGATGAACGAAATGAACGATCACGCTGAACCGTAGCTTCCAATATTATTCCTGCATTTTTCACGTATTTTAATAATGAAAATATATTATTGTATTATACACTGTGAACGTCTAGAGTGGAATAATCCATATAAATAAGTGCTAGATCATCTGCAGCTAAAATCCTCGGACAGGTAAACCTATTTTTATTAGCGCGAATATTTTTTTAAAGTTATCTTTCTTTTCAACCCCCACCCCTTTCCACAATGACGTCATCGACATTTTTTTTAATAGCACGCCCCCAATTTTTTTGCAGATTTGGATAGATTTTAAAATTCTGATTTCATCAATATGCATAATTTGACATTCGCACTGTCGGTATCCGAGAAATTAATTACGAAAGATACACACAAAAAATGGAGGTTCCACGGAAGAAAAATTATCAAGATCTGTCAAATTTACTTTATGATACTTTTTATCATTTATTTCAACGTTGAAACAAATGATTATTTGCAGGTTCGTGCATCAGTTGTTCATTTGTCTCAAATAAACCGTAGAAAATTTTCCATTTTTTGTTTTTCTTTCGTAATTAATATCTCGGGTACCGTCAATGCGATTGTCAAATTATGCATATTGATGAAATCAGAATTTTCAAATCTACCCAAATCTGCAAAAAAATTGGGGGCGTGCTATTAAAAAAAATGTCGATGACGTCATTACGGAAAGGGGTGGGGGTGCACTTATTTATATGGATTATTCCACTCTAAACGTTCACAGTGTATGTATTTTAATAATGAAAATATATTATATGAATCAATCATCCTGTATCTTTTTATATTTTTGAAGAAAGAATAAAATTACTTATTATAGCACAATATATTAGCGATCCATTCCGATTCTTTCGACTCGTTCATTTCGTTTATCTCGTTTATTTCGTTCATATCGTTCATCGACTCAAAGATTCGTTCGTTCGTTTTTTAAGAACGAATCTTTTGAGTCGTTCATACTAATAATAGGTGTATTCTTTTTACCGAAAAACTCACTTCAACTCAAACGTCATTTCCGTTCGCGCGAATAAGTAAGTTTGAATATGTATTTCAACCTGGCAACCAATAGGAGTGCACGAGTGGCAAGGTAGAACATCGAAATCACAATTCATACTTACTTGTTCATGCCAACGTTGTATCTAAGTTGAGATGAGATTTGTGGCAAAAAGAACACGCCTAATATGAACGATTCGTTCGTGAACGACACAACTCTAGTTTGATTGATGTCTAATATGAGACAATACAATTTGCAGTGTAATATTTTGAATGTCACGTTTTTCGTGATAAACAGAAATGATTCATTCAACGAAACAATGAACAATGAACTGCGTCTTGATATTGCACAAATAATAATGATAAGAAAGGAAGCACCAGACGATAAGAAAAAAGTATTGAGGCAAATACACTGCTCCAATAAATTAACGCACCACGCAATAAAAAAAGAAAATTTCGATTTTTTATTCAAAATTTATAGTAACTGACATTGCTATGAAATAGCTAAGCATACGAGGTTCATTTTTCAACATTTACGTGGGCTGCTGGAAAAGTTTCTGGAAACGGTATGAGAAAAAACGCATATGAAATTTGGTAAACGGTATCATTGTTTTTCGAAGTATTCGCCTTTGACGTCAATACACTTTTGCATACGTTCGAACCAATTTCTAAAGCACTTTTCCACTCTAAAGATGGTACCTCATCAACCAGTGTCCGGAATGTTTCAACCGCTGTTTCAGCCGACGAAAATTGCTCACCACGCATTTTATTTTTGATATTTGAGTACAAAAAGAAATCATTAGGTGATAAATCAGGTGAATATGGACAATGAGTCATTAATTCAACATTTTTGTTGGACAAAAAATCAACTGTTTGATGGGCTGAGTGAGAGCTGGCGTTGTCATGATGGAGAATAATTCGTCGATTTCGATTGTTTCTTCCTATTTGATCGATGACTTCCGACTAAAAAATTGTAGCATACCAATCAGCATTCACGGTTTTTCGATCCTGTAAAGCCACGGTTGCTACATGTCCAGTTAAACCAAAGAAATAAGCAATAATTTGCTTCGCAGCACTGCGTGAACGGACAACTTTTGTTGGTTTTGGTTAATTTTGAAATACCCAAACGGTAGATTGTTGTTTACTTTCTGGCTCGTACGAATAGATCCAAATTTCGTCACCAGTAACGATGTTATAAATTAAATTTGAACGACCTCCATTGAATTTATTGAGCATTTCTTCGCACCATTTGACACGACCCTGCTTTTGCGCTTCTGTTAAATTGTGTGGGATCCAACGACTGCAAAGCTTTCGTACGTTCAAATGATCATGCAAAATCTGGTGTATTGCTTTCATGTCAATGCGTAAGGATGCTTGAATCTCACGGTATGTCACATGTCGATCTCGCTCAAGCATTTCACGCACAGCATCTACATTAGTGGCAACAACAGATGTTGATGGACGATCTTCACGAAATTCGTCACTGAGAGAGGTACGTCCACGCTGGAATTCGGCAAACCAATTATAAACACTGCTCTTTGATGGTGCTTCATCTCCAAACGCCAAATAAAGTTGATCGAGGCATTGTTTCGGCGTTAGACCACATTTGAAATCGTAAAAAATCATGGCACAAAAATTTTCACGCGAGATTTCCATGTTTACACAAAGTTACTTTTTCTCAAATACTGTACAAACAAAACTAGTTCACTTGGATAGGAACTGTCAATAGAATTATAGGCGAAAAATGTCAAATTTTTCAAATATGACAGTTGATAAACGCTAACAATTCTAGACCTCCTAGATTCCAGAAAATTTTCCAGCAGTCCACGTATTATGAATTATTATTATTATGTATTTAATATGGACCGACGGTGACGTCACAACAGCGGTCGGAGCGGGCTTACATTGCGGTATAGGGATCCACCAATCCTAAAGTGTTTCTTTGAAAATAACCATTAAATTAACGCAACCTAAATATGGCGTCGAAGTGTCATTTGCTGTCAAAGATAAGAAGTGGGGTGGTTATGTGTGTTAGTTGTTTATTTCAGAAATAAGTAAAAAGAGAATCATCATCATTCCAGAAAATTTTCCAGCAGCCCACGTATTGACATTTCATTATCACTTTGGGGTGATTCCTTAAAATTAAACCACATGTAAGCTCAATAACCAAAAAACCAATTTCAATTTTAATAAACAGATAAAACAGCGACATCTTATGATCGCTTCTTGACCTGACATTGCAGTAGGATAGACAAATTGAAGCGGATTTGCTCCTAATGAGTCCCCCATGCAAGGGCTGAAACAGCTGTACAGAGGCTGCTCGAGGTTTTCACTGCAATCAAAAACGATTTGCAACAAAAGTTTTTTCAATTTTAATTTTTAAATATCGGTTTTATTTTCAAAGTAACTTTATTGTTTTTTGTTTCTCCGTCATTATGCCACACAAATTTCGAAATTTCAGCTAAGAAGAATGCACTCAAGTAGTGGTATAATTAGAATAAGACTGAAAGTATTGTTGAGTAGGAGGAAGACTCGGTGTGCTCCAAACCTCGATCTGCCGAATGGTATGAAGGTATAGAGAGATTGGTAATTATTCTCGAAGGCCTAGGAAAGGCAGACATATTGCAATAACCCGTGTTCAGACCATTTTCTGACACTTTTTGCTTTAGAACAGAGGTTCGTTACTAACAAAAATTTCCAATTTGAACTAAGGGAAGTGCATAGGGTTCCAATTAGCATCAAAACTATTTGATAACGTCTTGAGGAAGCTAATTTGACATGTTATATGTCTGTCCAAGGTCCAGCCTTGTCTACAGAACATCGCACAGATCACTTGGAATTTGTTAGATTTCATGTGATTTGATTACAGGACGATTCAAGTCGAGTTCTCTTTAGAGACAAATCAAGATTTTGTTTTTACAAGGGAGATAGACGTGTTCGTGTATACCAACGACCAAATGAGTGGTAGGCTCACTGCAACATTTCAATACCACATTATTTAGCGGAAGCTTTTTTATGGCGTGAGTAGGAATTTCTTTGGCAGCACGACACGGACGTAGTGATGTTAAATAAAACTTATTGACTTTCGGTACATAACGGACATCCTACAAGATCATGTCGTGCTAAAGTTCAAAATTGCTTAGAGGAGATTGAAATACATGCCTTGGTTTATCCAGAAAGAAGTTCAGACCTCAGTCCTATTGAGCAAATCTGGGATACAGTTGGTATGTCTGAAAGCAGTTAGAGATTATCCGAACCAAGTTAATAACTTGAAAGAGGTGGGGCGTTAGCTTGCGGAAATATGGAAGGAATTGGAACAAAATCACATAATTTCGCTTATTTTATGTGTAGATCGTCGATAACAATCAGTTATTCCAAATAGAGATGGAAATACCCGACAATGGTGTCATTTATTCAAAAATTTTGTTAATAAAATTTTTCGACTTTTGATTTTATTTGTTTTTATTGTTTATTTTTTACTTGAAAATGAAGATTTTATAACACATTAAACAGTTGTTAGTAAGTTGTTTCAAATCAACGTCAACCGCTTCAAGTTTTAAATAAATAAAAGGAAAAATCTTTTTTTACTGAGTGGTGTGTTAATTTCTTGGAGCAGTGCAGTAAAATTTTCGAATGCGTATTGATATTGCAGCGGTTAAATTTTATTTGTTTGGTTTTAGATTGCATTTGTCTGATTTTGAGTTAATTAGGTGTTTAAATAATTCGTTAAAGCATTATATCTCTATGCAATCCCTAATGCCTTAGGATTTTCCTTTGAGTATCTTGTCAGTCTTATGTAACTAATTATAATTAATTAATTATTATTATTATTATTGAAAAAGGAAATAAATTTTTCGAAAGCTGGGTTAACCTTTAAAAGAGTATTACTCCTATCAACTTTTTGACTGCAGCCCAGTTTTCTGGTTTTGGCATTATTTCTTTTACTATTGTTTTGCAGTTTCCTTCCCTTGTTTGAAATAAATATTATTATTATTCTAAATTAAATATTCTCTGAAAAGCAAAGAAAAAAAAGTACTATCATAAGTATCGGCAACTTAATTATTTTTAATTTTATCTTATGTGATGAACTGTATTGTTATAATATAGGAGTAATTATTAAAAAATATGTTTTATTAATATTAAAACTTAACAACTAAACGTTATAGCTTGAATGGCATATATTAATTGTATTTGTAGCATTACAGAGCTGAGTCGGATACTTGGAAAATGTATCCGCATATCGGATACAGATACTGGCAATGGGGTCCGGATACCGGATACAAGATACTTTTAGTTGCAAAATGTGTTCTAAATACACGTACTAAATACTTTTTGCGGATACTGGATACGAATACTTTTTCTATTGAAAACCAGACCCTGAAATAAAACTATAATTTTAATACACTTCAAATCAACTGCCCTTCAATAATAAGGAAGTGAAGCAATTTATTGATTTAGAACTTAGTGAACTTACAAGGTTTTGCGGATGTATTTTTGTATTTACAATTTTACTTTGTACTAGACACTAGACACCAATGGCACCGTCTGGACCTGAACACTTTCAATCAGTTGTTAGTATGTTGACGACTGATGAGAGTTCATTTGATGCAAGATACTATAATGGCTATGTTCGTCATGACACTCAGGGCGCCAGAAGTATGAGAGAGAACGACTGCGTGTCAGCGTATGTAAGAATGAGAAAAATTATACCTCGAGTGTCATGTCGAATGCACCCCTACTAGATACTATCTCGCTCGCCTATAAGGGAAAGATTTTGAGCGAGAATTACGAATTGTATCCATGGAAAGATGAGAAGTATCCGGATACGGATACTTTAATAATTACCTGGCGGATACGGAGAAGGGATACATTTCTCCCAAAGCATGCGGATACAGTCTTCGGATACATAAACAGTATCCGAATACTGTATCTGGATACCGAAGTATCCGGATACTACCCAGCTCTGTAGCATTAGTAGGTGCTTTCTTTCGCTCACAAAAACGTGGTCCAAACGCGTTTAGATGCAAAGACGGACGTTCTTTTGCAAACAGATTAATCCCCACTCTCCTTGAAATCTCAGTCCAGAACAGTAATCCTCCTTCCTCTTCGAATCAAAGTATTTTTGTTTCGTCTGGACTGAATTTACAGGTGAACTGTCAATCAATAATTCAAATCTGAGGTGTTTTGTGGCAACAACCACGAAATTCAGATTCAAAATATTTGAAACCAGATTTAAACTTTTAAGCGAAAAAAAGCAGCTAATAACGGGTGATTTTTAAAAATATTAATTTCAGTTAGCCATGATTTTACAAAGGGTGTTAGCAATTCTGAATAAAAAACTGAAATTTTGATTTAAGCCGTCAGTTTGTTATTGATTAAAAGAACGAAGAAATTTCTAAAGCTTGTTCTGTAATTGCAGGAAAAAAGAAATTGCTCATATACGCAAACATTTTTATGAACAAACTATAATTATACAATTATACAAATATTATTCATGTAATAATTAATTTAAAACGTAATAATTAATTATTAAAACTGCACAACATATAAAATGCAATCGACAGTCGATTGAGACTTATCTCAAATTGACAAATGTGAGAGATTTTGATTGTCACATCCAGCATTCTCGGGCCAATCACAAACGTACAGCACAGGATTAAAATGTAATTCACTTGGGCAGCTGAAAAGTACTAACTTTCCCCAATCGCATTTGAAGAATTTTGTGCAGTCGGATTCATGAGGAACATAAACGACGTACTTCCCGTCCACAAATGGGCATTCTCTATTAGTTCCATTACTATCGCTTTCTGTTGTACTTGATGACGATGGAGGTGTTTGCGGGGAAGTTGACTCCGTGACCGTCGTGTCGGGGTAGATTGAACTCGAGGATATTGTTGACGGTTCAGTGGAAGATGTACGCAGTTTGCATCCTGCATCCTCGGGCCAATCGCAAATCTGAAGAACTGGATTGAAATGCAAACCAGCTGAGCAGTTGAAAAGTGTTAGTTCACCCAAGGAGCACTTGTAGAATCTCCTACAGTCGGTTTCATGTGGTACGAAATCGACATATTCACCGCTTAACAGCACGCATTCACTGTTCGGATCCTCGTCATCGCTTTCCGTTGTTGATGGTTTTGTTGGAGTTGATCCTTCAATCGATGATGTTTCAAATGACTCAGTTGTCCGCGGTTGTTCTGTTGTTGATTCTTCTACCGTTGTAGCTTCGGATGATACCGTTGTGTCAGTTAGTTTCGTTTGTTCTGTTGGTTTTGATACTTCTGTAGTAGTGGTTTCAGATATTTCAGTTGCTTTCGCTTCTTCTTCTGTCGTTGACTTTCTTGTCGTTGTTGCTCCAGACGATGCCGTAGTTTCAGTAAGTTTTGTTGTTTCGGCGTCTTCCGTTGTCCTTGATACTTCTGTAGTGGTGGGTTCAGATGCTTCGGTTGCTGTTTCTTCTTCTGTTGTTGAATTCCCTATCGGTGTTGCTTCAGATGATGCCGCTGTCTCAGTAGATTTCGTTGTTTTGGTTTGTTCCGTTGTCTTTGATTCTTCTGTAATGGTGGGTTCAGATGCTCCTGTTGTTCTCGCTACTTCTTCTGTTGTTGACTTTTCTGTCGTTGTTGCTTCAGACGAGGCAGTAGTCTCAGTTGGTTTCGTTGCTTCGGTTTGTGCCGTTGACTTTGGTTCTTCTGTAGTGGTGGCTTCAGATGCTTCCGTTGTTATTGTCTCTTCCTCTGTTGTTGACTGTTCTGTCGTCGTTGCTTCAGAGGATGCCGTTGTATCAGTTCTTGTTGTTTCGGTTTGTTCCGTTGTCATTGATGCTTCTGTAGTGGTGGGTTCAGATGCGTCCGTTGTTATTGTTTCTTCCTCTGCTGTTGAATTTTCTGTCGTCGTTGCTTCAGAGGATGGCGTTGTATCAGTTCTTGTTGTTTCGGTTTGTTCCGTTGTCTTTGATTCTTCTGTAGTGGTGGGTTCAGATGCGCCCGTTGTTATTGTTTCTTCCTCTGTTGTTGACTCTTCTGTCGTCGTTGCTTCAGAGGATGCCGCTGTATCAGCTCTTGTTGTTTCGGTTTGTTCCGTTGTATCAGTTCTTGTTGTTTCGGTTTCTTCCGTTGTCTTTGATTCTTTTGTAGTGGTGGGTTCAGATGCGTCCGTTGTTATTGTTTCTTCCTCTGTTGTTGACTCTTCTGTCGTCGTTGCTTCAGAGGATGCCGTTGTATCAGCTCTTGTTGTTTCGGTTTGTTCCGTTGTATCTGGTCTTGTTGTTTCGGTTTCTTCCGTTGTCTTTGATTCTTCTGTAGTGGTGGGTTCAGATGCGTCCGTTGTTATTGTTTCTTCCTCTGTTGTTGACTCTTCTGTCGTCGTTGCTTCAGAGGATGCCGTTGTATCAGCTCTTGTTGTTTCGGTTTGTTCCGTTGTATCAGTTCTTGTTGTTTCGGTTTGTTCCGTTGTCTTTGAATCTTCTGTAGTGTTGGGTTCAGATGCGTCCGTTGTTATTGTTTCTTCCTCTGTTCTTGACTTTTCTGTCGTCGTTGCTTCAGAGGATGCCGTTGTATCAGCTCTTGTTGTTTCGGTTTGTTCCGTTGTATCAGGTCTTGTTGTTTCGGTTAGTTCCGTTGTCTTTGATTCTTCTGTAGTGGTGGGTTCAGATGCGTCCGTTGTTATTGTTTCTTTCTCTGTTGTTGACTTTTCTGTTGTCGTTGCTTCAGAGGATGCCGTTGTATCAGCTCTTGTTGTTTCGGTTTGTTCCGTTGTATCAGGTCTTGTTGTTTCGGTTTGTTCCGTTGTCTTTGATTCTTCTGTAGTGTTGGGTTCAGATGCGTCCGTTGTTATTGTTTCTTCCTCTGTTCTTGACTTTTCTGTCGTCGTTGCTTCAGAGGATGCCGTTGTATCAGCTCTTGTTGTTTCGGTTTGTTCCGTTGTATCAGGTCTTGTTGTTTCGGTTTCGTCCGTTGTCTTTGATTCTTCTGTAGTGGTGGGTTCAGATGCGTCCGTTGTTATTGTTTCTTCCTCTGTTGTTGACTCTTCTGTCGTCGTTGCTTCAGAGGATGCCGTTGTATCAGCTCTTGTTGTTTCGGTTTGTTCCGTTGTATCAGTTCTTGTTGTTTCGGTTTGTTCCGTTGTCTTTGATTCTTCTGTAGTGGTGGGTTCAGATGCGTCCGTTGTTATTGTTTCTTTCTCTATTGTTGACTTTTCTGTCGTCGTTGATTCAGAGGATGCCGTTGTATCAGCTCTTGTTGTTTCGGTTTGTTCCGTTGTATCAGTTCTTGTTGTTTCGGTTTGTTCCGTTGTCTTTGATTCTTCTGTAGTGGTGGGTTCAGATGCGTCCGTTGTTATTGTTTCTTTCTCTGTTGTTGACTTCTCTGTCGTCGTTGCTTCAGAGGATGCCGTTGTATCAGCTCTTGTTGTTTCGGTTTGTTCCGTTGTATCAGCTCTTGTTGTTTCGGTTTGTTCCATTGTCTGTGATTCTTCTGTAGTGGTGGGTTCAGATGCGTCCGTTGTTATTGTTTCTTCCTCTGTTCTTGACTTTTCTGTCGTCGTTGCTTCAGAGGATGCCGTTGTATCAGCTCTTGTTGTTTCGGTTTGTTCCGTTGTATCAGTTCTTGTTGTTTCGGTTTGTTCCGTTGTCTTTGATTCTTCTGCAGTGGTGGGTTCAGATGCGTCCGTTGTTATTGTTTCTTTCTCTGTTGTTGACTTTTCTGTCGTCGTTGCTTCAGAGGATGCCATTGTATCAGCTCTTGTTGTTTCGGTTTGTTCCGTTGTCTGTGATTCTTCTGTAGTGGTGGGTTCAGATGCCTCCGTTGTTATTGTTTCTTCCTCTGTTCTTGACTTTTCTGTCGTCGTTGCTTCAGAGGATGCCGTTGTATCAGCTCTTGTTGTTTCGGTTTGTTCCGTTGTATCAGTTCTTGTTGTTTCGGTTTGTTCCGTTGTCTTTGATTCTTCTGTAGTGTTGGGTTCAGATGCGTCCGTTGTTATTGTTTCTTCCTCTGTTGTTGACTTTTCTGTCGTCGTTGCTTCAGAGGATACCGTTGTATCAGTTCTTGTTGTTTCGGTTTGTTCCGTTGTATCAGTTCTTGTTGTTTCGGTTTGTTCCGTTGTCTTTGATTCTTCTGTAGTGGTGGGTTCAGATGCGTCCGTTGTTATTGTTTCTTCCTCTGTTCTTGACTTTTCCGTCGTCGTTGCTTCAGAGGATGCCGTTGTATCAGCTCTTGTTGTTTCGGTTTGTTCCGTTGTATCAGGTCTTGTTGTTTCGGTTTGTTCCGTTGTCTTTGATTCTTCTGTAGTGGTGGGTTCAGATGCGTCCGTTGTTATTGTTTCTTTCTCTGTTGTTGACTCTTCTGTCGTCGTTGCTTCAGAGGATGCCGTTGTATCAGCTCTTGTTGTTTCGGTTTGTTCCATTGTATCAGTTCTTGTTGTTTCGGTTTGTTCCGTTGTCTTTGATTCTTCTGTAGTGGTGGGTTCAGATGCGTCCGTTGTTATTGTTTCTTCCTCTGTTCTTGACTTTTCTGTCGTCGTTGCTTCAGAGGATGCCGTTGTATCAGTTCTTGTTGTTTCGGATTGTTCCGTTGTATCAGGTCTTGTTGTTTCGGTTTGTTCCGTTGTCTTTGATTCTTCTCTAGTGGTGGGTTCAGATGCGTCCGTTGTTATTGTTTCTTTCTCTGTTGTTGACTTTTCTGTCGTCGTTGCTTCAGAGGATGCCGTTGTATCAGCTCTTGCTGTTTCGGTTTGTTCCGTTGTATCAGGTCTTGTTGTTTCGGTTTGTTCCGTTGTCTTTGATTCTTCTGTAGTGGTGGGTTCAGATGCGTCCGTTGTTATTGTTTCTTCCTCTGTTGTTGACTTATCTGTCGTCGTTGCTTCAGAGGATGCCGTTGTATCAGCTCTTGTTGTTTCGGTTTGTTCCGTTGTATCAGCTCTTGTTGTTTCGGTTTGTTCCGTTGTCTGTGATTCTTCTGTAGTGGTGGGTCCAGATGCGTCCGTTGTTATTGTTTCTTCCTCTGTTCTTGACTTTTCTGTCGTCGTTGCTTCAGAGGATGCCGTTGTATCAGCTCTTGTTGTTTCGGTTTGTTCCGTTGTCTTTGATTCTTCTGTAGTGGTGGGTTCAGATGCGTCCGTTGTTATTGTTTCTTCCTCTGTTCTTGACTTTTCTGTCGTCGTTGCTTCAGAGGATGCCGTTGTATCAGCTCTTGTTGTTTCGGTTTGTTCCGTTGTATCTGGTCTTGTTGTTTCGGTTTCTTCCGTTGTCTTTGATTCTTCTGTAGTGGTGGGTTCAGATGCGTCCGTTGTTATTGTTTCTTCCTCTGTTGTTGACTCTTCTGTCGTCGTTGCTTCAGAGGATGCCGTTGTATCAGCTCTTGTTGTTTCGGTTTGTTCCGTTGTATCAGTTCTTGTTGTTTCGGTTTGTTCCGTTGTCTTTGAATCTTCTGTAGTGTTGGGTTCAGATGCGTCCGTTGTTATTGTTTCTTCCTCTGTTCTTGACTTTTCTGTCGTCGTTGCTTCAGAGGATGCCGTTGTATCAGCTCTTGTTGTTTCGGTTTGTTCCGTTGTATCAGGTCTTGTTGTTTCGGTTTCTTCCGTTGTCTTTGATTCTTCTGTAGTGGTGGGTTCAGATGCGTCCGTTGTTATTGTTTCTTCCTCTGTTGTTGACTCTTCTGTCGTCGTTGCTTCAGAGGATGCCGTTGTATCAGCTCTTGTTGTTTCGGTTTGTTCCGTTGTATCAGGTCTTGTTGTTTCGGTTTCTTCCGTTGTCTTTGATTCTTCTGTAGTGGTGGGTTCAGATGCGTCCGTTGTTATTGTTTCTTCCTCTGTTGTTGACTCTTCTGTCGTCGTTGCTTCAGAGGATGCCGTTGTATCAGCTCTTGTTGTTTCGGTTTGTTCCGTTGTATCAGGTCTTGTTGTTTCGGTTTCTTCCGTTGTCTTTGATTCTTCTGTAGTGGTGGGTTCAGATGCGTCCGTTGTTATTGTTTCTTCCTCTGTTGTTGACTCTTCTGTCGTCGTTGCTTCAGAGGATGCCGTTGTATCAGCTCTTGTTGTTTCGGTTTGTTCCGTTGTATCAGGTCTTGTTGTTTCGGTTTCTTCCGTTGTCTTTGATTCTTCTGTAGTGGTGGGTTCAGATGCGTCCGTTGTTATTGTTTCTTCCTCTGTTGTTGACTCTTCTGTCGTCGTTGCTTCAGAGGATGCCGTTGTATCAGCTCTTGTTGTTTCGGTTTGTTCCGTTGTATCAGGTCTTGTTGTTTCGGTTTCTTCCGTTGTCTTTGATTCTTCTGTAGTGGTGGGTTCAGATGCGTCCGTTGTTATTGTCTCTTCCTCTGTTGTTGACTCTTCTGTCGTCGTTGCTTCAGAGGATGCCGTTGTATCAGTTCTTGTTGTTTCGGTTTGTTCCGTTGTATCAGGTCTTGTTGTTTCCGTTTGTTCCGTTGTCTTTGATTCTTCTGTAGTGGTGGGTTCAGATGCGTCCGTTGTTATTGTTTCTTCCTCTGTTGTTGACTTATCTGTCGTCGTTGCTTCAGAGGATGCCGTTGTATCAGCTCTTGTTGTTTCGGTTTGTTCCGTTGTATCAGCTCTTGTTGTTTCGGTTTGTTCCGTTGTCTGTGATTCTTCTGTAGTGGTGGGTCCAGATGCGTCCGTTGTTATTGTTTCTTCCTCTGTTCTTGACTTTTCTGTCGTCGTTGCTTCAGAGGATGCCGTTGTATCAGCTCTTGTTGTTTCGGCTTGTTCCGTTGTCTTTGATTCTTCTGTAGTGGTGGGTTCAGATGCGTCCGTTGTTATTGTTTCTTCCTCTGTTCTTGACTTTTCTGTCGTCGTTGCTTCAGAGGATGCCGTTGTATCAGCTCTTGTTGTTTCGGTTTGTTCCGCTGTATCAGGTCTTGTTGTTTCGGTTTCTTCCGCTGTCTTTGATTCTTCTGTAGTGGTGGGTTCAGATGCTTCCGTTGTTATTGTTTCTTCCTCTGTTGTTGACTCTTCTGTCGTCGTTGCTTCAGAGGATGCCGTTGTATCAGCTCTTGTTGTTTCGGTTTGTTCCGTTGTATCAGTTCTTGTTGTTTCGGTTTGTTCCGTTGTCTTTGATTCTTCTGTAGTGTTGGGTTCAGACGCGTCCGTTGTTATTGTTTCTTCCTTTGTTCTTGACTTTTCTGTCGTCGTTGCTTCAGAGGATGCCGTTGTATCAGCTCTTGTTGTTTCGGTTTGTTCCGTTGTATCAGGTCTTGTTGTTTCGGTTTCTTCCGTTGTCTTTGATTCTTCTGTAGTGGTGGGTTCAGATGCGTCCGTTGTTATTGTTTCTTCCTCTGTTGTTGACTCTTCTGTCGTCGTTGCTTCAGAGGATGCCGTTGTATCAGCTCTTGTTGTTTCGGTTTGTTCCGTTGTATCAGGTCTTGTTGTTTCGGTTTCTTCCGTTGTCTTTGATTCTTCTGTAGTGGTGGGTTCAGATGCGTCCGTTGTTATTGTTTCTTCCTCTGTTGTTGACTCTTCTGTCGTCGTTGCTTCAGAGGATGCCGTTGTATCAGCTCTTGTTGTTTCGGTTTGTTCCGTTGTATCAGGTCTTGTTGTTTCGGTTTCTTCCGTTGTCTTTGATTCTTCTGTAGTGGTGGGTTCAGATGCGTCCGTTGTTATTGTTTCTTCCTCTGTTGTTGACTCTTCTGTCGTCGTTGCTTCAGAGGATGCCGTTGTATCAGCTCTTGTTGTTTCGGTTTGTTCCGTTGTATCAGGTCTTGTTGTTTCGGTTTCTTCCGTTGTCTTTGATTCTTCTGTAGTGGTGGGTTCAGATGCGTCCGTTGTTATTGTTTCTTCCTCTGTTGTTGACTCTTCTGTCGTCGTTGCTTCAGAGGATGCCGTTGTATCAGCTCTTGTTGTTTCGGTTTGTTCCGTTGTATCAGGTCTTGTTGTTTCGGTTTCTTCCGTTGTCTTTGATTCTTCTGTAGTGGTGGGTTCAGATGCGTCCGTTGTTATTGTTTCTTCCTCTGTTGTTGACTCTTCTGTCGTCGTTGCTTCAGAGGATGCCGTTGTATCAGCTCTTGTTGTTTCGGTTTGTTCCGTTGTATCAGGTCTTGTTGTTTCGGTTTCTTCCGTTGTCTTTGATTCTTCTGTAGTGGTGGGTTCAGATGCGTCCGTTGTTATTGTCTCTTCCTCTGTTGTTGACTCTTCTGTCGTCGTTGCTTCAGAGGATGCCGTTGTATCAGTTCTTGTTGTTTCGGTTTGTTCCGTTGTATCAGGTCTTGTTGTTTCCGTTTGTTCCGTTGTCTTTGATTCTTCTGTAGTGGTGGGTTCAGATGCGTCCGTTGTTATTGTTTCTTCCTCTGTTGTTGACTTATCTGTCGTCGTTGCTTCAGAGGATGCCGTTGTATCAGCTCTTGTTGTTTCGGTTTGTTCCGTTGTATCAGGTCTTGTTGTTTCGGTTTCTTCCGTTGTCTTTGATTCTTCTGTAGTGGTGGGTTCAGATGCGTCCGTTGTTATTGTTTCTTCCTCTGTTGTTGACTCTTCTGTCGTCGTTGCTTCAGAGGATGCCGTTGTATCAGCTCTTGTTGTTTCGGTTTGTTCCGTTGTATCAGGTCTTGTTGTTTCGGTTTCTTCCGTTGTCTTTGATTCTTCTGTAGTGGTGGGTTCAGATGCGTCCGTTGTTATTGTTTCTTCCTCTGTTGTTGACTCTTCTGTCGTCGTTGCTTCAGAGGATGCCGTTGTATCAGCTCTTGTTGTTTCGGTTTGTTCCGTTGTATCAGGTCTTGTTGTTTCGGTTTCTTCCGTTGTCTTTGATTCTTCTGTAGTGGTGGGTTCAGATGCGTCCGTTGTTATTGTTTCTTCCTCTGTTGTTGACTCTTCTGTCGTCGTTGCTTCAGAGGATGCCGTTGTCTCAGCTCTTGTTGTTTCGGTTTGTTCCGTTGTATCAGGTCTTGTTGTTTCGGTTTCTTCCGTTGTCTTTGATTCTTCTGTAGTGGTGGGTTCAGATGCGTCCGTTGTTATTGTTTCTTCCTCTGTTGTTGACTCTTTTGTCGTCGTTGCTTCAGAGGATGCCGTTGTATCAGTTCTTGTTGTTTCGGTTTGTTCCGTTGTATCAGGTCTTGTTGTTTCGGTTTCTTCCGTTGTCTTTGATTCTTCTGTAGTGGTGGGTTCAGATGCGTCCGTTGTTATTGTTTCTTCCTCTGTTGTTGACTCTTCTGTCGTCGTTGCTTCAGAGGATGCCGTTGTATCAGCTCTTGTTGTTTCGGTTTGTTCCGTTGTATCAGGTCTTGTTGTTTCGGTTTCTTCCGTTGTCTTTGATTCTTCTGTAGTGGTGGGTTCAGATGCGTCCGTTGTTATTGTCTCTTCCTCTGTTGTTGACTCTTCTGTCGTCGTTGCTTCAGAGGATGCCGTTGTATCAGTTCTTGTTGTTTCGGTTTGTTCCGTTGTATCAGGTCTTGTTGTTTCCGTTTGTTCCGTTGTCTTTGATTCTTCTGTAGTGGTGGGTTCAGATGCGTCCGTTGTTATTGTTTCTTCCTCTGTTGTTGACTTATCTGTCGTCGTTGCTTCAGAGGATGCCGTTGTATCAGCTCTTGTTGTTTCGGTTTGTTCCGTTGTATCAGCTCTTGTTGTTTCGGTTTGTTCCGTTGTCTGTGATTCTTCTGTAGTGGTGGGTCCAGATGCGTCCGTTGTTATTGTTTCTTCCTCTGTTCTTGACTTTTCTGTCGTCGTTGCTTCAGAGGATGCCGTTGTATCAGCTCTTGTTGTTTCGGTTTGTTCCGTTGTCTTTGATTCTTCTGTAGTGGTGGGTTCAGATGCGTCCGTTGTTATTGTTTCTTCCTCTGTTCTTGACTTTTCTGTCGTCGTTGCTTCAGAGGATGCCGTTGTATCAGCTCTTGTTGTTTCGGTTTGTTCCGCTGTATCAGGTCTTGTTGTTTCGGTTTCTTCCGCTGTCTTTGATTCTTCTGTAGTGGTGGGTTCAGATGCTTCCGTTGTTATTGTTTCTTCCTCTGTTGTTGACTCTTCTGTCGTCGTTGCTTCAGAGGATGCCGTTGTATCAGCTCTTGTTGTTTCGGTTTGTTCCGTTGTATCAGTTCTTGTTGTTTCGGTTTGTTCCGTTGTCTTTGATTCTTCTGTAGTGTTGGGTTCAGATGCGTCCGTTGTTATTGTTTCTTCCTCTGTTGTTGACTCTTCTGTCGTCGTTGCTTCAGAGGATGCCGTTGTATCAGCTCTTGTTGTTTCGGTTTGTTCCGTTGTATCAGGTCTTGTTGTTTCGGTTTCTTCCGTTGTCTTTGATTCTTCTGTAGTGGTGGGTTCAGATGCGTCCGTTGTTATTGTCTCTTCCTCTGTTGTTGACTCTTCTGTCGTCGTTGCTTCAGAAGATGCCGTTGTATCAGTTCTTGTTGTTTCGGTTTGTTCCGTTGTATCAGGTCTTGTTGTTTCCGTTTGTTCCGTTGTCTTTGATTCTTCTGTAGTGGTGGGTTCAGATGCGTCCGTTGTTATTGTTTCTTCCTCTGTTGTTGACTTATCTGTCGTCGTTGCTTCAGAGGATGCCGTTGTATCAGCTCTTGTTGTTTCGGTTTGTTCCGTTGTATCAGCTCTTGTTGTTTCGGTTTGTTCCGTTGTCTGTGATTCTTCTGTAGTGGTGGGTCCAGATGCGTCCGTTGTTATTGTTTCTTCCTCTGTTCTTGACTTTTCTGTCGTCGTTGCTTCAGAGGATGCCGTTGTATCAGCTCTTGTTGTTTCGGTTTGTTCCGTTGTCTTTGATTCTTCTGTAGTGGTGGGTTCAGATGCGTCCGTTGTTATTGTTTCTTCCTCTGTTGTTGACTTATCTGTCGTCGTTGCTTCAGAGGATGCCGTTGTATCAGCTCTTGTTGTTTCGGTTTGTTCCGTTGTATCAGCTCTTGTTGTTTCGGTTTGTTCCGTTGTCTGTGATTCTTCTGTAGTGGTGGGTCCAGATGCGTCCGTTGTTATTGTTTCTTCCTCTGTTCTTGACTTTTCTGTCGTCGTTGCTTCAGAGGATGCCGTTGTATCAGCTCTTGTTGTTTCGGCTTGTTCCGTTGTCTTTGATTCTTCTGTAGTGGTGGGTTCAGATGCGTCCGTTGTTATTGTTTCTTCCTCTGTTCTTGACTTTTCTGTCGTCGTTGCTTCAGAGGATGCCGTTGTATCAGCTCTTGTTGTTTCGGTTTGTTCCGTTGTATCAGGTCTTGTTGTTTCGGTTTCTTCCGTTGTCTTTGATTCTTCTGTAGTGGTGGGTTCAGATGCGTCCGTTGTTATTGTTTCTTCCTCTGTTGTTGACTCTTCTGTCGTCGTTGCTTCAGAGGATGCCGTTGTATCAGCTCTTGTTGTTTCGGTTTGTTCCGTTGTGTCAGGTCTTGTTGTTTCGGTTTCTTCCGTTGTCTTTGATTCTTCTGTAGTGGTGGGTTCAGATGCGGCCGTTGTTATTGTTTCTTCCTCTGTTGTTGACTCTTTTGTCGTCGTTGCTTCAGAGGATGCCGTTGTATCAGCTCTTGTTGTTTCGGTTTGTTCCGTTGTATCAGGTCTTGTTGTTTCGGTTTCTTCCGTTGTCTTTGATTCTTCTGTAGTGGTGGGTTCAGATGCGTCCGTTGTTATTGTTTCTTCCTCTGTTGTTGACTCTTCTGTCGTCGTTGCTTCAGAGGATGCCGTTGTATCAGCTCTTGTTGTTTCGGTTTGTTCCGTTGTATCAGGTCTTGTTGTTTCGGTTTCTTCCGTTGTCTTTGATTCTTCTGTAGTGGTTGGTTCAGATGCGTCCGTTGTTATTGTTTCTTCCTCTGTTGTTGACTCTTCTGTCGTCGTTGCTTCAGAGGATGCCGTTGTATCAGCTCTTGTTGTTTCGGTTTGTTCCGTTGTATCAGGTCTTGTTGTTTCGGTTTCTTCCGTTGTCTTTGATTCTTCTGTAGTGGTGGGTTCAGATGCGTCCATTGTTATTGTTTCTTCCTCTGTTGTTGACTCTTCTGTCGTCGTTGCTTCAGAGGATGCCGTTGTATCAGCTCTTGTTGTTTCGGTTTGTTCCGTTGTATCAGGTCTTGTTGTTTCGGTTTCTTCCGTTGTCTTTGATTCTTCTGTAGTGGTGGGTTCAGATGCGTCCGTTGTCATTGTTTCTTCCTCTGTTGTTGACTCTTCTGTCGTCGTTGCTTCAGAGGATGCCGTTGTATCAGCTCTTGTTGTTTCGGTTTGTTCCGTTGTATCAGGTCTTATTGTTTCGGTTTCTTCCGTTGTCTTTGATTCTTCTGTAGTGGTGGGTTCAGATGCGTCCGTTGTTATTGTTTCTTCCTCTGTTGTTGACTTTTCTGTCGTCGTTGCTTCAGAGGATACCGTTGTATCAGTTCTTGTTGTTTCGGTTTGTTCCGTTGTATCAGTTCTTGTTGTTTCGGTTTGTTCCGTTGTCTTTGATTCTTCTGTAGTGGTGGGTTCAGATGCGTCCGTTGTTATTGTTTCTTCCTCTGTTCTTGACTTTTCCGTCGTCGTTGCTTCAGAGGATGCCGTTGTATCAGCTCTTGTTGTTTCGGTTTGTTCCGTTGTATCAGGTCTTGTTGTTTCGGTTTGTTCCGTTGTCTTTGATTCTTCTGTAGTGGTGGGTTCAGATGCGTCCGTTGTTATTGTTTCTTTCTCTGTTGTTGACTCTTCTGTCGTCGTTGCTTCAGAGGATGCCGTTGTATCAGCTCTTGTTGTTTCGGTTTGTTCCATTGTATCAGTTCTTGTTGTTTCGGTTTGTTCCGTTGTCTTTGATTCTTCTGTAGTGGTGGGTTCAGATGCGTCCGTTGTTATTGTTTCTTCCTCTGTTCTTGACTTTTCTGTCGTCGTTGCTTCAGAGGATGCCGTTGTATCAGTTCTTGTTGTTTCGGATTGTTCCGTTGTATCAGGTCTTGTTGTTTCGGTTTGTTCCGTTGTCTTTGATTCTTCTCTAGTTGTGGGTTCAGATGCGTCCGTTGTTATTGTTTCTTTCTCTGTTGTTGACTTTTCTGTCGTCGTTGCTTCAGAGGATGCCGTTGTATCAGCTCTTGTTGTTTCGGTTTGTTCCGTTGTATCAGGTCTTGTTGTTTCGGTTTGTTCCGTTGTCTTTGATTCTTCTGTAGTGGTGGGTTCAGATGCGTCCGTTGTTATTGTTTCTTCCTCTGTTGTTGACTTATCTGTCGTCGTTGCTTCAGAGGATGCCGTTGTATCAGCTCTTGTTGTTTCGGTTTGTTCCGTTGTATCAGCTCTTGTTGTTTCGGTTTGTTCCGTTGTCTGTGATTCTTCTGTAGTGGTGGGTCCAGATGCGTCCGTTGTTATTGTTTCTTCCTCTGTTCTTGACTTTTCTGTCGTCGTTGCTTCAGAGGATGCCGTTGTATCAGCTCTTGTTGTTTCGGTTTGTTCCGTTGTCTTTGATTCTTCTGTAGTGGTGGGTTCAGATGCGTCCGTTGTTATTGTTTCTTCCTCTGTTCTTGACTTTTCTGTCGTCGTTGCTTCAGAGGATGCCGTTGTATCAGCTCTTGTTGTTTCGGTTTGTTCCGCTGTATCAGGTCTTGTTGTTTCGGTTTCTTCCGCTGTCTTTGATTCTTCTGTAGTGGTGGGTTCAGATGCTTCCGTTGTTATTGTTTCTTCCTCTGTTGTTGACTCTTCTGTCGTCGTTGCTTCAGAGGATGCCGTTGTATCAGCTCTTGTTGTTTCGGTTTGTTCCGTTGTATCAGTTCTTGTTGTTTCGGTTTGTTCCGTTGTCTTTGATTCTTCTGTAGTGTTGGGTTCAGATGCGTCCGTTGTTATTGTTTCTTCCTCTGTTCTTGACTTTTCTGTCGTCGTTGCTTCAGAGGATGCCGTTGTATCAGCTCTTGTTGTTTCGGTTTCTTCCGTTGTATCAGGTCTTGTTGTTTCGGTTTCTTCCGTTGTCTTTGATTCTTCTGTAGTGGTGGGTTCAGATGCGTCCGTTGTTATTGTTTCTTCCTCTGTTGTTGACTCTTCTGTCGTCGTTGCTTCAGAGGATGCCGTTGTATCAGCTCTTGTTGTTTCGGTTTGTTCCGTTGTATCAGGTCTTGTTGTTTCGGTTTCTTCCGTTGTCTTTGATTCTTCTGTAGTGGTGGGTTCAGATGCGTCCGTTGTTATTGTTTCTTCCTCTGTTGTTGACTCTTCTGTCGTCGTTGCTTCAGAGGATGCCGTTGTATCAGCTCTTGTTGTTTCGGTTTGTTCCGTTGTATCAGGTCTTGTTGTTTCGGTTTCTTCCGTTGTCTTTGATTCTTCTGTAGTGGTGGGTTCAGATGCGTCCGTTGTTATTGTTTCTTCCTCTGTTGTTGACTCTTCTGTCGTCGTTGCTTCAGAGGATGCCGTTGTATCAGCTCTTGTTGTTTCGGTTTGTTCCGTTGTATCAGGTCTTGTTGTTTCGGTTTCTTCCGTTGTCTTTGATTCTTCTGTAGTGGTGGGTTCAGATGCGTCCGTTGTTATTGTTTCTTCCTCTGTTGTTGACTCTTGTGTCGTCGTTGCTTCAGAGGATGCCGTTGTATCAGCTCTTGTTGTTTCGGTTTGTTCCGTTGTATCAGGTCTTGTTGTTTCGGTTTCTTCCGTTGTCTTTGATTCTTCTGTAGTGGTGGGTTCAGATGCGTCCATTGTTATTGTTTCTTCCTCTGTTGTTGACTCTTCTGTCGTCGTTGCTTCAGAGGATGCCGTTGTATCAGCTCTTGTTGTTTCGGTTTGTTCCGTTGTATCAGGTCTTGTTGTTTCGGTTTCTTCCGTTGTCTTTGATTCTTCTGTAGTGGTGGGTTCAGATGCGTCCGTTGTTATTGTCTCTTCCTCTGTTGTTGACTCTTCTGTCGTCGTTGCTTCAGAGGATGCCGTTGTATCAGTTCTTGTTGTTTCGGTTTGTTCCGTTGTATCAGGTCTTGTTGTTTCCGTTTGTTCCGTTGTCTTTGATTCTTCTGTAGTGGTGGGTTCAGATGCGTCCGTTGTTATTGTTTCTTCCTCTGTTGTTGACTTATCTGTTGTCGTTGCTTCAGAGGATGCCGTTGTATCAGCTCTTGTTGTTTCGGTTTGTTCCGTTGTATCAGGTCTTGTTGTTTCGGTTTCTTCCGTTGTCTTTGATTCTTCTGTAGTGGTGGGTTCAGATGCGTCCGTTGTTATTGTTTCTTCCTCTGTTGTTGACTCTTCTGTCGTCGTTGCTTCAGAGGATGCCGTTGTATCAGCTCTTGTTGTTTCGGTTTGTTCCGTTGTGTCAGGTCTTGTTGTTTCGGTTTCTTCCGTTGTCTTTGATTCTTCTGTAGTGGTGGGTTCAGATGCGGCCGTTGTTATTGTTTCTTCCTCTGTTGTTGACTCTTTTGTCGTCGTTGCTTCAGAGGATGCCGTTGTATCAGCTCTTGTTGTTTCGGTTTGTTCCGTTGTATCAGGTCTTGTTGTTTCGGTTTCTTCCGTTGTCTTTGATTCTTCTGTAGTGGTGGGTTCAGATGCGTCCGTTGTTATTGTTTCTTCCTCTGTTGTTGACTCTTCTGTCGTCGTTGCTTCAGAGGATGCCGTTGTATCAGCTCTTGTTGTTTCGGTTTGTTCCGTTGTATCAGGTCTTGTTGTTTCGGTTTCTTCCGTTGTCTTTGATTCTTCTGTAGTGGTTGGTTCAGATGCGTCCGTTGTTATTGTTTCTTCCTCTGTTGTTGACTCTTCTGTCGTCGTTGCTTCAGAGGATGCCGTTGTATCAGCTCTTGTTGTTTCGGTTTGTTCCGTTGTATCAGGTCTTGTTGTTTCGGTTTCTTCCGTTGTCTTTGATTCTTCTGTAGTGGTGGGTTCAGATGCGTCCGTTGTTATTGTTTCTTCCTCTGTTGTTGACTCTTCTGTCGTCGTTGCTTCAGAGGATGCCGTTGTATCAGCTCTTGTTGTTTCGGTTTGTTCCGTTGTATCAGGTCTTGTTGTTTCGGTTAGTTCCGTTGTCTTTGATTCTTCTGTAGTGGTGGGTTCAGATGCGTCCGTTGTTATTGTTTCTTCCTCTGTTGTTGACTCTTCTGTCGTCGTTGCTTCAGAGGATGCCGTTGTATCAGCTCTTGTTGTTTCGGTTTGTTCCGTTGTATCAGGTCTTGTTGTTTCGGTTTCTTCCGTTGTCTTTGATTCTTCTGTAGTGGTGGGTTCAGATGCGTCCGTTGTTATTGTTTCTTCCTCTGTTGTTGACTCTTCTGTCGTCGTTGCTTCAGAGGATGCCGTTGTATCAGCTCTTGTTGTTTCGGTTTGTTCCGTTGTATCAGGTCTTGTTGTTTCGGTTTCTTCCGTTGTCTTTGATTCTTCTGTAGTGGTGGGTTCAGATGCGTCCGTTGTTATTGTTTCTTCCTCTGTTGTTGACTCTTCTGTCGTCGTTGCTTCAGAGGATGCCGTTGTATCAGCTCTTGTTGTTTCGGTTTGTTCCGTTGTATCAGGTCTTGTTGTTTCGGTTTCTTCCGTTGTCTTTGATTCTTCTGTAGTGGTGGGTTCAGATGCGTCCGTTGTTATTGTTTCTTCCTCTGTTGTTGACTCTTCTGTCGTCGTTGCTTCAGAGGATGCCGTTGTATCAACTCTTGTTGTTTCGGTTTGTTCCGTTGTATCAGGTCTTGTTGTTTCGGTTTCTTCCGTTGTCTTTGATTCTTCTGTAGTGGTGGGTTCAGATGCGTCCGTTGTTATTGTTTCTTCCTCTGTTGTTGACTTATCTGTCGTCGTTGCTTCAGAGGATGCCGTTGTATCAGTTCTTGTTGTTTCGGTTTGTTCCGTTGTATCAGGTCTTGTTGTTTCCGTTTGTTCCGTTGTCTTTGATTCTTCTGTAGTGGTGGGTTCAGATGCGTCCGTTGTTATTGTTTCTTCCTCTGTTGTTGACTTATCTGTCGTCGTTGCTTCAGAGGATGCCGTTGTATCAGCTCTTGTTGTTTCGGTTTGTTCCGTTGTATCAGGTCTTGTTGTTTCGGTTTCTTCCGTTGTCTTTGATTCTTCTGTAGTGGTGGGTTCAGATGCGTCCGTTGTTATTGTTTCTTCCTCTGTTGTTGACTCTTCTGTCGTCGTTGCTTCAGAGGATGCCGTTGTATCAGCTCTTGTTGTTTCGGTTTGTTCCGTTGTGTCAGGTCTTGTTGTTTCGGTTTCTTCCGTTGTCTTTGATTCTTCTGTAGTGGTGGGTTCAGATGCGGCCGTTGTTATTGTTTCTTCCTCTGTTGTTGACTCTTCTGTCGTCGTTGCTTCAGAGGATGCCGTTGTATCAGCTCTTGTTGTTTCGGTTTGTTCCGTTGTATCAGGTCTTGTTGTTTCGGTTTCTTCCGTTGTCTTTGATTCTTCTGTAGTGGTGGGTTCAGATGCGTCCGTTGTTATTGTCTCTTCCTCTGTTGTTGACTCTTCTGTCGTCGTTGCTTCAGAGGATGCCGTTGTATCAGTTCTTGTTGTTTCGGTTTGTTCCGTTGTATCAGGTCTTGTTGTTTCCGTTTGTTCCGTTGTCTTTGATTCTTCTGTAGTGGTGGGTTCAGATGCGTCCGTTGTTATTGTTTCTTCCTCTGTTGTTGACTTATCTGTCGTCGTTGCTTCAGAGGATGCCGTTGTATCAGCTCTTGTTGTTTCGGTTTGTTCCGTTGTATCAGGTCTTGTTGTTTCGGTTTCTTCCGTTGTCTTTGATTCTTCTGTAGTGGTGGGTTCAGATGCGTCCGTTGTTATTGTTTCTTCCTCTGTTGTTGACTCTTCTGTCGTCGTTGCTTCAGAGGATGCCGTTGTATCAGCTCTTGTTGTTTCGGTTTGTTCCGTTGTGTCAGGTCTTGTTGTTTCGGTTTCTTCCGTTGTCTTTGATTCTTCTGTAGTGGTGGGTTCAGATGCGGCCGTTGTTATTGTTTCTTCCTCTGTTGTTGACTCTTTTGTCGTCGTTGCTTCAGAGGATGCCGTTGTATCAGCTCTTGTTGTTTCGGTTTGTTCCGTTGTATCAGGTCTTGTTGTTTCGGTTTCTTCCGTTGTCTTTGATTCTTCTGTAGTGGTGGGTTCAGATGCGTCCGTTGTTATTGTTTCTTCCTCTGTTGTTGACTCTTCTGTCGTCGTTGCTTCAGAGGATGCCGTTGTATCAGCTCTTGTTGTTTCGGTTTGTTCCGTTGTATCAGGTCTTGTTGTTTCGGTTTCTTCCGTTGTCTTTGATTCTTCTGTAGTGGTTGGTTCAGATGCGTCCGTTGTTATTGTTTCTTCCTCTGTTGTTGACTCTTCTGTCGTCGTTGCTTCAGAGGATGCCGTTGTATCAGCTCTTGTTGTTTCGGTTTGTTCCGTTGTATCAGGTCTTGTTGTTTCGGTTTCTTCCGTTGTCTTTGATTCTTCTGTAGTGGTGGGTTCAGATGCGTCCGTTGTTATTGTTTCTTCCTCTGTTGTTGACTCTTCTGTCGTCGTTGCTTCAGAGGATGCCGTTGTATCAGCTCTTGTTGTTTCGGTTTGTTCCGTTGTATCAGGTCTTGTTGTTTCGGTTTCTTCCGTTGTCTTTGATTCTTCTGTAGTGGTGGGTTCAGATGCGTCCGTTGTTATTGTTTCTTCCTCTGTTGTTGACTCTTCTGTCGTCGTTGCTTCAGAGGATGCCGTTGTATCAGCTCTTGTTGTTTCGGTTTGTTCCGTTGTATCAGGTCTTGTTGTTTCGGTTTCTTCCGTTGTCTTTGATTCTTCTGTAGTGGTGGGTTCAGATGCGTCCGTTGTTATTGTCTCTTCCTCTGTTGTTGACTCTTCTGTCGTCGTTGCTTCAGAGGATGCCGTTGTATCAGCTCTTGTTGTTTCGGTTTGTTCCGTTGTCTTTGATTCTTCTGTAGTGGTGGGTTCAGATGCGTCCGTTGTTATTGTTTCTTCCTCTGTTCTTGACTTTTCTGTCGTCGTTGCTTCAGAGGATGCCGTTGTATCAGCTCTTGTTGTTTCGGTTTGTTCCGTTGTATCAGGTCTTGTTGTTTCGGTTTCTTCCGTTGTCTTTGATTCTTCTGTAGTGGTGGGTTCAGATGCGTCCGTTGTTATTGTTTCTTCCTCTGTTCTTGACTTTTCTGTCGTCGTTGCTTCAGAGGGTGCCGTTGTATCAGCTCTTGTTGTTTCGGTTTGTTCCGTTGTATCAGGTCTTGTTGTTTCGGTTTCTTCCGTTGTCTTTGATTCTTCTGTAGTGGTGGGTTCAGATGCGTCCGTTGTTATTGTCTCTTCCTCTGTTGTTGACTCTTCTGTCGTCGTTGCTTCAGAGGATGCCGTTGTATCAGCTCTTGTTGTTTCGGTTTGTTCCGTTGTCTTTGATTCTTCTGTAGTGGTGGGTTCAGATGCGTCCGTTGTTATTGTTTCTTCCTCTGTTCTTGACTTTTCTGTCGTCGTTGCTTCAGAGGATGCCGTTGTATCAGCTCTTGTTGTTTCGGTTTGTTCCGTTGTATCAGGTCTTGTTGTTTCGGTTTCTTCCGTTGTCTTTGATTCTTCTGTAGTGGTGGGTTCAGATGCGTCCGTTGTTATTGTTTCTTCCTCTGTTGTTGACTCTTCTGTCGTCGTTGCTTCAGAGGATGCCGGTGTATCAGCTCCTGTTGTTTCGGTTTGTTCCGTTGTATCAGGTCTTGTTGTTTCGGTTTCTTCCGTTGTCTTTGATTCTTCTGTAGTGGTGGGTTCAGATGCGTCCGTTGTTATTGTTTCTTCCTCTGTTGTTGACTCTTCTGTCGTCGTTGCTTCAGAGGATGCCGTTGTATCAGCTCTTGTTGTTTCGGTTTGTTCCGTTGTATCAGGTCTTGTTGTTTCGGTTTCTTCCGTTGTCTTTGATTCTTCTGTAGTGGTGGGTTCAGATGCGTCCGTTGTTATTGTTTCTTCCTCTGTTGTTGACTCTTCTGTCGTCGTTGCTTCAGAGGATGCCGTTGTATCAGCTCTTGTTGTTTCGGTTTGTTCCGTTGTATCAGGTCTTGTTGTTTCCGTTTCTTCCGTTGTCTTTGATTCTTCTGTAGTGGTGGGTTCAGATGCGTCCGTTGTTATTGTTTCTTCCTCTGTTGTTGACTCTTCTGTCGTCGTTGCTTCAGAGGATGCCGTTGTATCAGCTCTTGTTGTTTCGGTTTGTTCCGTTGTATCAGGTCTTGTTGTTTCGGTTTCTTCCGTTGTCTTTGATTCTTCTGTAGTGGTGGGTTCAGATGCGTCCGTTGTTATTGTCTCTTCCTCTGTTGTTGACTCTTCTGTCGTCGTTGCTTCAGAGGATGCCGTTGTATCAGTTCTTGTTGTTTCGGTTTGTTCCGTTGTATCAGGTCTTGTTGTTTCCGTTTGTTCCGTTGTCTTTGATTCTTCTGTAGTGGTGGGTTCAGATGCGTCCGTTGTTATTGTTTCTTCCTCTGTTGTTGACTTATCTGTCGTCGTTGCTTCAGAGGATGCCGTTGTATCAGCTCTTGTTGTTTCGGTTTGTTCCGTTGTATCAGGTCTTGTTGTTTCGGTTTCTTCCGTTGTCTTTGATTCTTCTGTAGTGGTGGGTTCAGATGCGTCCGTTGTTATTGTTTCTTCCTCTGTTGTTGACTCTTCTGTCGTCGTTGCTTCAGAGGATGCCGTTGTATCAGCTCTTGTTGTTTCGGTTTGTTCCGTTGTGTCAGGTCTTGTTGTTTCGGTTTCTTCCGTTGTCTTTGATTCTTCTGTAGTGGTGGGTTCAGATGCGGCCGTTGTTATTGTTTCTTCCTCTGTTGTTGACTCTTTTGTCGTCGTTGCTTCAGAGGATGCCGTTGTATCAGCTCTTGTTGTTTCGGTTTGTTCCGTTGTATCAGGTCTTGTTGTTTCGGTTTCTTCCGTTGTCTTTGATTCTTCTGTAGTGGTGGGTTCAGATGCGTCCGTTGTTATTGTTTCTTCCTCTGTTGTTGACTCTTCTGTCGTCGTTGCTTCAGAGGATGCCGTTGTATCAGCTCTTGTTGTTTCGGTTTGTTCCGTTGTATCAGGTCTTGTTGTTTCGGTTTCTTCCGTTGTCTTTGATTCTTCTGTAGTGGTGGGTTCAGATGCGTCCGTTGTTATTGTTTCTTCCTCTGTTGTTGACTCTTCTGTCGTCGTTGCTTCAGAGGATGCCGTTGTATCAGCTCTTGTTGTTTCGGTTTGTTCCGTTGTATCAGGTCTTGTTGTTTCGGTTTCTTCCGTTGTCTTTGATTCTTCTGTAGTGGTGGGTTCAGATGCGTCCGTTGTTATTGTTTCTTCCTCTGTTGTTGACTCTTCTGTCGTCGTTGCTTCAGAGGATGCCGTTGTATCAGCTCTTGTTGTTTCGGTTTGTTCCGTTGTATCAGGTCTTGTTGTTTCGGTTTCTTCCGTTGTCTTTGATTCTTCTGTAGTGGTGGGTTCAGATGCGTCCGTTGTTATTGTTTCTTCCTCTGTTGTTGACTCTTCTGTCGTCGTTGCTTCAGAGGATGCCGTTGTATCAGCTCTTGTTGTTTCGGTTTGTTCCGTTGTATCAGGTCTTGTTGTTTCGGTTTCTTCCGTTGTCTTTGATTCTTCTGTAGTGGTGGGTTCAGATGCGTCCGTTGTTATTGTCTCTTCCTCTGTTGTTGACTCTTCTGTCGTCGTTGCTTCAGAGGATGCCGTTGTATCAGCTCTTGTTGTTTCGGTTTGTTCCGTTGTCTTTGATTCTTCTGTAGTGGTGGGTTCAGATGCGTCCGTTGTTATTGTTTCTTCCTCTGTTCTTGACTTTTCTGTCGTCGTTGCTTCAGAGGATGCCGTTGTATCAGCTCTTGTTGTTTCGGTTTGTTCCGTTGTATCAGGTCTTGTTGTTTCGGTTTCTTCCGTTGTCTTTGATTCTTCTGTAGTGGTGGGTTCAGATGCGTCCGTTGTTATTGTTTCTTCCTCTGTTCTTGACTTTTCTGTCGTCGTTGCTTCAGAGGATGCCGTTGTATCAGCTCTTGTTGTTTCGGTTTGTTCCGTTGTATCAGGTCTTGTTGTTTCGGTTTCTTCCGTTGTCTTTGATTCTTCTGTAGTGGTGGGTTCAGATGCGTCCGTTGTTATTGTTTCTTCCTCTGTTGTTGACTCTTCTGTCGTCGTTGCTTCAGAGGATGCCGTTGTATCAGCTCTTGTTGTTTCGGTTTGTTCCGTTGTATCAGGTCTTGTTGTTTCGGTTTCTTCCGTTGTCTTTGATTCTTCTGTAGTGGTGGGTTCAGATGCGTCCGTTGTTATTGTTTCTTCCTCTGTTGTTGACTCTTCTGTCGTCGTTGCTTCAGAGGATGCCGTTGTATCAGCTCTTGTTGTTTCGGTTTGTTCCGTTGTATCAGGTCTTGTTGTTTCGGTTTCTTCCGTTGTCTTTGATTCTTCTGTAGTGGTGGGTTCAGATGCGTCCGTTGTTATTGTTTCTTCCTCTGTTCTTGACTTTTCTGTCGTCGTTGCTTCAGAGGATGCCGTTGTATCAGCTCTTGTTGTTTCGGTTTGTTCCGTTGTATCAGGTCTTGTTGTTTCGGTTTCTTCCGTTGTCTTTGATTCTTCTGTAGTGGTGGGTTCAGATGCGTCCGTTGTTATTGTTTCTTCCTCTGTTGTTGACTCTTCTGTCGTCGTTGCTTCAGAGGATGCCGTTGTATCAGCTCTTGTTGTTTCGGTTTGTTCCGTTGTATCAGGTCTTGTTGTTTCGGTTTCTTCCGTTGTCTTTGATTCTTCTGTAGTGGTGGGTTCAGATGCTTCCGTTGTTATTGTTTCTTCCTCTGTTGTTGACTCTTCTGTCGTCGTTGCTTCAGAGGATGCCGTTGTATCAGCTCTTGTTGTTTCGGTTTGTTCCGTTGTATCAGGTCTTGTTGTTTCGGTTTCTTCCGTTGTCTTTGATTCTTCTGTAGTGGTGGGTTCAGATGCGTCCGTTGTTATTGTCTCTTCCTCTGTTGTTGACTCTTCTGTCGTCGTTGCTTCAGAGGATGCCGTTGTATCAGCTCTTGTTGTTTCGGTTTGTTCCGTTGTCTTTGATTCTTCTGTAGTGGTGGGTTCAGATGCGTCCGTTGTTATTGTTTCTTCCTCTGTTCTTGACTTTTCTGTCGTCGTTGCTTCAGAGGATGCCGTTGTATCAGCTCTTGTTGTTTCGGTTTGTTCCGTTATATCAGGTCTTGTTGTTTCGGTTTCTTCCGTTGTCTTTGATTCTTCTGTAGTGGTGGGTTCAGATGCGTCCGTTGTTATTGTTTCTTCCTCTGTTGTTGACTCTTCTGTCGTCGTTGCTTCAGAGGATGCCGTTGTATCAGCTCTTGTTGTTTCGGTTTGTTCCGTTGTATCAGGTCTTGTTGTTTCGGTTTCTTCCGTTGTCTTTGATTCTTCTGTAGTGGTGGGTTCAGATGCGTCCGTTGTTATTGTTTCTTCCTCTATTGTTGACTCTTCTGTCGTCGTTGCTTCAGAGGATGCCGTTGGATCAGCTCTTGTTGTTTCGGTTTGTTCCGTTGTATCAGGTCTTGTTATTTCGGTTTCTTCCGTTGTCTTTGATTCTTCTGTAGTGGTGGGTTCAGATGCGTCCGTTGTTATTGTCTCTTCCTCTGTTGTTGACTCTTCTGTCGTCGTTGCTTCAGAGGATGCCGTTGTATCAGTTCTTGTTGTTTCGGTTTGTTCCGTTGTATCAGGTCTTGTTGTTTCCGTTTGTTCCGTTGTCTTTGATTCTTCTGTAGTGGTGGGTTCAGATGCGTCCGTTGTTATTGTTTCTTTATCTGTTGTAGACTCTTCTGTCGTCGTTGCTTCAGAGGATGCCGTTGTATCAGCTCTTGTTGTTTCGGTTTGTTCCGTTGTATCAGGTCTTGTTGTTTCGGTTTCTTCCGTTGTCTTTGATTCTTCTGTAGTGGTGGGTTCAGATGCGTCCGTTGTTATTGTTTCTTCCTCTGTTGTTGACTCTTCTGTCGTCGTTGCTTCAGAGGATGCCGTTGTATCTGCTCTTGTTGTTTCGGTTTGTTCCGTTGTGTCAGGTCTTGTTGTTTCGGTTTCTTCCGTTGTCTTTGATTCTTCTGTAGTGGTGGGTTCAGATGCGTCCGTTGTTATTGTTTCTTTCTCTGTTGTTGACTCTTTTGTCGTCGTTGCTTCAGAGGATGCCGTTGTATCAGCTCTTGTTGTTTCGGTTTGTTCCGTTGTATCAGGTCTTGTTGTTTCGGTTTCTTCCGTTGTCTTTGATTCTTCTGTAGTGGTGGGTTCAGATGCGTCCGTTGTTATTGTTTCTCCCTCTGTTGTTGACTCTTCTGTCGTCGTTGCTTCAGAGGATGCCGTTGTATCAGGTCTTGTTGTTTCGGATTCTTCCGTTGTCTTTGATTCTTCTGTAGTGGTGGGTTCAGATGCGTCCGTTGTTATTGTTTCTTCCTCTGTTGTTGACTCTTCTGTCGTCGTTGCTTCAGAGGATGCCGTTGTATCAGCTCTTGTTGTTTCGGTTTGTTCCGTTGTATCAGGTCTTGTTGTTTCGGTTTCTTCCGTTGTCTTTGATTCTTCTGTAGTGGTGGGTTCAGATGCGTCCGTTGTTATTGTTTCTTCCTCTGTTGTTGACTTATCTGTCGTCGTTGCTTCAGAGGATGCCGTTGTATCAGCTCTTGTTGTTTCGGTTTGTTCCGTTGTATCAGCTCTTGTTGTTTCGGTTTGTTCCGTTGTCTGTGATTCTTCTGTAGTGGTGGGTCCAGATGCGTCCGTTGTTATTGTTTCTTCCTCTGTTCTTGACTTTTCTGTCGTCGTTGCTTCAGAGGATGCCGTTGTATCAGCTCTTGTTGTTTCGGTTTGTTCCGTTGTCTTTGATTCTTCTGTAGTGGTGGGTTCAGATGCGTCCGTTGTTATTGTTTCTTCCTCTGTTATTGACTTTTCTGTCGTCGTTGCTTCAGAGGATGCCGTTGTATCAGCTCTTGTTGTTTCGGTTTGTTCCGCTGTATCAGGTCTTGTTGTTTCGGTTTCTTCCGCTGTCTTTAATTCTTCTGTAGTGGTGGGTTCAGATGCTTCCGTTGTTATTGTTTCTTCCTCTGTTGTTGACTCTTCTGTCGTCGTTGCTTCAGAGGATGCCGTTGTATCAGCTCTTGTTGTTTCGGTTTGTTCCGTTGTATCAGTTCTTGTTGTTTCGGTTTGTTCCGTTGTCTTTGATTCTTCTGTAGTGTTGGGTTCAGATGCGTCCGTTGTTATTGTTTCTTCCTCTGTTGTTGACTCTTCTGTCGTCGTTGCTTCAGAGGATGCCGTTGTATCAGCTCTTGTTGTTTCGGTTTGTTCCGTTGTATCAGGTCTTGTTGTTTCGGTTTCTTCCGTTGTCTTTGATTCTTCTGTAGTGGTGGGTTCAGATGCGTCCGTTGTTATTGTCTCTTCCTCTGTTGTTGACTCTTCTGTCGTCGTTGCTTCAGAGGATGCCGTTGTATCAGTTCTTGTTGTTTCGGTTTGTTCCGTTGTATCAGGTCTTGTTGTTTCCGTTTGTTCCGTTGTCTTTGATTCTTCTGTAGTGGTGGGTTCAGATGCGTCCGTTGTTATTGTTTCTTCCTCTGTTGTTGACTTATCTGTCGTCGTTGCTTCAGAGGATGCCGTTGTATCAGCTCTTGTTGTTTCGGTTTGTTCCGTTGTATCAGCTCTTGTTGTTTCGGTTTGTTCCGTTGTCTGTGATTCTTCTGTAGTGGTGGGTCCAGATGCGTCCGTTGTTATTGTTTCTTCCTCTGTTCTTGACTTTTCTGTCGTCGTTGCTTCAGAGGATGCCGTTGTATCAGCTCTTGTTGTTTCGGTTTGTTCCGTTGTCTTTGATTCTTCTGTAGTGGTGGGTTCAGATGCGTCCGTTGTTATTGTTTCTTCCTCTGTTGTTGACTTATCTGTTGTCGTTGCTTCAGAGGATGCCGTTGTATCAGCTCTTGTTGTTTCGGTTTGTTCCGTTGTATCAGGTCTTGTTGTTTCGGTTTCTTCCGTTGTCTTTGATTCTTCTGTAGTGGTGGGTTCAGATGCGTCCGTTGTTATTGTTTCTTCCTCTGTTGTTGACTCTTCTGTCGTCGTTGCTTCAGAGGATGCCGTTGTATCAGCTCTTGTTGTTTCGGTTTGTTCCGTTGTGTCAGGTCTTGTTGTTTCGGTTTCTTCCGTTGTCTTTGATTCTTCTGTAGTGGTGGGTTCAGATGCGGCCGTTGTTATTGTTTCTTCCTCTGTTGTTGACTCTTTTGTCGTCGTTGCTTCAGAGGATGCCGTTGCATCAGCTCTTGTTGTTTCGGTTTGTTCCGTTGTATCAGGTCTTGTTGTTTCGGTTTCTTCCGTTGTCTTTGATTCTTCTGTAGTGGTGGGTTCAGATGCGTCCGTTGTTATTGTTTCTTCCTCTGTTGTTGACTCTTCTGTCGTCGTTGCTTCAGAGGATGCCGTTGTATCAGCTCTTGTTGTTTCGGTTTGTTCCGTTGTATCAGGTCTTGTTGTTTCGGTTTCTTCCGTTGTCTTTGATTCTTCTGTAGTGGTGGGTTCAGATGCGTCCGTTGTTATTGTTTCTTCCTCTGTTGTTGACTCTTCTGTCGTCGTTGCTTCAGAGGATGCCGTTGTATCAGCTCTTGTTGTTTCGGTTTGTTCCGTTGTCTTTGATTCTTCTGTAGTGGTGACTTCAGATGTTTCCATTGTCTTTATGTCTTCTTCTGTTGTTGACTTTTCTGTCGTTGTTGCTTCAGATGATGTTGTTGTCTCAGTTGGTTTCGTTGTTCCGGATTGTTCCGTTGTCTTTGATTCTTCATTAGGTTTATCTTCAGATGCTTCAGTTGTTTTTGTGTCTTCTTCTGTCGTTGTTACATCAGATGATGCCGTTGTCTCAGGTGGTCTCGTTGTTTCGGTTTGCTCCGTTGTCCTTGATTCTTCTGTAGTGGATTTTGTTATATCAGATTGTTCAGTTGTTTTTGATTCGTCTGTCCTGGTTATTTCAGTTGCTTCCGTGATTTTCGTTTTTTGTGCTGTCGTTGCTGCTACGCTTTGGTCAGTCGATTTTGCCACTTCTGTCGCAGTTGTTATGTACGTTGTTGATTGTTCTATCATTGATGACGTTCCATCAGATTGTTTCGTTGTAGTTAATTCTGTTATGTTTGAATCGCCTCTTATTGTTCTTTTAGTTGATTCTGTGGTTTCAGTTTCTGATGTTGTCGATTCTTGTATCGTTGTTGCGTTAGTTAGTTCCGCTTCAGATGTATCCTGTTGTTGATCCCCATGTTCTCCTGTTGTTGTTTCCGAGGATTCCGTTGTTTGAGACTGTTCTGTCGTATTATTATATTCCGTTGTTCCTGAACCTTCTGTAGACCTTGTATCAGTTTGTTCCGTTGCCGTGAAATTTTTTAGCGGAATTATTTCAGATTCTTTCGATGCTGCTGCCTTCTCTTTCTGGGTTTCTTTTTGCTTTGCAGTTGTTGATATGTATCTGGAATCTAAATGGAAATAATAATAATAATAAAAATTTGCAATTTCAAAACTTACCAGCTGCAGATATTATGTATAACGACATCAATAAGAATCGCACCTTCAGTATCATTTTATCTAATATTCGGAAATAAACTGTATCGTTTGCTTTAATATTAACAAATGATTAAAGTGCTATGTTTTATATACGAAATGAATGTTATCAGTGCATGCTTGATTAATCGAACAAGTGATACAATACTTCTCGCTTTTAATTTTAGGTGGCTAAAGAAATTAAATTTATAAAGAGCATCATGTAATACTTAATCTTGTAAATCGAAGATTGGTCAATTAATAAACTTCGCATTACTGGATACGCATTTCAAATTTTACACCGTCATCTGCAGTTAATGAAATCATGTTTTTAGAAGTATGAGGAGATTACATTTTAAGTGTTGCTATGCTGATATTTGTAATATTAAGAATACAGAAGGAATTCATTTACATGTTCAGTGTTGTAACAGATAATGTGTCCCCTATGGGGATCTTGTAAACTATAAAAGATACAAAGATGGTTAAATTATAAAAAAAGCTTGCGCTATTTTGGGGTCTACAAAAAGGTGAAAAAAATCTGGTCTATTCGTTTCTGAAATATCTTCAAAAAAGTGAAAATTTCCAATTTCGAAAATCTCTTGTATCTTCTTTATTTATTATTTTAAAATCACAAAATTCAGTACTTTTATATTAAATTAATATATACAATCTAACGCCGTCAACAGATACAAGTTAGGATTGATAGTTTGGCAGATGCCACTGTCAACTGTTTTTCTCTTATGGCTTATGGGCGCTATCTTAGATATTCGTACCACGTAATACAAGAATGAAATCTGAATACGACCGACGCACACAGCGGAATTTCGAGAAATCTTGGTCAAAACCTAATAATTGCGTCAAACGGTTGAAAGCACATCAGGACGTAAAAAGAAATCTTATTATTGAGATTTCTGGTTTAATTAACAATTAATTTTTAAGAAGCTTACATATTTATTACACAGGGTGGATAAAAAGTCTGTAGTACCTTAAATACTTTCTAAAATATTTTCATTCTGTAAAAATGTTCGGATACGTCCATTTTGAGTATAAGTGAGTATATTTTGGAGTGGTTTATTTATATGTACAGTGGCGTACCGTTGGAGTAGAAATATAACTTTAATTTTTTAATGAAAACTTTTTTTTTGTTACGTTCCAAAAGGATATATTGTTATACATACAGGGTGTTCTTTTACTGTGTGCAAATAAAAAAACCTCAGTATAAGTCCGTGAAATGCTACCTTCTGCGTGTATTTTCGAGTGGCTACCGAATCATAGCCAAAAAAATTCGGAGGTTCCACTTGCTTGAAACTGCTGAACAGTGCGAGAGAGAAACATTCAGCAAGGGCATTGATGTCTTCCTCTGTAGTCAGTGGGTGTGTCCACACACAGCGCCGATCTTAAAAAGAGTCCCGCATTTAAACTCATTCTCCAGCGTATCGTAATAAAAATCACTGATATCGTTTATTACAACGCCCGGGCCCAATGTGCGTTTCCGCGGACTTCCCTGTACAAGAGTAACATATCTCTTTTTTCATTATTTGTAAATGCCATTACGATCTTAATATGCATTTTTACGAATCAAAAATTTATCTTCGTCTGTCAAATTTTTCATAACTACAGAACGCTAATGTAATACTGCCCTACCTTAAACGCGTTTCAGCGGCCGCCGTTGTAAAATCACAAAAATTGCCGTAATAAAAAGCATCAAAAGAAATGCCAAACTGCGACTTTATTGAATGCATGCGAGAATACTTTAAGATACTAATCAATTTGTAAATTTTGGAATTTGAAATGCAAGCGCGTTAAAAATGCTTTACTTAGCCGAATTTCATAATTGAATTAATAGAAATTGTAAATTTAATGTGAGTCATATTGGTAGTGAGTACATATCAGTTTTAACAGCTATTTTATTCTGCCTAGTGTGATTAGGTAATGCGGCCAACTTTAAATCGTACAAACAGTAGATAAATTACAACATTATTTTAAAGTTTCTTTATTAAACTAAAGAAATCTTAATCTATTTAATTAGAATGAAAATGCAATATATTACTTGTGACGCGCTTTGTGAGCGCATTTAAAATGTTTCGACTGTTACGATCTATTAATAGGCCTTATACGAATCAAACAGATGTTCGTTCACGACATGTATATCACTGACCTATATTCGGGCTTTCATTCACATAGGAAAGGAGGCGTACCATCCAGTCGTTAGCTATGCCAGCAGTTTTAAACGGTTTGGTGAAAATTTTCCAATGCATTTTTCTCGAAAACTATTAACATAGTGTTAAGGGTGTATAAGTTTCATCGTTGCCCTTTATGGTGATGTATTACAGGTTTAAATATTTGCACACAGTAAAAGAACACCCTGTATATTTGTATAAACGTGTTATAGAGTCACATAATATATTTTTTATGTAAAGACAGCTTAAAAAGAAGAAAAACGTGTCTAAACGAAACCAAACAAATGTTTAGGAAGTTTAGAGAAAAAAATATTGAAAACGATGAACTCATACGCTGCATGTATCTAGCGAAATAATAATAATGTCGCAGTACTATGTTTCAGCTTTTTTTTCATAAAACATCATGTACAGCATGTCTCAGACATGGTGCTCATTCTTTATAAGCAGACATTATTAGTGCCTTTACTTTAAAGTATCAAATCGTTTTCTGAAAAGTGTTACAAGAACTGCCATAGTACCAGATATCTTTTAAGCTAGAAATTATTATTATATTATTTTTCCAAAATTAATGCTAAAAAATATTTAAATATTTAGAAAGAAAAAAAATATGTAAATAATGAATCTGTATACGTAACTTCATATGCTTGTAACATGAACAGTAACCAAGATAGGAAAAGTTTGTTTGCGATTTTAGAGTCGGATTGTAAGTGGTATGTGACGTAAAGAATGGACAATATTTTAGACGCATCCTACATTTTTTATGTAGTTGGATAAAGAATTCAATGAACTATTGGATTCAAGGAAAAAATTGGGGGCTGTTATTTAAAAAAAGAGTCGATGATATCATTACTTGGAAAACAAATGACTGTCAAGAATTGATTTTTACAAAGAGATATACAGAGTCTCCCAAGTTGAGTGGCTTATTAAAAGTTTTCGGGGAAAGAAACATATAAACATTCTGAAAATTAATACCCTTCCCTAGAAGAAAGTGATCTTTCAAACTAAAATATTTTCACTTTTATATCACTTCCGATTATACCGGAAGACGCCAGTATCTTTCTTATTTTAATTGGAAAGCTTCCCTGTATTTAAATGTAAGGGTTTTTGAGATATCTTCGAATTTCTGAAAAAATGATTTCGGTGGTCTTTCATTCAAGAGAATGTATTTGCGACACTTTCAAATTTCAAGGTTTAAGTTGTATGTCGTTTGAAAGAATAATGTTCAGCCTTTCAAGTCAGATCCTAGTTATCATTAAAAAATTCACAGGCTGGTCATTATATCGTGTCGAACCTTGTTTTGTTCAACTGCCCAAAACTCAGTTTTCATAAATGGCCTGTATATTTTTGCATCCTGAGATGCAGAATCAAATTCTACATCGATCAGTAGTATACTCTATACCTATTTCTATTAGTTGTCTCGTTATTCATAATTGTTTATTTTATTGTGTTAATTAAAGGCATTAATTCGTATCTAACTTTGAAAAAAAAAGAATTAGATATTGAATTCTCATTTTTTTAAGAAATAAATAATTGCTAACCTTAACACTATTTTGCCGTACATCTTGGAATAAAGCTCTAGGTGAATACCTATCGCAATACTTATATACCAAGTTCCGTTCTCTAGTAATAATATACATACATAAATAGTTATGACCCGACTAAAAATGTAGATCAACTTTAATGCAGTAATCAACCCAAGTAACACACATAGTATACGTTTAATAAAGGATAAAATGTCCACGAGATAGTTATTAAAAAAAAAACTTGTTGCGTATAATAAATAGACGTTTCTGTAACAAAGTGGTATACGTTAGTAGTAATACTAGAGGGATCCTAGGACAACTCGATGGCATGTCCATCCGCAGTGACCACCGTTGACGGTCATCCCCATGTTTAGGGGTAGTCTTTAGTGCTGAAGAAGTAATTGAAGGGTGGTTTTTTGTGCAGACGAAGTAACCCCTTTCGTTCTTGTAGCTGAAGACTTGTCGACAATGACGTAATTTTACCAGAAGAGGTTGCTGGGTATTTGTTTTTTTGCTGAGCTGAAAAAGACCGTCGACGATGGCCAGAGGTGATGGCAGAAGAATTTTTTTCTGGTTCTCGCAAAGAAGCGCCGTCGTCAATGACCAGAGGAGGTTGCAAGAGATTTTTTTGCGCAAGTGTGCGCAAAAGACGGGTGGAAAATTTTTTCTTAAGTGAAGTGGTGTGGAGGCATCCCCTTTGCCGAGGTAAAAATATAGCTTACCTCTTTAAACGGATGAATTGAATTGCGGACGGTAGCAGGGAAGCAGAAAATATGCGAAGTAATCTTCGTCGATGACACCTGTGCCAACGTCTACAGAATGTTTTAATGTCAATCCTGATCTTGACGCTATGCGATCGTAACAACCTTCGGGAAGTTGAATTTGGATGTCGATGTCTATGATTTCCTTTCCTCTCGCAGCTACTAAATAATTATAGGCGCCGCCGGTCGCAAATTGTAGCCAACTGCTTTCGTTGATCCTTTCGTAGGTGCAAAAGCGTGTGGGACAGCTTTAATAAATTTTAACTGCTGTCGTTGGTTTGTGACTACAAATAGTAAAAACAATTAAATATACAAAGAAAGAAAGAAAAAATGAAAAACTTTCGAGTAAAATCTTTCTGGAATAGTGAAACAATTGAAACTGTTTATAAGTTAATTTTCTGACAAAAAAATTGTTAATTTTTTGATATTTTTGTAATCCCAGGGAAATGTATTTGTGTAAACGAAATTAATTATTCTTTTGTCATCGAATGGGCTTAGGGCTAATTTTCTTTGCTTGATCGTAAAAACCTCATGTTTTTGTGATCTGATCAGGAATTGCGTTGTTTCCTGAGTAGAATTATTGAACAGAGCTTCATAATAGTCTTTGAACGAAATCGAACGAAGTGCTGAATTTTTCACACCTTTTGCTTTTTTAATGACATTATTAATTTCAATTTTGATTGCGTACATTTTTGATCTGAGTCCGATAAATTCCAACATTAATATCCCGTTGAGTTCGTCTTTCATTAATCCTAAAATTTTTTTATTCCGAAGAGGTATTTGATATCTGTTAGTGGGCGAATAATCAGATGTATCGAATTTTGAAATGTCTTCTTTAATGTGATCGTAAATGTCATCAACGAAAAAATGGTAAATCAGTCTTTAAATTTATTTTTGATATAATTATAGTGAAAGTCGTATAAAAACGTTTTAGAAAGATCTAATGTAATAAATCCGATGTAAATAGCTTTGTTAAATTTAATATTCATTCGTTTCATTTCGATAATGACCATGTCATCATCAAAAATGGTACAATTATGAAAATTAGGTTGTGATTTGTAATAGTTTGCTCCGTAACGTCCTTCCCATTTGGTATCTAATTTTACGTCTCCATATTTTCTAGCGTTTTCCATTGTTTCTCCAAATACTGAATTAATTAATTTATAGAATCATTTTTTCAAAATCATTTTTACTTTTTTTACGCAAATCATTATTTAAATTTATATATGATTTCATTCAATTTGATTGTTTGAATTTCAATACTCTTAATACTCTTTCTCTCTGTTTTAAATTTCTGTATTGTATAACATATTGTTCTTTATTAAATAAAGTCGTTAATAATTTGGGAATTTTTGAAGACGAAGTTGGCGGTACCAAACGTTCCGGACAGAGTGGTAAATTTTTATGTTCTTCAAATTGCTTTTCGGGATAACGTAAATCGCATTCTAAAATATAGCCAAATTCAGCATCGTCCGATATGTTCATAATATCTATCGAATAAGGATCAACCCATTCAAATTGTGCAAAAGGTAAAGGTAAGGACATAGCCGTACCGTACAGATTATTCACATCAAAGTACATTAAATACGATGATGACTCATCCATGTTAAAATCGTTCATGTATTTATTATTAGCTTTACCGTAACGATTTGAACATTGAGATACTCCGCCTCTGATACCTCTTTCGACAAACATTAACATATCTACGTCTGTTAATAATTCAAATGTAATGGAAGTTGTCTTCAACATACTGTCAAAAGCTAAACCGGGCGCTGTATAATAAAGCAAACCATCTAATTCATAAGTCTCCAAACACGTAGCTCTAAAATTTTCAAAGATGTCTCTTAAAAGCAAAACGTCCGTTTTCAAATACAGTTCAGCATATTCCTGTAAATTTTGAATTTTAAACGTACTAGACACAATTAAAGCGTGCTCATATTCATCGTTTGAAATGTGAGATTGATTAATTTTACTAAAGAAATCACTTTTAGATGATAACTGTGTATCCTGTAATTTTTCCCAATTATCAAGATATTCGTACGGAAAAATTCTCTCAAGCAATTTAAATTCAGTATCATTTTTACAATAAGATTTGGTAGTTATTTTTTTATTGCTGTCTAAATATGATGAAAGTTTATCTAAACTGCTGGCCACGAATCTAAAAGAATCTAAAAATCTAAAACTAATATTCGTATTTAAAATGTATTTAGAAAATGAAATATATTTTTCTTTATTAATAGGTAATAAAGAAATTTTGCCCGGAATTTCCGTAGCTAACGCTTTTATTATTAAAATGTCTATCATAACCTGACATATTGTGAAATATTACAGGCACATGATTACTATTTTTATAATTTAGATTACATGCTTGATGACTGGGTCCACGATATGTTCCAGTCAGATGACAATGATCTCGCACTTTAATATCTGTGAAATGGAGTGGTTTCAAACAAACGTGACACTGTGTAGCATTTTGAAATTCATACTCTTGTTTTGTTGTTAATTTTTCACAAGTTACCACTTTCGAAAAAATTTCATTAATTTCTAAACCAATTTTTTCTAATTCACTGACAAACCAGCTTACACAGTCCTTACCGTCATGCAATCTAAATTTTGATAGTGAATGATTGTAAGAACACAATAAAAAATAAGCTATAGAAAACGGTTCATGTTACTGATATTTTATATTTTTATTGGAAGGTTTAAAATCATCAAATTTTCTCAATATACATTCAATATCTGCATAAATAACAAACTGAACTTTTCTTCATATTTTCTTCTTTATGTTTGAAATTTTTAAAAGTTAAATATTTTTCTTTTCCAAGCGGTATAGTAATTTTAGTATCGTTTATATCTCTGCATGCAATTATATGTTCTTGTAAATTGTCTTGAAACGAAAAATGATTTAGGCCACGTTCACAAAACCACTTTTTATTATGTAAGTTACCAGGTTGTCTGTGAAGTAGAACGGATACATTTTTTATTAGTGCAAAATGAAACCTTGTTTTTGAATTTTTATCACCATAATCATCATCAAAATCATTGTCATCATTATCATCATCATCGTAATCATTTTTTTCAAAATGACAATTAAAAGATTAATTCTTTTCCTAAATTCAAACTTGCTCAGAGAAGAGATAAAACTTCAGTTTTATCTATTGTAAAAATATTAATTGAAAGTTCATTCATTACTTCAAATTTTTTAACATCTTTTAAACTAATAGGAAAATTGATTCCTTGAAATTTTAAAATGTTCGAAAAATGTGGGTAAGATGAAGTACGCTCGGATTTTTTATGTGCAGGCGCGGGGTGTAAAGCTGCCACGATCGACCAAAGAAAACAGAATTCATCATTGTTTTGTGTATTTATAACGGTCCTTTTATTTTGAATAAATTTAGGCGTTTCAACGTACGTTGAAATACCTACATTAATAGGTGTATAATTATTAATGTTAATTTTTAATTGCAAATGTTCGTATAAAGCCCATCTGCTATCTCTCTCTTGAAATTCTTCTAATTTTGATAAGATTTTATTTTTAACATTTACTTCATACCATTCTTTTAAATTTGTGGAGCGATCTGTTATGTGAATCTAAAAGATTTTTGCAAAAATAAATTTGGATCTTTAAGGTTTAAATTAATGATCTCTCCAGTCCTCAATCTATTTTTGAAACACGATTCCAAATCTTGCCACACCAAAGTTTTTCTTTTTTGATTTCTTTTTTCCCTTAGTCGTTGTTTAAAAATTTCTCGATAATTTAGTAAAAGTGATAAATAATTTTGGCATACTTGCGAAATTTGTTATTCTTTAATTTTATATATTTTTTAGTTACAAAGATAATTTTCCTAATAAATTTCAATCATAGCACGTAATCTTTCTTCGTCTTTACCAACTTACCAACAGTTTCAATTTTATTCACGATTGCACCCAACTGAATACTGAAACTCAAGTTACTTTGAACACATCAATAAAAAAAACTTTGGATGTGATGTACTCAAAAGGTATTTATAAACTGATATCTTTTATTATTTCCACAAAATTTCAATTACGCACGAGTTGTTAAATATTCAGAATGATTGTAGAAATTTCTGTTTAAGACTCTCAAACCGATAAATTATGTAAAACGTAATGGTTATTTACAGATGTACAAAGTTCAATTATAAGTATAAAAAATACGCACGGGTTTCTAATCTTTTTAAAAATGTTTGTGAGTATGAAACTCATAAATCCGCAAAGTAGTTGGTATTTATTTCGCTGATTAGCTTCGACACGTCTGTAGAAATAGTTTAATGTAAACCTAGCGCTTTCTATTAAACATCTATAAAATTATCGCAAAATAAATTAAACATAAACATCATTAAAATTATCACAAAATAAATTTCGCAAATATTCAAATAGCAGTAATTTTCTTTGAAATTTCACCTCCTAAAAACATTTTTTGATGTGAGATGTTGATGTATTCAAGCGGTACTGGTGAAAAAATAAATTTATAGTGTTAACAGCAGAAAATTGTTGAATATTCAGATAGCAACAAAGTTGTATAATAGAAAATAAGTTACCGTTTGTTTAAGTATGTTTATTAACATTTTGTATGTAAAAATTATAAAATTTATTTAAATTATTTATTACACGATGGACGTCTTGAAAATATTTTAGGAGAATTTCCATTGTTTGCGTTGGCAGCAGCAGCAGTGCAATCAATTCCAGTCATATCAATCTCCATAAGTGCTTTCAAGAATAATTTTAATTTATAAATATATTTTACGATCTGCAGCTAAGTATTCCATTTGGATAATATTTGTAATATTTGGTTGCCGCTCAGTAAAAATTTTTTCCACTAAGTAACCGCAAATATTATTAGGATTATTTTTTTTTTTCCCATACATTTGTTTAGTAATATTAATAGTAATATTTTCATGTAATTTATGATAACCTATACCAGCATTTGTAGTAGCGAAATCATTTGCAAAACTTCGTTTATAAGAATGTGTGGGTAATTGACTTATTATTAACGGTTTTACTTTATGGATAAAGTGATTACCACAAAACCATTCATCTCCAGATATTTCTTTTTGTGCTTGTTCGTATTTATCATAATGATTTATTATATGTTCTTCCCATTGATTCACATCATTTATATCGATAGTAAATCTGGTACTATTAGAAAAGATACTGTCATGATAACTTTCATCGCTTTCTTCAGCATCGTCCAATAATTCTTGAAAATTTCTATTTCGTACATGTAATTCCATATTTCGTAATAACTCATCGGTGGATGCTGAATGTGTCGCAGAAGGAACACTAATACTGGTACTACTACTATCACTATTACTACTTGATGCAGAATTACAATTCATACTGATTATATTCTATTAAAATTAACGTAAATGCAGTGGTTAAAAATAGTCAGAATGATTGTTGTTTGCATATTTCCCCTGCAAATTAATAGTAGTGTTTCATCCTTAAATTTCAAATAATTTTTTAGTTAAAATATCGTTTGTCTAAGAAATTTAAGTAATCTTTTTTTCTGTCTGAACTAACTTATCAATAATTTCAATTCCCTTTGAGATATCACGGTTTCATTTACATATCTTTGTATTGTCAAAATAAAAATTAATTTTCAAAATTAATTGACGTCACAATTTATTTAATAGCAGAATGTCTGTAAAAAAGGTCGAAGATTTAGATTAATAATTGAAATTATTTTCGTATTATAATACGAGGTATGGCAATTAAATAACCGGACTGATTTTTTTTAAGTGGCCCTGACAGTCGGAAAACAATAGAATGGAAAGAGTACTGATAGATATCCATTCCTCCTTTTATGTGCAAAATTCTAGTTTTGTAGCCAAATCAGTTTTCTTGTAATCGTTGATTAAATCAGACCTTGCAGTCTAAGTGCCTTGCGACGGAATTATGTTAAACACTAGAGTCGAACAACGTATTAATGTGAAATTTCTCTCTAAACTCGGAAAATCGGCCATGGAGTGTTATGAAACTTTGCAAAAGGTATAATTGTCTATCGCGTACACAAGTTTTCGAGTGATATAAAAAATTTAAAGGGAGGCAAAAAAAGTAAAGATGAGCAAATCGAAAATCAAAGCAATATTGTTGTAGTCTTTTTCGATATCCGAGGTGTTATCTACATCAACTGAGTTCCTGATGGTCATACAATTAACCAACATTAATATTTACAAGTTTTCGAAAAATCTCCGTGAACGAGTTCGGAGGAGAAGGCCATATTTGCGGAAAGAGAACTCGTGGATTCTGCACCAAGACAATGTGCCGGCTCACAACGTGCTCTCTGTAAAGCAATTTTGCAAAAACTCTAATATTTTACTGGAACATCCACCGTATTCGCCAGATCTGATTCCGTGTGACTTCTTTTTGTTTCCTTAGATTAAATCTACGTTCAAAGGCACCCTTTCTGAATCCATAGAAGTTGTAAAACAACAGGCGACGCGACTACTAAACACCTTGTCGGAAAATGACCTACGTCGCACTGTTTCCATCAATGGAAAATTCGAATGGAACGATGTAAGAAAAGGGAAGTAGAGTACACCGATGGGGATTAAATGTTAATTGAATGATTTTATCAATAAATAATTTACGGCAACAATTCGGGTATTTAATTGCCAGACCTCGTATGTTATGAATAATAGGTATTAGCTGAATTTTCATGTGAAAGTGCTAATAATGATAATAATAAAATTCAATTATCATTTTGTTTAAGTATGTTTATTCATATTTTCAGAAGATTGACATTTCTTTTGAGAATTCATTCTCTGTGTGTTCAGGTAAGAGCACAGGATTCAAAAATCCAAAATACACAATATATTTAAATTATTAAAATAACAACAATTTATGTTTTTGATCTCTAACTACTCTAATGGCCGGTTGCGCCAATGTTTTAAGCAAAGCTTAAATTTAAGTTGTGTTTAGAATATGACATTTTGGGTAAGTTCAACAAAATATCACACGCATTCTAATTGATACTCAATTGTCTCAAGTAGGTGTCAGTCAGAATGTGATTGACATTATATTCACCAAGTATAAATGTCACAATCTAAACCTGACTTAAACTTAAGTTCTGCTTAAAATATTGGTACAACCGGACATTAATCTCCTCATACGTTACGAAAGATAAAATTATAATCTACGTTTCATATTACAATACCATTTGAACTTTATTCATCATCATCTAGAATTCTCGAAAGGCTTTTTACTTCCTTTGCTCTTGAACGTTCCTGATTCAACATAGACTGTGCTAAATTTCTATTGGTTTGGATATAAGTTTTTAGTTTATCGAATCTCAGTTCTTCTTGAAGTTTAATGGCCTTGACTAATTTTGATTGCAATTTTAATTGGTTTTGTGTTCCTAATTCATTATTTACTAAGACCCTTTTCCAGCGTTTTATTCTTTTCGAGAAAGTCATCTTTTCTCTCTTGGTGTTGCTGGTATTTTGCAACAGTCATACGTCGAGGCGCTTGATTTGATATTTAATAATCTCAAATCGAATCGATTTCTCATATATGATTTCAAGAGTTTCAAAGTGCCTTTCCATTGTTTACCGTTCAAGCTTAACCAGACTGGTGAATTGACTCTAGTTTCCATTTATTATGCTTTTTAAATACAAGTTCAATTTCTTTATCCAAATTATACAATTCAGATTTCTGTAAAAATAATAACGTAAATAGCTTTCTATATACTCACACAAATACCTTTATTGCTATGTTGTTGTTGTTCATGATTTTAACTATTCTTAAGAACAATCTAATGAAGTCGTACAGAGAAACGTTCGTTGGAATAAATAATTTATTTAAGTAGCTCGTATTTATTATATACATTTAAAAATTATAATTTTACTGAATATTTTTGTGCATGATGTAAATCAGCATCATCATCATATTTACAGAAGTTCAAAAAAGATGTGGTAGCGTCAGCAGCCGAGGTTAAAGGTTTTTCTGATATTGTTATTTTCTTATTCTTGCGTCTGTTCTCCTCGTCGTTTTCTTCAGTAAATTTTATTTTCTTTGTAGTTATTAGAAAAATTTTGTGCAAATCGTTTTTGATTGCAGCGAGAACCTCGAGCAGCCTCTGGACAGCTGTTTCAGCCCTGCTTGGGGCTTCTTCAGCAGAGACGTAGCTCGACATTCCCGCTGCAAACAAAAACGACTTGCCCAATTTATTCGCATTTGCGATGTAAGAGTGATGAACAGATAAAATAGCGACATCTTACTATCGCTTTTTGACCTGACATTGCAGTAGGGTAGACAAATTGAAGCGGGATTTGCTCCTAATAAGTTCCCCATGCAAGGCGGCCATGCTTGCTGTCAAAGCATAATGAAAGATTTTAGAAAAATTTTGTGCAAATCGTTTTTGATTGCAGCGAGAACCTCGAGCAGCCTCTGGACAGCTGTTTCAGCCCTGCTTGGGGCTTCTTCAGCAGAGACGTAGCTCGACATTCCCGCTGCAAACAAAAACGACTTGCCCAATTTATTCGCATTTGCGATGTAAGAGTGATGAACAGATAAAATAGCGACATCTTACTATCGCTTTTTGACCTGACATTGCAGTAGGGTAGACAAATTGAAGCGGGATTTGCTCCAAGCAGGGCTTTCCAAAAAGCGGGACTTTTTTAAAACTCAAACAAAAATGTTAAAAATCGGAACTGTCCTGCCAAATTCGGGACGTGTGGTCACATGTAAAACGATGCTCACCATAAATGATACCATTTGACAGTTGCGTAGCCCTTACGCTGAACGTTCTTAAGGGTGTGGTTCGCATGCAGGAGTATCATTTAAGTTGAGCATCGTAGTACATTAACCTATAGCGTGTTGCTTGGGAAGTTTCAGTTTTATATCAAGGAATTTAAACATTTTTGTTTTTTGCGTTTTCTTTGTGCATTTTTTAGATGTAACGTCTGATACTTGTCTAAATATTTAATCTTTTAAATACAGATTTGCCTATTCTAAGAAAAGTCGCTTTCATTGATCTTGTTATCTGGTCGCGTAAATTTGCGGTGTCCTATTTTATCCTTATCGCAACTGCTACCGTATCGTAAAAATATTTTGCATTGTCTCAAACGATTATCGGTTCACAAAGGTAAATTATTCACAATTTTTTTTGAACGACTATATCTTAAGTAGGTATCAATTAACTTATTATTGTTATAAGAGATCAGAGATTAGAGATCAGAATCCTGCTCGTTATGTGTTTAATTTCTTATTCTTCTATACAGTTTACTAGATTCAGAGAGAAGGAAAAGATGAAGATGATAAGATAGAAAGAGAAATAAAAACAAACAATCACTGGTCAATTGTGAATAGGTACATAAAATTAATACAAGAACAAGATATAAAAGAAACTTGGAATACTTTCGAAACGTCGCCGTCGTGAGCTGAGGAGCAATGCGTTGTTTCCATTCTCGGTGAATACAACAAGAACCTCTTGTTGACATAATGCTATCTGTGAAAGAACAAATTAGAAGTTAACACTTCATTTTAAACATCCCTACAGAAGTTTTTCAATAAACGTACCTGAAAATTGAATGAAATAACTAGATCTTCTTAAAGAAGAATATTCTTGTTCAAATAACGACAATAACAAGCGACCCGACAAACTGGAATATGTAGATATGTATAAAATAATTTTAAATTGTGCAACCTAGGAATCTATAAAACTTTTGTATTAAATACTTTTTACACCGGGTGTCTCAAGATGGCTGACGACCAGAGGTATACAGGGTATTACTAAACTTATGTCATTAATTATAACCACAAACTGTATTCAACAAAGGAAGCAAAATTGGTTACATAACTGTGGGGAAAAGGTCCATAATACTCTCGACAGAAAAATTTTTTCATTTTGAACAAAATGATTTGAAAAGCGCTGATTGGGATTTAAACGTTTCAGCTGGGCCAGGTTTACAGTATTATCTGCCATTCACGAATAAATAAACTTCACGTCTGTCCTGCGCAAGAAAAAACGCTTCGTGTGTTGACTGTTGTGCATCCATTGCATCCAACATTAAACCGATTGCAGTTGGGAAATTAGTATTATTAATAAATAAACTTAATTTAACTGTATTTATTTACGGAACTGAAAAGAAATAATAGAACGTTAATGTGTAGTAATAACTACTTCGTTAAAAGAAGAATTGAGAGATCTCGCCATCCTCCGATAAGCTACGATAAACATTCCGAAATGAAAACAAGATGTTGATTACGGAATGTGTGGACACCTTCGTTTTAAGGATGGTTTATTGAAAATACAATTTAATTTTTCGAAGTCGTTCCTTATTTCGGTAGATTATCGCTTCGAAAAGATCTGTTTCGAGTAAAAACTGCGGGATACATAATTTAAGAACGGGCTAACTAACGCCAAACAAAGGCACGGTGTTTATACAAATTAATGGATATTGTAGAGCGAGGCAAAAAGCAGAGCGATTATTAAATTGGCAAATTGAACTAATAATTTTATAAAATATTTTTCTGCGTCTGATCGCAGTGGATTTAACCTTGGCCTGCATTTCTGTAAATATAACGATATTAACATAATGGCATATGTATGATAACGCCCTGTATAGCTAACCGTAATACCTATAGCTTCGGAAAAAAAATTATAGTCAAAGTGACCAAGGGAAATTCAAAGAGAAAATCTTTAGTATCTGAGTTGATCGCAAGGTGGGCTATAAAAGAGCCATCGATAAAAGTCAATTTTACTAGCAAAGTCCCGGAATAAACTGCAGCTTTGATAGCGTCATTAGAAAGCTGTATTCATTCTGCACAACTTTTACTTTAGACTTATTATCGTAACACCATTAATAAGGGTGGAGAAAACAGCTGAATTATTTACTATAAAAAATATTATAACTTCTGTAGTCTTTATCAGAAATTAAGGAACTTCAGCTCATTTGAAAGGGAATTTTAAGCTGATTTAAAGTTTCTGTATAACGACTACGGCTAATTTGTTATAAAGTAACTATAGGGCGCTATTTGCGATAGTAATAGTTTTCACAGTTTTTCAAAAAATTTAAATGAAAATGTGTGTTTCTCTTGCAACAGTTGCAAAGCCTACAAAATGGTGAACATTACGATGAAAACCTTACCTTACATTAAAACATTACGATGATTACCTTTTCTCGCTCTCGAGTTATTATCAAATACGTATATTAATTAATGATATTAGCGGAAGGGGAAAGTTCAAATAAATGCTATCGAGTAACACTTTTAATTAAATAATACCTATAAAAGTTTTTATTAGTGTTTCGACTTCATTTAGAAGCATTTAAACGTTTTTGGGAACAGAAACTATTTAAACAAGAATACAATAACAAATAGAGAAACAAAGATAATTCAAACACTAAATAAATAAATCAATGAAGAATAATCGTCTACCTTGATGAACAAAGTTTCACTGTACCGCTATACAATACTTTTTTATTTTTCGCATAGAGTTGTGTAGAAACTATTATTGATATCCTTACGGATAGTAAACGGCTATTTCGAAATAGAAGATGGATAAAATTTTGAAAATATTTTAGACACAGACCTTCAATCATTGTTGATTACAATGCTTTTCATAAATGTTCAATCTACTTTCCGTCATTTAACATTTTATTGTTCATTACTTTTATTTATTGCCTGTACTACATGCTAAAACTAAAATAGTAAAGGAGACTGTGGTTTAAGAAACAATTGAAAATTATTGTGGGCGGAGATTAATTTTCAATTAAAACTACATTCATTTAAATAGATTAATGTCTTTCTATTTACCTCATAGTTAAAGGTGTCACTCGATAGCATTTGTTTGAGCTTTTAGATTCGTTTTTATCTTCAGTTAATAGACTCATTTGGTAATAACTCGGGAACGCAAAAAATTATCAATTTCGGGTTTTCACGAAAATGTTCTCCTAATTGTATGCTTGTAATCACTGTAAAAGAAATATCCCTTTCCATTTAATTTTTTTTGGGAAACTGGGGAAAATCTATTACTTTCGCAAATAGTGCCCTCGAACTACTTTAAAATAAAGTAGCCGGAGTGGTTGATCAGAAACTTTAAATCTGTTTAAAATTTCGCTTCAAATGAGCCCAAGTTCGTAAATATCTGATAAAGAATACAGATGTTATGATATTTTTTAAAGTAAATAATTCAACTGTTTGCTCCACCCTTATTAATGGTGATACGATAATAAGTCTAAAATAGAAGTTGTGCAGAATTAATTCAGCTTTCTAATGGTGTCAAAGCTGCACCTAATTCTGAAGCTTTTGTTAGTGAAATTAATTTTTATTGTTGAGCCCAATGATTTCGCCACCACGGCCAACTCAAATATTTAAAAATATTTTCTTTGAATTTCTCTTGGTCACTTTGGCTATAATTTTCTTTTGTCCCGAAGCTGTAAGTATTACTATTTGCTATATACCGTCAGTCGCCGCCCATCTTGAGACACCCGTTATATTCATACACTTGAAAATTGTCGAAATATTATACAGGGAGATTCAGGCAGACTTCCTCTTTGAATTTCTATTTCATATTTTGCGGTTATAAATTAGCGATAATGGTCTATTAAAATATAATATTTCTAACTTTCGGGCACTTCCGCTTGTACCGGAAGTTTCTGTCAACTTTCTTATTTTAAATATAATACCCCATTTCTTTATTGCTTTTTTGAAATCTTCATGAAATTTTAAAAATATTTTGTGTAAGATGTGATACAAGAAAAAGTAGCCGTTTTAGAGGTATTTCCATTTTTTTAAAAAAGGGCAAAGTTGCAGTACCCTGTTTATAATACTGTCATCTTAGTGTAAGAAAAGCCATAATTTCAATTTTTGGCCTGTAGTATACTCATAGGCTTTCAAGTCATACCTAATTTTACACAAAATTGTTTACGGGTTGGTTGAAAAGTAACTTCTATTCGAACTGATTTCAACCGTCGTAAAGTTATGTTTTTTAAATAGAACACCCAGTACATTTTTATACCATAAGAATCAGAATTAAATGTTCTTTCGAACTGCATTAGCATTCCCTATACCCATCTCTTACCTTTCTCCTTCTATTCATGATTTTCTCTTTGACACATCAATTTTTTCACTTTTCAGTATTATTCTTGAATAGTGTACTACGAAAATGTAACAAACCGAAGCTATTTAAATTAATTTCTGACTGTAATTTAAATTTCATTTTAAAAACCGAAAAATAATATTTAAATACATATCTATCATCTGAACATTTTATTTACAAGTGCCGCAGGTATTAGAATTCTTGGTAAGTCTTTTTACACATTTACAAAGAGAAATGTACACTTAAAATAAAAAAAAATATGAAAACTAATAAATAAATCAAAAATATTAAAAATAATACACAAATTGTTGGTTATAATTGGCTCTCAGTTGTCCTCAGCTATAATTTATTAGTAATAACTTTATTGTGTCTAAGTAATAACATATTTTCCTCGATGTAACTTTTTTTTTAATTAACTTCACGAATTGTCGAGTTTTTTTTTATCATCAAATACATTTAGTATATCTGTGTTTGAATATTCATTTTTTAGTTATTCGATTAGCGATTAAAATGTTTTTCTTTACTTCCTACCAGGCGGATGATTTCAAGAATTATAATTTCTCTGGTTTTCATAGCCCATTATTTAAAAACAATACCGAAAAATGGCAAGAAATTAGGTGTTAAAAAGAAATCATCGATAACGAGTGAACTACAAGAGATAGGTATAGGGAATGCTAATACAAGTCGAAAGAACATTTAATCCTGAGTCATATGGCATTAAACTATACTAGGCGTTCCATTTAAAAAACATTACTTTTCGACAGTTGAAATCAGTTCGAATAGAAGTTACTTTTCAACCAGCCCGTAGACAATCAAGTGCAAAACTGGCCATGATCTGAAAGAATATTACTATATCCTACTACAGGCCAAAAATTGGCACCGTGGTTTTTGTTGCACAAAGATGGTAGTATCATAAACAAGGTTCTGCAAGTCTGAGCTTTTTTAAAAAATTGAAATACCTTGGAAACGGTTAACTTTTATTGTATCACATGTTACACAAAACATTTTTATAATTTTACGAAGATTTCAAAAATGTATTAAAAAATTGGGTATTCTATTTAAAATAAGAAAGTTGACAGCTACTTCCGGTATGAGGGGAAGTGTCCGAAAAATATTACATTTTGATAGATCCTTATCGTTAACTTATAACTGCAAAATATGAAACTGAAATTCAAAGGAGAAGACCATAAACTTTTAATGAAAGGGTTGTCTGAATCTCCCTGTATATCAATTTAACGAACTGATATTCATTAGAATTAAAAGAAACTACAACAATTTATATTTTATTCTCGTTTAATTTTCATTCTAGGCGCAGGGCAGAATGAAACGATTCGTGAAATTAACGAATAGAAATTTTATAAACGTTCTTCAAAGAATGTACTCGACAGACAGGTCGTTTTCAACAGCCGTTGGCATTTTACCCGATAGTTTTGAACACAACGAAGCTTTTGAGGCCATTAAACCATATGGTATGGTACCGGGTCCAAAGGAATTACCAATCATTGGAAACGCTTGGAGGTTTGCTCCTCTCATAGGTGCGTATGTTCCAGGCAGATGTTGGCAAAAAATAATTTTTTAATTTGCAGGTCACTTTAAGATTCACGAGTTGGATAAGGTGATGTGGTCCTTGTACAAGGACTACGGAAAAATTGTTAAAGTCGGCGGGTTGATTGGACATCCGGATTTGCTGTTTGTTTTCGATGGGGACATAATTGAAAGGGTGTTTAGATTCGAGGAAAGGATGCCTCACAGACCGTCCATGCCGTCGTTGTATTATTATAAACAACAGTTGAGGAAGGCGTTCTTTGGTGAAACTCCTGGAGCTGTCGGAGTGTAAGTATTATGATCAGATATCGGACCAAAGTATGCAACTCAATGTCATTCTCATAAGCGGCACGTTAGGTATACGTTAGGTAGGCGGTGTTCCGATCGCGTACTTTGCGTTTTTTTACCACATATTCATCACCAGGGAAAAGAATTCCGGACACTTGTTCCGCGAGCAAGAGGAAAATTTAAATCTCGGACTGTATCAGCCCCGCCCAGAATAATCTATATGAAATGAGACCTCTCGCATTTCATTCCTTCTCCTCCTGCTTAATAAGAATTCGATGCTTCGGAGCAGTGGATAGATGGCGGGAGCAAATAGTACATTCGGCGTAAATAGTGTCCAACACTAAGTAGCCTGAATTCTTTTCCCTGTATCTTCACCAGATGGCGGATCGAAAAAAGTGTAACAGTTTACTGTTGCAACGAAGCGGTGTGATGTTATAAATAGATTGTGTACACACCTCAACATATTTGCCGGTGCAACGCGTCTAACCGATAATGAACAATCGGTAACCCAAAGAAATAATGCATTCGTTAGGACGGCAAGATTCACAATAATGTCGCAGTTGACTGCGATGCTCGGACACGATGCGCAAGAGAGAGTGTGCTGCGCGTCGTGCTTCTAACAATTTTTATTTAATTCAAATCAATTAAATTGTTGTTTCCAAATCCTAAATTATCTTCTGGAATTATATACGCGTTTTTACCCTGACCATATTAGACTGATTGATTAAAAATCAGGTATAAGCGGACGTAATATTTAAGGCTTCGATTTAGACCCCTGCATCGAGTCGGGCTGCCGCTGTTTTAAGGTGACGATTCGTTTCAAAATGGCGGGAATTCCTTCCCATGTAAATAATGGGAAGAAATAACTTCGATATTTTTTTCAAAATTTAGACACTAGTTTGACTTGAAAACGGATGTAATATGTTCCCAGCATAAGCTACGACGTGATCTATTTTTAAACTGAAATGGAAGTGTAAATTACTTTAAAATAAATAAATAAATCAGTCGAAGTCATACACACCAACAGAAAATATTATTTTAAGAAATAAAACACAGGAAATCAGAAGAAATAAAATAGATCACGTCATATGTAAACATATAAACTGTAAGTAGTATCAGTTATTTCAGTCTACGTTCAGTAATTTTCAAGAAAATATCCATTTTCTGAAAAATTTGTAGAAAATATAGCTTAAATTAAAACCAATTGCAGTGTTTTGCTGGTAAGGCAGATTTTGCTTAAAAATATATCAAATTCATAGGTTCACTAGTGTTGAGGTAGATGGCTCTGAACATAAAAGTGAATTACGAGGTGAAGGAGAATCCCAACCCAGGAGAAGAATAAAATTTGAAGTTCTGTATACTGTACGTGGTCTGTGCTAACAATGATACCAAATTATTATAACCCGCTACGCGAGCCTAGCGTTCGTAGTTTGACGTATGTGTTTATTTAAAATTAAATATATCATGAAATACCCATTACAACAAATGTTTTCTACTGTCGCCGCTAAAAAAAAAAATGGACTCTTCTTGACGTACATTTAACGACACTAAACATTTACTGGGTAACTGAAGTTATGAATTGTTACTTACGAATGACAAACAAATTAGCTGTTTTAAAGATAAATTCATTTTCCATTTTTTGCCTTAGCTGTATGGCTAACATGAACCAATATTTTTCAAACTGAAATAATGACTGAACTTTATTAATTATTGTCTGTCATCCGTAAATGTCAGTTCATAATTACAGCCACCCAACAAAATTCTTAGCATATGAAAGAGCGACATCTTACTATCGCTTTTTGACCTAACATTGCAGTAGGATAGACAAATTGAAGCGGGATTTGCTCCTAATGAGTCCCCCATGCAAGGCGGCCATGCTTGCTGTCAAAGCATAATGAAAGATTTTAGAAAAATTTTGTGCAAATCGTTTTTGATTGCTGTGAGAACCTCGAGCAGCCTCTGGACAGCTGTTTCAGCCCTGCTTGGGGCTTCTCCAGCAGAAACGTAGCTCGACATTCCCACTGCAGACCAAAAACGACTTGCCCAATTTATTCGCAAATGCGATGTAAGAATGATGAACATATGAAAGAGCGACAAGCAGGGCTGAAACAGCTGTCCAGAGGCTGCTCGAGGTTCTCACTGCAATTGCGAAAAAAACGATTTGCACAAAATTTTTCTAAAATTCTTAGCATTATTAAATTTACGTCAAAAAAAAGGGGACACTTTTTTTGGCAGCGACAGTAGCTAAACTAGCTACCGTGCACAGTACGATTAAGGGTACTGTAAGTCTAATTGACCAAGGGTTGGACTCAGACATCGGTTGAACAATGTTAAAAGTACAGTCTTAACCAAAGGCTGAGTCCAACTTTCGGTCAATTAGACTTTATAATACCGGCCCCAAGGCCCGGTTTCTGGAACGAATTTAATGGGCCGAATAGGAAGTAGGAACTGAGTTTCTGGAAACATTTCAATCAAGTTAGATATCGTTAAATAATTATAGATACAAGTCTTATCTATTTCAGGAATGCTTTAGTATTTTACTTACTTACTTTTACTTTACGTTGGTTGAAAAGGATTACTATTTATAATGGATATTATTATTTATTAAAATGTCGCAATTCATGGACGCGAGTGTTTTTATAATACCGTCGACAATATTTGCGCTTTTCCTGACATGCACACGAACACAAGAATCACTTCTTTGCCGAGCTCGTTTGTGTGTCGCTAATGATGGACGCCACGTCGAACAATAGACAACACGGCCATTTTTTTAAATTTTTATTTGAAAGTAGATAAAAATACCATAATTTAGATAAATTCTTTTTTTTTATGTCGTGAAAAGTAAGAGAAATTTGCATTGATTAAATTTTCGTCAAAACACACATTCTGACCGTGTGACGTCAATGTTCATAAGTTGTCAAATCGTAATAAGTGAATACAAATACGAACTCATAAAACTTATTAAAATAATAGTAAAAAATGTTATCAATATTGTGCTGTACCATAATGTACAAGTACCTGCGCAAGAACTCCAAATAAATTATTTATGTCTTACAAAATTTAGTGTTGCCAATCTTACTTTTCAATGGCGAAAGTTTCCAACACAAATTTCCCACCAACAATATAAAAAATATAATAATTTCTTTAAGGATAATTACTCTGTGATTGTTTAATTAAAACTACCGTGCCTTCAATTGAATTCCTCATTAAAGTGGGCTATGATTTCACTGTTCTTTTCTCCTAAGATTTGCAGCACTGATAGCTGTTCAATTATTTAATTAAACAAATGTCAAATTGACACTTTGTATTTTCAATTAATTCAAAATGTTAGAATTACAGCAGAAAATATTTATTGTTGAAAGTTATTTTCAAACCGGTAGAATAGAAAATGGACAGTTAGTTTATTCAATTAATCAGTGTGTACAGAAGTTTCGACAGCAGTTTCCTAATTTTGCTATTACTTATGAACAGCTAGTTAAACATATCCATGCTTGTGTTCTTGAATTTCGTGAAACAGGATCACTTGGTCGCAAAGCAGGGAGCGGAACAGCTAAGAAAAGGACTGCAGCCTGCATTGAAGATGTTCGGAATCGAATGGAACACTCTCCCAAGAAATCTATTGCGAAACTTTCACAAGAAGTTCAGCTATCAGTGGGAACATGTCACACTAGTCTTAAAAAAGACTTAAAGCTTTATCCATATAAGATTCAAGCAGTCCACGAACTCAGGCCAGTAGATTTTCACAGAAGAACAGAATATTGTCAATGGTTTCTTGATAACTTAAACGACGACATTCTTGACAAGTGTTTCTTTTCCGATGAGGCCTGGTTTCATCTCTCTGGGTATTTAAATAAACAGAATATGAGAATATGGTCAGCAGAAAATCCCCATGAATTTGTGGAAACTCCATTACATCCATTAAAAATTGGTGTTTGGCTAGCAGTGTCAAGAAGGCGTATCATTGGACCAATATTTTTTAACGACTCAGTAACTGCTGAAAGATACCGAAATGAGTTTTAGAACCTTTCATTAATTAACTACATGATGATGAACTTACAGAAGGATTTTTTCAGCAAGACAATGCTACTGCCCACACAGCTCATCAAACAATGACTTTCCTGCAGCAGTTTTTCGATAATCGGATTGTGAATTTTCCTGTAAGGTCTCCGGATCTCACAATTATGGATTACTTCATTTATCCGCACATGAAAAACACAGTTTTTAGAACTACGCGTCACACAATCGAAGAACTTCGTGCGGGCATTACAGATGTGTGCGCTAACATAACCCCCGAACACTTAGCAAACGGGTTTGAAAACATAAAACGCAGAGTACGCTTATGTATTCAAGCTGAAGGAGAGCACTTTGAGCATCTACTTTAAACTTTAATGTTGTGTTTTTATTTGATGTTATGATCAGTACTGACAGTTAATGACAACAGTTTTCTCTAGAATTGTGTCGCCAACTTCATAAAAATATCACAGCTACTTTAATGAGGAATTCAATTGAAGGCACGGTACATTTTTCGGCACATATTAAGAGCAAACATTGAAACTATTTGACGAGGGTCTGCAATGTTTGCATAAAACATAAACGTCAAGTGACATTTTATGAACAATGATGTCACAGCAAATGAGAAGCCGTTCGAATACACGTATATTTGAATATTTTATTTTATTTTATTTATTTAATTTTTAATATTTATATTAAATATTTTCGTTTATATTTATTAATTTAAGAGAATAATAAATAGAAACAGCGTATAAATTTGATGTTTTCATGTGTGTTATTGACTATAGTCTCTATTGCAGAGCTTTAATTAATAATTTTATATTATTGTCATACCCTATTGTTAGAAACATTTCTATATGTCTAATAGTGAACGTTTGCTTAAATGTGATCCTCCACACAGATGATACTCGGTGAAAGTGTCTTCCGTGTTAGTAATTCCCGCGATGTTTACTATCCATGATCAGAGAAGCAAGCTCCGTAAGTTTTTTCGTTATTTCATGAGCGCCGGATAAAGGACCGATAAGGGAATTTTCTTTTTGATGTAAGCATTTTTTTTGTGTTGTTTGTGCTGTCGGAGTACTTTGGTAAAAAATTTTGCACTTATTTTGCAAATATGCTGTATAACAGTTGCAAATAAAATTTAAGTACATTACGCATAATTGTGTCACTATTTATTAGAATTTTCAACATAATTAAATCACAAAAAAATATATCCTCACTTTCTATCTACATTTTTCGTTTTCACAGCTCTTATGCCATTAAATTCTGTTATGCTCCTCCTTCTGGTATGCTACAATATGGTCATCTACCCAGTAAAACTGTAAAGTCAATATTCTTCGTATGCGAAAGATGCCGTCACATCCTAAACGATATTTACTTATGCAATCAGACAAGCAGAGATCAATCCTCACCAAATGAAACGCGCCCTTAAACTGGTTTCAAGCAGTTCACTTTTTCGATTCCGCTGTTTGATCATCACATTAAGCGCCCGGCGCACAGTGGACCGATCTAATGTAATGCTTTGCACATCGGTCACAAACTCAAGTATCAAATTCAGAAAATCTTGTCATACATATTTGTTACTTATGTTGGTATGTTAAAGCATCTTTAACTTTTTTTTAATTTCTTTAAAAAATAAGCCTCATAATAGCTGAAAGATAATGTCTTCTTTAAATCAGAAAAAAATTCAAATTTGAATTTCTTCGTTGGTGTTTTTCTAAATTGCAACAAACTTTATACTGAAAAAAGAGTGTCTAAGTACATTATCCCTGATATGTGAAATCTCTGCTCCAATGTGCCGTTTAGCAGGAAAATAAAAATTATTAATATTAATCTATTATTGACAGTTTCGTAAAACTCTCGCAATATCGCGCTGTATAATGTGCTACATTAATACACTACGACACTGAATTTCAAGCTGATACCATCAGATTTTGCGACTACCTGCGACCTTACAAGATATTTAAATTTTTATGAATATAGAGTATTCTATCTAAGACGGTTCTTTTCATATCTCTTTAGTTAGTCATTTTACAAAAACTGGTTTCAAACAAAAGTTTCATTATATCATATAAGGTACATTTTAAAATGAGTTTGCTGTATACAGTGTGTTCCGTTTAGTCTGGACGTTATATCACTTCGTTATTTTAAATGGGAGATCCTATATGTTTTTACATTTTCGGATTCCGGGCTCAATTTTAATGTGACTTTATGTACCACATATAGGGCCTAATGTAAACCGTTTACGCGTTATTCAACTTTTTAAAACATATCACTGTTGCAGTACTTTAAACAAATGCAAATATCTTCCAAACAAATGACGCTAGAGACTTGTGTTTTTTTGCAAAAGATTCGTCTTGAAATGCTTTTTCACTTACACCGTTAAGAAAAATGTCAAGTAACAAGGACTTACAAACAATTTAAAGTATATTTATTATTTTTTAAATGTATATTTATTGTATGTAACTAAAGTACATCGAACATATCATGAGAAATTTTACAATTTTTTGACGATATAAACCTGTGGTTTTTTGAAAGTATTATTTTTCAAAGATGTAACAGGTGAACATTAGAAATGTCTGTCACCTTGACATTAAAAGTCACAATAACACGAACAAATTAAACTATCTAACAGAAAAGTACAGTTCATTTAGCAGGTCATGATAAAAATAGAGCCTGAGAAACGTCAAAATTAATATTTTGTCGACGGTTTCAATCTTTTGAAGATTCAAGTTCAAGACTTAATGTCCTCTGTGTTCTTTTAATTTTTCTTGTAATTATTCAGCATTTTCATTGATTTCCGTTCTTATTGATCTGATAAGATTCATTGTTTATGTTCGTAAGCTGGCGGGGTTTGTAAACGGAAATTTTAATTTCCATTACAATTCGTTTGTTTATTTTTAAATATTCGAACTGTGGTTACATTATTTTTACGTTGCTTCTTTTCTTGTATAGGAAGGTAGACTTTTGTTGTGTATTCTTTTAATATTTTTTGAATTTTTTCTTTTTGTTCTGTTATTTTTCTTGTTGGCTTACGCTTCTTTGATACCATTTTGTATTTTTTTGTGTATCATTATAATTGCATTAAAGTTTATAAGAATATCTCAAATATAAAGAGGAGGATACGTTAGTGCTCAATTAAATAAATTAATACAAGGAAGCAAACACTAAGAGGAAGACAGGAAAATTCTGCGTTTACAAAGAATTCTTGCCGCGAAACCGAGAGAGGCCCGGGTTCATATCCCGTAAGTGACAGAATTTTTCTGCCTTCCTGTTTCCTACCTCGTATTAATTTATTTTATTAAAATAAATTATAACCAAATAAACCTAAAATAGTTCATCTATGCGTTGTTATATCGGGTGTTCAATTTGAAAGGGTTGTGATTCTTATTTTTTTTTACTTTTGAGGATATAAATTCGGTTAAATCACCTAATTTCAATGTTGATGCTGAATTTAATTTAATTTATAATCGAATAACGTAATAATATATAGGGTGTTCAATTAAAAAAACAAACTTAAGTTTAGTTTATATCTCGTTTATCCGACCATCAATTGTCTTTCTGTGAGCACACAGAGAAACTTTGAGTCAGTCCCTTTAAGTTTTGTGTTAAGTATTTTTTCCTAAAATCAAAAATAAAAGAGTTAAAGGGGGTAGAAATTCTCGCTTAGTCACCCTGTACTTTCTCAAAATAGTTCATCTTTGCGTTGCTATATTGGGTGTTCAATTTGGAAGGTTTTTTATTTTTGAAGATAAAAATTGGGTTAAATTAGGAAAGATTCTCTAATTTCCATGTTGATTCTTAATTTGTAAAAATTGCATTGCTAGTCAAAACATTTGTACGATCTTATTATTTATTTTTTTAGCAGTATAGTATTTTGTATTTCATTCGGTAGAGATTTCTTTTTCTTTTTACAACGATGCCAACATTTCTTAATTACTTACAACATAACTAATTAATATCAGAAAAATGTTTTTTAATTAGTAGGCCATGTTCATAATGAAACATTATCTCTATATCCACTGCAAATTCACAGATTCCTCATTCTGAGGAATAAATTCTGTGAGAGTCTTAGGTCCAGTTTTACAAATGCGGCTCAACTTTCAGCTGAGGTTTAAACCATTAGCAACGATTATTTCAACAATTGTTGTGAAGGATTTAAGTTTCGGCTCAAAATTAAACCGTCATTGTAAAACTGGGCTTTAGTAATGGCAAAAAGTACTAACCTTTTGATTTCGCTGGGACTAACCATTTTGTGGCAAAAAAGTGTGAGACCTATTGTGGGACATGCTGTATATTACTGCATTAACGTTTATATGTTACAAATTCTAGCTAATTTGCACTAATATGCGAATTTAAAAATTATTTTAGTTTCATTTTCCTTTCATAATCCTTCTCTGATAACGCAGAACTTAACGTAACATAACACGAGAAGTCTTTTGTTATTTTGGTTATGAACCGATGAATGAATCGTAATTTAATTTCCACCGTCTGTTGTAAATGGTATTGGTATTATCTATACAAATTTTCATAAAAATCTGTACACCTATGTAGCTATAGTAGCCATGTCCAGTAGCTCCCATTAGATCGTTCCACTGTGCGGCGCTCATGAACTAGCGGCGAACGTGCGCGTTGCATTCAAGAGATGAATTAAGTGCGAATATTTATACAAATGTCTTAAGTTTGGTCATGATGACAAGCCAATACTTGATGTGTGTGAGTAGTGTTTGTGAGGTGCAAGAAACTTTCACCAAACAAAAAAATAATTCATTGAACTTATGTGACGCTTGACCTAGCTGTGAATCGGCACGCACGTATACTGATCTTGACATTGCAAAATTAATTTTATATTCATTTGGTTTAACGTATGGATTGCTGATTGCAATTTCAACATTCACATGCGACATCGAGACTTGTTGCAGTGTTGCCACAAATTTTATGGGAAACTTTTAATTGAGTTATAAATAAATTCGAGGACAAAGTAAATGAGCAAGATAAAAATTAAAATGGACATTTATTGTAAGCATTTCATAAAATATATGAGCAATAAAGATATTATCACATCATTGAAAAAAAATAATTTTGCAATAGATAACTTTTTTAGAAAAGTAGCGATATTAAAAAAAGAAGAACATTGGAATATATGTTTGAACATTTATAAAGGTGATTGTTCCTTTTACATTTGTACACTTGAATAAATAAATATAACATACATTCATAACCTTTGGAAAATTATATTAGGCAGCATAAAAAATAGTTGATCATTTGAAAAAAATGTATTCACAACATTATAATTCATCACCCTTTAAATAGCAAATACGTGCATTTAAGAAGTTATTGTAAAGAAATAGGAATAAGAATCTGTGTTCTGAAAGTACCTTCAACAAAAATGGTCCAATAAAAACAAGAATTGGTATGAAGCTGCTTTTCCAACTCCACGTACCAACAATAGTCTCTAATCTACAAATCGTGTTATAAAAGATGAGTGCACATTTAAGGAAAGATTACCACTTTCTCGATATTGTTGTATGCTAATTGAAATGGTGGAAGTCGTCTCTAAAAAGTACGAAAACAATTCTCGAGAGTTTTCAAATGAGGTTCTTATCGATTTAAAAACTTGGACAAACGTGTATCAGTGGGTTCGACTAAATAAAAAAATTGAAGCTGTACCTAATGACTTGGAAAGGGTGTACCTTGTTCTTGCCGGGGAGTACAATGAAATAAGAATTCACTAGTGAAATAAACAGAAAATAACTTTGATGATTATATAAAAAGGAGGGTTGCTACTTCAATTTAATTCTACCTACGGATAATGAGAAATGGAAAGATGGTCGATGTACTTGTCCAAAATTTTTAAATAATTACATTTTCAAGCATTTATTATGTGTTGCAATAAGATTTAAGTTATTTATCCGTCTTTAGAGGCAAAGAACCTGGAGATTGGTACAAAGCGAGGGCGACCATCGAAAGCTAAAAATCGTGCAATAAAAATGCTTTCGGAATTCTTCTTGAATTTATATTTAAATCACTGAACAATTAAAAATTACATACCAGCCCTCGTAGCCTTATATCTAATAAAAATATTAAAAAAAAAACATCTTACAGAATTTTTATTTGTTTCATCCTCATAACTAAATATTATTTTAGTATAGTTCTTGCTGATGACATACAGATGGTGATAAAGTTCGACACCAAGATATTTTTTGGTTACTTAACGTTTCTTCTGGAATTTCCTGAAACAATTTAAAAAGATACATTTTAGTGCAAAAAAATCACGATCGGCATTAATTTTTATTTAATGGCAACCATTAAACAAACAAAATGAAAGCTTTTCGTGGGACTTTATCACCACTTTTTATTATAAAATACGAAAAAGAAAGCAAATATACCACCCGGTATATTTCCCGGGTGTCTCAGGATGGGCGGCGACCGGCGCGGCGGTAAATAGCAAACCGTAATACCTATAGTTTCGGGAGAAAAAAAAATTATAGTTAAAGTGGCCAAGAGAAATTCAAAGAAAATATTTTTAAGTATCTGAGTTGGCCGCAAGGGGCGCAATCAACAGGGCCATGAATAAAAATTAATTTTAATGGCAAAAGTCCCAGAATAAGCTGCAGCTTTGATAGTGACATTAGAAAGCTCAATTAATTCTGCACAATTTTCATTTTAGATTTATTATCGTATTGCCGTTAATAAGGGTGGAGAAAACAGAAGAATTACTTACTTTAAAAATATCATAACTTCTGTAATCTTCATCGAAAATTAACGAACTTCGGCTCATTTCAAAGGAAATCTTAAGATAATTTAAAGTTTCTATTCAATGACTACGGCTAATTTGTTATGAAGTGGCTAGAGGGCGCTATTTACGAAAGTAGTATTTCAGTTAAAAAAAAAATTAAATGGAAAGATGTATTTCTTTATCAACGGTTGCAAAGCCTATGAAATGGTGAACATTGTGGTGAAAATCCGAAATGAGTATACGTACGTTCTTTTATTCAATATGTTGAAACAACAATCCAGCAAGTCATTCTTTTTATCTATTGAACTGTTTGATGTTAAGGTTTTGCGTTCTTTTATTCAACACGAATCCATCAAATGATCCATCAATCTACCGAAAAAAATTCTCGCTGACTCGTTCATCTAAGTTTAAATTGTAGTACCGGGAAATTTATAACCTAAACATTTTTGCTGATCGTTTCTGTACATCGTTTTTACAGATGATGCAAACATATTACTAAAATAATTACAATATAAATAACAAATACATTGAGTTTGAGGAATCGGGCGAGGAAATTAATTAATCTCTTAGAGACAGGTACGATTACAATAATTATGAAATAAATATAAATTGTTGACTAAAAATAAAATTGTACGCAAATTTACTCTGCTGTTAAAAACATAATTCTCAAATAACTGCCATTTGTCAAGCATTAGTGAAACCGTGAAACTGAAACTGTAATTGAAACTGTAACTGAAACTTAAAACAGACGTGGTTATGTTATGTCACTTAATAAAGCAACAAAGAAATTCGTCAAATCGTTCTAGAGTACCATCCATCTAGCGTTAAAACAGCATTCAATCTATTAACTGACAATCCAACATTTTTTGGAATAAAAGAACGCATATTATCTTTTTTCGTTCTCAAGTTATTATCAAATATCTCTACTAATTGATGATATTAGCGGAACGAGAAAGTTACTGTTAATTCTAAGGTTAAATAATGCCCATAAATTAAAATAGTAAAGCAGGCTGTGGTTTAAGAAATAATTGAAATTAATCTCCGTCCACAATAATTTTATATCCGTAGATACGTATTTAGGCAGCTAAGTTGCTATCTTCAGTACGCTACCAACTTAAAAGCACTTAAAAAGATCTGAAAACAACGTAATCATCCTAATAAAATCATAAAAATGTAAAAACTAACAACAATCTAATCATCTTAAAAGATATACTGGGTGTCTCATAACTAAAACATCGAGCAAAATAGCCCGTCCAGTCTCCCAGATGCCGATTAAGCATCTAACACCCCCGTTGTAGCGCAGATCTGAATCGTTCGATTGCCCGGTTTAACAGAGACATGCGTGGTTGAATATTCTCAGGTATTCGAAATTCGAATAGGGAAGAAAATATTAACATTTCTCATCTATTGTTATTAAAATTAATTATTAAATAACATTCCAGATTTTCTTCTCTAACACTCGTTCGTTTCGCCTTAGGAATGTATTTTAAAACGAGAAAAACATCTCTCAACATCACAACTTGTGAGAGGCGCTTTTTCTAGATAACTTTTGAACTCTTCAAATTCGGAGTCATCGGACGTGCAAATGATATTTAATAACTTAGATAAATCCGAATTTCTTTGCAGTACAGCATCAATTTTAATTTTCAATTTAATACCAAAATTACCATCTATAGCATAATTTAACATTTAATTAGTTGATTTAGTTTTGCCCATGATTCTTTTACTGAAATATGTTATAATATAATGTTAGTAAAATACTAACATAGATATGCATAAATGATAAAAGCCACACTCAAAAAATAGCAACATTCAACAATGAAATATTAACGGAGCAATAATATATTTACAGAGAAACCGAGCAATCGAATAAATGTCGAATTGTCAAAATCAAAATGAATGAGACGCAGAATTTGATCGTGGAATCTAAAATCCCCGTGCCTATCGAAAGTGTAGCAATGAGCCTCTGAGTTTGGACCTTCAGATTCGAGGCCTTACTTATAACGTACGGAAGAGATAAAAGGGTAGCTAGAGGAGCTCAAATTAAAGTTTTTTTCTTAATAAACTTTTGATAAAAAATCACTAACCAAAAAGTTACAAGAGGTTAAAGTGAAATTAATTAAGAAGCAAAAGTTAATACCTACGTAATACTTTACGTTATAAATTCAAATCTTGAGTGTATAATGTTGAACAGTGCTTTACATGAAACAACTACTTAAAAAAAAGCCACGTAAATATTAAGGCTATTCAATTTTTCCTTTTATACCTTAGAACGACTTTTCATATGGTTGACAAATGCTGATTATTTAAAACAAAACTAGAAAATAGATTGACGTAGATATTTTGTTTATGGTGGTTTTGATAAATTTAGAGTTCAGTTAACAATAAAATTGCGGTTTGTGAAATGAGTTTTATTAATTATGAAGATATAGCTGAAGAAGTTAAGAAAGTTAAACTGCTGTAACTTTTTTATTATTGCGTTTTGGTCAAAAATTAATTAAGAAAAAAGTTTTATTTTGATCTCCTAAAGCTGTCCTTTCAATCTCCTTCGTACGTTATGAGACACCCAGTATATGTCTAAATGTAAGTAAATATAAATTAATATGTAAACATCTAAAATTAACCGTCAGAAAAACTTTACAAATAAGAGCTAACCAAACAACGCGGAAATAAATAGTCCATTTACTTTCAGGATTTTTATAATAAATACAGATGGAAAATCCACATCCATAACCCCACAAAAAGTAGCTTAAACTTTGTAACTTTTTGTATTATAAAATTGTGTTTCATTGTACCTACCCATCAGAAAATAGTCTGTGGGCGATAAATCTGGCCCTCTGCTGGCCAACCGATGTCTCCGTTATTTTTTTTAGAAAACATTTTAGTTAAACAATCAGCAAATCAGGCGTTATAAGAGAGCAAGCCATCTTGTTGAAATCAACTGTTTATTAATGTATTTCATAAGAAACGTTTTTTAAAGAAAATTTAGGTATCCGTTTTCAGACAATCAAGATTTTTATGTTTGCTATGTTGCTTGAACAGCTACTTGTCATTGGTGACTTTGTATTCGGCTCGTCGGCATCGGATCATTACACAATTTGAAGGAAATTTGTATTTCCTTCTAACTGGCTTTTTACAAATGTACAAAATTTTATTCGTCATTTATTATCGCCAGGCAGAAGATTTTTTTGCTTCATTCTTCATAGCACTTAATGTGGTACCTTTGAAAGAATTTGGTTTGTTGAGCTAGAAGGATTATTTTGCCATGCAGGCGGCAACATCACAGCGCTCTTTGTAAAAATTAAAAAATTAAAATTTCGGTCAAAAAGTAGAATCAACCATAATGTGTGATACATTGTTAGAATCGTAGAAAAAATCTTTATTTAGAAATATGAAAATCCAATATGGCGCCCATAAGAAAAAGAAAGTTGACAATCGTATCTTTGTAATTTTGAGAGCTCGGGTAAATGTAGATTCTACCTAAAAAAAGTGCCTTAATGATGTGTAAGTTATAAATGTCTAGCTTTATTGGTTTTCGATTTAAAAAATAAAAACGAAAATGAAAAATTTCAGTTTTTTTCTCAATATCTTCAAAACGAAAAGGAATAATTTAAATTGCTTTTCAGATTATTAATTAGCATGAAAATACGCAACTTTGGCCTAATTTAACCGACCTCGTATCTCTTAACATAAGTGAGATCCCCATGCTTGGGCTCCAAAAATGGACAGCCTGTATACTTATTTATTCGTTAGAATAAGAACTTCTTTCGGACTATTTATTTCCCTATTTCCGTGTTGTTTGGTTAGCTCTTATTTGTAAAGTTTTTCTGACGGTTAATTTTAGAGGTTTTATTAGGATGATTAGGTTGTTTTTAGATCTTTTTAAGTGATTTTAAGTTGGCAGCGTACTGCAGATGGCAGCTTATCTGCCGAAATACGTATCTACGGATATAAAATTATTGTGGGCGGAGATTAATTTCAATTGATGCCCATAAAAGTTTTTATTAATTTTAGGACATTATTTAGAAGCATTTAAATGTTTTTGGGAATAGAGAATATTTAAACACAAGAATGCAACGACAAATAGAAAAACAAGAATAATTCAAACACTAAATAAAAGTAATGAATAATAATCACGCACTGTGATGAGCAAAGTTTCACTGTGCCGCTATACAATACTTTTTTGTTGCCCGCATAGAGTTGTGTAGAAATTATTATTGATAACCTTATGGATAGTAAACGGCTGTTTTGAAATGAAAGGTGGATAATATTTTGAAAATATTTTAGTTGCAGACCTTTAATCATTGTTGATTACAATGTGTTTCATAAATTTTCAAAGTGTTTTCCATCATTTAAAATTTTATTGTTCATTACTTTTATTTAATGCCTGTGTTTTTCTCATATATGTGTTTATTTGCTGTATTATCCTGTTATTTAAATGTTAGGCTCTCAAAAACAATCACATGCATTTAAACAGAATTTAATTTTCTATTTACCTCAAAATGAAAAATGTCACTCGATAGCTCTTGTTTGAGCTTTTAGATTCGTTTTTATCTTCAGTTATTAGACTCATTTGGTAATAACTCGGAAACGAAAAAGTTATCAATTTCGGGTTTTCACTAAAATGTTCTCCTGATCGGATTCTTTGTAATCACTCTAAAAGAAATACCCCTTTCCATTTAAATTTTATTGGGAAACTGAGAAAAATTAAAGTAAGTAATTCTACTGTTTTCTCCACCCTTATTAACGGTGATACTATAATAAGTCTAAAACACTAGTGGTGCAGAATTAATTCAGCTCTCTAATGGCGCTAGCAAAGCTGCATCTTATACTCAGAGTCTTGCTAGTAAAATTAATTTTTAATTTTGAGCATATTGATTGAGCTCCCTTGCAGCCAACTCAGATACTTAAAAATATTTTCTTTGAATTTCTCTTGGCCACTTATACCAGGCCCCTTGCTCTTGCTTCATCGTTCACAAGAGCTGGATCTTTTGAATGAATTATCATTCACCATTAGTTCTTTTGAGTAAATGATCATTCGTGTTCACCAAAGCTGGCTCTGTTGACTGAATGACCAGTCCTCGATACACAAATGACTCATTTGTGTATGAATAACCATTCAATCGAGAGAGTCAACTCTAGTGAACGCGAATGATCTCTAAGATCATGGTCTTTCGGAAAAAAGGTGCAACAAATTATATTTCTTAAATGATACTCTGGCGTGCGAATCACACCCTTAACAACATTGAGCGTAAAGGCTACTAAATTGTCAAATGGTATCATTTATGATAAGCATTGTTTTACATGTACTTTGTACACTTTATAAAAAGAATATGATTTTTATTTATTTGTTATAATACTTGCATTCATTTTTATTAAACAATGTATCTAAAAACTTATAAAAATAAGTTATGTATAAAATATTTATTTATTTAAGAGTGAGCGAATAAAATAGTCAGGCCTGCTCTCGTGAATGGTGAATGTGCCATTCATCATTCACTCGTGAATGAGTCATTCATTATTCATGACTTATTTGTGTACACCATTTATGAATGATCAATCATTTTTGAAGAGTGACTAAATGACCATTCATTTGAAAGAGTCAGCTCGTGAGCGACTCATTCACGAATCACCCAACACTAATTCATTTGATTTTGTTAGAGCAAGCGAGATGTACCAAGTGAGCATGCATGCCAAATACGTGACGACGAGATGGAGTAGTTGTTTTTAATACTTTTGCAAAAAAACAATAGAGTCAATAAAAATACATTTTCTGACATGTAATATGTTATGTTCTTCGCGGCGGCGTTATATCTTACCAGAGGACACTTAAGACTCTAAACTTCAACAGGCTATGAGCCCAGGCTTACGTATTGTCTAAAAAAAAAGAAAACTCTTTTTTCTGTTTGGTGTATAAATAGTTGTGTCCGGTGTTTTTCTTATCTGAAGTGTTTGTTTTGTGGTGTTAATAAACTGGTAAGGACTTAAAATACAGCCTGTAATCAAATAAGTTTTACATATTAAAACTGTAAGTTCTTTATCACTTAAGAAAGTAATTTCTGCAAATATGAATTTTATTGGTGAAAAATTAAAGAAATTAAAACCCCTCCCAGAGCCCGGAAACTTTTTGTCTGAAAACCTCTGACTGGCCGTGTATCAGTTTTTATAAGCGCATCATAAAACGTCGTAAAACACTAAAACGTCATCGAACTGAAGGGCCCTGGGTTAAAATCATCGCTTATGTAATTCCATAACGGAATAGAATTATGAATATCCATCGCGTTACTTATTAAATTAATCAATTTTCTCAATTTTCACGTAATTGTTAATAGTTTTCTGCTCACAAAACTGTAAAAATAAATAAAAATTAGAAATTCCATTTTCTAAAATTATTTTACTAATTCATACGTATTCATCGTGTACTTTATTTGCTGGTCGTCAATAAACTGCATTGTTATTTCTTTATTGCGCAAAATGTTTAAGAATGTCTTTTCTTTCTGCATTTCGGAAAATAATTATTGAATGCAGTCATCGCTTTTATTATTTTGTGGAACCAAAACAATAAAGCGTCATCGCACTCGAACTACGAAGAAACGTATTCGTTAGTGGAAAATAATTAACAAAGCGACAATCAATCAAAGCGACTAATAATTTTTTTAAATTACTTTAATACGCGAAATTAGCACTGTAAATCATGTGTACTATTGGTTTACAAAGACCAGGATGTCAATATCTGATTATTGTCGATTATCTAATGAAACAGATTTAATTCTGATCAATGCAAGCAGATTTAAATTGTTCTCCTTTAATTATAATGCACACACGGGGCACGACCGAGAGGTTGTCAGTTTGAACTGTCCTCTTTAATGGGTCGGTGATTCTATTTTATTGTGTTCCCATAAAGCTTTTAAAATGCGATCAAGCAATTGACCTTGAATTTTGCTGAAATTTTGTTTTATAACGTTGTTTTTGTGCACGGCCGACCATAAGTTCTCAAACAAAAGAGTCAATACTCCTCCACTAGGTCATTTTTTTATTTTTGAGCTAGACTTTTGATAGTTGCAGCATTAATTCTCTTACATGATGAGGAACTTACGGTATTAATATGTGAAAGTAATTTGATTACACCCTGTATAATGAATTTGAACATCGCGCGCATTGAACTGTTACATCGCAACAACAACAGCACGTGTTTCTATCTTTTAGTCTTTGTTTTCACATGTACACAACACATACCTATGTAACGCGTTGGTTCCAAATAAGCTTTTCTTATCGACCTTCAAATTTCTTAATAGCGGAGCGTTTATCTGTTGCGTACTGTTTCCAATAGAAGAGTTGCTTTATAAATTTAATTCCGTGTTAGATCTTAATATGCAATTTATTGCTTAATTTTGTCAAAGGAGGAGAAAGAAGAAATGAGTTTTTACATTATTTAAAAAGAGAAAACTTCGGAAGTGGCATAAAGTTATCAGTATATATCGGGGAAATATATTTTGCGCGGTTCAAATTCTAATGAAGCGGGCAATATAAGATATTAGACCGTAGCGTGTAAACAAACGCGAGGGCTGCGGAGACAATTAACTCCGCTACAGCAATGGTGTTACTCAGTATAACAAAAAACACAGCAATATTGCCGCAATAAAAAATTACGGTTATGCAATCAACTTTTCTTGTTTAAATGTGCAAAGATTTTCAGAGTAACTAGTTGACCAATTGTGCCTCGACCTCCGCCACATTGCGTCAGAGTGTAAGAACGCCGTAAGTTATTTTCACATCCCATTAGACGTCTGTTAGCCTGTTCGATACATTTTTACGGCGCTACTGAAATGATGGCGTGTACTTATTCTAGTCGTCTCCTTAGTTATAAGTTATAAAATTTTAATTGACGGCAACTTAAACCGTTTTTATGGAACTGCATAGCCTTTTCATGCTCGATTAATTATTTATCGTCCTTTTGTGCAAAAAAAATATGTGGGATTAGGCGCAGCGTAAGCAATAAAACATTTCTATACAAATTATTAGCTTGCCACACACGCACACACTTATCCATCGCTCCCGGCTCGTGGCGGATTTGGGCAGCGCGCCAAGTGCACCACGAGCCGGGTACGTCGCTGCCCGCAGATCAGCAAGCCAAATTGAAATACTAACGCAGATTTGAATAAAACCTCCAAGAACTTGTGACCAATCAATGGTCTAACAGCTTATATAGACTATGTTTCGTTTATTATTTAATTTATTAAAACCTGATTTGACCATAAACGTAGTTTTGAAAAAACAATTTAGATTCGCGGGGCTGGATGCAAGTTTTAACCCTCGTACTTGGAGCGAATGCTTTTCTCCCTAAACTAAGTCTGCGGGCCAAGTCCGTCACGTGCCGGGTGCGTCGGGTAAATATGTGCGTGTGTGAGGGGCTATTGAATTATGGGAGTCAAGGCACATTCATCCGTTGCGATCAAATTCCTCCATCGGAACCACGTCTTAAGAGCGCTTTTGCTACCTTGCTCTTGCTATTAATCCAAAATTTAATGAGAATTAATTATTTCAGGCACGGGCCAAAGTGGGATGCGTTCAGAAAGCAAGTACAACATATTGTTTTGCGTCCTACTGCAGCAAGGAAATATGTTCAGCCTTTGGATGAAATCGCAGAAGATTTTTTGAACAGGTTAGCACTCTTATCTTTTCAAATAAGTACAGTGAAGCCTATAGAAGATTTTTTTGGCAAAAAAGCATTAGGCTGCCCACACATTCATGAAGCAAAAACGCTTTAAAGCAAAACATTTTGCTGCAATGCAAAACATTTCGGTTAGTCACACACTGATGAAGCAAAATGTTTGCAGGCTAAACGCTTTCGGGCAAAATGTTTTCGGGCAAAACATTTTCACGCAAAACGTTTTACTGCATTATAAAGCAATACGACGTAACATCGAAGAGATAAAAAAAATGTTCCGTATGAATCATTTACCTCTTTTTGCTGATTAAACTAAATCGTACAGATAAATCTTACGATTTTTAGAAAAAATGTTTTACCTGTGCTCGCTGCCATAATTAATTTCTTTTTTTATTAAACTCGTTATTATAATTAGTTGTTACAAGGACTTCAGACGATGAGTCTGTGGCAGTTTTTGCAAATGTGTGTAAAAGAAGAGATGAGTAATAAAAAAAAAAACGCTATTGGATGCATCCTGTAAATGAAGAAAGGGTTAAAAAAATACTCTGAAAATCTATGGAACCTGTACTACACTTTGCCTGTTGCATTTTTTTCTCTTCTTTTCTCTTGTTTCATCGAACGTAGATACACGTGTAAAGAAAAGCGAAATAGTTTAGAACGAAAAAACGTCTAGCAGAAATATTTTTTTTGGTTGCGTAATATTTAGTTTCACGATAAAAGCACATTCACAGATCGAAACGCTTTAAGTAAAAACGTTTTGACTGAAATCGCTTTAACGTGCTTTACAGCAAAACGCTTTAAGTGAAAACGTTTTGACTGCAATTGCTTTATCCTGCTTTAAACTGCTTTATGTTTTGCTCTACCAGTGTGTGTTTGGTCCTATTTAAAGCATTGAAAAAGCATGTTCTAACACGATTAGTCAAAAACGTTTTGCTTTAAAGCGTTTTTGCTTCATGAATGTGTGGGCAGCCTTATAAGTGTTCCTATTTTTTAAGTTGCGCGTGGTGCATAGTTTTTCCCAATGTATTTGATAGCAATCACTAGTGAAGTAGATTAATTCATTTAAATAAATTTTGTTTTTTATTACTATCAGTAAAAACCCACGTTTTTATTGTCTTACAAAATATTATATCTGGTTACAATTAATCAATTATTAATTATAAGAAGCAATTAATTACTATTAATTGTAATTGTAACAATTTGATTATTAGAGAGCGGATTTATATGCGAGTAATTTTGATGAAATATGCGCATATATATGCACTAAAAAATGATGAAATATGCACATATATATGCACTAAAAATGGAGAAATATGTGCAAGATAGGCCGAACACTTCAAATAATGCAATAACTGGTCTACTGTGTTTTATGGGCCTTCTTATTCAAATAAAAAACATTATATTTTATACAATTTATTTACATTTATTTGTAAACGCTTATATGAAGGAAGTATGTATATTATGTATGTACATAATTAAGTAAATATTATAACGACTAAAAAAATCTTCGATTATAATTTATAACAATGTGTTTTTCCAAGTTCTCTACCAGGAAATTTTGCCTTTTATCTGACAAAATATTTTTCTAAATTGAAAAACTCCTTTCAACATCCACGGAGGTAATTGGGGCATATTTAAAGTGACTCATAGCTGAAAATTCTACACTTAAGTCAATTTCAAAGTTTCCATTCAAAATTTCGTAAATTTCCTCAAGGGTTTTGAATTTTTTATCTAAAACGGATAAACATTTTTTATTTACTGAACTACCGATTTTACCTGGAACTTTTGAAATATTCTCTTTAAATTCTTTAACAATTTTAACGGATTCTATTAAAGACATATTCGGTTTTTCTAAATTGTTTATAGTTTGTATTACAAAACTGTAATGCATTTTGATGAAGTTCAGTTGTTTTGCCAATGAAGTTTTTGTTACAATATTTTGTGCCTCTGCAATAGCAGCACTATCTTGGGCATTCAACTCTACAACCAATTCCTTAATTGCTACAAAATGTTCAGCATAAAACATTGCCGCTTCCAACCAAGTTCCCCACCTAGTCAACACTGGTTCGGGAGGTAAAGGTACATTCGGCAATTTTTCCCTGTACAACTGAACTCGTAGGGGACTTTTGACAAATATTTTTTTAATGGTACTAATTAGTAGATTTACATCAGAAAATTCACATCTAATATGTTCAGCTACTCTGTTACATCCATGAGCTAAACAACTCACGTGAACTAAATTTTTATAAATTGTTTTAAATTGCTGCCCGGCTTTAACCATGTAAGGGGCAGCATCTGATACCATAAGTAAATTTTTTTCAGTAGGAACTACATTAGGTGAGAAAAATTTCATAAAACATTCATTAACAGATCTTAAAATACTTAAATGATTAGTTTTGTCTAACTGTGTACAGGCTATTAAATAAGATTCACTAGGTTTATCTTCCCGCAAAGACCCTATTAACAAATTTACAATGTAACGCCCACAAGAATCAGTAGTTTCATCCACAATAAAATAAATATATTGATTTTCTACGATTTTCTTGACTTCTTTTAGAGTATCGTTGTAGATGCGAGGCACGTAATTGTTTCTTAACGTACTTTCATCGGGAACATTTTTCTTGGTATATTTTTCCAAAAAACTTTTAAAAATAGAATTTTGCAGTTTTTTCAAATGTATGTTTGGACAAATCATCGCCTCGCATAAATCAGCATTAAATTCTTGTTGTTCATTAGATGAAGTCATCAACGACGGTCCACTGTCTAAGGGTAATTGAAATGTTTTCGATTCATTCATCTTCTTGCATTTTGACTTGTGTAGTTCTGTCCCGACATGTTGTGTGACCGAAAATTTTCGTTGGGTTGGTATCTACAACAAGAACTTGAATTTTTTTAAACTGTCTGAACTTTCAATATTCAAGAACCAAGCAAATATTTACCTAAGGAGGAAGAAAACAAACTTAAAACTTACCATTTTACTACAGGCTTTACAGAATACGCTTCCATTGGTGTAAGCAAGCACGGGTAGCTTCTGATCCAGGAATTAACCAGGCTCGAATTGTCTTTCGGCATATTGCACTTCTTACAAACAAAAATACTTTTACGGAAGAACTAAACGTTCGCAACAATAACCGACTAATAATCCGTGAAGAAGTGATGAAACAATATTGCAAACATGAACGCCCCACCGCATCGTTAAGAAAGTACTTGGAAATCCCTAATTCACTACTTGGAAAATTCTGCCTGCTTAAGCCCAAGAAGGGTGCAAACTAGACCCTAATTAATGCAACATGTTCTGACGAATTAAGAATTCAGGAAAAAATTTACTCACTTCGACACAAATTCTTTCAAATATGCATATATATGCACGTTTTTAAGAAATATGCGAAAATTGAACAAAATGCTCAAATATGCAAAATATGCATGCAATATGCATTTAGCATAGAATCCGCTCTTTATTGATTATGTACGTACAGTTTGGTTTTTCTTTATATGCTGATCGTATATACCAAAATTAAGAACATGAAGTGACCTCCGTCTGTTTTGAAAACAGCGCATAAATAACCAGTCATATTTTTGTGACTTTTCTAGTTTCTGCGCATGTTTTACATCAGATTCAGAAATTTAGTTTCTTTGCTTTTTGTAAAATTTGGAATAATTTTCTTTGGGTTTCTTCTACAGGGAGATTCTGGCAACCAATTCATTAAAAGTTTACGGATTTACACTTTGAATGTTTATTTCATATTTTTCAGTAATAAGTTAGCGATAATAATCTATTAAAAAATAATATTTCCAACTTTCGGGCACTTCCGCTTTTACCGGAAGTTGCTGTCAACTTTCTTATTTTAAATGGAATATCCCATTTTTTATTGCATTTCTGAAATCTTCATGAAATTCTAAAAGTATTTTGTGTAACACGTGATACAAGAAAAATTTGCCGGTTTAGAGATATTTCCATTTTTTAAAAAAAGTTCAAAGTTGCAGTACCTTGTTTATGATGCTGCCATCTTTGTCATATCTAATTTTACACAAAATCGTTTACGGGCTGGTTGAAAGGTAACTTCTATTCGAACTGATTTCAACTGTCGAAAAGTAATGTTTTTTTAAATAGAACACCCAGTATTTTTTTATACATAAGAATAAGAATTAAATGTACTTTCGAACTGTATTAGCATTCCCTATACCCATCTCTTAGCTTTCTCGTTCTATTCATGATTTTCTCTTTCACACATCAATTTTTTCACTTTTCAGTATTATTCCTGAATAGTGTGTTATGGAAATTTAACTAACTAGGTTTTTTAAATTAATTTCTGACTGTAATTTCAATTTTATTTTAAAATCCGACAAATAATATTTAAATACACATCTATCATCTGAACTTTTTGTTTACATATTTATGCCGCATGTATTAGAATTCTTGGCAAGACTATTTACACATTTACAAGGAGAAATTTACACTTACAATACAAAATTTGATGAAAACTAATAAATAAATCAGAAATATTAAAAATAATACACAAATTGTTGGTTATAATATTGTCTCTCTTTCTATTGTATCTAAGTAATAACGCATTTTCCTCGATATAACAACTTTTTTTTTACGAACTTCTTGAATTGTCGGTTTTTTTATCATCAAATACATTTAATATGTCTGTGTTTAATTATTCATTTTTTGGTTCTTCGTAGCAATTAAATTGTTTTTTTTTTTAATTCCCAGTAGACGGATGATCTCAAAAATTATAATTTCTCTAGTCTTCATAGCTCACTATTTAAAAATAATACCGAAAAATTGAAAAAATTACGTGTTAAAAAGAAATCATCGATAACGAGTGAACTATAAGAGATAGGTATAGTGAATGCTAATACAGGAAGAAAGAACATTTAATCCTGTGTCACGTGGTATAAAAATATACTAAGCGCGCCATTTAAAAAAAACATAACTTTTCGACAGTTGAAATTAGTTCGAATAGAAATTACTTTTCAATCAGCCTGTAAGCAATCAAGTGCAAAACTGGAGATGATCTGAAAGAATGTTATTGTAGCCTACTATAGGCCAAAAATGGGCATCATGGTTTTTGTTGCACAAAGGTGGCAGTATAATAACCAAAGTTCTGCAAGTCTAAGTTATTTTTAAAAAATGAAAATATCTCGAAAACGGTTAATTTTTCTTGTATCATACGTTGCACCAAATATATTAGAATTTTATGAAGATTTCAAAAATGCATTAAAAATTGAGGTTAGTTAAAATAAGAAAGTTGACAGCAACTTCTGGTATAAGCGGAAGTGTCCGAAATTTGAAAATAATATATTTTGATGGATCCATATCGTTAACTTATAACAAATGCAAAATATGAAACAGAAATTCAAAGGAGAAGTTTGTAAACTTTTAATGAATGGGTTGCCTGAATCTCCCTGTATACTGTGAAAAATTTTATTAGCGTGTACTTTTATATAGGGAATGTGGGGTTTCTCTCTTGCCAATGACTTTTGTTAAAGAAAGAGTTACGGAGGCTTTAAATATCGGTATCAAAACAGTTTATAATGCTAGAAAAAGAAGCGACACTACAGAAGCCGGTGACTTAGTTGGAGAAGGTTGAAAGTCAAAATCACCTAAATCATTGTATAGGGTGTTCTTTTACTGTGTGCAAATAAAAAAAAAACCTCAGTATAAGTCCCTGAATGCTACCTTTTGTGTGTATTTTCGGGTGGCTACCAAATCATAGCCAAAAAAATTCGGAAGTTCCCCTTATTTGAAACTGCTGAACTGTGCGAGAGAGAAACATTCAGCAAGGTCATCGACGTCTTTCTCTGTAGTTAGTGGGTGTGTCCACACACAGCGCCAATCATAAAAAGAGTCCCGCATTTAAACTCATTCTCCAGCGTTTCGTAATAAAAATCACTGATATCGTTTATTACAATGCCCGGGACCAAGGTGCGTTTCCGCGGACTTCCCCGTACAAGAGTAACATATCTCTTTTTTCATTATTTGTAAATGCCATTACGATCTTAATATGCGTTTTTACGAATCAAAAATCTCTCTTCGTTTGTCAAATTTTTCGTAGCTGCAGAACATTAATATAATACTGCCTCACCTTAAACGCGTTACAGCGGCCGCCGTTGTAAAACACAAAAAATTTCCGTAATAAAAAGATCAAAAGAAATGCGAAACCGCGACTTTATCGAATGCATGCGAGAATACTTTAAGATACTAATCAATTTGTAAATTTCGGAATTTGCAATGCAAGTGCGTTAAAAATGCTTTACTTAACCGAATTTCATAATTGAATTAGTAGAAATTGTAAATTTAATGTGAGTCATATTGGTAGTGAGTACATATCAGTTTTAACAGCTATTTTATTCTGCCTAGTGTGATTACGTAATGCGGCCGATTTTAATCTGTAGGTACAAACAGTAGATAAATTACAGCATTATTTTAAAGTTTCTTTATTAAACTAAAGAAATCTTAATCTATTTAATTAAAAATGGAAAGGCAATTTATTACTTGTGAGGGTAAATATCCGGAAATAAAACTATGAATGACAGTAATGTCATTATTTAACTCATCCGCATTTTTTGTGAAGTAACCATAATCGTCGGTTTATAATTTGAAAATACCTAGAGTTTTAATTACTGGCAGCGAAGTGGCACTTGTTTTAATTAATCCAGGCGCTTTGTGAGTGCGTTTAAAATGTTTCGACTGTTACGATCTATTAATAGGCCTCATACGAATCAAACAGATATTCATTTACGACATCGTAAAACACTGACCTATATTCATTCGGGTCGTCATTCACACAGGCAAGGCGGGGTACCATCCAGTCGCTAGCTATGCCAGCAGTTTTCAAACGGCTTGGTGAAAATCTTCCAATGCATTTTTCTCGAAAACTATTAACTTAGTGTTAAGGACATATAAGTTTAATCGTTGCCATTTATGGTGATGTATTACAGGTTTAAATATTTGCACACAGTAAAAGAACACCCTGTATAATTTATCCAGGATTTTTTAGATAATTATAAATGAAATTCACATAACTAATTAAAAAAATGGAGCTACAGCAAAGGACCTATAAAAGATTTTTGAGTAATGTTGTAAATAATTTAATTTATGAATGAACAGCAGGAACACGTACTTAAAAATTCCAAGAAAAATCGTTTAACCTAAAAAAGATGGTCTGAAATTTCTAGGGTTGCCATTATGTTAGAAATAAAATAACGGACAAACTAAATTTATTTTTTATTCACTTTGCAGCGATGTTGATAGTTGCTCGCCCATTGGTACTTCCTGTCTTAGCAATCACAACAGAATTTTGAGATACATCTTTCTTTTTAGACCAACCTATAATTTTCTCAGAAAATATTTTTTTTTAAGAATAGAGTGATTGGTGTCTATTATGTAACTTTCAATCAATTGATATTTGTATCAATTATTGCTTTGTAACAAGTGCCCCTGCAAAATCGGTAACTCACTTGGTTTGTGGCCAGCACAGTTGTGTTTTCTGTTTTACGCACTGTATTTCATCGTTCATTTCTATTTCTGTCGCATTATTTACTTTTTTACAGTTTGCCTTTATTTTATACGAACTTGTCCACCTTTTTTTTCGCTTCATGCCTTGTATTTTTTTTGGTGTTTCTTTTATTTCTTTCTTTTATGTTTGATTTTTTGCAGGTTTTATTTGTTTCATTTATTTATTTTATTATTATGTTTTTCTTTATTTACCTTATTATTCGTATATCTTTGTTCACATATCACTTAATTGAAGAGCCAGGTGTGCATCTCTTCAATTAGCGGTCAGTAATCGATTTGAATTGTTTTGAAATCGTATCAAATTCTTTTCAATTATTGAAGACCATGGGTGCTTTCTTTCGCTCACAAAAACGTCGTCCAAACGCGTTTAGATGCAAAGACGGATGTTCTTTTGCAAACGGATTAATCCCCACTCTCCTTGAAATCTGAGTACAGAACGGTAATTACCTTTCCTCTTCGAATCAAAGTATTTTTATGTTTCGTTTGGTCTGAACTGTAGTTATTTGGAGGTAGAGTTTGCAGGTAAACTGTCAATCAATAATTCAAATCTGAGGTGTTTTGTTGCAACAACTACGGAACAGATTCAAACTATTTGAAACCAGATTCAAACTTTTAAGCGAAAGAGAGCAGCTCGTATCAATGAACACAAAAGTTACAGAATGACCCTCAATCTTGTAATTTTGTCAGTTAGTTTCAACTATTACCTGACTTAATAATCGCTTTTCGATAATATTAAGAAAAATATGGACATTTATTAAAAACGGACCGGACACAGACGCTTCCTGAATAACGTACAGTCCGTTGAAAAAACGGACATATGGCAACCCTAGACATTTCTAAAATGAAAATAACAAAATAAGGCATGGGTAATTTGTTCTAAAGGGGGTATCTATATTTTTTCACTTTTTACAGAATTTCAACTTTTAGATTTAATTTAATGCCATTCGCCTTTTTTCTTTCAAAAACTAAAACTGTAAATATAATTGAAGTTGGATCTTGTCCTTTTCGTTTCTCTTGACCACTTGTTTCTCTTGACAACGTGTTTATTTACTTTTTTTCACTCCTGATGAAGCCATAAATCTATAGCGAAACGTTAAGTGTTTTCCCTTCATTTTTCTGTCCAGTTTGAGATTAAAAAAACTTTGTACTTGTAAATATGCCTAAAATATTTAACTTTTGTTTGTACTAAAAATAAATGCAGGTACCCTCTTTTCAGTCTAATATATTAATTCCAGTTATTAAACCAATTATTAGAAGTAACTACTAAAGTTTATTGTTCTTGTAATTTTACAATTTATTACAGATAAATTGAAAGTGTTTTAATGAAAAATTGAGACTATTAGCTGTTCATTTTCTTTTTTGCTTCAGAGTAGGCCCTTATAGGGTGACATTTTTGTTGATATCGTAATGAAACATAGACGTCAAAAAATTGATTGACGGTCATTTTTAATTTGATGAAAAAATTTTGTGCAAATCGTTTTTGATTGCAGTGAAAACCTCAAGCAGCCTATGGACAGCTGTTGCAGCCCTGCTTGGGGCTTCTTCAGCAGAGACGTAGCTCGACATTCCCACTGCAGACCAAAAACGACCTGCCCAATTTATTTGTTTAAAAATATTTAGATATTACTGAATAGTGCCTTCTACAAAGACATTGACGTTTTTCTGATAAATTTGAAAGATACTTTCTATAACAATATATTTTTTTTTAAATTTCTTTAGCACTCAGTGGCTCTCAATACTTCACTATCTTCTATTTTTTTAATATGGTTAAGTCCAAAAATGGTACTAAATAGTGTCACTCGTTTTGACCAGTTGAAGTTTGGTTATATCGGGACCATAATCCATAATTTAAACAGGATAAAGTAGGCTTTATATTTTGGACATTGAAACAGTGACTAGCATTAAGATAAATAATAAGGAGCAACTAAGAAGGCGAATATTAGATTCTTGCAGAAATATTTCGCGAATTCATGTTCGACACGCTAGACAACACATATTATTAAGAACAAATGTGTGTCTTGAAAACAGTGGAGGACAATTCGAGGATTTACTTTAATTTATTTATTTCACTCTATTTCACAAACTCACAATCCTCTTCTATAATTTTTATTCAACTTATTTATTTCGTTCTTGTAATTTAATATGTTTATACTGTTGTTTATTTGGTTTGTGTTAACCACCTAATATCATTTTGTCAATATTTCTTGATTTTTCCTCTTCCGACAACTGAATGTTAGTTGCTAATACTTAACAAATAAAAAAGTGGTTAGGAATAAATTTACTTATTAAGAAAATCATGACAAAACTGTATCAGTTTTTTTGTCATATTCTAACTTTGCTTGAAAAAAGTTATTAAGTATTATACTCACTGAAATCACCAGAAAAAATGCTATCGACTGGAATAATAAAAAGTGAAATCACCAGAAAAAATACTATCGACTAGAATAATAAAAAGATAAGAAAACGAACCAACCATTTGAAATTATGTATTAAATAAAATTTTCATATAAAATCTGAATTATTTAAGTTTCAAATTAATGTCAACTATTAAGTGTTATACCATTACAATCAGGAGAAAAAATGCTATCGAATAGAATAATAAAAAGATATACGTTGTAATTAAAAAATCGAAACTGATTATGGTCGTGGAAAGACGAAACGTTTGACTTCAATTCTATTACTCCTATTCGAAGCAGAATCAAAAAGTGCCTGTAGAAAGTTAAATCGGAATTTCAAAATTATGTATAATAAAAGAGATACAGAGAGAAAAAGAAAATCGATTTTTTTACATTTTTATTAATATATCAAGAAGAAATAAAAAAATAATTCTCTCAATGGATACGAATTAGGCATTGATTCGTGAAACTTTTCTTCCATTTAACCGAATTTGTATCTCTTACGGTTTAGGAGATCCCTTCAGTGTACACCCAATTTGAAACATCCGGTATATGTCAATCGGCTTATAATTTCATCTTTCCTTAAATCCGGACGATCCTTCTGCTACTAGTAGTTTAATTCTTTGTAAAAATTTGATTAATTTTACAATTTTGCAGAATGGAGGCTGTTTTAGATGAAAAGAGAGAACTTCCGGAGAACTTCATGTGCGAAATAAATAAATGGGCCTTAGAGTGTACGTATTTTGTTTGAAGAAAAAACATTTGGTACTTTTTTGCGAACAGTTTTACTAATCGTAGGTGTTGCTCGTGTTTCCTTGGACACCCGCCTAGGTTGTTTCGAGCCCAATCTATCTCCAGAATCTCAGACCCAACAGATCATAAATTCGATACACACGTTTTTTAGAAATGTACCGGAAGTGGAGCTGAAGTTCCCGATATGGAGGCTATTCCACAATCGAAATTTTAGAGAGTATATTGGAGCGCTAGAAAGCTTCAGAGTGTGAGTATAACTCGATCGGAATCAATTAACATTTACTTAAGCCAGGAAATATTTTGTATTTAAATTAAAATTTTAGATATCGTTTTACCATTAGCATTTTAGGAAGTTTAATGTTAATTAACATTTAAAAAATGTTAACTAGCGTTAACAAATGAAAGTGTTAGTCATTTTTTTCACATGCTTATTCGATCTCATGGTTATGTAATCTCACCTAATACCTTCCATAAACTGACCCTATTATATAAGTTGCTCGCATTTAAGGCGTGCTTGACTCTGGGGTTCAAAGAACCAGATAATAATGAGGAAGTAACCGTGCCTGCATTCGTTTACGAATTACGCAAGAACGGCAAAAGAGCGGCAACTTGAGTGACCCACAAAACCAAAGAAGTCTCGTGCGTGTTACTTCGAGATAGGTGACGACCGACTTATGAAAATACGCTCATTTCCTTTCGATTTCACTGAGTGCTGGATGGAGAAAGTTGAACTTGACATTGCCGAGAGCACGTAACCTAGTCTGTGATGCAAGACAGGTAGCTCCACTCTCTCCAAAGTAGGCCATTCGGTCAGCGTTGTTACTTATTTAACCAAATAACTTCCGCGTGTTAAAATGACAATGAGATTTCAATTCACACAAGTTAATATAATATAATATAATAATTGACAAAACAAATGAATATGTACAATTTTATACTGTTTTCAATTAACTGTTCTAGAACACTTTCAGAATATTCCCATATTATTTTAACTTCATCTAATATTACAAAGCATTGACATTGAGAGTTAAGGGTAATGATACCCTTCGAGTGTATTATTGAATTATTTCTTATTTTGTGGCTAAACGGTAAGAAATAATAAAAGCTATAAATACACGAAAAAGTTTCCATCGAAAGCTTCTTTCTAAAAATTTATTAACCAAAGTTATCTTCCTAACCTTTTAACACGCCGACGTGCTACTTTGTTTGTTGCTTTTTCCGAACAACCAAATAAACAATAAATCTGTCTAAATAATTAAAGAAATTACCCTAATTGACAAATTAATGAAAGTGACTCGAAAATTCAGGCTGCGTCCGACTCGTCAAACAATGGTTAAACAAGTCAGATTCGTCCGATTCATTGTCAGACACCTGGTCAGACCGCGGGCGCCGTGGTCGCATTTTAAAACGTCACCGTTGTGCACATTCGTTCGTCCGACTGATCCAAAATTTGGTTCGCCCATGCGTTGGTTGCCTACTTTGAACACGAGTCGGACGCAGCCTTAGCTTCTGAAGTTGTAAACAAATCAATGCACAAACCGAAGGCTTCTGAGGGTGTCAAAAAGGTCACAAAGGTTTTATTACTTCAAGTCTAGGTCTATTCTACCTAAAGATTATTGCCGGCGCTAAGGGCATGCCCTCGTAATATACAATTTACTCTATACAGATCGTTCAAAAATAACTCGGCACTATTGCTAACTTTTTTATTATTAAAGTTACAGATTCGGTTACAGGTAGTTATAATTGAAAATAATCTCCGTCCACACTAATTTTATATCCGTTGATACGTATTTCGGCAGCTAAGCTGCCATCTTCAATATGCTACCAACTTAAAAGCACTTAAAAAGATCTAAAAACAACCTAATCATCCTAGTAAAATCATAAAAATATAAAAACTAACAACAATTTAATCGTCTTAAAAGATATATATGTCTAAATTTAAGTTAATATAAATTAATATGTAATATGTTCCTAAACACATTCGTAATATTGAATACGAGTTGATATTTATGCAATTTTACTATAGGATTTTAGTAATTTTGCAAAAAATGTAATGCGTTTCGGTAAGATTGGGTACCTTTTAGAGTTTAACCAACATTATCCATCAACTTTAGAAATTTTGCAAAGATCGTTTTAGTAATACCTAGAATTAACTTTGTTTTCAAATTAGATAATATAAGTATTGTCGATAATGTGCATACTTTTTTACTTTATTAATCAGTTCTACTAGAAATTGGATAGTTATTTATGAGATAACTTGTGTTAAAAGCCATCAGTCGAAGAAGAGTGTTTATTTTCTCTAAGTGACTGCCACCAGTCTTCAACTTGTTTAAATAAATAAATGAATTGTGCAATAAGCATTTGGAAATATTTTTCTGATTTTTTGTAGTCAACACGTAAAACCTATTTGCAATAAAAAAGCAAACCTTAAAAATAAGAGCTAACCAAATAACACGGAAGTACGGAAATAAACAGTCCAAATACCCAAAAAAAGTTCTTATTCTAACGAATAAATAAGTATATAATTCCCTGTTATTTGATACCTAAAAATCCTGAAAAATAAAATAAAATATATAATATAACAAGTGTTCAATTCGATTTCCGGTAGCATTGGCGTTGTAAACAAATAATTTTTTTAAACTCATGTCGCAGCTTAACTTTACTGCTAACAATACTGTCACTAGTGTCATGTCTTCTGTCAACCGTCGAGTAAGGTGTCGTTTTATTTACGTTATTTATTGGTTTCATTGGAAAAATAATTTCTTTTCAGGACTCATTTGCGATGTTACTGACTTTATATTGCATTACAAAATGATGTTTGATGTTTTCATTGAAGCAGATTTATGATTGAAAATTAATTTTCGTAACGGTTCAAAAGTCACAGGAGTACCGAAACTGGTTGGAAGAGTTTAGAACTGAATTTGCTGCTGTATTGTTGACTATAAAATATTTGAAGGCAATCTGCATTGATAGGTACAGATGTTTCGGTAAACTGGAGGATCTTCCGAAGAATAGTCAACTATGAAAACATACTGCTAAGGTGCAATGCTTGCAGTGGAAAATGCTCCATACATCTTCATTCGCTCGTTATCAGAATCAATTTGACTAGTTTGAGCTTTCGGTTCGAAGGTGCCACAAATTATTACCTAAAGATGCAAAGCTCTATTTTTACCGACATTGATGTAAGAATTGCTGCCCGGTGATCTCAGTTAGGGACATTACAACTTCTTATGTAAAGAATTATTTAATTTGTGAGTGAGTTGTAATTTATATTCTTCTAGATACGTTTTATATTATGATAACATTTTAATTACGTCCAATTTTAACACTGCAACAAACGTTTTTCGAAATAAAAGATTTTCACAGGTAACGCTACCGGATTTCCAAAAGAACGTTTGTTATAAATCGTCAAAAACAACCTACAGATGAGAGCAAATCACACCCACACACCACAAGTTAAGAGCACTTTAGGAAAATTTTATCTCGGAGAATTCTCTCCTGCTCAAATATCCAGTAATTTTACAATTTGCACATGCGTAATACGAAGTAAGTAATTTTAAAATGCGTCTACCCTCTCTGTGGATGGATACATTTACATCTTTTTGTCGCATATTTATACAATCACCAGCGAAACAAGTAGGTATTCTACATTTTATTAACGCGATTATTGAAATATTATAATAAAAGATATTTAAGAAACCTGCTTATCTTTTTAGAGTAAAATAGTCACTCACATAAAATTAAAAATCTAATAAAATGACATTCAAAATCAATTTAAAATATCCCGTAAAAACTAGAAGCGAAATCAATGGATGTTGGACTTTAATTAAATAATAAACAAAAACTTGATAAGTCACTTCAAATAACTTAAAATCGAGAAAACGATCCCACAAAATCCAATTTGAAAACTAACAGACTAAACGCACAGACAACGAATGTTATCACGTTTTGACATTGTCAAACTAATTTTGACGTTTTGCCCCAACCCAGCTGATCGAGGCTAGTTTTCTCACTCTCTAATGTTCGTCGCAATACCTTTCACTCTACATTCTATCCAACCCATACCAGATCATTGATTTTCACTGATTCTGATTCACTGATTCATTTTTAAAACAAGCATCGCTTGGCAACGAACTACAGGAAATGATCTTACCGCCTCTTGCGACTGGAGTAAAAACTAAATTTATAAACCGGAAGTGTACATTGAAGATCGCACCCGTGGTAGTTAGTAAAACACTAGTGCCAGCTGGGTTTTGGGCGGAGAAGTGAATTCGGTACAATGTTCCTAGATTCTTCTGCCGAATCTTCTTAGATCATCTTTGATTAATACTTTGGATTCTGACAACCGATTTCAAACTTATCAATATCAATACAAGGTAACCATAGTAAATTAAAAAATATGCCAAGAATTACAGATTACTGTAAATACAGATTACTGTAAATACAGTGCCATCACTGCCATCCCAGCAACCTGGGGGAATTATAATTACGTTTAAAACTATGGCAACAGACATAAACCCCTCTGATACAGTGCGAATGCGCTGAACTGTCTCTAACACCCCTTTATATATGATTTAGGTAGCGACATCTTGTGGATGATTTTTGACATAACAAGTATGACATCTAGCGGCCGATCTTTGACTTAAGATCTAAAAAATAATAATGATAATAATCAGAATAATCATATACAGGCTGTCCCAGAGCTCTGTAAAAGTTCCATAACTTTCATTGTATATTTTAAAATTATTTTCGTTTGTATACAGGGGTCTACGTATTATAAAAATATTAAAGTTTTTTTAAATTGAAACACCCCATTTTGACTTCACTTCTAGATTTTACATTAAATTCTGCATTAAATTTATTTGAGTCATTTTTACGTATACTTTTTGATGTGAGTCAATTTTTCCTTTAAAATTCCAGGATGCAAGGTTCTATTCAAAAAATCATAACATTTAAACCACTAAAGATAACGCAACCCATTTTTCTTCAGTCAATGCCAATGCTGTGGCCAATCATTCCAAATCAAGCCAAGCCGTGAAGGGATGTTCCAAGGCTTGCTACGATTTTTTTAATGTTTATAAATAACAAAAACTCCATTTTTTCAAATAGAACATCCTGTATATTCCATTCCACAGCGTTTTTGATAAGCTTTTCAATGATATACAGTTTGTAGGGTCCAATTCTGATATTCGACGAGTTATTTAGAAAATAGTAATTTTTAAATGTAAATATTTAAGAGACAACTAAAAGTTTCTAGTAGATTGGTGCCAAAATGAAAAGCGATTAAAATTTTAAAACAACGTCGCATTAGTTACGCATATTGTGTCAAAAAGTGCTAATTTCATGGGTTTAATATTTTATACGCTGTGCATGATTATTCGCGATCGATCAGTAGGACTGCGGCTTTAATTTCAAAATTATTCTCCCAGTCGCGTGAATTAAAAATTCTCTGATTATTCAAGAAAATTCTAACTTGAGTACTCAGGAAATCTCAAGAGAAACTGATTAGTACGTCAGTTTCAAATTTTAACTTGAATAATAATTTGCTTGTAAAATTTGGTTTCCTGTTTACTGAATTCCGCCGCTGCTGTAGAAGAAGTAGTTCAACAGTATTAAATTCAAATTCATTCATTCATATCAAATTAAACTTCGTAAGAACTCGTCTGTCTTAATCATGTTGCACATGCGCATCTTGTTTGAAGTTTTTCGTTAGCTCCTAAAATACAGCTCCTAGGTAGGGTGCAAAATATAAAAAGAAACACCCTATACATAGACAGTATCAACCGAACACGTCACAAAAAAAAACAAAAGAATACAAACAAAGAAAGGGGAATAAACTAGAATATGAGAACGATAAACAAAAATAAGATCAATGATTTTATAAAAAAAATAAAAGCATTAACGAAAAGCGAAGAAAACTTGCAGGAAAACCGACATCCTGCGTTCGCGTCTTGACCTAACCTTGCAAAAATAATATGCAACAAAATTTAAAAAATAATAACGATTAGGAAGGACGCTATTTGAAAGTTGACGGGAAAACAAACAAGAAAATAAATTGTAATTAGTGTCAGCGCGACATGAAACGTAACCTCGTTAAAGGAAAAAGAAGACAAAAGCGAATAAACAAACAAAAAGAAGAAAAAACAATAATAAGGCGAACGACAACAAAAGATAATTAACGATCCTCCGACTAAAAAAAGACTTAACAAAAACTAAGGAAAAATTAAGGACAATAACATCAATAGAATAATTTGTGTTTTTTATTTTAATTTGACGTTCAGAGTGCTGTCTGTGTGTATTTCAGATTCACGTGCCACGTGCCAGTCTGGACGTCAATTTAAAACAAGAAACACATTATAAAACAAAACAAAGGAGAAAAAACAGACGAAATCAAAACATGAAGCGAGCACAATGGTGAACAAAAAATAAAAAGGTCGACCATTTTTTGGCGGAACGTAAAAAGAGGACAAACAAACAAAATCGAAACATGAAGCATATCGTTAACAAAAAAACAAAAGAAAACGAACGATTTTCGGCGGAATGTGAAAATAATTTAAGAAAAAAATAAAAAACATAATAACTTCACAAAAGGAAAGAAAGAAAACAAATAACAAAAATTAACACAAATAATAAAGCGGGCAATGAAAACAAATCAAAAACCGATCTATGAAAAGACAATTAATTCGAACAAAAGCAACAAAAGAAAATCGATTGTACAATTTCAATAAACCAGTTTTTTTTTCGAAGTCTTATTTTGGTAATTTTACATAACCATTAATATGTTTCAATTCTTTTTATTACTGTAGTCGCATTTGTTTCTCTTATTTTTTAGGAGTTTTATTCTTTTACAATTTCAATTTTGATAACCAAATATGATTTCTTTTATTGTTAGCAATAATACCGATTTAAATTTGATAGTATACATTATCATCGTAGAAAAAGGGCGCTGAAAATTGTTTAGCCCGGGGCGTGGAAAACCACAGATCCGGCTCTGTACCCAACATCATCCAAATCGGTTCAGGCGTTCCCTTGTTATGAGAAAATTTAACTTTCTCCTCAAGAACTTTTGAAAAAGAATACCGGCTTAACGAAGCAGTTTCGTTTAACAGATTTGGTTAAATCGTCTTATTTTGAGTTCAGGAATCTGTGGTCTACGGAATTTAAGAATACTTGTATATTATCTGTTCTCTATTCACGTGTGTTAGACAAAGTTAGAGCTCAGCAACACAAAATTCGTATGCACCAGCTGCCACTGCACTCAAACATGATTCGAACACTTTTGATAATATACATATGTACAATATTACATCAGTTTTTAATGAATTATATTGCACAAATTACACACATTTTAGTATCTTAGCACAGTTTCTTAGTTTTTTTTTGTACACTTAAAATTCTTTCTAAAAGCTGTTTTTTTATAAGATCCCTAAGTTCGTACAATTAGCCGATCTTGAGAGTATACCATGTACTATGCATATTAAGGTCACACCAAAAAAATCATTTGAAATGTTTTAGAATTTCATATGTTCTGTTTTGTCTCGTCACGAATTGCGGTGCCATATAAATCAGTCAATTTAATAAATTTACTGACTATTTTTAGAATTTTTTTAACTCTTGGCAACTTATGATACTATAAAATGTTATTTTCCTTATGAATTAGAACAAGTGACAATTAAAGGGAATCAAAAAGTGTTATTTATTAGGTGTGAGTTTCGTTTTCTGACAAAGAATAATAACTAAACAACTCATAATATACGGAAATGAGTTTTCGCATTAGTACATAATTTAAAACCAAACTCCTTTGGTTAGATAACAAAATTACATGACATTAAATATCTAATCACGACCGTAAAATTATGTGATATAATCACTGAATAGTGTTGTTAATTTTTAATTACTCTGTTGGTTTATTTACTTTATTATTGTGTTCCTGATATGTACATACTGGGTGTCTCACAACGTACGGAGGAGATTGAAAGGGCAGCTGTAGGATATCAAAATAAAGCTTTTTTCTTCGCTTTTGACCAAAACCCAATAATAAGAAAGTTACAGCAGTTTAACTTTCTTAATTTCTTGTTTAATTTACACTTATAACTTCTTAATAAATCAAAATTATTTCACCAAATGCAACTTTATTATTAAATAAACTCTAAATTTATCTTAGAAAAATTTTGTGCAAATCGTTTTTGATTGCAGTGAGAACCTCGAGCAGCCTCTGGACAGCTGTTTCAGCCCTGCTTGGGGCTTCTTCAGCAGAAACGTAGCTCGACATTCCCACTGCAGACCAAAAACGACTTGCCCAATTTATTCACAAATGCGATGTAAGAATGATGAACATATAAAATAGCGACATCTTACTATCGCTTTTTGACCTAACATTGCAGTAGGATAGACAAATTGAAGCGGGATTTGCTCCTAATGAGTCCCCCATGCAAGGCGGCCATGCTTGCTGTCAAAGCATAATGAAAGATTTTAGAAAAATTTTGTGCAAATCGTTTTTGATTGCAGTGAGAACCTCGAGCAGCCTCTGGACAGCTGTTTCAGCCCTGCTTGGGGCTTCTTCAGCAGAAACGTAGCTCGACATTCCCACTGCAGACCAAAAACGACTTGCCCAATTTATTCGCAAATGCGATGTAAGAATGATGAACATATAAAATAGCGACATCTTACTATCGCTTTTTGACCTAACATTGCAGTAGGATAGACAAATTGAAGCGGGATTTGCTCCTAATGAGTCCCCCATGCAAGGCGGCCATGCTTGCTGTCAAAGCATAATGAAAGATTTTAGAAAAATTTTGTGCAAATCGTTTTTGATTGCAGTGAGAACCTCGAGCAGCCTCTGGACAGCTGTTTCAGCCCTGCTTGGGGCTTCTTCAGCAGAAACGTAGCTCGACATTCCCACTGCTGAAGAAGCCCCAAGCAGGGCTGAAACAGCTGTCCAGAGGCTGCTCGAGGTTCTCACTGCAATCAAAAACGATTTGCACAAAATTTTTCTAAAATCTTTCATTATGCTTTGACAGCAAGCATGGCCGCCTTGCATGGGGGACTCATTAGGAGCAAATCCCGCTTCAATTTGTCTATCCTACTGCAATGTTAGGTCAAAAAGCGATAGTAAGATGTCGCTATTTTATATGTTCTAAATTTATCAAAACCACCATTCATAAAATGTCTAGTGTAATCTGTTTCCTAGTTTTGATTTTTAATTAGTAGGCGGTGCACAACGAGATAGAAACCCTTTTTTTCGGCGTTAAAAGAAAAAATGAAATAGCCGTACTTTAACGTGACTATATTTTCTAAAATAATTGTTTATTGTAAAGCAGTGTTCAATTAATTCATAAATGCTTCAAATTTGAATTTAAAAGGTAGAATATTACTACAGGGAGTAACTTTTGTTTGTTAATTAATTTCACTTTAAACTCTTGTAACTCTTTAGTTATTGCTTTTTTACCAAAAATTTATTAAGAAAACATCTTTAATTTGATCTCCCCTAGCTACTCTTTTAATCTCCGGGGATGGGACGATTCGCCGTCGCCAACTCGCCGTCGCCGATTCACCGTCGCCAATTCGTCGTAGAACCAATTCGTCGTCGATCCAATTTACCGTCCGCCCAATTCGCCGTCCCATGTTACTGCTTTATTTAGCTTGATAAGTTTTAAAACACTTTCTGACCATTTTAGATAATATCCAAGTTATACCTACGAATTGAAGAAAATAACTATAATTTCAGTACGTTTCAAGTAAATTAAAATGGACTTTACTATTCTTTTTCTATTTCAAGTTAAAATAAATTCCTAATTACAGTGCGACCACTGTAAGACACAAAATTACGAACAAATTGGTGCTGTACGTACACATAATCATAATTTTATTTTTTTTTAATGGAACCCGTTTTTCAATTTATAATTTTAAATGACGAGCTTTCATGAATCAATATTTTGAAAGCAGTCGACTTTTGATGTGTAGTGATTTTGATTGATATGAAAATCAATATGATTTTGAGCAGAATTTGAAAATATAAAAAAGAAGAATTGGAGGGATTTTACGAACACCCTGAAGAATAAGAAATACTTCCTGGAAGACCAAATTTTTTTATCTGTTTCTTTATCTATGTATCACATTTAATTAATAACAAATTATTTTATTTTCCATTAATTATGTTAACTTCTTTATTTTATTTACATATAATTATCGGTATATTATTATTTGGATATGTACCTGAACTTAAAACTTTAATCGCTGACGGCGAGATTTCCGGCGGTGAATTGTACCTATGACGAATTGGCGACGGTGAATTGGCGACGACAAATCGGCGATGGTGAATTGTCCTAGACCCTTTAATCTCCTCCGTAGGTTATGAGACACCCAGTATATTTTGACATATTGGTGTCAACATGTCTTTTCCTCATGGGAATTTAAATAATTTCAGAAAAACAAAATAATATAAAGGCTGGATTCTAATTCACTTCAACAAAATAATGATTATTAAAATAGTTGGGAGCATTAAAACATTGCTCTGTACATGATGTACTTTTATTGTTGAACTGCGAAACCGCATATTCCCCTCGCAACTTTTAAAGGCAGCAAAATGACGCGACTTGACGCGGCTCGGGCGCTGCCGTGTGAGAATTGAGCCATATAATTAATACTTTAACTTATGACGAGCGATTTCAAACTGTTTCAAACTTTCCAAAATATAAAGGGTAACCATGGTAACATAAAAAATGTGCAAGGATTATAGATTACTATTAAGTGCCATTCCAGCGGCCTAGGGGGAAGTATAATTGCGTTTAAAATCATGCCAACAGACACAAATCCCTGTGAACACAACTGAGTTTCTTATTCATTGCAAGCCCATAGATGGCGCCACAAGTAATACGACACGAGAAAATATAAGATTTGAGAACAATATTATTAATACTATTCTAGATACCTTCGTTAATAACAACACTCCCACTTATCTAAATATTATTTATTTAAGCCGAGTTCAAGGCTGAACTTTGAGGGCCAGTTTTTATATCAAGGTTTAACTTTCAGCTCATTTTGTTTCCATGATAACAATTGTAAGGTCAATTGGAAAGGAATGTGTTACAATAAAATTGTAACCAACCTAAACACAAAAAGTTTTTTAAAAATATGTATATATTTCGGCAGCTATACTGCCATCTTCAGTAGATGACTTCTTCTTAATCACAATGTGTGTGAAAAATGTTTCGTGCCTTTTAGAAAATGTTGTGAATTTGTAAATAAATTATTGTCCTTCATTTTTAATACAAATACCTAGTTACCACTTGTTTTTGAGATCTTTTAGGCACCTTTTTATTAGGGCGCCTATGTGCATCGCACACGCCACGCGCCGGCCCTGAATAGGAGTATTAAATTTCGAAGATAGATGGCTGACTTCCTTTAAAGCTTCGGAGACTTCCATATATTCGGCTTTTGTGCTACTCATAACTACAATGCTTTCTTGCATTCCCGTGGAATTGCACCCCCTGCTAGCTTAAAAATGAAGCCGGTATATGACTTTCTGTTAAGTATATTGTTTGCAAAATCAGCATCAACAATATCCTTTAAATCTGGCTTATGAGTTTCTTTATATTTTAAGCAAATAGATTTTATACCTTGCAAGTATCTAAGAATTCTTTTAACACTCCTGCAGTACCACTCAGTATAGTAGTTATTAAACTGACAGAAAATTTACTGCAAAAGTGATATCTTGTTAACACCGATAAATACATTAGACTTATTTGAAAATTAATCTCCGCCCACAATAATAATCATAAAAATTTAAAAACTAACAACAACCTAATCTAATAAACTTTACTATTTTTAGTTTATGTTTCGAATATATAGCGAAAGCCATGCAAAAGAAAACTAACTTAGACCAAAACGAAGAGAACTTGTCTATAGTACAAACCATATTGAAGCGAACAAAAAATCCAAAATTAGCGACGGCATTGGCGCTAGATTTTTTCTTAGTTGGCGTGGATACAGTACGTGCTTCGTTTTTAAATATGTAATAGAAATAAAAGGTCATAGTATCATTTCAGACATCCATAGCTGTTGCTTCAACCATGTACCACTTAGCACGTAACCAAATCAAACAACAGACCCTGTATGAGGAACTTAAAACCATACTACCTGAACCCGACACTCCCATTACTGTTTCATCACTTGAAGCTGCATCATATGTAAAAGCCTGTTTAAAAGAAACATTGAGGTATTGAATTAATTTTATTAAATTACATTATTGTATTTAACAGCGTTTCAGGTTGAAACCTGTGGTTTTAGGAAACGGCAGAACTTTGCAGAGCGACGCAATCATAGGTGGCTTCGAAATACCTAAAGGGGTAGGTATATAATGTTGCTTTCGTTTCATGATAATTACGGTTAACTAATTGATTTTAGACGCATGTGATTTTTCCACATTTAGTTGTTGGAAACATCGAGAAATATTTTAACCAATCTAGTAAGTTTGTACCAGAAAGATGGTTAAAAGGTTCGGAAGAGTGTCCATTTTCACAGAATAAAATTCATCCCTTTGTATCATTACCTTTCGGCTATGGTAGGAGGGCATGTCTGGGGAGGAGATTCGCTGAGGCGGAATTGCATATTTTGTTAGCAAAGGTAAAATGTTGTTACTTTCATCTAATGAGCTTGTAACAATATTAATTAGTCAGTCTATCTTTGCTCATTTTGAGTCGAGTCCCGAGTCCCTCTTGTTATTTATACAACGCGGCGTAGACCGTATTAGGTATTTCTAATAACTAACGAAGGTGTAAATTTTCTGTTATGTCTTTTTAATATTCAAGAAATACAATCCGATCAATAAAGACTAATCTGAAAAAAATTACTTTCCAAGAAGGATTATATCTAGAGTTACTGTATTATCATCTACTTTTATATAAACCAGAACAACTCCCATCTTGGCGTAATAGTATTTTTGATTGCACTTTTAGTAAAGTGCTGTACACTATGAGAGCTGCTCGTTTTGGGGGCTCGCGGCAGCTAGGAGAACGATTAAAGTGCTTTATCGGCGTTTGACATCGGTTGCGTTGGGTTGACCTTGAACAATTTTCCAAAAAAGCGAAGGAAAATGTTAAAAAAAAACTGCAGAAAATTTTTGAAAAAAGTGAAGGAAAATGGTAGGAAAATGTGAAGGAAAATTTTTGAAAAAAAGTGTAAGAAGAAGAAAATGTTCAAAACAAGGTTTACTGTTATATGTAAATCTAATTTTATCAATACTTACAACTGTGTAACTTGAACTTAAAACTTGAAAAATCCTGACAAATGTAGTAATTTTTTTTTGCCTGATTCCCTACTTGTTCATTGAACTTTGCTTCTTATATTTATTCTTTACGTCACTGCTATACACACTTGTTTTAAGCCTGTCAAAGCCTGCTTTACATTAACCAGCCATCGGCAACCATGGAAATAAGAGTTTTATGACGTAGTAAGCGAAGAAGAAAATAGTAAACAATGTGAGTTTGTGCTTATATTTTCGTTGTGTTATCCCAATCATGGGGATTAGTGTTTTCAAGGTCAGTTCAAATACTAATTCAAAGATTATTGTTATTAAAATGTTATGCTCAAAATCTTATTCATAATATTATTTGTAGCGGGAAAGGAATCTTGAGAGATTCTGTGATGATTCCGTCAATTTTAATAATTATATTTTTTTAATATTTTAAACAACGACATCTTATGATCGCTTATTGAGCTGACATTTGTTATATTCTTAAAAATTAATTGTGTATTATTGCGAATACAAATTACTGAACAGAAACCATGCAGTTCGTAGTATGTTGCTACGAAATACAAATTACTGAACAGAAACCATGCAGTTCGTAGTATGTTGCTACGAACTGCATGGTTTCTGTTCAGTAATTTGTATTCGCAATAATACACAATTAATTTTTAAGAATATAACAAATGTCAGCTCAATAAGCGATCATAAGATGTCGCTGTTTAAAATATTAAAAAAATATAATTATTAAAATTGACGGAATCATCACAGAATCTCTCAAGATTCCTTTCCCGCTACAAATAATATTATGAACAACATTTTGAGCATAACATTTTAATAACAATAATCTTTGAATTAGTATTTGAACTGACCTTGAAAACATTAATCCCCATGATTGGGATAACACAACGAAAATATAAGCACAAACTCACATTGTTTACTATTTGCTTCCTCGCTTTCTACGTCACTATTATACAGTTCAAATATTTCCGCTAGAGGTCATGTCGCTTAATAGAATATCTACAGAATACGTCTTATTTTGAGTTCAGAAATCTGTGGTCCACGGATTTAGGGACAACGTGTATATTCTTGTTTTTTGTTTTAGATATTTAGGAAGTATAAAGTGGAGTATAATTACGGACCCATGACTTACAAAGTAATGCCTTCGTTTACGCCAATGGGACCTTTGAAGTTCAAACTGACACCAAGAGTATAATCCAAGAAGAAACATTTCAGTAAAAATTTATACTAGAAATAAAAGTCTCACAGCTTCTACGTTTTAGGCTGTAAATAAATATAGTTTTTCGCTGATCGACATTAAACACCAAACTTTAGTGACAATTGATGTGCACTAAACTGTCTCATTTACTAACTAGGCATTAAAATGAGAAAAAAATGCCTGTGCAGTAAAATAAGCTTGCTTCTACAGCTACGACTCTGTATAAGCCACCTTAATGTAATCGTATTTCCAGATTATTTTGTGTATTTTCTTTTTAAAAACGTGAAACTTAAATCGGCGAAAAAATCATATGTTCAATTCGGCAACAAATTTATTTAATGCTTTTGCTGGACTGCGGTTCGGCTTTGAAACTCCTAGCCGCGGCATTAAATCAGCTTCTTTGTTGCCTTATTAAACAATATCTATTTTAGAATACGTCAGGTATAACAGACAAAGAATGTGTAGATATACTTTATAATTAATATTGAAATATTAAAAAAAATATGTTATGTTTTTTTTTTCTTTAAGCCGATATCACACCGTCAATATTTTTATCAAAATTTCCAGAGAATTTTCTGAATTTGATAAACAGATAAATGTTTCCACTGTCGTAAAACCATATTTATTATTGATGGAAGTTTTGATCAAAATATTGAGTCTTTCGATTTCGTAATTCCTTAAATCCATAACTTCGTAAGCTACAGAAAAAATCGTAAGCGTGACAGACACAGATTTATGAAAAACCTGGGCAACAACAAATATTTCTGGAACTTTTCAATAACATGATATACATTAGGTGTGTTCTTTTTACCGCAAAACTCACTTCAACTCAGATCAACGTCATTTTCGTTCGCGCGAACAAGTAAGTTTGAATTTATATTTCAACCTGGCAACCAATAGGAGTGTACGAGCGACAAGGTGGGAGATCGAAATCACAGTTCAAACTTACTTGTTCATGCCAACGGAAATGACGTTTATCTGAGTGGAGATGAGATTTGTGGCAAAAAGAACACGCCTACTGTAAGTCACGTTATTGAAACGTTTCAGAAACATTCGTTGTTACTAGTGGCAGCTCTGTGCACAAACTTATAACTTCGAAGTTCCGATTAATTACTTACGGTTGAAATCCTAAATCATGGGCGCGGCTAAGTTCACAGATGTTGTCTTAAGCCAATCATAAGAAAGAATATAAGTGCAGTTTGGCGCCAACACTTGAATTTGACTTTGAAAATAAGCAAGCAATGTTAGGTAATGTTGTCAATTTGACACTGACGGAACTTTTTTGCCGAAAGTTTATTATTTACATAACCTGATTTCAATTAGCTCAGGAATATACGTATCACATACAGGGGTACAACTAATTAAAGGGCCTCGTAAACTATAAGAGATACAAAGACGGTTAAATTACAAAAAATTTGCGTTATTTTGGAACCTATCAAAATATTAAATTCATTCGGTTGCTCCCGCCGACCACTATAAATACCACGATAACAGACATGCCAACTCAGTCTCAAGGACTTACAAGAAGCAGCAGCAAGACCCCCAGCAGCAGCAGCCCTAAGAAAGTTCTTTTGTAACGGAGAACGAAACGTCGGCAGTAGAAAAAATCCGAGAAGAGACGCTGTTCCAACTGGTCTCAATTAGGGATACCGATACCCAATAAGTTTACTACCCGGGTACCCGTTATTGATACCCGGATAGTGACCCGTTACCCGATAAGTACCCGTTACTCAATAAGTACCCGGGTATCCGATAAGTACTCGATATCCGACAACTGCTTGGCTATCCGATATCAAATTGGGTGTGCACTGAAAGGATCTCCTAAACTGTAAGAGATACAAATTCGGTTAAATGGAAGAAAAGTTGCACGAATCAATGCCTAATTCGTATTCATTGAGAGAATGATTTTTTTCTTATTTCAAATCATTGTCTCAATGATTTTTTTCTTGTGTCTTCTTGAGATATTAATAAAAATATAAAAAAATCGATTTTCTTTTCCTCTGTATCTCTTTTATTATACATAATTTTGAAATTCTGATTTAACTTTCTACAGGCACTTTTTGATTCTGCTTCGAAAAGAAGTAACAGAATTGCAGTGAAACGTTCCGTGTTTCCGCGACAATCATCAGTTTCGATTTTTTAAATACAACTTACATCTTTTTATTATTCTATTCGATAGCATTTTCTCTCCTAATTGTAATGGTATATCACACTTAATAATTGATATTAATTTGAAGCTTAAATAATACAGATTTTATGTGAAAATTTTATTTAATACATAATTTCAAATTTTTGGTTCGTTTTCTTATCTTTTTATTATTCTAGTCGATAGCATTTTTTTTCTGGTGATTTCAGTGAGTATAATACTTAATACCTTTTAAACTAAAATAGTAAAGGAGACTGTGGTTTAAGAGATAATTGAAATTAACCTCCGGCCACAATATTTTTTATATCCGTAGATACGTATTTCGGCAGCTAAGTTGCCATCTTCAGTACGCTACCAACTTAAAAGCACTAAAAAGATATCTAAAAACAACCTAATCACACTGACAAAATCATAAAAATGTTAAACCTCCAAACAACAATCTAATCATCCTAATAGATATATATGTCTAAATGCAAGTAAATATAAATTAATATGTGAAAATCTAAAATAAACTATACAGTGAGAATTCTATAACGCTGCACATAGACGAAAATTACGTTATCAGATAATACATTTCTGAATCATATAAAATTGCACATAGAGGTTTTAACATTACGTTGCTATAGCTACTACTCAATTCTCAATGCTGAATCATTTACAAATTGCACATGGGAAGTATTAAGGAAGGGAATAATTGATTTATCCGAAAATTTGGCGGCAAATAACGCAAAGACTTCTGTCAATGAACTGCATCTGATAATAATGTGCACCTACATTTTTACTTTTTCGGCGGTTGTATGCATTTTACAATAAATCAAGAGAACAATTTAATTGAATCTGACAATTCAAAATCAGTAGTGTCATTACTAACGACGCACGGTAACCATGGCGAAGAAAATAAATTTGGAAATAATAATGTAATAAAGCTTCCATTAATTAATACTATGTGCAGTCTTATAAGATTCTCAGTGTATATTACTAACTAACTATACCTAAAATTAACTGTCAGATACCTTACAAATAAGAGCTAATCAAACAACACGGAAATGCGGAAATAAATAGTCCAAAGATCCCAAAAAAAAAGAATTTAATTCCCTGTTATTTGATACCTGAAGGTCTAAAAATCCTGAAAAATAAAATATATGTATTAGGTATCGTCAAAAAACAACCTACAGACGAGAGCAAATCACACCCACACACCGCAAGTTAAGTGTGATTTGCTCTCATCTGTACACCCACACACTGCAAGTTAAGTGTGATTTGCTCTCATCTGTAGGTTGTTTTTTGACGAATTATACCTAATACAGGGAGATTCAGGGAACCCATTCATTAAAAGTTTACGGAGTTCTCCTTTGAATTTCTGCTTCATATTTTGCAGTTATCAGTTAACGATAAGGATCTATCAAAATGTAATATTTTCAATTTTCCGACACTTCCGCTTATACCGGAAGTTGCTGTCACCTTTCTTATTTTAAATGGAATATCCCAATTTTTAATGGATTTTTGAAATCTTCATAAAATTCTAAAAATATTTTGTGCAACAAGTGATACAAGAAAAATTAACCGTTTTTTTTTTGTGTTTGAATGAATATTCAAACACAGACATATTAAGTGTACTTGATGATAAAAAAATCCACAATTCAAGAAGTTAATAAAAAAAATGTTATATCGAGGAAAATACGTTATTACTTAGATACAGTAAAAAGGTATTAATAAATAATAGCTGAGAACAACTTAAAGCCAATATTCTGACCAATTTGTGTATTATTTTTAATATTTTTGATTTATTTATTAGTTTTCATAAGATTTTGTATTGTAAATGTAAATTTCTCTTTGCAGATACGTAAACCAAAAATTCTAATACATGCGGTATACGTAAATAAAAGGTTCATATGATAGAGATGAATTTAAATATTATTTTTCGGTTTTTAAAATGAAATTGATTTTATATTCTGAAATTAATTAAAGAAACCTCAGTTTGTTAAATTTTCATAGCACACTATTCAGGACTAATACTGAAAAGTGAGAAGATTGATGTGTTAAAGAGAAAATCATGAATAGAAAGAGACAGGTAAGAGATGGGTATAGGGAATGCAGTTCGAAAGAGCATTTAATTTTGATTCGTATGGTATAAAAAAATACTGGGTGTTCTATTTAAAAAACATGACTTTTCGACAGTTGAAATCAGTTCGAATAGAAGTTACTTTTCAACTAGCCCGTAAACAATTCTGTGTAAAATTAGGTATCACCTGAAAGCCTATGATTATAGCCTACTGCAACCCAAAAATTGAAATTATGGTTTTTGTTACACAAAGATGGCAGCATCATAAACAAGGCACTGCAACTTTGAACTTTTTTTAAAAAATGGAAATATCTCTAAAACGGCTAATTTTTCTTGTATCACATGTTACACAAAATATTTTTAAAATTTCATGAAGATTTCAGAAATGTAATAAAAAATGGGGTATTCCATTTAAAATAAGAAAGTTGACAACAACTTCCGGTATAAGCATCATAAACAAGGCACTGCAACTTTGAACTTTTTTTTAAAAATGGAAATATCTCTAAAATAGCTAGTTTTTGTTGTATCACATGTTACACAAAACATTTTTAGAATTTTATGAATTTCAGAAATGCAATAAAAAATGGGGTATTCCATTTAAAATAAGAAAGTTGACAACAACTTCCGGTATAAGCGGAAGTGCCCGAAAGTTGGAAATATTATATTTGAATAGATCATTATCCCTAACTTATAACCGCAAAATATAAAAGAGAGAATCAAAGAGGAAGTCCGTAAACTTTTAATGAATGAGTTGCCTGAATCTCCCTGTATGTACAGGGTGTTCATGGGAAGCCGCTACAATAGCTAACTTTCTTATTAGTATTTTTTATGTAACTTAAATTAGGAAAGTTTTAGGACCTTTCCTCTTCGATTTTATGGTACTTCCAAAAAAACAAATGACAATCAGGTTTTCGAGATTTTCAATTGTTTTGAACTTTTTTAAATGGAATGTTAGGTCTTTTATCATTGTATCGCATTTAGGATGTCAAATTAATTATTTTTCTAAAATATCATCTTCCAAAGCCTACTACTTTTATAAATGATTTAGTTACAAAATCTTGGTGTTCACGGGAAATGGCTACAATAGCTAACTTTTTTATTTGAAGTTTCACGAAGTAGCTTAAATTAGAAAAGTTTCAGGATCTTCCTTGCTGGATTTTATGGTACCTTTGGAAAAACAAATGACTATCAGGTTTTCGAATTTCTCAATTCTTTCCAACTTTTTTAAATGGAACATTATGTTTTTTATTATGGCATCGCATTCAGGATGTCAAATTAAGTATGTCTGTGAAATAATATCTCTCAAAACAGAATATTTTATAAATAATTTAGTCTTGATATTCGTGAGAAGAAGTGTATCGTTACGATAATCTTTATATTCACGATTACAATTTTGGTGTGTCGAAACAAGAGAATTAAGGTAGTGTGTTCAAACTGTCAGACCTTTGTGAACTGTCATGATTCAAAATTTGTTTAAATTTAGTTCAAACTAAAAATCCTTCTGTCAAATATTGAAAGCGCTACATGTTAAAATGTCTAATACCATTATGAACCAAATAATTTATAAAATAGTAGACTTAGGAGGGGAATATTTTAGAGAAGTACTTAATTTGACATCCTGAACACGCTATGCTGATAAAAAAAATAATGTTCCATTTAAAAAAGTTGAGAACAATTGAAAATCTTGACCTGATAGTCATTTGTTTCTCCAAGGGTACCATAAAATTGAGCACGGAAGGTCCTGAAACTTTTCTAATTTAGGCCTTCAAATAAAAAAGTTAGCTATTGTAGCCATTTTCCGTGAACACCAAGATTTTGCTACTGTTAATCATTTTTAAAATAGTAGGCTTTGGGAGATGATATTTTAGAGACATAATTAATTTGATATCCTAAACGCGAAGCGATGATAAAAAACCTAACATTCTGTTCAAAAGTTGAAAACAATTGAAATTGTCGAAAACTTGATTGTCATTTGTTTTTCCGAAAGTACCATAAAAAAGAGGAGGAAAGGTCCTAAAACTTTTCTAATTTAAGTTACTTCGTAAAAATACAAATAAGAAAATTAGCTATTTTAGCGGCTTCCCACGAACACCTGTATATTTTATTTTTCTGGATTTTTAGGCCTTTAGGTATCAAATAAGAGGGAATTATATTCTTATTTATTCGTTAGAATAAGTTTTTTTCGAGGTCTTTGGACTATTTATCTCCGCATTTCCGTGTTGTTTGGTTAGCTCTTATTTGTAAGGTTTCTGACAGTATATTTTAGGTGTTCACATAATTTCTTTTTCCGATTTTTACATAACATATATAGTTTATTTTAGATTTTCACATATTAATTTATATTTACTTACATTTAGACATATACTGGGTGTCTCACAACCTACGGAGGAGATTCAAAGGGCAACTGTGGGATATCAAAATAAAGCTTTTTTCTTAATTTGTTTTTGACCAAAACCCAATAATAAGAAAGTTACAGCAGCTTAACTTTCTTAATTTCTTCTTTAATTTACACCTGTAGCTTCTTAATTAATAAAAGTTATTTCTCAAAATGCAACTTTTTTATTAAATAAACTCTAAATTTATCAAAACCACAATTCATAAAATGTTTAGGTTAATCTGTTTCCTAGTTTTGTTTTTAATTAGCAGGCGGTGCACAACGACATCAAAACCCGCTTTAGAAGAAAAAATGTGTTTTTCTTGTACAACAAAAAGTATTTAGTAAATTACTCTCTAACGAATACATTGTTTTTTAAGTTAAACCCTCAACTATCTTCTACTGGCTAGAATTTTTCTTATCACACGTTAAACATTTTATTCTGGCCTTGTTTTAAAGAATTTTTATAACATGTACTATATTACCATAATCACCATAATAAGTAGATTCTTTTGTCACTAAATTTCAATATGGACGCCATAAGAAAAAATGAAGTTGATGATGGTATCAATTTGACGAATTGTTATAGAAACATAGTGTTTACCACTGCATAGAGAATTGAAAACTGCCTTAAAAACGTATTTCTATTTTTTTGATATCTCTTTAAATAAAGTAGATAGGGGCAAAATAAGAAAATGACAGTTTTTCTTTTTTTTACAATTATTTCGAATAAGAGTTAACATCGAAACTTTTTCTTTCCGGATTATTAATACTCATCAAATTTAGCAACTTTGCCAAATTTAAACCTACCTTCAAATAAGCGCGATCCCCATGGTGAGGGTCGAATTTGAAACAGCCTGTATAATAAAAGAGATACAGAGAGAAAAAGAAAATCGATTTGTCTATATTTTTATTAATATTTCAAGAAGAAATAAGAAAAAAATCATTCTCTCAATGTTTTGTTTAATTTATCGTTTTCAAATTTTAAACAAACCTTAAAATTCTAGAAGGGCGAATATATGGCCTTGGAATACGGTAGAAATTCCATGAAAATAAATGAAACGATCACGTTATAAATAGTTTAAACCCGTAGCCCATAGTATGAACAGGGAAGCGGAGGGCCCATTATGTTTCAAAACTGAATGAAATAATAAAAGGTTAAATATTGAAAAGGTATTTTAAAATTTTACAATATAAGTATTATTCCAGTGATCAATAATAATTAATGAATTGATTATAATGCAATTCAAAGTAGTTCAAATCAGAGCTAGAGTGTAGTTATCATTTCATCAGCTCAGCCACGCATTGTCTACAATTATTAAAACAACTGATACGGGAATAAACTAAGGTTTAAAGTTAATCTGTGAGTGAAATACAGACCCGTGAAATAATTTGTAGACTAAACGGATAAAAAAAAGTCCTCACCCAACCCATAAAGACGAGTGTAAATCCAATAAAATGATACCAAGTACGAAATTAATTAAACTAAAATATTTTAGAGACTTTTCCCAACATTCAAAATTAAGACACAAATCTCCTTAGTATTAATAAAATACAAGTTCGGTGCCAACCTTCGACAATTAATGACGACGAAAACTGATAGTTTCGACAAGAGCTATCAATCAATAGTGAAATGTTGGGTGCTTTTCCAATTATAATTCTGTCCGTTTAGGGACTATAAACTTTTAAATTGTTAATAATATTGTTGATTAGTAATAAATTTGTTGGAATTTGCGTTTAATATCTTTTAAATTTATTACTGATTGAGAAACGCTGCGTTAAGTTAATTTGTAACCATCGATATGCGTTGTTAGATTTCCAATATTTAGAGTTAAAATGAAAATGTTAAAAAGGTGCTTCAAATTAAATTTCGAAAAGAACAAAACACACATGTTTTGAGTTTTGATGTAGGCGGAATATTTTTCTGCATACAAAACTATTGATATCTTCTTTGTATGATTTCCCTCGACTTCGGAAGGTGACAAGCAGAAACGTTATGTACGACATCAGCTGCGTCCGCCAATTTCAAATGCTCGTTCAGTTTGTCGGTAATATCCTCCTTGTTTAAAGCGAACTGTAAAGTATCGATAACATCGCTGACCTGCTCTTGTTCCACACACCTGAAAGGAAATTATTTAAGGCAAAAAACGCAAGGATTAGTTAATAATTTGAACAATTCGGTCTCAGGTCCAATTTTATAGTCGAACTAAAGGACACTTTAAAATAAAAGTCATAGTCATATGGCAAAAAAAATTATTTACACATCAGACTGTGATTTTTATTTTACAGTATCCTTTAATTCGATTATGAAATAGAGTCTCAGTTTATTTTTTATGATTCTGTACTTACAAAGGACAAGGGTTCGTGTAGACGATCTCCCCAATAGGAGCAATCTCATATTTGATTTTATCGTCCTTAATAATAGTATCTTTAGCTTTTTTCTTGTCTGTCTTCTCCTTGTAATAAACGCTCATTATTAACTCGTTCACTCGTTCTTCTACCATTTCCAAATACAGTAGCACGTTATAATTGTTTATTGTTGTGTTATTGCCTAATTAGATAAAAAAAAATATTACATTACAAAAACAGAAAAATATTTATTCCTGAGGCTCAATTCTCACACGGCAGCGCGTCGCGTCGCGCCTTTTTGCTGCCTCGAAAAGTTGTCATGGTTTCAAATGCAGCAATTCTCACTCGGCAGCATTTTATGACAAAAAATTACATGTAGGAACCAAATGACGCGACGCGACGCGCTGCCGTGTGAGAATTGAGCCTGATTGCTTACCCAAAAGCTCTAACAATGGAGCGTTAGAACATTTGCAAATTTTGAACAACTTATCAATGCCTTGAAGTAAGGAGTTTAATTTACTCTCAGTCCCCTTAAGATCTGCTTCAACTTGGTTAGCCTGTGAAAATAAGAATTTTATTGCTCTCAAGATATAGATAGGGATAATTTAAATAAATAAATACCGACATGTGTCCCATCATGAATTATAAATACAAAAGTACGTGTTACTAGGATTGTTTTTTAAAAAGGTAGGTGAAAATATTTCATGGAAATAATGGGCGCGTTCAGGGGCGCTCAGCGGCTGAATTGCTTACTCAGCAATCGTTTGTGATTGGCTCACATTAAGGTAATAGATAATCCCAAATGATTGCTGGGTAAGCAATTCAGCCGCTGAGGTCCGTTGAACGCGTCCAAAGTTTCATGTATTTTATTTACACGCGATTTATATATATACATATATGTATGTGTATACCGGCTGTTTCAAATTGGCTGTGCACTGAAGGAATCTCCTAAACCGTAAGAGATATAAGTATGGTTAAATGGAAAAAAAGTTGCACGAATCAATGTCTAACTCGTATTCATTAACAGAATGATTTCTTTATTATTTATTCTTGAGATATTAATAAAAATGTAAAAAAATCGATTTTCTTTTTCACTCTGTATCTCTTTTATTATACATTATTTTAAAATTCTGATTTAACTTTCTACGGGCACTTTTTGATTCTGCCTCGAATAGAGGTGGCAGAATTGTAGTCAAACGTTTCGTCTTTCCACGATCATCATCAGTTTCGATTTTTTAAATACAACGTATATCTTTTTATTATTTTGCTCGATAGAATTTTTTCTCCTGATTGTAATGATATATCATACTTAATAGTTGATATTAACTGAAGCTTAAATAATACAGATTCTTATATTAAAATTTTATTTAATACATAATTTCAAATTTTTATAAAAATTTTGTGCAAATCGTTTTTGATTGCAGTGAGAACCTCGAGCAGCCTCTGGACAGCTGTTTCAGCCCTGCTTGGGGCTTCTTCAGCAGAAACGTAGCTCGACATTCCCACTGCAGACCAAAAACGACTTGCCCAATTTATTCGCAATTGCGATGTAAGAATGATGAACATATAAAATAGCGACATCTTACTATCGCTTTTTGACTTAAGATGTCGCTATTTTATATGTTCATCATTCTTACATCGCAATTGCGAATAAATTGGGCAAGTCGTTTTTGGTCTGCAGTGGGAATGTCGAGCTACGTTTCTGCTGAAGAAGCCCCAAGCAGGGCTGAAACAGCTGTCCAGAGGCTGCTCGAGGTTCTCACTGCAATCAAAAACGATTTGCACAAAATTTTTCTAAAATCTTTCATTATGCTTTGACAGCAAGCATGGCCGCCTTGCATGGGGGACTCATTAGGAGTAAATCCCGCTTCAATTTGTCTATCCTACTGCAATGTTAGGTCAAAAAGCGATAGTAAGATGTCGCTATTTTATATGTTCAAATTTTTAGTTAATTTTCTTAGCTATATTACAAATTATAATAAACTATTTAAAGTTTTTCTGTATCGTTATTTTAATAATGCACTGCACTTACGAAAATGAATTTTTACCGACAAATATCTAGTGGTTCTAATATAACTTGATAGATTACTATATCAGCTTTGGTATAGGAGTGAAAAATGTTTGGTTCGTTTTCTTATCACTTTATTTATTTGTTAAGTATTAGCAACTAACATTCAGTTGTCGGGAGGGGAAAAACCAATAAATTTTGACTAAATGATATTAGGTGGTTAACACAAACCAAATAAACAGCAGTGTAAACATATTAAATTACAAGAACAAAATAAATAAGTTGAATAAAAATTATAGAAGAACATGAGCTTGTGAAATAAATAAAGTGAAATAAATAAATTAAAGTAAATCCTCGAAATGTCTTCCACTGTTTTCAAAACACACATTCATACTTAATCCTATGTGTTGTTTAGCGTGTCGAAGATGAATTTGCGAAATATTTTTGTAAGAATTTAATATTCGCCTTCTTATTATCCTTTATTATCCTTATTATTTATTTTAATGCTAGTTACTGTTTCGATGTCCACAATACCCTGTTTAGATTATGGATGGTGGTCCCGATATAATTAGCCAACTTCAACGGATCAAAACGAGTGGCAATATTTAGTGCCATTGTTGGACTTAACTATATTTAAAAAAATTTAAAGATAGTGAAGAGTTGACAGTTGACAGCAAGTTATATTAGAACCAATCGATATTTGTTGGTAAAAATAAATTTTCGCAAGTGCAATGCATTATTAAAATAACGATACAGAAAAACTTTAAATAGCTTATTATAATTTACACTATGAAGTAAAGAAAATGAACTAGAAATTTGAAATTATGTATTAAATAAAATTTTCACATAAAATCTGAATTATTTAAGCTTCAAATTAACATCACTATTAAGTGTGATATATGATTACAATCAGGAAAAAAGATGCTATCGAACAGAGCAATAAAAAGACTTAAGTTGTATTAAAAAATCGAAACTGATGATAGTCGCGGAAAGACGAAACTTCAATTCTATTACTCCTATTCGAAGCAGAATCAAAAAGTGCCTGTAGAAAGTTAATTCAGAATTTCAAAATTATGTATAATAAAAGAGTTACAGAGAGAAAAAAAAATCTATTATTTTACATTTTTATTAATATCTCAATAAGAAATAAGAAGAAAATCATTCTCTCAATGGATACGAATTGAGCATTGATTCGTGCAACTTTTCTTCCATTTAACCGAATTTGTATCTCTTACGGTTTAGCAGATCCCTTCAGTGCACACCCAATTTGAAACAGCCGGTATACAGTGTCCCAGAGCTCCGTAAAAGTTCCATAACTTTCTTGCTATTCCAGGTATCGACGCAAATTTTTTTTTGTATAATAGGAGCGGTGCCATTGCATATTTTAAAATTATTTTAGTTAGTATACAGGGTGTCCAAGTATTACAAAAATATTAAAGTTACTTTTTTTAAATTGAAACACCCCATTTTGACTTAATTTTTGGATTCTACACTAAATTCTGCGTTAGATTTATTTGAGTCATTTTTACGGATCAATCATACTTCTTGATGTGAGTCATTTTTTTCTTGAAAATTCCCGGATGCAAGGTTCCATTCAAAAATTCGTAACTTCTAAACCATTAAAGACAACGCAACCGATTTTGTTTCAGTCATTGCCAAGGCTGTGGTCAATCATTCGAGATCAAGCCAAGTCGTGAAGGGATGTTCCAAGGCTTACTACGATTTTTTGAAGATGAATAATTATAAATAACAAAAACTCTATTTTCTCAAATAGAACACCCTGTATATTTTCACACCAAATCCTTAGCGTTTTTGATAAGCTTTTCAATGATATACAGTTTGTAGGGTCCAATTCTGATATTCGACGAGTTATTCAGAAAATAGTAATTTTTATATGTAAATATTTAATAAATAACTGAAAGTTTCTAGTAGCTTGGTACCAAAATGAAAAACGATTAAAATTTTCAACCAACGTCGCATTTGTTACGGATATATTGTGTCAAAAAGGGCGAAGTTCATTGGTTTAATATTTTATTCGCTGTGCATGATTATCCGCGATCAATCAGTAGGACTGCGGCTTTAATTTCAAATTTATCTTTATTTTATTTATTCTCTTGATGATTCATGAAAATTCTAACTTGAGTACTCGGGAGAAACTGATATACAGAGCAGTTTCTTTTGAGATTTCCCCAGTACTCAAGTTAAAATTTGAAAGTGATATACAAATCAGTTTCTCTTGAGATTTCCTGAGTACTCAAGTTAGAATTTTCATGAATCATCAATAGAACTTCTAATTTGCGCGAACTGGGAGGACAAATTTGAAATTAAAGCCGCAGTCCTACTGATCGATCGCGGATAATCATGCACAGCGAATAAAGTATTAAACCAATGAAATTCGCACTTTTTGACACAATATATCCGTAACTAATGCGACGTTGTTTTAAAATATGAAACGCTTTTCATTTTGGCACCAATCTGCTTTTCAAACTTTCAGTTGTTTATTAAATATTTACATCTAAAAATTACTATTTTCTCAATAACTCGTCGAATATCAGAATTGGACCCTACAAGCTGTATATCATTAAAAAGCTTATCAAAAACGCTATGGAATGGTGTGAAAATATACAGGGTGTTCTATTTGAAAAAATGGAGTTCTTATTATTTATAATTATTAATTTTCAAAAAATCGTAGTAAGCCTTGGAACATCCCTTCACGACTCGGTTTGATCTCGAGTGATTGGCTGCAGCCTTGGCATTAACTGAAAAAAAATCGGTTGCGTTATCTTTAGTGGTTTAGAAGTTACGAATTTTTGCATCCGGGAATTTTCAAGAAAAAATTGACACTCAAAAAGTATGATTGATACGTAAAAATGACTCAAATAAACTTAACGCAAAATTTAGTGTAGAATTCAAAAATGAAGTTAAAATTGGATATTTCAATTTAAAAAAAAACGTAACTTTAATATTTTTATAATACTTAGACACCCTGTATATAAACGAAAATAATTTAAAAATGTGCAATAGCAGCGCTTCTATTATACGAAAAAAAATTGATTCGATACCTGGAATAGCAAGAAAGTTATGGAACTTTTACGGAGCTCTGGGACACTGTATATACAGTTACCGGCAGAAAGTTGGCTACATATGAGAAACTTCTTTATTATTGACTTCTCAGAAAAAATTATTCTTTATGTAAGCTCCTGCATCTTCCCAAACTCACAATGCATGTATCAAAGTTTGAATACCTCCTGTCATATACCGAGGAAATCGTTTGAAATTTGAAAAATATATAAGAGTAAAGTACCTTTATTTTTTACGCTACACGGAAATTTTATTTGGAGAAGTTACTCGGACTTATTATGAAAACTCAAATATGAAATCATAGTTACGATGGAAAAAAATTATTTGGCTACAAAAAATTGTAATTTTTAGGGTATCAATGTTATTAATCATAATATCTAGTTAACAGTTGAGCGAAAGACAAATCTTAGACATATTCATGTCATACTTGAAGAAACGTCCAGCTCTACACTTTCAAAGTTCTGCGACACACACGTTGGTATGAAAAAAATTTAAAAATACGTGAAATCCTTTTTTTCATCGTAGACAGCCATGATTTCATATTTGAGATCCTATAATAATTCTGAGTAACTTTTCCAAATAAAATTTTTGCATAATGTGGAAAATAAAGGTACTTTACTCTTATATCGATTTCAAATATTTTGATTTCCTCGGTATATGACAGGAGGTATTCAAACTTTGACACACGCATCTTAAGTTTGGAAAGATGCAGGAGCTTTTACAAAGAATAAATTTTTCTGAGAAACCAATAATAATTTTTCCCATATGTAACCAACTTTCTGCCGGTCACTAGAAGTTCTAAAAGCCATTTCTCAAAACTTTATCTGCAGATAAAGTACAGACGTGGCAACGTAAAGAGTTTATACTTTTCATAATGTTTTCTCTCAATAAAAATGCATCTTTACGTGTTATTTCTCGTTTCAGAAATATAAAAAGTATTCGCCTTTAACTGATTGTTTTTATGTAATCTGTAACACGCCGACGTGATACTTTGTTACTTTTTTCGAACAACCAAATAAACAATAAATCTGTACAAATAAAGAAACAAATTAGTCTAATTGACAAATTAATGAAATTGACTAAAAAATTTAGCTTCTGAATTTGTAAACCGAAAGCTTATTCCTGATGGTTCCAAAAGCTATATTATTGTAATAAGCATGCAATATAAGCGGCCTACCCTGGTACACTACCTTCTTCAAGTTAAAATTCCTTGGAAAGCAGTAATAAACCTATGCAACGTTTATTGTCGTGGTCGTCAAAATTATCCCTGGACAATACGTTGTTGCAGTAACTAGATTCTGATTTTGGAGTGACGGTTTATAAAATCTAGAGAATTAAGGAACTAATTACGTATGAATAAAAATGCGAGATGTTAAATGTAATTAAATTGTTTATTAAAACGAAGGGGAAGAAACTCCGTTTACCAGCTACTGAGGTATCTGATAAAATGAGCGTAAAAACCCTTGTAATTTATGCACCGATACAGGAAGAAAATAAATAACGGTGACAAGAAGTACAGTAAAATTCGGTCAACGGATTTCACGTTCGAATATTATTGTGATCTAACTCTCTGCAATCACTATAGCTGGTGGTGTTAAGCCCACACAACCAAATTCTTGGGGCAGGAACGTTGTGCCTCGATTAAGTTAACGATTAATTAATGTTGCGTTGCGATTGGTCTTGGTACTAGTGTTCTGTCACTTCAGATCGTACGCTAAGATACGTCCTGCTATAATCAGTCAGTGTACAGTGTGACATAGTGGGTCCACAGTGTACGTAATTTGTTGAAGTAATAAATTAATTATCAATGTTTTGGGAGATGTATGTGATGTAAACCGCCGCCCTTAGCGATCAATTTGCAACATAATGAATAGCAATCGCCTTTAGTTTTTCCGCTTTTCTAACTCTAGCTAACCAATTAGGTCACTTGGTAAGCATCTCTCTTTACTTTACCCGAGTGCCTTAGGTTACTTGGGAAGGATCTTTCGTCTACTACGTCCAAATACGCCCAATTACAGGAACGTTAAACGTTTCTTCCTAACGAAGCTATAAATCGATAGTGAAACGTTGAGCATTCGTGCAATTTTGACTGTTTAAAGATTGAAAACAATTTTTCTATAAATTGAATGATAAAATCATTTTCAATAGAAAGCCAGACAGGAACTCTTATCAGAACGGTCGCTCAAAACGATAAAACGGAAATTTGTAAATTAACCCTTACGCTGCCAAAATTTTTTGAAAATATTTGAAAGCTCGTTAAAATTTAATAAAATAAAAAATCGGCTCCGTATTGAACCCAGCCTACTGAGACTAGGATATTTACGGAAGGATAATAATAAAAATGACAGTTTTTCCCATTAATTATAAGAAATAAACCCAACAAAGTATATATTTTTGAAAACAGAAAAAAAATTCTATTTAATGAGGGCATTGCCTACTATGATTTCCATTTAAAAAAATATAACTTTGTTATAATTTGAAAATTTAAGTAAATATTAAAAAAGCAACTACACCACTGAAATGTATTCCAAAAAGTGTCCTAATAATGATCAAACAGTTTTTTAATATCTCTAGAAATAAACGAGATATGTCCGAAAAACGAAAAGTCGATAATATCAATTTTTGCCCATAACTTGAAAACAAAAGAAGGTAGCCAATTTTTGTTTGCGCTATTGACTTAATCTCCAAAAAAGAGATCGAGACCTGGCTACTAGTTTTTTTCTATCTCTTATAGTTACGGAGATGCCCATAAGAGTCATCGAAATTAATCCACCCTGTACGCGCCTAAACATATTTGCCGGCGCAGCACGTCTAGCCGATAGTGAACAATCGGTAAGCCAAGGAAATAATGCATTCGTTAGGACGGCATGATTCACAATAATGTTGCGGTTGACTGCTCGATGCGATGCTCGGACACGATGCGCATGAGAGAGTGTGCTGCAGAGACGTGTCGTGCTTCTATTTAATTCAAATCAACTAAATTATTGTTTCTAAATTCAAGAAAGAGCTATTATTAGCTTAAAATCACGTACAAGCGGGCGGAACATTTAACTCTTCAATTTAGACCCCCACATCGAGTCGAACTGCCGCTTTTTAAAACTGGTTTCAGGGACTTTCTTGATTCCTGCTGTTTGGTGATTAAATCGTGCTGGTCGCACTTGGTTTGGTCGGCAGATAAATTTTTCTTAAATCAGTGGCGCAGATTGGCGAATTCCTTGAACAAATCGAAATATGCTTGTTAGCATGTTTCCTGCAATTCGACGAACTGAATGGCGCACACTAAAATGTGGTTATTCCCCAATAAATTATGTAATAAATAATTAGCCCATTTAACTAAATTGAGTGCAGTTATTGTAATTCAAATTTGACCCACATGCAAATGCAATTTCTGAAACTCAAAATTGCCAAATGCTGAAATTTACAAGTTCTATAGTCACAGACTTCAGAGTCATTTAAAATAACTGACTAAATTAATTTATACCATCAAGTATGTGAAGAAGAAATACAAATTAGTGCGATTTACCCGTTCCGTGTCACGAAATTAGCGCAACACACGCATACACTTTGTTTAAAATCACTCGCTGTGCGAAACCGGAAGGAATCGAGTTTTATTTATGCAACTGCCTTTCATTTAACAACATACTGTATTTTAACTGTACCAAAATAAAATTATTTACTTATGACTACAAGAGAAAAACGAAGGAACCTCTGACAAACACTTATAAGGAAAATTAGTAAAGTCGAATTCAAAGGACTGAGCTGCTCGCTTCAACGCCCGTAAGCTTTCTGTTGGTTCTGACTTTTTTCTTTTTCAACCCGGACACCAAAAGTTCGCCCCATGTTGCCCCGAAAACAAATTCGGCAGTTTCCGTCCCATTTAAACGTGTTCTCAGAAGTTTCTTTCCTTATTCATGAGTTACTTGGCTTTTGCAAACATATAAAAAGACCTGCCGGAAGTCTCACAGCCATTTGGCAAATTTCTGCATGTGGAAGGAAACGAATTTTGAAAATTTTCGGTTTACGTGAGTTCATTTTTATTTTCACGAAGTATTAAAAAAGAATCGATCTTACAAATTACAGATTCAATTAAATCGATTACGATATCTTCCGGTCAATCAACATTTTAAACCCGCCTGGATTTATTAAAACAATGTAACCTCACTCCATGTAAGTAATTACATTTTCAAGTATTTTCAAATTATAGGCCGACGATTATAATTACTGGACGAGAAATGCGCCTTAAAATTGCGGAAGACTTAAATAATCACATCATCGTAATACATCGCTTTATTATTCACAAGTAATAAATAAATTGCGTTTCCATTTCTTCAGTGTGTTTTTAGAACGCCGGCCGCCTCTTCGATTGACGTGCTAAAGGTAGGGCAGTATTTAAATAAATGTAACATTAATTCCCTCAGTGAATTAAAATTTTAAATAAAATAATTACTAAACGATATTAGTGATTATTGATTATTATAAACGAAACGCTACGAAATGGGTTTGAATGGTGAACGCGGTGTCGGTGTCGACTATAGGTAGGCGTTGCGACCTTGTTAGTATTTCTTTCTCGCACATATCAACAGTTCCAAAGAAGTGGTACCTCCGAAACTTTTTGGCTTTAATACGGTAACCACTAGAAAATACGTACAGAAGGTAGCATTTCATGTACTTATACTGTTCTTTTTTTTATTTGGGATTCTAGGGCAGTCTAAAATCCTCATCCCGACTTCATTAATGTTATCTTGCACAATCTCAGTAATGACAGTCGTAGGTTATTTTGCGTTAATAGGAAGTTTGGACCAATGAATTGTGCGTGGGACACAGCACGTGGTTCAGAAACTTTCCTGATGTACCTACCAGCAATCACAGTACCGTTATTCACAACCACTAACTCTATACGCACCTTGAAAGATACCCTTTCCCAGACCATAATGGAACCGCCGCCGAAATTTGAGTTATGAGCATTCCAATCAATGTGCTCTCTGACAAATTGACAATATTGGTTGGTGATGCTCCTTGGTGTTTAAGAGACCTTTCTAGGGTATTCTAGCGTGATTTCCAATATTACGAAGACGATTTCTTATGATTTGTGTGGTACTTTGGACATTAATTACATTGTACAATTAAATTTTGTTGTGCAATGTTGGGCACTTAAACATAGAAATTGGACATTTAAGGCGCTTCTTGCCATTTTACGACTTTGTCCTGCTCTATTTCTTAATCTCCGCTTTCCCTAAACCAACTAGAATTCCTGAAATTGTCAACTGCCCATCTTTAATTAATACACGAACAGAGACTTCAGTGTTCATATTTGAGAACAATATAAGTAAATTTTTCAGAATAATCGCTGCGTAAAATTATATATGACGAGTTTACCCTTACTACAAATTCTTGCAAAAAAAAAGGATATTTAAGAGTTCTAGTTTAGTTAATTAAATTAATGAATTTCTGACAACTGTAACCTGTCGCCATTTATAAAAACACAGACAAATTAAACAAATATAAAAATGTTTACCAAAAGAAAAAAAAAAATTGCGATAAATTTCTTGCCGAGTATATTTAATTTTCATTTGAGTTTAGTATAGTAACATTCAATTTGAAATTGTTTCTTATTTACAGAAATTATATGGCCAAAATTAAACTCAGGAATATTGTACTTAGTTCTTTTTGGAACAATCTCTGCAGTTCGTGTAATTTTTATCTCAGACAGTGAAAACCCACCGCTTTAGTAATTGCAGCGCTGCAGGCATAAGCAACTTACACCATAATGTTAAGAGCCCGTTTCAGTCGCCATCATTATGCTACTTTTCTAGTTCAAGAATTACTCTAAAAGTACTGATCTGATCATCGAATAGTTTTAACATTTTCGTTTTGTTTTTTAATAAGGAATTTCGGAAAGTCATTTTTAATATTTTCTAATAATTTTTATAATTTTTATTACTTATAGAAGTCGATTTTCAACTTAAAATTAACTTTCCGAGATAAAGCAACTAATTTTATGAAGATCTGCAGCAACAGCAACGTAATCAAGGTTATAATATTTAAATAAAACATGAATTACGAAATTTTATAATTAGTAGTTGCAAACTGCTGCCCTCTATCGAAAGCAATCGGAGATGCCACAGTAGGCGGGACATATTTTTATTTTACATTTTACGGCTGGGGAATTTCCGGTATGCCTAAAATTCTATGATCTGGGGGCTCGTTCAGAAACTGAAAAAAAGCGCACTTTGGGTAAAATTCTTTCTCTCAATGTGTAAGTGATTTTGTATATTTTTTTTTAGTTCTAAACGCCCAAAGTGCTCTTTCGTTACAGTTTTTGAACGCAACAGTATTGTATAAGTAAACTGAGTGGTACTTATATTTGAAAGACAATCCTTTGCATGTGATCTCGAGAAAACCGGAAGGCGCGAGCAGTCATATTTACCACGATGTTTACATTTTTACTCTTTTGAAGTCATATTAACTTCCAATAAATTAAGGAAACAAACAAATATTCAGTAACGTTGTTTTCTTTATTTTAATTGTATATGTTTAATAATTAACAAATATTCCAAAAACTAGCAAGTCATTATTTCTTTCTCGGTTCTTTAGTAAAACTAATAACAAACGTCCTAGAAAAATATCTGTGTAATTTTAATGCGAAGGGACAGTAGATTCATACCGAGAGTTACTGGATTTCATAGTATTCCGAACACCACGCAAGCTGCCGTTCTTCAGAGAAGTGTGACGATTCCGGCGCACCCCAATTACATTTAAACTCCTCGTACCACCCTTAGCTTTTAAGAATCTAATTTGTAAGTTAGTTGTAGACGAGACTTTCAAAAACAAGTTCACATAACATTGTGGCTATTTTACTCGTTGTACATATTCAACTCAATTCATACACAGTTCATCCATTACATATAGTTATGTGCACGATAATAGAACGCTCCTTAGAAATCACGGCGACGTTCAAGGAATATTCCGATTTCGGAAAGTTCCAGAACACCAAGGACCGAGAGCTATATATAAGCAAGGCTCACCCTTCTTGGGGCATTAAGTATTCATTTTAGTTGTAGAACTAGTGTGTATTTATTCAGTTTGTAAAATAAAGCATTTTTAAAAACACATCTTCGCGAGTTTTGAACATAATTGGCGCTGCGAACAGGATAGTTCAGACAACTCTACTTCAAGTGTTGGTGATTTTTAAATCTTTGCTGAACACCGAGAACAAACTCGCTACCAAACAAGAGAAGCTGTCGTACGAACCCCAGGACCAGGAGGGACTTCTACCGAAGACGGACCTCACCTACCCCTGGAGAAGCTGATTTAAGAATATCGTCATGCTGATAACGACGCTGATCCTGTAAGTGTTCCATTTTCATACCTACCGTAATCGCAATATACACGTTCGTTAGTTTAATTTATGCACGAGTACCGCGACAGATCGCCTTTAAGAAGAGGTGTTGATAATTTCGAACCCGAAAATAATTCCCAAATAGTAATGGCTAATTATACCGAAATTAACATCGCTAAGGAAATTATTCCTCAATACGAAGGAGGAAGTAGAAATTTATCATACTATATCCAACAGTGCGAGAAATTTATAAGTACGTACAGAAACGTAACGCCGGGCCAAGAACATTGTACGCTAAATAAATTACTTTTTGAGATATGTTGCGCGAAATTAACAGGTGCCGCTAGGGACACCTTAGTTATATCAAGCTGCACTAATTGGTCACAGGTAAAAGATGCACTTCTGAACAGATTTGGGGATCAAAGGAACGAGATATTATTAGAAAATGATCTGACCACCTGTTACCAATTAACCAGCGAATCTTACGAACAATATTATGAAAGAATTAAGAGTAAATTACAACAGCTTTTAGAACATATCAATATAAGGGAAAATAATAACAATATTAAAATTTATAAAACTACTATGTATGCTCAAAGAGCACTTGACACTTTCAAAGCAGGCCTACTAGAACCATATAGGTTCTACGTGTCATGTAGGTCAGTAGTATCATTAGAAGACTGCCTGACACAACTACCTAATTACGACAACTATAAACAGCAGGTTAACTTTCTAAACTTTATTAGACAAAAACCGACAAACGTCAATGCGACAAAGAACGACAAACCACAACAACATAAAACGAACATTCAGCATTCGAACCCCATGCAATCTCACAATTTTAGACAAGTAAACGAATTTCGACCTACGCACAACCAATTCCCCTCTAATAATTTCGGACGACCTAATCTGTTTCAATCCACGCAAAATCAAAACCCTTTCCCACGAGGGCCGATTAACATTCAGACCCGACCTGTCCAAAACAAATTTCCTACTAACTCACAAGTTTTCGGAAGAAAGCCGGAACCTAAACCGACACCAATGTCCATCAGCACTAGAAATACGTCTAAGCCTCCGCAATTACCCCATCGCAGAGAAAACTTCTTTGCATCAAGAGGACCACGCAATTTCATAGCCGAAGAACTCTACAACGTAGAGGAACCCCTCGATATCCAATCAGAACTTCCCGACGAATATCCCATTGCTGACGACACCGAGCAGGACTATGAAGAAGCATACGAACATAACGAAAATTTTCAGGAACCAGCCTCGGAACAAACATTGACCTAAACTCAATTGCTAGTAGACCTAAGTTACCTTTTATCACAATTCCCAGCATGAACCTAAAAATCCTAATAGATAGCGGAGCCTCGAACTCGATCATTAACCCCGCACCGGCTCATACCTATTTTAGCGACTGCATCTTCGAAAAACCCTTCACCGTCAAAAGCCTGAACCAAACCGTGACTGACAAATTGAACGTACGTTACCCCCTCTTCAAGGAATTCGGCTCAAACAAAAAACTCGACTTTCACGTGATTCAATGGCATGACAGGTTTGACGCGCTAATAGGCAGCGAAGACTTTAAAAGGCTTTGCGCAAAAATAGATTATAAACAACAAACATTAGAAATAGACGCTGTTAAAATTCCATTTTTTATGGAACTTAACCCGAAAAACTTCGAATACCCCACGCAATCGGTCAATCATTACGTAAAGATCCCTGTGAATATCGAAGAAGGTGATGTCATCATCCCCGAAATAAAAATAGAAGACCTATGTTTACCAGAAGCAATAGCCCACGCAGAGAATGGGATCTGTACCATCCCATTTGAAGAAGAACGAGAAATCAAGGTCAACTTCCTCAATCAAATAGACGTACAACCGGTTTACAATGTAACCATGATGAAACCAAGAGCAGAAAACAAGAATTTGAGTATTCCCGACGTAATCAGAACAGAGCACCTCAACCTGGAAGAGAGAGCCGAAATAATATCCCTATGTAAAAAATACAAAGACCTATTTTATGACGAAAACTGCGACTTGACTTTTATCAACGCCGTAAAACATAAAATCCGAGTCGTCGACGAAGAACCCGTTTTTTGCAGATCTTTCCGCTACCCATATCACCTGAAAACGGAGATTCAAAACCAGATTCAAAAACTCCTAGACAACAAGATCATCAGGCCAAGCATGTCACCATACAGCTCGCTCGTGTGGATAGTGCCGAAGAAATTAGATGCAAGCGGAAAAAAGAAGTGGCGCCTCGTAATAGATTATAGAAAGTTGAACGAGAAAACCATCGAGGACAAATATCCACTCCCGCGCATAGAGGAAATCCTCGACAACCTGGGAAAATGTACATACTTTTCCACCCTGGATCTGGCGCAAGGGTTTCACCAGATTGAAATGGATGAGAATTCTGTAGAAAAAACCGCATTCACTGTAAATAACGGTCATTGGGAATACGTCCGGATGCCTTTTGGTCTAAAGAATGCACCAAGTACGTTCCAAAGGGTAATGGACAACATCTTACGCGAACACCTACATAAATCCTGTTTCGTGTATATGGACGACGTCGTCATATTCTCGAAATCCCTACATGAACACATGCTCCACATACGACAGATTTTTGACCTATTCAGAAAATATAACTTAAAAATCTCACTTGACAAATCGGAATTTCTCCGCAAGGAAACGGCTTTTCTGGGACACGTCATAACACCCGAAGGCATAAAACCGAATCGATTAAAAATCAAGGCAGTACAGGAATATCCACTTCCCAAGACCACTAAGGAAATAAAAGCCTTCTTGGGTTTAGTAGGATACTATAGGCGGTTCATAAAGAACTTCGCGAAAATAGTACAACCCTTTACAAAATGCCTGAAAAAAGGAGCTAAGATCGAAACGTCTCGCCCAGAATACCTCCAGGCCTTCCAATTATGTAAAGAACTACTGACCAACGCCCCCGTACTGGCGTACCCCGATTTCGAGAAAACATTTCACGTCACAACAGACGCCTCAAACGTTGCAATAGGAGCAATCCTATCGCAAAACAATTGACCAATCTCATTCTATTCCAGGACCCTGAACAGTGCGGAAAAGAACTACTCCACAATAGAGAGAGAATTACTGGCTATAGTGGAAGCGACCAAACACTTCCGACCCTACGTCTATGGCAAGCAATTTGTCATAGAAACGGACCATAAACCGCTAGTGTGGCTGTTCTCCCTCAAAGACCCAAATTCGCGCCTAGTTAAATGGAGATTGAGACTAGAGGAATTTGATTATAAAATCCAATACAAGAAAGGAAAGGAAAACGTAGTTGCGGACGCTCTGTCACGAATAGAGATTAATACGAAAGAAACTCTGGAAGATGAACCAGACTCAGATCTACTGTCCATCCTACCCAATATCGGAGAATTAGAGGAACTAACACCTGACGACTGTGACGAGATCCTAAACAGCAACGACAATGACAAACACGACAACGACAATACGAACACCGATAACACACAGCATACGGCCATAGAAAACCCCGTCTTCACCATGCCAATCTCCGACAAACCCGTCAATCAATTCATGAATAGGCTGATATTAAACTCGGGAGATCAATATAAAATCAAATACAGAAGGCCATTTTCGAAACACAACTACGATATAACCATCAGAAAAGGGGAAGAAGAAGAAAATATAACGCGCGCGCTACAACAAATTATCGATCCAAAAGCCGTGTACGGAATCTACTTCGAGGATAAAAACCTGGAGACCCCGTTCTCAGGAATAGCTCGAAACTTGTTTAACGATAAAGTCCAAATTATAAAGAGCAATACCCACACCGCGGATCTGGAAAAAACAGACGATCAGAACAGGGTAATTAATGACTATCATACCAACAACCACAATGGGATACTGGAAACACACAACCATCTGAAAACAGGGTATTACTGGCCAGATATGAAGACCCGGATTAACAAAAACATAAACGAATGCGAGACTTGCCTCATTAACAAATACGAGAGGAACCCTTACAAAATCCAACTCTCTGGACCAATGCTCGCGAAACGACCGTTTGAAGTAATCCATATAGATACGTTTGGGTTTGACAATAGTAAATTTCTAACTGTAATCGACTTATTTTCCCGGTACGCGCAAGCATACTTTATTGAAAACACCACAGGTATAACAATACTAAACAAACTCCGACATTATTTCGCCCACCACGGCTACCCGAAGAAAATCGTATGTGACGAGGGTAAGGAGTTTAAAAATAATGTCTTCCAGGAATACTGTGACCTATTTAAAATTAACCTGCACTATACCACCAACTACAATAGCAATTCAAATTCTCCAGTTGAAAGAGTTCACTCTACCCTATTGGAAAAGGTGAAAATCGCTAAGTCACAGAATAAAAACGAGACGTCACAAAATCTAATGATATCCGCAATCCTAATTTATAATCAATCAGTCCATTCCGCCACGGGGTACACTCCTTTCTCACTACTATACGGCCCCTTTGAAAACCTAAACGCTCATGAAATTGACTTAAAAAAGACTATTTACGAAACTTACAACGCGAAACGCAAAGAAGAATTACTACCGTTTTACGAACAGCTGTATCACAAACAATTACAAAGAGGGACCGAAATATTAGAAAGAAAAAACAAAAACAAAGAACCCACCGTTGAAGTAAACGAGCCAATAGTATATTTCACGAGACAACGGATAAGGAAAACAGATCCATGTTACGACAAAGTAAACGTAACGGGAATAGATGAAAACAAGATCGAAGGCATAAGAGAGAATTCGAATCGGCGTGCAAATATCCATAAGAGGAAGATAAAACGTATTAAGAAAAAATTTTCTTTGCAGGCTGACCTTGATGAGCCACAGCCAGGGCCTTCAAGTAAAGAAGATTGAAACGAACGGATTTTACCCAGAAACTTTAGAATTAGTTAAGTTTGTAAACCACTATCATAAGTTCTATTTTTACTTTAATATAAGCGAAATAGAGGTAAATTATTATAAGATATTAAATAATTTAGTCATTTTAGAAACCAAAAGTACAAATACCTCAGCACAATCATTAATCGCCGCCCTTAAAGAAAATTGCAATAGAGTCGAACAACAATTATCGAAATTTAGTCAACGCACAAAACGCGCGCTTGTGAACGCCCTAGGAACGGCCATAAAATACATTACGGGTAACCCAGACGATAACGACCTAATAGAAATAAACGATAACATAAAAACTTTATATAAAAATCAAAAAACTATCATTAAACAAGTAGGAAAATACAGCTCTTTCGCAAATCATATCACACAAAGGTATTCTAGAGATTTGCTGACCATTCAAGATAACATAAACTCTTCACTGAATGCCGTACAAGAAACGAACAATGTTCTCGCGCTCCAAATTACTATTCAATATAATAACTACCTTTGTTCGAGACTTCTCGACACTCTATATAGTATTGAGAGAACCATTTCATTAGCGCTTCTAGAGACTCCTAATTTAGAAACAATGACCGATCAAGAATTAATCGAAATTATCAACCACCTGAAATTAGTTTACAGCCCGGAAGAATTGCTCGAATTTGATAACATACATGTCTTTAAAGTCTTAGAGCTTTCAAAATTCCGCATCATTTCAGCAAGTAAGGTTTTAACGTGTATACTGTATGTACCCGTCCTAAATCCTTTTCCATATCAATATTCAAGAATTTATCCAATTCCTAACCCCGTGGAACAGCGTCTGATTGCCACCAGCGAAATACCACCTTAAAAGTGCCAAAGAGGAACTGTGGACAGACGAAAAGTGTGTGTCGATCGAAAATCAAGCTGTCTGCATCAATAAACCACGCGAATCTGAGTGTTCTCTTAGCCATAAGAATAATTGCACCTTCTCCGTAACTAGCAATAATTACGAACTATACGCACAGTTAAGTGACGGCCAAGTCCTAGTGTCCTGTAAAGGCGACGTAGATGCCGTCGAAGAATGTCCACATAACATTAATCACGTAAAAATTAAAAATAACGCAGTCCTATCCTCAGAGAACAACTGTAAATTAATAATAGCAGACCACACGTTTGAAAATGTATCGAGTAACTTCACCTTCGACTTCTCGCCTGAAATTACTTATTACAAAGCCAATAAAATTGTAAACTTGCGAATAAAGCATTTGGATGATATTAATAACCTAAAATCAGAAGCAAAAACGCTAGACAATAATATCCTTATTAATCCTATAATACATGTAACGCATTTTTCTATTACCGCCATAATAATAATTGTATTGAGCATTTGCATTTGCCTCTATTTATGTAAGAATAAGATAAGCCACGCGATCAAGAAGAAAAAAGAAGCTCAGCATCAGAAAGAAGAGGGCCTCCCGCTGCAATACACCGAACAGTCCGAGGACGTCCTGGCTTAAGGAGGGAGGAGTTATGTGCACGATAATAGAACGCTCCTTAGAAATCACGGCGACGTTCAAGGAATATTCCGATTTCGGAAAGTTCCAGAACACCAAGGACCGAGAGCTATATATAAGCAGGGCTCACCCTTCTTGGGGCATTAAGTATTCATTTTAGTTGTAGAACTAGTGTGTATTTATTCAGTTTGTAAAATAAAGCATTTTTAAAAACACATCTTCGCGAGTTTTGAACATAATTATATACAGTCCACTATAGCAAAAACGTCGTAAAGGTGCTGAACAATCAGATAACAGCCCGAGACGTCATCATAATTTGGTCCTTCGAGCCGGTTATCGGTAATATCAGTGATAAGTGCATACAGGAGAAGCTGACGCAGCCGGAAGTGCATCCCGGAACAAGCCTACCCAACAACAATCAGAAGGAGCTGAAGCAGCCGGAGTAACCGGAACAAGCTTATCCAACAACATTTGAACATATAAATAAATTCAAACAATCAGTTGATCAAGTGAGTAAGTCCTTTCTTGCTATTTCCTTCTCATTTGAAACGTTTTCTCTTGAGCAACATGGATAAATTAACTTTACCTCAATTAAATCGTAAGCGAGGAGTTTTCAAAAGACAGTTAACAAATTTAGATGAATTTTTAAAATCAGTTACGGAAAATCAAATAGCTCAAAACGATATTGACGATATTTCTTCTAGATTTCAAAGATTAGAAGCTCAATTTTCGGTTTGTGAGCAAATTCAGGAAAGTATCGAACTCTTAACAGATAAATTAGACGAGGAATGTGACATTAGGTTTGAACTTGAATCGCGATATTATAACATTCGAAAAATTGTACAACCATTAATCAGTAATGATCAAAATTCAACAACCGAACCTAAAACTAAAAATCATCAAAGGGTTAAATTACCAACAATTGAATTGCCTTCGTTTGACGGGGATATTACGAAATGGCGTGCATTTGAAGACGCGTTTACATCGCTCATACATCAGAGTACTACATTAACCGACGTAGAAAAATTATGTTATCTTAGGTCAGCTGTAAAAGGCGACGCGCTTAACACTATTCAAGCCTTAGAAACCACTTCCGCTAATTATCAGGAGGCTCTTCAAATCCTTAAGGATAGATTTAGCAGTACGCGACGAATTATTTATCATCATGTTAAACAATTATTAACTTGCAATTACAATAATTTAAAATCCCTTATAAATTGTTTCGAACAACATATCCGCAGTTTAAAAACTTTAAATGTAGAAACAGAAAAATGGGATGCTTTTCTAGTTCCGCTAATACTTATAAACTTAGATCAGCGAGTTCATAGAGATTGGGAAAATCATCTAAATTCAAAATATTCCAAAAATTTCATTCCTTCTCTTCAAGAATTAATTACCTTCCTCCAAGACCGTATAGACTGTTGTGAAATTTCAAAAAAGAATTCGCAAAATATCAAATTAAATCAGCGTACCCTTTTGACAACAACAAAGAGCAACTATAATGTCACGTGTCCATTGTGTAAGAGTCATCACGCAATTTATTTTTGTAAAGAGTTTTTAAACAAATCTGTACAGGACAGAATTAAGTTTGTCAATCATTCAAAACTCTGTCGCAATTGCCTAAAATTAGGACATTTGTCAAATGAATGCAAATGTTCAAAGTGTAAAAAGTGCAATGCATCACACAACATACTACACATGTCAGAGGAAATCGATCAAGCAGGTCCAAGTGCCGAATCACCAATTAGTCAAACTATTATCTCAAATTGTTTTACTAAAGTAGCATTATATACACAGACGTTACTTCCGACTGTGGAAGTCTACATTCTCGACAATCAAGGAAACAAACACATTGCAAGAGCCTTATTAGATTCAGCGTCTCAATCTAATTTTATCAGCAAAAATCTCGTGAGTCGTTTAAATCTTAATAAGCATAATTCTAGTATTCGCGTTAGTGGTATCAGCCAACATTATTCAAATGTCCAGCAATGCACAAGTGCCAAAATTATGTCAAAATACAATAACAATTCGTTTAATCTATCATTTCTAATTTTAAATCAGATAACTGAAAATATTCCTCAAGAGTCATTTGATTTAAAATCATTAAATTTGCCATCAGACATTAAATTAGCAGACACTACTTTAAACAATTCAGCATCAATCGATTTGCTAATTGGAACAACTGTCTTTTGGGATATCATTGTTGAGGGAAAAATCAGTCTATCAAACAAATTAAGCTTGCAAAATTCTAAATTCGGGTGGATACTTTTCGGACAAATTCCATATGATAATCATTCAACAAAATTACCATATGCATCGTTGTCATATGTAAGTTTAGAATCAGAAATCGAACGATTTTGGAAGATTGATGATTTTAAAAACGATTTATCCGTATTTTCGTCAGAAGAATTAACATGTGAACAGATTTTTAAGGACACTGTAACACGTGATGCATCTGGTAGGTTTGTAGTTCATATTCCATTCAAAGAAAATTCTGAAACTATCGGTGATTCCGAGCAAGGTGCCACTAGAAGGTTCTTTGCACTGGAAAATAAATTGCAGAAAAACCCCAACATAAAACAGAAGTATGTTGATTTTATGCAGGAGTACGAGAATCTAGGACACGTGTCTAAGATTGACGGACAATTCGATTTAACAAATTCAGGTTATTATTTACCTCACCGCCCTGTAATTAAAGAATCTAGAGCAACCACTAAATTAAGAGTTGTATTCGACGGTTCTTACAAATCAAATTCAGACATATCATTAAATGATACGCAACTCATTGGTCGAACGCAACAATCAGACTTATTCTCAATTTTAGTAAGGTTCAGACAATATAAGTACGTAGTGACATCTGACATTGAGAAGATGTACCGTCAAATTTGGGTGCATAAACCACATAGGAATTATCAAAAAATTGTCTGGCGCGAAAATCCAACCGATAGATTAGAAACTTACGAATTAAATACCGTGACATATGGGACAGCCAGTGCACCGTATTTAGCAATACGCTGTTTGGAGCAATTAGCCAAAGATTCACAAAATTCATTCCCTAAAGAATCAACAATCATTCAAAGAGATTTTTATGTCGATGATATGTTGACAGGCTCAGATAATATAAACGAATTAATTTCACTTTGCTCGAACATTTCTTCAATTTTAAGGTCTGCTGGTTTTAAACTCCACAAATGGACATGTAATTCATCATTCTTTGCCTTACCTAAAAACTTTCATGTTCAAAATTACTATAGATTTAACTAAACACGAAATGAAAACTTTAGGTATACATTTCAATCCGATAAGCGACTTGTTTCAGTTTTCTTTCAGTATATCTGACTCAATCCGTACTGTTACAAAACGTATCATTCTTAGTGAAACTGCAAAAATATTTGATCCTCTTGGCTTACTTTGTCCGATAACAATTGTCCCAAAAATATTAATTCAATCCTTGTGGATTAAGCAAGTAGGCTGGGATGAAGAACTTCAACCTGAGTTGCAGTTTCGCGACAATTTACAGTTTATAGGTAATATAGAAATTCCACGATATATTACAAGTACAAATAAAATGCGTGATGAATTACACGGATTCGCAGACGCTTCAGAACGAGCATACGGAGCTTGTGTTTACATTAAAACAATTCAGAATAGTAAATGTGGCATTCACTTGATTGCAGCCAAATCGAGAGTTGCACCTATAAAAAATATCTCAATTCCGCGCTTGGAACTCTGTGCAGCAGTTTTGTTAGCGGAACTAACAACCAGGGTTTGTGAAATTTTAGATATTAATTTTAATAGCAAGCATCCCTGGTCAGATTCACAGATTACATTATCTTGGATATCTGGAGCTCCTTCACGCTGGAAACCCTTTGTAGCTAACCGGGTGTCTGAGATTCAAAGACTAACTGACATAAAATCATGGCATTATGTTAATACTAAGGAAAATCCTGCTGATTTAATTTCAAGGGGTATTAGTCCTAGCGAATTAAAAAATAATGCTCTCTGGTGGCACGGTCCTACTTGGCTATCACAACCAAACATTCAATTTAACTTTTTTGATAAAACTTTGGAGAGTATTCCTGAAGAACGAAAAACAAAAATTTCATTACCAGTATTAATTGATAACTCCATTTTCTCAAAATTTTCAAATTTAAACAAATTAATAAATGTCGTAGCGTATTGCAAACGATTTGTATATGTTGAAGCTAATACAAACGAACCGCCAGCAGACCCCAGATGGTGTGGGGATGCAATGCAGCAACCACCGACCGAAAGAAGCGTCACCCCCACTATCTATAAGTACAGTTAAGTGATGTCCGTTGCCACCACGTGTACGCACATGTTAACTTTAACCATTCGTTTAATTATAAGCCCGTTTTGTTGATACGCTATAACTTTTATTTCTTTCAACGATCCCCGTCCTACCACAATAGGTTATGGGCCCAGTGTGCGCGGTAATTGTGGAAATAAAGAAGAATGTGAACACGTGCAAAAATCAAGGTTAAAAGTTAACACGCAGTCAGTTGTTGAGTGTTCGACAAGCGAAAAAGCCATGAATGCCACAGGGGTGAGATTCGAGGTGCTCAACAAGGACAATTACGATACGTGGAAGATCCAGATGCGTGCAGTGCTAATAAAAAACAACGCATGGGACTATGTGAGTGGAAACGTGACTAGACCAGTTCAAACGGAAGCTGATAAGGCTGAAGAAATTGCAGCGAAGCAAGCGGCGGCGAAATTATGGGATGCAGCCGATCTAAAAGCTCAATCGGACATAATTCTCGCGATAAATCCGTCAGAAATCAAACAGGTGAAATCGTGCAAAACGTCGAATCAGGTATGGCGTAAATTAGAGGAAATTTATCAGTTAAAGGGACCGGCTCGTAAGGCAGCCCTGCTAAACGAACTAATGTCTTTAAAGATGACCGAAAACGATGACGCGTGGGAACATTGTAGGAATTTCGCCAACACGGTCGATAAGTTGGCCGAATTGGAAGTCGAGATCAACGGTGATCTATTGGCTGTAATGTTTTTACGCAGTTTGCCGGGAAGTTTCGAAAACTTTAGGTGCGCGATGTCGTCACGTGACACGTTACCAACGGTCGAAACTCTGTGTATTAAAATAACAGAAGAGTACGACACGAGAAAAGACACATCTCGAAAATCGGTACAAAACGCGATGATGGCGAGTAAATTTGAAAGAAAACTCGGGCAAAATAACAAAAACAAGAACGTGCGCGAAAACCCAAAAAGGCGCGACGGTCCTAAAGACGACTCGCGAATGAGGTGTTTCAAGTGCGGCGAAATTGGACATCGCTAGAAAAACTGTAAAATGACGAAAAAGGGAAAAGAACAGAGTGCGAATGGTGACGGAAACGAGTGTTTTAACGCGACGCATGACTCATCGGTTAGCAAATCTTTTAAAACCGGGAAAGACGCGAACTGCGGCTCGTGGTGTTTCGACAGCGGGTGCACATCGCATATGTGCAAAGATCTCGAATCGTTCGTCGAACTAGATCGAAGTAACGAGTACGGGAAGGTGAATCGAATGACGCGCGTACAGACGTTGTTGGAAAAGGTACGGTTTCAGCAGTTACAAATTGAAATGGAAAAATCAAAACGGTCAATTTTAGTGACGCACTTTTCGTGCCAAAATTGCGAACGAACCTGATATCAATCGGAAAAATCGCGGATAAAGGGCACAAAATCGTATTTGACAGTTCCAAAGCTGAAGTTGTAAATCGCGAAGGGAACGTAGTCCTCACCGCCGAACGTAAGGGGGGCTTGTATTATTTTCAAGGATTTGAGTCAGAGTGTAATCATACTTTCAACTTGGAAGTTACATCGGACGCGCCAAAGGAAAACTCTCTCGAAGACTGGCACATCCGTATGGGACATCTGAACCTGAAGTCCTTACGACAGGCCATCAAGATGGGATCTATTCTGGGAATAGACGTCGGCAACATAAACGAAGATTTTGAATGCAGCACGTGCATGGAAGGCAAGATGCACAGGGCATGTTTTCCTAAGAAATCCGAGAGGACGACGGAACTAGGCGAGTTAATTCATTCCGACGTATGCGGACCAATGCGAGTTGCCTCACATGGAAACAGACAATACTTTGTCACGTTTATTGACGACCACTCGGGGTGGTGTGAGGTAAGATTCATCAAACATAAGAACCAGGTACTGGAAGAATTCGAAAAATTTAGGGCGGCCATTCACACCCAGAAAGGAAAAGCGATCAAGCTATTGCAGTCGGATAATGGTCGGGAGTACGTGAACGGCGAGTTCGGCCGTCTACTTCAGAACCATGGAATATCTAGACGACTGACGGCTCCGTATAATCCGGAGCAGAATGGCGTAGCAGAAAGAAGAAATCGCACGTTACTGGATATGGCCAGGTGTTTGCTGATCCAAGCTGGCCTACCTCCTAGCTTCTGGGCCGAGGCTGTCAACACGGCGAATTTTATTCGCAACCGATCTCCGACAAGCAAACTCGAAGGAATGACGCCATACGAAAGATGGACAGGAAAACCTCCGAACGTGTCCATATTTAAGCCATTTGGATGCGTGGTCCTGGCCATGGACCGATCGCCGAGCAAGGGGAAGCTCGAACCGCGATCGAGAAAGGGCATATTCGTAGGATACAGCTCAGAGTCGAAAGCGTTTAGAATATGGATCCCAGAGAAGCAGAAGATCGAAATGACGAGGGACGTTAAATTTCTGAAGAAATTTCCAAGTCTGTCGACCAACAAATCTGGAGATTTTTATCCATGGGTGACACAATTAAGGCACCATAACTCCCAAGAAGGCGCAAATGTTCCAAACGACGTTGAAACATTCGTCGAGGTCGACCTTGGCAGGAACCGTGACCTAGATCAACCAGCCGATTACGTGGGAGGGATGGACAACGATAGCGAACGAGAAGAACTTGAAGATGCAGGAGCGGAGCTCGATGATCACGGTTTTCTCCCGGACGACCCAGGAAGTGCAGAAGACCAAGATAGTGATCCAGAGGGCGGATCGAGACGAGGTCCAGGTCGACCGCGTGTGGTTCGCACTGGGCAGCGCGGAAGGCCGCGAAAAGTCTACTCCAAGGCGAAGTTCGCAAGTGAGGCAAAAGCAGATTTTGACACATGGGACTTGGTCGACAGGTCGGAAGCGCCCAAGGTGATTGGCAGTCGATTCGTGCTTAGAAATAAACTGGGTACGAATGGAGTCCTAGAGAAACGCAAGGCCAGGGTGGTGGCAAAAGGATATTCACAGACTTACGGGAGAGATTTCCATGAGACGTTTGCTCCAGTCGCGCGCCTCAGCTCCATAAGGGCGGCAATTGCCGTGGCAGCGCAGAATGGAATGCAGATCCGGCAATATGACGTCGAGACCGCTTATCTTAACGGTGATCTCGAGGAGGAAGTATACATGGAGGTGCCCGTACGAATGAAACAAGTCCTGGAGTTCATCACCAGCAGCGGAAACTATGCCCAACATTCGGTCGATAAGGCTACTGCAATGTTGAAGCTCCTGTCGAAAGGCGACAAAGTGTGTCGCATGAGGAAGGCCTTGTACGGGCTGAAGCAAGCTGGTCGGGCCTGGTACAGGCGGCTGGATGAAGAACTGCGGGCTCTGGGAGCTACTCCTACTAGAGGAGATCCTTGCGTCTACACGCGCGGATAAGGAATTGAGCAAATGATCGTCATTATCTACGTCGACGACATCCTGGTGATGTGTCGAAACGCGGGAGAAATTTTACACTTTGAGGAAAGACTGAGTGGTATCTTCGAAGTGAAAGATCTCGGCGAGGTCGAGCGCTGCCTGGGTATGGAGTTTTCGAGAAACACGGAAGGCATCTCCATCGGACAGAGGACCTACGTCCTAGATGTTCTCCGGCGATTCGGGATGCAGGATTGCAATCCCGTGACCACACCCCTGGATCCGGGAATGAGATTACGACGAGAGGACGTCTGGACGGACTCAGATGGCGAAAAGCCGCCTTACAGGGAGTTGGTGGGCTCCTTGATGTACCTGGCAGTCGCTACGCGTCCGGACATCGCTCATGCGACGAGTTCGTTAAGCCAGTTTAACGACTGCTTCGGTAAGTCACACTGGAACGCAGCGAAGAGATTACTGCGCTATCTTAAAGGAACGGCCGATTACAGAATTACCTACAGATTTGGTCTGAGGTCTCTGGTCGGCTACGTGGATGCGGATTGGACAGGTTCGGTGGACGACAGGCGATCGTTCACGGGATACATGTTTCTGATGAGCGGCGGGGCAGTCTCTTGGGACTCAAAGAAGCAGCGCACCGTGGCTCTGTCGACAACGGAAGCGGAGTACATGGCCCTGACCGAGGCGGCAAAGGAAGCAGTATATCTTCGGCGATTCCTGGGAGAGTTGGGATCGAAAGGGACGAAACCCATCAAGCTGTGCAACGACAATATGAGCGCACAAAGACTGGCTTCAAATCCGGTCCACCACGCACGAACTAAGCATGTTGACATCCGTCACCACTTCGTTCGTGAGGTGCTGGAAGCTGGCCACGTGACAATTGAGCACGTGACTTCAGGTGAGATGGCGGCCGACGTGTTGACCAAACGTATGGATTTGATCGGGTTAGCGAAAAGTCCGGCGGTTGTTTGAGGGGAAGTGTTGGAGCTAATACAAACGAACCGCCAGCAGACCCCAGATGGCGTGGGGATGCAATGCAGCAACCACCAACCGATAGAAGCGTCACCCCCACTATCTATAAGTACAGTTAAGTGATGTCCGTTGCCACCACGTGTACGCACATGTTAACTTTAACCATTCGTTTAATTATAAGCCCTTTTTGTTGATACGCTATAACTTTTATTTCTTTCAACGATCCCCGTCCTACCACAATAGTATATAATTGCAATCATTCTCACAAACAATCAGGAATGTTAACATCTTCAGATAGACAAAATGCTCTACATACGCTCATAAAGTTGGCGCAACTAGAAATATATTCACGAGAAATTAATAATCTAGTTAAAGGCAGTAATTTAAATAGCAAATCAAATATTTTATCACTATCTCCATTCTTACACGATGGTCTTTTGCGTGTTGGTGGAAGACTTATGCATTCAAATTTCAGCTTTAATCAAAGACACCAAATCATTCTTCCACCGGGACATTTATTGACAAAATTAATATCTCAAGCACATGCTGAAAACTTACATTGCGGTTCCCAACAATTGTTATACATTTTACGACAAAAATATTGGCCCATCTCTGCCAAAAATACAATACGACAAGTAATTCATAACTGTTTAATCTGCTATCGATATAAACCAAAACCATATAATCAACAAATGGGTCATTTACCATATGCTGGTAAATGACCCATTTGTTGATTATATGGTTTTGGTTTATATCGATAGCAGATTAAACAGTTATGAATTACTTGTCGTATTGTATTTTTGGCAGAGATGGGCCAATATTTAACACCATCACCTACGTTTTATTTTTGCGGTGTTGATTATGCAGGACCTTTCCTAATACGAGATAGAAGGGCTCGGGGTTACAAAACTTATAAATCATATATTTGTTTATTTATCTGCATGAATACTCGAGCAATTCATATGGAAGTGGTCTCTGACTTGTCAAGTGTAGCATTTTTAGCATCCCTTCGGCGATTTATCACACGCAGAGGGCAACCTCATACAATTTGTTCGGATAATGGTACCAATTTTGTCGGCGCAAATACCGAATTAAATCAATTACACAAAACCATATCCAACGATCGTGTTAAGATCATAAACGAATTATCGAACGAGGGCAAGCCAATCGAGTGGAAATTTATACCACCAAGATCACCCCATTTTGGAGGAATTTGGGAAAGTCAAATAAAAATAGTAAAAATGCACCTGTCAAAGGTTATTGGTCACACAATTCTTACATTCGAAGAATTTTCTACTCTACTTGCTCAAGTAGAAGCCGTTGTTAATTCAAGACCCATTTCCCGTTTGAGCACTGATCCAAATGACCTTTCTCCTTTAACTCCTGCTCATTTCTTGATCGGCCGTCCGCTGATGTCGGCTCCTGATCAGGATTATGTAACAACACCGGATAATAGACAGCCTTCCAACGAATGCAGAAAATCGTTCAGCAGTTTTGGAATCGTTGGCAAATAGAATACATTCACACCTTACAACCTAGGAATAAATGGAAGAAGCAGAATTCGAGGCCTGTCAAGGAAGATGACTTGGTGATATTAATTGAAGACAACAGTCCTCCAGCAACCTGGAAAATGGGTCGAATAACGAAATGGTGGCCAGGAAAGGATTGTTTAGTGCGTGTAGTGACAGTAATTACCGCTACCGGAACTTACAAGCGATCTGTAGCAAAGTTGTGTTTGTTGCCTATGGACTGTGATTATTGTTGTAGCTTAAAGTCAATTATTGTTTATGAGTTTATATTGTATTATTATTAATCTTAATTAGTTTCATGTGTCATTTAATTTAATTTATCGTTGATCTCAATTACTATTTCATTATTAAAGGACTAAAATCCTTCAAGGCGGGCGGCATGTTTAATAATTAACAAATATTCCAAAAACTAGCAAGTCATTATTTCTTTCTCGGTTCTTTAGTAAAACTAATAACAAACGTCCTAGAAAAATATCTGTGTAATTTTAATGCGAAGGGACAGTAGATTCATACCGAGAGTTACTGGATTTCATAGTATTCCGAACACCACGCAAGCTGCCGTTCTTCAGAGAAGTGTGACGATTCCGGCGCACCCCAATTACATTTAAACTCCTCGTACCACCCTTAGCTTTTAAGAATCTAATTTGTAAGTTAGTTGTAGACGAGACTTTCAATAAACAAGTTCACATAACATTGTGGCTATTTTACTCGTTGTACATACTCAACTCAATTCATACACAGTTCATCCATTACATATACAGTCCACTATAGCAAAAATGTCGTAAAGGTGCTGAACAATCAGATAGCAGCCCGAGACGTCATCAGTATACAATGAACGGCAAAAAGTTAAACCATTTGGGAAAATTTTTTGCAGTTTAAAAAATTTGTGCCAATAGTTGTGTGTTTTAGTATGTTCGATAACCAAATATAAACAGGACAGAAATAGTGAGCAGCTATTAGTGTGGCTCAAAAAGGTACCTATTTAAAATTCGAAAAAAAGATAATAATAATATGGTTCCAATAGGTTTTTACAAAAGGCGTTTACGATATTTGGAGCAGTATATACCGGTTAATCTATTGTCTCACTCTTACTTGCATTAAACGCATTCATTTTATCTTACTTTTCTACCCCGATCCATAGAGCTCTCCAATTATCGTAAACGCCTAAAATGTGTCGCTTGCTCCTTTGACAAAATGGACAAGATTTTTCATTTTCTAGTTAGAAGCGGCAATTGGGCGTTTGGTATTTAGCTCTTGCAAGTGATTAGTTTATTCATTTATTCAGCTATAAGAGAATGTTTTTTATATCCATAAGAAATATTTAAACAAATAAAATTTGCTTTTGGGTTCTGTTACGTGCATGGGAAAATTTGAGACAATTTTTCACAAGGAGTTTTCTTTATAACATTTTGTCTCATCACTTAATTTCCTGATAACGTTTTTCTAGTAATCCCAGTGTGGCATAAGCAGACCGAATTTATTTTGGGCCAGTTTAATATCTGTACAACTTATGAAATCGACATTAGTACAAATAGTGGCTACCAAGTATTGCACCTACAGTGATCGCCAAAATGTCGGCATCAAATGGGAAAAATCTTTATTTTTGATTTTTTGAGGAAATTTTTTAAGGCAATAATTTCTACTTGTCTGAAAACCTTTTTAACTCCTAACAGATATACCGAGTGATTTTATTCGAAATTAATCTATATTTCAACGAGATTTTTTTTAACGTAAGTTACTTTAAACTTATTTTTTTAATATTCCGTTAAAATTGAATTTTTCAACTGTTAGAATATTCTAAAAATTTCAGGTTCTAAATCTTCAATATTTAATATTTTTAGGGCGGAAATTACCAAAATTTATAATTTGAAAAAATAAGAAAGATTAAGTATTGCTTCATTATTTATCGAAAAGTATTATTTTTGCATATTTTTTCCGTTTCTGATGCAAGGTGCCTTTTATAATTATTATAAATAATTAATATATATTTAAATATCTCTCTATTCCCGATAATGAATTAATTTCGCAATGACCTTGTAAATGTTACTTTGCAGAAGATATTTCTTTATATGGCTTAGTCCTACTGACTTAAACAGAATTTGAGGGCTTTTTTAATAATAGGATTTGAATTAAATTATAAAAATGTAAAACTACTTTTTTTCAGTAGCAAACGTTAAAGTTTGCTTTGTCCAACTCAAAACAGTCGATAAAACAGAATTTTAACCGCAAAAGTAAATAAAATAATAATTTTTAACAATTTAACAACAATCCACACTAATTACTGGGATCATGATCACACAATTGTACCGTCTTGTTTAACAAATAACTACCTACTTATTGTTTTTTTGTTGTGTATTGTAATGTGGTTTGAAATTAAAGTCGTTTTATGAAAATGCCTCTTAGTAATTTCATATGAATAATTCATGGCCGTCTTATATTCTCCCTGATTAATTGACTGAACAGGTAAATTAAATATGGAAAAAAACATTTAGGCAGCTATAAAATATTTTGTACAGAATTTTTGTGAAATTCATTCATTCAAATGCCATTAACAGGGACAGATTAGAGTTTTTAGATGTCATTCAAATGCATATTAGTTATGAATAAAAATATATTTCTTAAAGTGTACCTTGCTTCGAAAACGTAAAAATTATGTAAAAATATATATTATTTTTGCTGAATAATTAAATATTTGAAGCAACAATTAATATTCTTTATTATTTAGCAATTGCTCCGCGTCCCATTACTCTTAATTTCCTTTTAACAAAACTGCCATGTCTTTGTCGGATTAAATTAAATTTATTTAACTTAGAAAGAAGATAAAAGACCGGATTTAAACATGTTTATTTACCAGATTAACTATTATGTTTCGTTTCATTTTCGAATACATATTTCTCCCTCTCTGTAATAAATTTTAAATTTTCGCGGTAAAACTCAAGGTAAAGCCGTTGGTAAAAGTGCAAAAATTCTGAAAATCGTACGATTTTCAACGATAGCACACAATGAATCTATTTCGCGTGATTTGGCTCCACCTTGTAGCCCCGCCTTCTGTGTGTTACGTCCTGCACTTTTGCCCCGCGAGAGATGGTTAAGTGATTATCAAACGGCCCCTTAAGCCACGAATATGGGGAAGATGCCTCGCTGTTCCCCCTCGATGTTTAGGACGTACTCGATAGCTCGATATAAACAAACGCATAGATTTAAATGAAATCTTGCAAGTCGAAGATGCGCGATTCTGTTTAAAACTGTACATTCGTTTTACATCGAGGTGATATAGCGGTACCGAGCGCGACCTAAATATCGAGGGTGAACAGCATGTTAATGCCCTTAGATAGGCTTGTTGTACAGTGCATCGTATCTAATTCAGTTCGAACTGATTGGATTAAAATTTACACGCATAGTATATGAAAACAACTGAACTTACAACTTCAGTCTTCTCTTTAATTTCAGTTTTAAGTTTCTCGATGGTGGAAGTCTGATGATTTGCTCGTTGCTCGTGTAACCCTGTCTGTTCGTCTGCAAATGTTCAAGTAAGAAGAAAAAATAATACATTTGTTACGCCATCAGAAATCTCAATTAGATTAAAAAATTAAATTTGTTGTTAATGACTCTGTTAATAAAACAAACGATAAACGTTGTGGTGAAAATTTTAACAAAAATCTAAATTGTCAAATTAGGGAAAGCGTAAGCAATCATTACAATAATTTCTTAAAATCACAGCAGAATAATTTTAATTGTGTGACAAAAAATTCTCGTAACAAAATATTGGTACTCGGTGACAGTCATGCAAGAGATTTCGGTAGCATGATAGAGCATTATGACAAAGATAACAAGTTTAATATTAGTTGCATCTGCAAACCCAGTGCTCTCTTAGACGACGTGCTGTGTGATGTAAAAGGATTAACTAAAAATTTTGCTAAGCAAGATATGGTGGTCATTTTAGGAGGCACGAACAATGCTATAAAAGATGTATCGTTAAAAGACTCGACAATTGCGAATATTAAATATTGCGCGCAGAAAACTAATATCCTCGTAAACTCCACGCCGTATTGGAAGGAACGTGATATTCTCAACAGTTTCATTTATAAATTCAATCAATCAGTGCATGAAGAATTGGTGGCACAGGTGGATGATGTTCATTACATTGACGCAAATCTAATTTTGACCGACAAACATTTCACCCATCACGGCCTACATTTGAACAAAAGAGGAAAAATAATGTTAGCGGAGACCATGTTCAGAACCACCTTAGATATACTGCATGCCAAGGAATATGTAAATGTAAATAATCTTATATATGTACCCCTCATTGAGACTTGTAGCTACTTTTTTGAAAATGTTAGCCTGAATTCTTCGCATGATGGTGGTAAGCAATCTAGGCAAAAGAATTATAGTTTTTAGTATTAAAAATACAAACCAAGTTTCTGTGAATTCAATAAATATTTACTACCAGAACGTAAATGGCATTAACACGAAATTGACGGACGTGTACCTACATAGTTTAGATCAAGAATACGATTTGATTTTATTCACAGAAACCTGGTTGCAACCAACGGTAAACAATAGGGAACTGTTTGATGAACATTATAATATCATTAGGAAAGATAGACATTTAAAATTAATGCGAAAGAAAACAGGAGGGGGTGTTTTGGCAGCTGCATCAAGCAAATATTGCGTAACAGAAATAGAATTATTAAGTGTTGATAATAGAATCGACTACGCGTTTTTTAAAGTGTCTACAGGTAGTACGTTTGTGATGTTCGTGTTGCTTTTATACATGTCACCAAATTTAAATGCGGATGTGTATGCTTCTATAGTTGACATACTAATTGAGAAGTCAATGTTCTATAGTGATAATATTATGATTATAGGAGATTTTAATATAAGCGATTTTTATCCATATAAAGTTAACTCTGCATGTTTACTAGCTCGAGAAATAGAAAATTTTGCTACATTTTTGAACTTGAATCAAGTAAACTTTGTATGTAATAATTACGTCTTAGATCTTGTTTTAACTAATGTTCAATATGATGTAACACGACCAGAATTTTCTATTGTAAGGGAAGATAAACATCATCCTCCATTACGCATAACTGCACAGTTAAATCAAACGGAGAACTCTCAAATTAATAATGAAGTACCTAAGTATAATTTTAAAAAAGCAGATTATAATAAGTTATATCAACTGATTAGGGATCAGGACTGGTCACTGCAAACATCATCGGATATTGACGTAGTAGTGGATTCATTTTATCACAAATTGAATGGCATTATAGCAAAGTGTGTTCCTAAAAGTACACCTAAAAATACTTACCCGGTATGGTTTAATATACACATAATAACCAAAATTAAACGCAAAGAAAGAATGCGTAAAAGATTAAACCTTTCTGGTAGTCCAGCGATTAAAAACGCATACAATTCACTTCGTCGTGAAATTAAACTTGATATTAAAACAGCCCATTCAAATTACTTAATAAAATGTGAAAATAACATAGCTGATAATCCCAGCTATTTTTGGCAATATATAAACTCTAAAAAGAAAAGTCTACGACTACCGTCAATTATGAAATGGAATGATTGTACATATGATACAGGGGAAACTATAACTAACGCTTTTGCAGAATATTTTAATTCCGTGTACGCGAAAAATCAGAAAGCAGCTAACATTGCTAATTTTACTGAACAGGAAGTTAATTACACTATAACACTAACTGAAATATCTATCAAAGATATTTAATAAACTTTAAATAAATTACATAAATTTTCACCCGGACCAGATGGCATTCCCGGATACGTGTATAAGGGGTGTGCCAATATATTAGCAAAACCCTTACATCATATTTATAATTTATGCTTAAAATATTCATGTTTTCCTAAAGTTTGGAAATGTGCGCGTGGGTGTCCTATACTTAAATCAGGTCAACGAAATATGATATGCAACTACCGACCAGTAGCCATTCTTTCAACTCCTGCTAAAATTTTAGAAACAATCATCCATCGCCATCTTTTTAACGACATAAAAAATATTGTATCAATTAATCAACTTTATGCCGCAAAAATCAACTTTAACAAATCTATGTAATTTTGTACAATATATTTATAAGGCTTATAATGATAAACTACAGGTAGATACAATATATACGGACTTCACAAAAGCGTTTGATAAAATTAATCATAAAATTGCCTTCCTTTTAATGTCAAAAAATGTATAGTAATGTCCTACACATACAAAAAGAAACACAATTAAATACAGATATACAATTAACGATGAAGAACTTGAAAGAGTAACATCTACTGCTGATCTTGCATAACACGTAGCATTTGATACGTGTCTCTCCTTTAATAAACATATAAATCAAATAGTAACAAAGGCCTATCAAATTCTAGGTTTTATATACAGAAATATTAAACAATTCAAAACATCGAAGGCTTTAGACGTTCTGTACAACTCATATGTACGCTCTAAATTAGAATATTGTTCATTAATTTGGGCACCATATTATCTTCACAATAGGCTGCAAATTGAAAGAGTACAATTCAGATACTTTAAACTTAAATATTACCTAGATTATAAGATTTATCCCACACAATTGAATACTCGAAATTTGTTGATTTTTAAACTGACACTACCTAGATAATGTATTTGGCTAAGAAAATAAGTTACAGAACTGCATTCTACAATAATAACACACTCAAATCATCCCTTGTAAACAACAAATTAAAACAGGATAAGTACAAAAAGTCAGGGATTTATAAACTGAAATGTTCGAACTGTAATAAATGTTACATAGGATAAACAGGAAGGAATTTGAAACTACGGTTTGATGAACACCTGAGAGTAGCCAGATTAAACCAATGTAATTCAACATTCGCTAATCATTTGCTAAATTGTGATCATACCACCTCTTTAGATAATCTAGAAATTTTATTTGTTGTGAACAAAAGTTATAAAATGAACGTGCTAGAATCTACATTTATTTACAAAGAAATTACCGAGAACCCGGATAATCTGTTCAATGACCAAATAGATCTGACAAATACACCCCTAGTTAACAAGAACTTACTTTCTAAGATCTCCCGCAGTAATAGTGCCCATAAAAATTTATTGTAAATACTTATTAGTTCAGGCGAAATATATTTAAGAATTCGCACAGTCGGTTTTAGTTTAGTTTTTTAATATAACTCCTGACGGTGGCATAACAGCCGAAATGTGCATTGAGTACTAAATACAGGGAAGGGCAAAAGTATGGAACCGGCTTAATAGTTCGAAAACTGTTTGACATATCTATTTGAAATTTGGTGTATGATTTAGAGTCAATAAGACCTATATTATTAATTTGTTTCAATTTTTTATCTGCTCTTGTTTCTGAGATACAACGCCTACTTGATTTCTTTCAAATAACAACCTTCCGATTTGTTTCATAACGTTGACAATGAAAACATTAGAAAAAATGGTTTACGTTGATATTCGGTATTTGTTTTCATGCTCTAATCGCACACCAAGTTTCAAACAGATACGTCAAACAATTTTCGAAATATTAAACCGGTTTTCTTTTTGTTAAAACTAGTATTTTTGTTGAATATCAACCAATAAACCATTTTTTCTAACTTTTTCATTCAAACGTTATTTTCTCGAAAATTTTCTGATGTAATAGATTAATATTTTTATGTGGTCGTTTAGAGAATTGACTGAACTATTAAATAAAGGAAAGAAATCAGCAGGCTGTCATTTAAAAAAAAATCAAGTGGGCGTTGTATCTCAGAAACAAATTTCAAATAGATACGTCAAACAGTTTTTGAAATATTAAGCCGGTTCCATATTTTTGCCCTTCCCTGTATATTAAGTGAAACAATACCGAGTGTTTTTATTTTATTTTACTTTGGTATTATAATGTTTCACCAAGCGTCGACAGTCTCTTCCATTGAATTTTTATAATTATAATTGTTTAGGTTTAAAACTTTAATGTATAGAATTGTTTACATTGATGCGCGCATTGTAGAGTAGTAAGTAATGGACGACGCCGACGCACAGTGGAACGATTTGATGTAATGCTTTGGACATCGGTCAGAAACTCAAGTATCAAATTCAAAAAATCTTTTCATACGTATTTGTTGCTTATGTTGGTATGTTAAAACATCTTTAACTTTTTTTAAATTTAATGGTAAAGTGGTAAATAAGCCACATAATAGCTGAAAAATAATGTCTTCTTTAAATCAAAAAAAAATTCAAATTTGAATATCTTCGTTGATGTTTTTCTAAATTGCAACAAACTTTATACTGAAAAAAGAGTGTCTAAGTACATTATCCCTGATGTGTGAAATCTATGCTCTAATGTACCGCTTAGTAGAAAAATAAAAATTATTAATTTTAATCTATTAATGACAGTTTCGTAAAACTCTCGCAATATCGCGCTGTATAATGTGCTACATTAATACACTACGACACTAAATTTCAAGCTGATACCATCAGATTTTGCGACTTCCTGCGACCTTACAAGATATTTAATTTTTTATGAATATGGGGTGTTCCATCTGAGACGACTCTTTTCATATCTCTTTAGTTAGTCATTTTACAAAAAATGGTTTCAAACAAGAGTTTTATTATTTCATATAGGGTACATTTTAAAATTAGTTTGCTGTATACAGAGTGTTCCGTTTAGTCTGGATGTTATATTACTTCGTTATTTTAAATAAAAGACCCTATAAGTTTTTACATTTTCGGATTCCGAGCTCAATTTTAATGCGACTTTATGTACCACAAATAGGGCCTAATGTAAACCGTTTACGCGTTATTCATCTTTTTAAAACATTATCACTGTTGCAGTACTTTAAACAAATGCAAACATCTTCCAAACAAATGACGCTAAGGACTTGTTGTTTTCTGCAACAGACTCATCTTGAAATGCTTTTTCACTTACACCATTAAGAAAAATGTCAAGTGACAAGCTCTTATAAACAATTTAAAGTATATTTATGTTCTTTAAAATGTATGTTTATTGTATGTAACTAAAGTACATCGAAAATATCAAGACAAATTTTTTGACGATGTAAACCTCTGTTTTTTGAATTCTGAAGTATAATTTTTCAAACAGGTTATATTTTACATTAGAAATATCTGTCACGTTGACATCAAAATTCACAATAACACGAACAAAGTAAACTAGAAAAAATTACTGTAATCGATTTTTTTGAAATTAACTGTACCTATCTAACAGAAAAGTACAGTTCATTTGGCAGGTCGTGATAAAAAATACACCCTGAGAAACGTCAAAATTTCTATTATGTCTTTCAGTTTATCGATGGTTTGAATCCTTTCAAGATGCAAGTTCAAGATTTACTGTCCTCTGTGTTCTTTTAATTTTTCATTTTAATTATTCAACATTTTCATTTTTTTCCGTTCTTATTGATCTGATAAGATTCATTGATTATGTGCGTAAGCTGGCGGGGTTTGTAAACGGAAATTTTAATTTCCATTAAAATTCGTTTGTTTATTGTTAAATATTCGAACTGTGGTTACGTTATTTTTACGTTGCTCCTTTTCTTGTATAGGAAGGTAGAGTTTTGTTGTGTATTCCTTTAATATTTTTTTATTTTTTCTTTTTGTTCTGTTATTTTTCTGGTTAGCTTATGCTTCTTTGATACTATTTTGTATTTTTTTGTGTATCATTATAATTGCAATAAATTTGATAAGAATATCTCAGATATAAAGAGGAGGATATGTTAACGCTGAATTAAATAAATTAATACAAGGAATTACAATTCTTACCGCAAAACCGAGAGAGGCCCGGGTTCATATCCCGTAAGTGACAGAGTTCTTCTGTCTTCCTGTTACTGTTTCCTACCTCGAATTAATTTATTTTATTAAAATAAATTATAACCAAATAACCTAATCATGATGGGTGGGAAAATATGGAACGTACTTTCTCAACATAGTTCATCTATGCGTTGTTATATCGTGTGTTCAATTAGAAAGGGTTGTGATTCTTATTTTTTTTTATTTTTGAGGATATAAATTCGGTTAAATCAGATAATTTCTATGTTGATGCTGAATTTAATTTATAATCGAAAAACGTAATAATATAAAGGGTGTTCAATTAAAAAAAACTTAAGTTTAGTTTATATCTCGTTTATCCGACCATCAATTGTTTTTCTGTGAGCATACAGAAAAACTTTGAATTAGTCCCTTTATGTTTTTTGTTAAGTATTTTTTTCTAAAATCAGAAATAAAAGAGTTAAAGGGGATGGAATTCTCGAATAGTCACCCTATACTTCTCAAAATAGTTCATCTGTATGTTGCTATATTGGGTGTTCAATTTGGAAGAGTTACCATTGCAAAGTTTTTTATTTTTGATGATAAAAATTAGGTTAAATTAGGAAAGATTCTCTAATTTCCATGTTGATTCTGAATTTGTAAATAATTGCATTGCTAGTCAAAACATTTGTACGATCTTATTTTTAATTTTTTTAGCAGTATAGTATTTTGTATTTCATTCGGTAGAAATTTCTTTTTCTTTTTACAACGATGCCAACATTTCTTAATTACTTACAACATATCTAAATAATAACAGAAAAATATTTTTAAATTAGTGGGCCATGTTCATAATGAAAAATTATCTCTATATCCACTGCAAATTCACAGATTCCTTATTCTGAGGAATAAATTCTGTGAAAGTCTTAGTAATGGCACAAAGTACCAACCTTTTGATGTCGCTGGGACTAATCATTTTGTAGCAAAAAAGTGTGATATCTATTGTGGGACATGTTGTATATTTGCGCTAATATGGGAATTTAAAAATTATTTTAGTTTTATTTTCCTTTCATAATCCTTCTCTGATAACGCAGAACTTAACGTAACATAACACGAGAAGTCTTTTGTTATTTTGGTTATGAACCGATGAATGAATCGTAATTTAATTTTCATCGTCTGTTGTAAATGGTATTGGTATCATCTATACAAATTTTCATAAAAATCTGTACACCTATGTAGCTATAGTAGCCATGTCCAGTAGCTCCCTTTAGATCGTTCCACTGTGCGACGGTGCAGAAAGGATACTTATCTGTTTGTATACACGAGTGTAATGTTAATATGTAACAGTGCTTAAATACAATTATCCATAATTATCCACGGTTCAATACAGACTCCCTCCCCCATATGGTACATTTGGCGACGAGAAATAAAGGAGTAAAGATGCTCCAAAAGCCACGAGAAAGGAAGCTGTCCAGCGTTTGGAACAGTGTGCATGTTGTGTGAAAATAAAAATCACTTTTCCAGTGCATGCTTCTTCAAGAATACAAGAAATGGTAATTTTACTGCCAAAAATAAAAACATTAATGAAGTGGAAGAAGAAAAAGAAGAGGAAGAAAAACGAAAACACCATGATTGGAGTCATAATCTTGTAATTGTGGAGAAACGAGACCAAACTAAAGATTATGTATTGATCCAAAAGAACTAAATGCAGTAATTAATAGAGAAAGATTTTGATTCTATCTCCGGAAGAAATTAGTAGATTATCAGGAAAATGTGTGTTTAGCATTTTAGACATACGAGATTGACATATATAGATTCAAAATAATGCCATTTGATATCTCCTATACACCCGATGCCTTTCAAAAACTTAACTTTGGGGACATACCAGGAGTGGAGGTATACAGGGTCTCCAAAGTTTTCGGGGAAAAGAACATACAATCATTCTGAAAATTAACACACTGCCGTAGGAGGAAGTGATCTTTCATAACAAAAAATTTTCACTTTTATATCACTTCGGGTATAACCGGAATTAACTTTCTTAATTTAAATAGAATACTACATTTTTTTATTGCAAATTCCGATTCTGAATATTATTCTAAATAAAAATTGTTAAGGCTTTCCTATCCTTAAATGTAACGATTTTTGAGATATCTTCGAATTTCTGACAAAAAATATTTCGGTGGCCTTTAATTTAAGAGAATATAATTACGACACTTTCAATTTCAAGATTGAAGTTGCCTGTCGTTGGAAAGAATAACGTTCAGCATTTCAAATCATATACTAGTTATCATTGAAAAATTCACAGGGTGGTCAAAATATAGTGTCCTTGTTCTGTTCAACTGCCCAAAACTCAGTTTTCGTAAATGGAACACCCTATATATTTTGGCATCATAAGATGCAGAATCAAATTCTACATCGATTAGTAGTAGCATTCCCTATACCTGTTTCTAATAGTTTTCTTGTTATCAATAATTGAAGACCATAACTTCAAAAGGGTCTAAGTGCCAAAAAGAAATTGATATTTTCACAGCAAATGGGTCTATGAGCAAAGCCCAATGTCATGCAAAATGGTCTATGTACCTGCGGCTAAATAAAAAGTGTAATAAATGAATCACAGCTGGGGATATCTGTATGTGCGTTTAAGATTCAGTAAATCAGTAATCAGTAAATAATAACTTCTAAACATCTTTTTGGCACTTAGACCCTTTTGAAGTTATGGTCTTCAATTGTTTATTTTATTGTGTCAATTAATGGAATTAATACCTACAGTTATTCGTATCTAGCTTTGAAAAAAGAGAAGCAGATATTGCTATAATTGCTATTTATTTAAGAAATAAATAATTGTTAATCATAACATTATTTTGCCGTACATCTTGGAATAAAGCTATAGATAAATACCAATCGCAATACTTACTACTTTCAGAAACAAGTGTCTTAAAAAAAATAAGTAGACCTATTTTCAAAGACAATTTTTTTTTCAAGCTAACATTTTTGTTAAAAAAAGCAAAAGCAAAACTTACAATTGGTAAAGTGGTAAAAATAATTAAATAGTTTTATTCATTATTCTAGAGTCCCTATGATACGGTCGTAAATACCGTATTTTTATTATTTGCAAATAATTGATTGAGACAAGAGTCAAATCAACTAATAAATATTTACAATGGTAAGCTATCTGTCTCACTTTGTAGAAATTTTGCACAAAAAATACCATCGTGTGGTAGTCCTTGACGATTATTAAACGTTAAGGTTCCTTTTTATTTTTTTTTTAATTTTGTTAATTTCTTTGTATTTTTTTTACAAATTCATTAATGTAGCTTGTAACTCAATAAATATTTTTGTTTTGTCGATACTTACTACCAGGAATGACCATAATTTTACCAAAATATGCCATTATAAGAAACAATAATTGATAACAAGAAAAGTAATGGAAATACTGTCGGAGGCAAAAAAAGTAGACAAATTACAGTTTCCTGTAGTCATTCTTTCTGAAAATGGTAGTGATAAATGACGAATTCACAGTTAATATTTAAAAAATTTAAAAGCTTTCAAAATGAACAAGTTTAAAATCTATCAATTCGTCTTTAATCTGTGGCATTTTGAGAAAGAATTAATATAGGAAACTGTAGTTTGTCTACTTTTTTTGCTTTCAACTGTAGGTATGGAGAATGCTATTACTAATCGTTGTAGAATTTGATTCTGACGCAAAAATATATAAGGTGTTCTATTGAAATAAGTAAGAAGTACTAAAATTATTTAGAATGCGTATGTCAGTATACAATGAACAATTACCAAGGTGTAATTTAAAAAAATAGTATAATAATAATGTAATAATAGTAACATAAAGTTCAGTTGTTTCTGTTACATATAAAAATAATTCGTGGGTCTACAAGAAAAGGTGACCAAGTCCACCGATAGTAGTTTTGAGTTATTAGAATTTTAATATTTGCCCATATACCTTACTTTCAATCTTTTTAATTTGAAATACATATTCTAGAAACTCTATTGTTCATAAAAATCAATATAAACTAACCTGATGTAAAAATAATTGATTTTATAATCATAAGCAAATATTAAAATTCTAATAACTCAAAAATACTGTCGGTGGACTTGGTCACCTTCTCTTGTAGACCAACGAATTGTACTTTCTCGTTTAATATCTGGAGTATTTTATTACTATAGTCAGAAAACACTGCCCTCTTCATCAGGTTATGGGTCCAGAAATTAGTACAAATCAGTAGCTGTAACAGAATCAGGTCAGTAAACTAGCCATCGATGTACTTGAGATTAATTTTTCCGTCGTGAGCAAAAAGGAAAAAGAAACAATCTCAAGACATGGAAAACGAGATCGTCCGAATTACAAAACTCAGAGGCATTGAGAATTGGGCTGCTTGGAAATTTCAAGTTCGCGTCACATTAAAATCTAACGACACATGGGAAGTCGTCAATGGAACATTCACATATCCTGAAAAGGACGAAGCTGTAAATCAGATATCACACAATCAGGCAGTTGCTGCATGGACAAAGAATGACAATGTGGCTCAGCGAATTATTGTAACATCAGTAGAAGAAAAGCCTTTATTGCATATTATTAACTGCGAACCGTCAAAAACTATGTGGGACAGATTATTGTCAGTTTACGAGCAGAAATCGAAAACTAGTGTGTATTAAAACAGTGGTACGGTCTTCAGAAAAATTCAACCGATGACATTATCACGCGTGATGCTCGGCTAGAAGATCTTGCACATCATCTACAGATTCTTGGTGAGAAAATCTCAGATCAAATGATAATTACAAACATTCTAATCACATTGCTGCCTTCATATAAACATTTTGTCAGTGCATGGGATTCCACGCAAGCTGATATCGAACACTTGCGAATTTAATATCCAGACTCACCATAGAAGAAACAAGATTGGAAGTTAACGAGAAATCTGAAAGTGTAGCATTTACTGCTGGTAAACGATTTAATCAAAATCCCGGAAAAAAATTAGAAAATCAGGTAGTTGTAATTAATGTCATAAATCCGGTCATTGGATTCGAGATTGTAAAAAGCGTAAGGCAGCAAATTGAAAACGAAAATTAGATAAGGGAGAAGCTCTCGTCAGAGAAACATTGTCCGTAGCACTAGGTACTGGAGCAGCCGTCAACAAATGGTATATGGACTCAGGTGCTACAGATCATAGAAAGGAATGGAAGAGAAAACATCTCCATAATGTTTTATTTGTTCCCGATTTAACTTATGATCTCTCTTCTTTAGGTGCTGCTAAGTTGACAAATAAGGTATATTTCATATAGAACCAAAAAATATAGTTCTATAAATATAATTTAATGACTTAGTTTTATACCCTAAAATCATCTGAGAAAGATCAACACCAACCTTAATAAAGGAATGACGCACAATTCGGATAACAGAGTTAGGGGTCTATTCTGTATCAAAACCGTTAAATTTAAAGGGGTGTTAAATTTTGTTGCTGCGGTAACAACCAATGATGGAAGTGTATTTTAAATTTTAAAGGACCTCTAAATTTTAACAGCCCGTTAATAAGTTACAGAATACGCCTCTTTGTAAGCTGATGAAAAATGAAAGTATCGTTGCAGTGGGAGAAAGGCAAAACAGACTTTTTCAGATTTGATCAAAGAAGAATGTGCTCACGTAGCAGTACTGTTAGAATAAGAATGAAGATATTGTCGAGTAGGAGGTACTTTACCAAATAATTGCGCTTTAATAGATTGTCAAGTAACAGTTGGTTTCTTATGTAACAAAATACTTGCAAAAAATCCAACCTTTCGAGAAATATCTAGGTGTTCAAAACTTTATCCGGAAAGATTGAAAGTACTTCCAATAGTGAATATTGAAATTGATAGGTTAATTCGGAGAGATTTTGTACAACTAGAAAAAGATATGACTTTACAACCACAACGTTGCTGTAAAACAAACTGCGATGGTTTAGAATTTACATTGATTATACATACAGGTATTGTTTTAATTGCCTTACTTCTAATAACAATAATAAATGAAAATTTAAGTTATAAATTATATTTTGTTTTATTTTCAGGATATTTTCTCATATTCGAGATATACTCTAACGAACAACTATTCAGTGTTAAATTGGAAGGTATTCCACGAAAGATTATGTTTTCTTTTCTGAAAGAAGAGCATAGTTTGGTAGGAATAATTAATTATAAATCACCTATAACACGAATAAGACATTCCAACGTGAAAGATATTGGGCATTATACTGCAATATGTTACCGACAAAATAACAAATGGATACAATATGATGATTTTAAGGATTCAGAAATAATTTTAAATGATAAATACGTTGCCTGTCCACATATTATTTTAAATGCTGCATAATTACAAGTTTTTTTTTATACAGACTGTCTCTAAATTCCGTGGACATGGCTTAACCACAGGCTCGATTCGAAGATTCGGTGTATCTCATATTTCGGTGTGCCGAATGGTATGAAAATACAGACAGATTGGTAATTATTCTCAAAGGTCTAGGAAAGGCAGACACTTTTTGCTTTAGAAAAGTGGTTCGCTACAAGCAAAAATTTCCAATTTGAAGTAAGGGTTTAAATAATATTAATCAGATAGTGTGAGGTTACGACATACAGTGTTAATCAAATTATTTCACGGTATTTTCATTACTATCTTTATTCGTTGATCAAAATAGCAAGATGAAAGGTGCATTAATGTATTAATACTGTAATACGTCGTAGTTTTCAAACTTCGCACTTTATCGACCACCCGAAGTCTTATTATCTATGTGTTAATCTGTGATGAAGCTAATGGCGCTTTCTACTGGCCGCACCAGTGTGCACTCAGTATTTCTCTATCTCGTTTTATTACATAAACATGAAGCGAAATGGAAATAAACTCAGTGCACACTAGTGCAGCCAGTGGAAAACGCTATAAGACAACTCGAATGAGTTTTCATCTTTCAGGGCACCACGCAAGAACCGACAAAAATCGTACAATTGAGGAAACCTCCCCGAGGTTCCTCGGCAATATCAAAACGTGCGCCTTCTTCTAGACGGACACACCGTGAAAATGAAGCAGAGCAAAAACAAGAGCCAACCGGCTATAATATGACGGAAAGAGGACTAATGATATGAAATGTCAAATGTGAACGCAATTTAATTTTTCCGTCGGAATAACAATTGTACAAAATGTTTGCAAATTGCAGAACTAAAAATAGAAACTCCGGGCCGGCGAAGTTTATTTAAGGCAATGCGCTGCCGCAGCGAAAGTCATAAGACGCTACAAAAATAAGTCGAGGCGTGGGACAGTTTGTGTTATAAAAATCCAATTATACTGTGACGAAGATGATGGTAAAAACTTATTGTCAACGTATATACAAATAAAAGCCGACGAGAAAATACAATGCGAGGCGTTCACACACCAAACCTAGATCTCCGGTCAGCTATTGCACTGTCGAAAATAAATAATGCGATGTCATTCAATGTCATCTTCCGTATTTTTACAGCGTTTTCGATTTATTATTCCATGACACTGGCACTACTCTACAGTTTTACCCTCGTGTAATAAGAAGAGATGGAGATACTCTGAGTGTCTGTGTTTGAAGCATATGACCAAACTCGAGTTGGGCTGCGGTAAGTGAACGGTCGAAGTGGTCAGACCAAATCACGTGATCACTTTTCTCAATTGCTGATTGGTCGGAGGGTTTAGTCGGACCGTTGACTTGACGATTCTGTGCAATTTGACCGCTCACTTAACTCGGCCTAGGTCTTACGCCGCTCTACGCTGCAATATAACGAACGCACTAAATATCAAATCAAATCAAAAAACAAAGTATAATCTAATTGATTTTTCGATGGCGTGATTCTTTTTTTGATAAAAAAACGGGAGTAACAATAAGGATTACCAATTTTGCCCTGTAAATCAGCCAAGTCTCTGGAAAGAAATTCCAATTCTCGATTCAATTCACTGATATACTTGATCAAAGAAAAATTTTCCTCTTCTTGTTTAATAAAGAGGTACGCTATAGAATCTATATCTGTTTCGCCAGTAAATTCCTGAAAGCAAATTTTTCCATGAGCGCGGCGAATAAATTATTATTAATCACAACCATTATGTTATTTAAAATTTCTCTGTAATTCTCTAATTGCCTTTCCAGTTCTTCCCTTTGTTGCTCTCTTTTGCGTTGTTCTTTCTGTTCTAAGTCGCTCATTATTCGTTTCTGACCTTTGACGGTGAGAAATTCCTCGAGTTTAGCGTCGTGGTCCATTCTACGCTCGAGTTCTCTCATTTCCTGAAGAATGATGCTTCCAAAATATTCGATTAAAGAACGCCTTATTTAACAAACCTGAGTGTGAAGAATTAAATCTGAATGGGCCCTAGTTCGAAGAGCTTGTAATTTTTGGCACCATTCCTCCCGTTGATCGTAAGCAATCGTTGCTTGCTCTATTAAATCGATCATGTATTTTTTGCCTTGCGCTAAATTTCTAATTAGTTTTTCCCATAATCGATTAAAATGCGCCCTGAAAGTACCTATTACTTAAAAACAAGGAAGAAACCGGTAAAAGTGACTTACCTTTCTTTTAGTAAATGGTCGATTTCCGCTCGCAAGTTTCTATTTTCTGCGAGTATAACGCAAAATCGTTTCGTAGCAGTTTCCAGTTTGTTTTCAAGGGCTTCTAAAGTGCGCCGCCCTTCCATGACTTTACGTTCAGATTGCTCGTCGGTGGTCTGTTTAGACTTTAGGTCAACTAATTGCTTGGTTATCATCGATATTTGATCCTCTATTTCGCTGAGGTGATCTTTTTCTTGTTTGATTAAATTTTTGAACTGATCGTGTTCCAACAACAACTGGTTCAAGCGGTTTACAGTTTGTGCGTCTCTTCTCGCATTGTTCTCTGAAGCCGCTACCTCTAAATCGGTTAAAATTTCTTTGTGTTCTTTTTTCAATATGCGAAGCACATTTCCCAATTTAGAAAGGTGCTCGCCGGAATACTTTTGCATCGCATTTCTGTCACGTTCCAAAATTTGGTACTAGAAATGAAAGAGAAAATTAAATTGTGAAATACTGCAAACAATTCGCATCATCAATATACTTATTAGAAAATAAAATTTTGACCTCTATTTAATAGTATTCTTACTTCTTTAGTTAGATATTCTTACTTCCTTAGTTATAGCTGTCAACTCGATGAAAAACTCCTAAGTATTTCTTGAACCCTTAGGACTTGGGTAGTTAAATAAAAACATTTTGCAAATTTAATTCTACGTAAGAAGGGGGTGATTCATTTGAAAGTATAAAATATTTACACCTGAACTTCATGAGGAAGTCTTTAAGAAGTGTTAATCTACGCAAAGTAAATTATTTTCAAATAATGCAATGATTGGGACGAATCATACACAATCTCATCTTAAATGTACAGAGTTTTATTAATAAGAAGAACCCCCCGTATGTTGTTTAATTACACAGTTTAATATTAAAATTGTTTCTGAAATAAAAATAGCCAAATCATATCTACTTTGCGCTGTTAAACACCAAAATGACTGTAAAATATTTTTTTAGCTCTCGTTTCGAAGGTAAAAGTTCACTTTAACTAGATATACAGAAGATGATAAGCTAAACTACTCAAAATAATTAATAATAATAATATAATAAATGCTTTATTGATAGTGTTCAATTCACACACGAGCAGCGCGTCGCGTCGCGTCATAATTTTACATGTAATTTTTTGACAGAAAATGCTGCCGAGTGAGAATTGCTTAATTTAAAACCATGGCAACTTTTAGAGGCATCAAAATGACGCGACGTGACGCGACGAGACGCGCTGCCGTGTGAGAATTGAGCCTTAAAATTATAAAAATATTTTGTTTTGACTTTGAAAAAGTTGATTTGAATGAAGTTATTGTATATGCCCACCAAAATAATCTGGGACAAGTCTTTATATGCATACAGAAACAAACAAAGGAACAATTCATCATAGCAACAATAATTATTGTTACTAGTCATATTTACAATAGGACATATTAGATGTCCCAGATTTTTTTGGCGGGCATAGTATATGTTTGAAATAACATAATTTTTTAACGTGTCAAGGTTCAGTTTATCGCAAATGTGATTGCTGCTTTTCAACTTGAAACCCACTTTAAAGATTCGAGTCTGTTAAAAAATTAGGTTTGTTCGTGGGTGCAATTCTGAACCAGTTCAGGGACTGTTCGCATGCGCAGTCTAAAAAGATACGTTCGCGGATCAAAAGTTCTTCTACGAAAGCTTTGCAGTCGTTGGATCCCACACAATTTAACAGAAGGGCAAAAGCAGGGTCGTGTCAAATGGTGCGAAGAAATGCTCAAGAAAATCAATGAAGGTCGTTCAAATTTAGTTTATAACATCGTTACTGGTGACGAAACGTGAATCTATTCGTACGAGCCAGAAAGTGAACAATAATCTACCGTTTGGGTATTTCAAAATGAACCAAAACCAACAAAAGTTGTCCGTGCACGCAGTGCTGCGAAGCAAATGATTGGATATGATGATATGGATCTAGCAAAATCAATATAATATTTTCAAATTTTGGACACTTCCGCTTATACCGGAAGTTGTTGTCAACTTTCTTATTTTAAATGGAATACGCCAATATTGAATACATTTGAAATCTTTATAAAATTCTAAAATTATTTTGTGCAACATGTGATACAAGAAAAATTAACCGTTTCCGAGATATTTTAATTTTTTTAAAATAACTCAGACTTGCAGAACCTTGGTTATGATACTGCCATCTTTGTGCAATAAAAACCATGATTCCCATTTTTGGCCTGTCGTAGGATACAGTAACATTCTTTCAGAACATGTCCAGTTTACAGGTTGGTTGAAAAGTCATGTTTTTTAAATGGAATACCTAGTATATTTTTATACCATGTGACTCAGGATTAAATGTTCGTTCGTCCTGCATTAATATTGCCTATACCTATCTCTAATAGCTCACTCGTTATCGATGATTTCTTTTTAACACGTAATTTTTTTCCATTTTTCGGTATTATTTTTAAATAGTGGGCTATGAAAACTAAAGAAATTATAATTTTTGAAACCATTCGTCTAGTAGGAAGTAAAAAAAAACAATTTAATCGCTACGAAGATCCAAAAAATGAATAATCAAACATAGACATATTAAATGTATTTGATGATAAAAATATCGACAATTCAAGAAGTTAATAAAAAAAGTTGTTATATCGAGGAAAATGCGTTATTACTAGATACAATAGAAAGTTATTACTAATAAATAATAGCCGAGAACAACTTAGAGCCAATATTATAACCAACAATTTGTGTATTATTTTCAATATTTTTGATTTATTTCTTAGTTTTCATCAAATTTTGTATTATAAGTTTAAATTTCTCCTTGTAAATGTGTAAATAGTCATACCAAGAATTTTAATACATGCGGCATATACAGCGTGGAAACTAAGTAGCGGATAAAATCCATAACTCCGTTAATATTTGTAATAAAGCAAAAATCTAAAAGGGGTATAGCGATTCAAATTACAGCGCATAAGAAGAAGTATATTTTGAGATATTTTCATGATTTTTTTTTAAGTTATGACGTCATCAAGATTTTTTTAAATGACAACCTATATTTTTTATTTTTTATTTCGGTGGGTTTTTTTAACCTACTTTCAACAGTATAAAATTTTGTATCGATTACATAACAAAAAATTCAAGAAAAACGGCCATAAAAGTTTAATTGTAAAGTTGAAGAAATTAATTTAAATTTATTTAAATAAAAAATAAAAAATATAGGTTGTCATTTAAAAAAAATCTTGATGACGTCATAACTTAAAAAAAATTCATGAAAATATCTCAAAACATACTTCTTCTTATGCGCTGTAATTTGAATCGCTATACCCCTTTTAGATTTTTGCTTTATTACAAATATTAACGGAGTTATGGATTTTATCCGCTACTTAGTTTCCACGCTGTATAAACAAGAGGTTCAGAAGATAGATGTGTATTTAAATACTATTTGTCGGTTTTTAGAATGAAATTGAAATTACAGTCAGAAATTAATTTAAAAAACCTAAGTTTGTTAAATTTTCATAGCACACTATTCAGGAATAATACTGAAAAGTGAAAAAATTGATGTGTCAAAGAAAAAATCATGAATAGAAAGAGAAAGGTAAGAGATGGGTATAGAGAATACTAATACAGTTCGAAAGAGCATTTAATTTTCATTATGGTATAAAAAAATACTGGGTGTTCTATTTAAAAAACATGACTTTTCGACAGTTGAATTCAGTCGAATAGAAGTTACTTTTCAACCAGGCCGTAAAGGATTTTGTGTAAAATTAGGTATGACCTGAAAGCTTATGAGCGTAGCCTACTACAGGCTAAAGATTGAAATTATGGCTTTTGTTACACAAAGATGGCAGCATCATAAACAAGGTACTGCAAATTTGAACTTTTCGTTAAAAAATGGAAATATCTCTAAAACGGCTAATTTTTCTTGTATCACATGTTACACAAAATATTTTTAAAATTTCATGAGGATTTCAGAAATGTAATAAAAAATGGGGTATTCCATTTAAAATAAGAAAGTTGACAGCAACTTCCGATACAAGCAGAAGGGCCTGAAAATTGGAAATATTATATTTTAATAGACCATTATCGCTAACTTATAACCGCAAAATATGGAGTGGAAATTCAAAGAGGAAGTCCGTAAACTTTTAATGAATGGGTTGCCTGACTCTCCCTGTATTTACTCTCAAATGTTCATAACCAGCATTTTCTAAACAGTCATAAGCCTTCCAAAAGTCACTAATGATCGTGGTACCTGGCAATATCCACTCTTGAATTATGGGCGGTAATGTTTCTTTGCTTGAAAAATAATTAATTTCCTTCGGTAAATTAATTTGGAGTAAAACAGAATTTTTAACTGAAATCGACTCTTGTCCTATGAAAAATGTAAGAAAACTACTTTTTAAATTATAACCGGACACTATAAAAACATAGTAGTACATATAGAGTGTTTTTATTTTATTATGCAACATATCCCTATGTTGCATTTTAAAATAATTATATCGAAGCTTTGTAAATCTAGGCAACTAAGGTAACATTCGTAGTAATTTTTTATTCTCAATCTGTCTCATGACTAAGGCCTCGAATCTGAGGGACCAAACTCAGAGGCGTTGTATTCCGCGCACGGCGGGGCTCGATTTCTCGCTGCATTTTCGATAGGATTCTAGGATTGAATTCTGCGTCTCATTAATTTTGCTCAGTCTCTCCGTAAATATTGAAGAGTTCAAAATTTACTTACAGAAAGCGTCTCTCACAACCTGTTATATTGAGAGATCATTTTCTCGCTTTAAAAGACAAGACATTCTCACGGCAAATCGAAACGAACGAACGAACGAAAATTTGGAACGTTATTTAATAATTAATTTTAATAACAATTAATAGCTGAGAAATTTTAGTATTTTCTTCCCCTATTCGAATTTCGAATACCTTAGATTACTCAACAACGCGCGTCTCTGTTAAACCGGGCAATCGAACTATTCAGATCTGCGCTACACCGGGGGTGTTACGATGCGTAATCGGCATTTGGGAGAGTGGACGGGCTATTTTCCTCGATGCTGTACTCATGACTGTTCATTATGACAAGAAGTTGTGAAAAATAAGAAATTTTTAAAAATTAAAATGTCTTAGGCCCGATTTCTTCACCTAAAATTATCTGCCAGGTAGTATCCTGGGAAACTAGTGTCGATACAATGATGTCCAAGGATAACACCATGCAGATAAATTTATTTATTTATTTTATTTATTTTATTTAAAGGAAGTGAAAAAATCGGACAAGTTTATTTGTGGAGAGTTTCTGCCTGGTCATGCATATTGTCTCATGAGTATCGTCTAGGAAATATTGAAATGCCTGTTTAGAAGTGAATTAAACATGAATTAATCTTAAATTTGTATCGAAAGTTTTATTTCCAAATACGATGGACCTGCATTTGTGAATTAATTGGGCATTAGCGGTATTATAAATTTATCTGCCAGCTATTATCCTTGGAAACCATTGTATTAATAATAGTTTCCGAGGATATTACTTGGTAGATACATTTATCAGGAGGTGAAAAAACCAGGCATATTTATTTACCTACCTATCAGATACCACAACCATAAAAACGTTACCGCTGCCTCTTTCATACCCGCCAAATACCTATGCTCCATCTCCATCCATCAGGTCTAAAAAATCATATAATTATAACTAAATGTCTAAGAAATTTTTTTTGTAGAACTTTCTTACGTCTCTTTGTCATTTCCAAGTTTCAATGGTGCACCACAATTTGAACAAAAGTATGATCCCACGTCAGGAATTAGACCCCACTCAACTAATTTTGTTAATAAAGCGATTCAATCATTTTTCAGCTCAAAAATTTGCCACAAATTAACAACCATATTAATTAAAAATTAAATTATTTCTAACCATGTTTCTTATAAAGTAACTTAATAGGATGGGAGGGAAATGAATAAATACAATAACCGAAAAAGATACTTCGAGTCGTGCTTCGAGTAATGGAATAATCAAGAAATGAAAATTGCTTTTGACAGATCGAAAATAAGTCCAATAAAATAAGAAAATGTATTGAAGTTTAATTATTCATTAGTTTTTTCAATAAAAAAAAGAGTTAGTAAAAATCTTAAACCGGACAAAATTATAAACGAATAGTGAAACGTGGAGTACTTTCCCATTTCTGTCCGATTTAAGATGAAAAACTTTTTATTTACAATTTTCATCGGACAAGAGTCATCTTCATTTATGAAAAAAGGAAGTGTTAACAGAACAAGATAAATGCAGAATGCGCTGAAGAAGATAAACGCAGAATTGTACTGTAAATAAAAATATACCTAACTACAAGAAACATTCCAAATATCTGGCAATGTGGCATGCGTAATTTTTGCTTCTATAAACGGAAACTTTTGCATAGGTTTAATTTTAGTTTTAGTTAATTTTTAGTTTTAGTTTTAGTGACTGTACGAACCAAGCGTATGAATAATTTCTCATATTTCATTAAAATCAGCTTAAATATTCTCAAGCAGCATATTTCAGTTATTGAAATGCCAAAATGTCGTAACTGTGTTTTACTGTTAAAACAAAATTAAACAAGCTTATAATTATGTAAATATCAGTTTTCGCGTCAGAATGTTGATCTAGAAATTCATTTCATTTCGGAAAATGATCAAAAATTCTTATTTAACACAAGAAAAAAGAATTTCCCTGTAATCTGCATTTCACGTAATTACGTAAATGTGATATCTAATTTTTATATTAGATCGAATCAAATCTAATGAAACGAATACAAAATGATTTTTTCACACCTTGTACATATACCGACTCCTTAAATTCTATTTTTCAAACTTGTCCTGTCATTTGTGCGATTAGACAATTTCCAGAAGCTTGTAAGTGAGATCTTTTTTATATTATTCACAAAATAATGAAATTACAGAGAAGCCATTTACTTACCTGTCGTTGTAATCTACCTAAATCGGTCTCTAACTGTAATTTTGCTTGGAATTTCTCCTGAGGAGTTAGCTCTGCTTTCTCCTTTTTCGGCATTTTTGCTGAGAAATAGTAGAATTTCTTGTGAATGGAATTTCAATAAGTTCTTGTATATTCTGACATACGTCAAATAAAAAGTAAACAACTTGTGTATTTCACAGTATCAAAATATTTATAGTGCCAAATCTAGAGCTCTATACATTGGTAAGATACATAATATAAACCTTCGGCCATTTGATCTGACCGTAAATTACGGTAATAGGACCGTAATCATTTCTTTTGAAATGTAGTTTCTAATCATTGTGGCCTACTAACTCTATACACGCACTTTACGGAAACAACGCTTCCCTCCCACCGCACGAGCGGGAAAAACAAATTCAAAATCTTTTGACACTAAGGAAACCGTACACTGTAATTAGTATAATAGGAATATATCAAGTAGTGGCGGTGGCGAAGAAGTCGAGAATACAAATTTAGAAAACATTCTTTCTAAAAAGAAAGGAAGATTTAGAAAACGTAAAAGTTGGTACAAGAGCAAACAAATCGTACGTACTAATCTATACAGAGATCTATACAATGGGATAAGATAAGACGCATTCATATAAAACAGGGTCAAGTAAGCTGGTTGTGGGTTTTGGTAATATTAATATTACTGTTGTAGTATGGTTGGCTGCAATGTTGTTGACGAACGCACCTAAAAGAGAAAATGCATGTGTGCGTCATATAAATAGAAGATATAGAGAGTGCTGCATTCTGAACTTCCATGTTAATTGAAAGGTGCTCGAATATTGGCTTCCCTAATTATTATACAGCAATACTCCATTTAGATTTTTTAAAATACTCTACAAGATGAATCTGTCTGTGAAGTTGGAGAATTTTTATTCGCTGAGTTTCAAGATATTTGAAAAAGATTCTGTAACTATACTCGATTTATACCAAACTATCAGCACAGCCTTGCTCAATGACAGTGAAAACTGAACAGATAATTAATAAATCTAGTTTCTTTTTGAAGAAGTTTGATAGAAAATGCTTTTCCAGTAATTTATTTTAATATTTACTAATTAAGGCTGTTTGCTCGGCCCCAAAATCGTTTTTCCCATTTCCTGGGCTTATTTTTCATTAAAATCGTACCAATTTTTCGCGAAAAATTTTTAAATAGATTCTGTTAGGCGGCTAAAGGCTCGTTTTTCGAGAATTGCCAAAAAGGCCTTAAAAAAAATTAAAATTAAAAAAATTCGAAAATGTAAGCCTTTAGCCGAAATTTCGCAGTATTCAATAATAATAAACCGTTTAGTTTTTTTTTTATTTTTAAAAATAAGGTCAAGAAATGGGAAACAAATTTGAAATTTTCGGAATGAAATCGCTGAAATCAAATGTGGTATGTGATACACGCTAGCTCCGCCTTCGGGCCTAGTGCAAGAAGGGCAAATTCGCACATTCATTCTCCCGATTTAGTGACAGATGAAGAGTATGAGTGAGAGCGAATGCGTTTCAGTGCGTGTATGAGTGAAACACAGAATACACGCACCGTAAACACACGAACGCTACCGAGCGCTGCCAGAAAATAATTCTACAAAGATTTCTCTTTTCAGTCGTGCTTTTTGGTAATTTTTTTATGGTACATTGAAAGAAACATTTTTGTCATAATAAACTTCTGCAAATCTGGTAGTCATGCACTTAATTAGTTTTAAAAAGGGAATACTCAACATTTTGCTCAATATTTTGTTATTTATTTGTGTACACATTTACCTTGACATCATTAAAAATGCCTGTTAATGCATGTAATTAATATTATGTGATAACACAGGAATAAACAATAAGTAAAATGGGTCGGTGATGTAACATTTTGAATATCAAGTTCACCCAAATAGTGAAACGGAACTGTGTCAAATAATTTTTGTTTCTACACAACTAATTGAATAAAATATAAATACTTGATGAATACGAGGATTCAGATCTCATCAACTGTAACCTAATCTACAACCACGGTTTCAAATTTGTAAGTGCGTCTGCATTATACGATATTTTTAAACATTCGTCAAGCATCTCAAAAAAAAAATTAAAAGCTTGTTTTTGATCCTGTTAATATTAACATTCTGGTGATAATAGTGCGGCCATTTTGAATCATATTGTACTACACACCAAAAGAATCTGGAACACGTAATACGTTCTGTTGTAAATACGAGGAGTTAATTATTGTTGCTATCATGTATTCGTCCGTTTGTTTATTTCCGTGTTTTTTAAGTTTCTGTAGAAACAAGTTTAAAATTGCATTCAAACTAATAGCGTTTTCCACTGGCTGCACTAGTGCGCACCGAGTGTATTTCCAACTCGGTTCAGCTTTATGTAATAAAACGAGATGGAGATACACTCAGTGCATACCGGTGCAGCCAGCGGAAAACGCTATAATAAAATAACTCAAATATGTATGCACAACAATTGTCTCAATTTCTTTCTAGTGGACATAGTACAGTTAGATATTATATGGCATTATATAATATGGAATCTTGCAGAGCAGATTTCAAATACAGATCTATTTCAGAATTGTCACCAGATTATCAGAAAAAGGTTTCAACTGTCCAGATCGATCAGGATCGTTATTTTAATTTTCTTTTAAAGCCAGTATAGGCAGCATATGTTCTAAATGAAAATATTTTAACTTCGGCTTCATGTTATGCCAAAAATTGTCATCTTTTTTAATCTGAAAAAGAAAACGTATTACAGGTGTGTTGTAAATGTAAATTGTTTGTTATTTTTTCTAAAATCGTCTATAACTTCTATTTTATACACTAGTCTTTAAAACCAAATCGGTTTTACTTATTTTTATTGTCAAAATTATAGCTTTCGTGTGCTTAAAAGTTGAAACTATTACAAAAATAATCTTATAAGATTTCAGAAAAAATAATGTATTATGATGAATTCAGAACTTTCTTGACGTTTATGTAAATAACATTACTTGTTCACATATTATATTATAGGGACACTTGATCTCAATTATAGCATCCTCACCAACTAGTCCATCAGGACTAGTTCCTAGATACGGCATTTCTTTAGATATAAATAATCCGCCGTTCAACTTTATGTCCATATTCCTGTGAAAATTGTTTTCTCGCAATTTCTTCATGGTCATGGCACCAATTTGTTAACTATACTTTCGAAAAATTAGAGGAAATTAATTTTTACGCCAATTTTTTGGCATCAGTTGTCATCAAAAATCTTTTACAGACAATACCAAATTTCGTTGCTGTTAGTCTTCGCTCTTTATGCCATTTCACTTTGGTGTTTTGGCCAACAGTGTTTCTCTCTAACGATTCTAACTCTACCTGGGTCCTGCTCAAGTAGTTCATTAAAGATGATTTCTTTTCTTCTAAGTTTTTAAGGGATCACCTCTTCTATTAGTCCGTAGTCACCCTCAGCTTCGGGTGCCTGTTTTCTTTTCTGCCTTGCCCAGGAAATAGTCGCGCTCTGCATTTTCGGTAAAAACGTCTCCTACGCAACTTTGACGTATACAGTGTGCTCGGATAGAAAGATGATTAAATTAGCAAAAAGGTGCAGGTTCGAGAGCTTATTAAGAATCCATTTTCAAATATTACTTGTTATGGCCAAATTGATTATATTGAGATGCGGTTTGAACTAGTTTTCACGATAATTTAAGTACTTTGATGGGCACTTAATAAAAGTAATCCCAGTTTTACAAATTTTCAATAATCTAACCTAACCTTAAAATTTTAAATTGGTGATTTTTTTGGTCCTTTTAAGAGAGACTTTTTTTCTGAATGCAATGATCTATCACATGATATGGAAACTTCTTCAAAATTTTGGAAAACCGAACTTATTCTTTTTATGAATAGAAATCGCTAGTACCATGATCACAAAACTTTGTTATCGAGACTGTTGCAAGCTAACCGCGCCCTTGTTAACGTTGGTAATAAACGGGCGGTTACATTACATACATATTTGTATTATACATGTGTCCTACATATTGTTTGACAAGTCTGGAATGAATCTGAAATTTGTCTCATACTACTATTACATTTTTCATGTATTTGACATGTATCCGACATGTTTTACCAGACAGATTTGTATTCCAAATTAATGGAAAACACAGCGATCGCAGACCATACAAAGGTACGCACGTGCAGAATAGTTAGCTGTTTTAAACTATTAAGCGATCTGATGGTTTGTGACGATGGAGTGATCCAAAAAGAGCATAGTAATATTATGCTGCCGCGGCCAAAAACAAAAATTGATTGTCATCTTTCACGAGCGATACTTTTTTTTATTATTAAATACTAGATATGTAGCGAACATGTCACATAGTGTAAACGATGTCCTGTGCTAGTATTTGTCGAAGACTTGTGCTAAAGATTCATGAGGATTTCTATGCGACAAGTCGACAGTTTTGTAAAGATTTGTTTTTGAATTTATTGAAGACATGTATGTAATGTAAGCACTCCTTAAGGATTGCAGAACTTTAAGTAGGTCTCGATTCACTTGATCGCGACTATACGTATACCAAGTGCTACAAGAACCTAGAACTTACTCGTGAAATATACGAAGCTCAGTATCCAGAAAAGGCTACACAGATGAAGCTGCAGTGCCACTGATCGTTCGTGGACAATCGTGTACAAGCGATTAAAATTTTTGACCAATGAAATTCTTATCTTTTTGGCATATCATACCCCTAGCTGATGTGATATTGGTTTAAAATTTTAATGGCTCGCTCACCATTGGCTGCAATCGATCACTGCCACTGCAGAATAACTTGATAAACAAAAAGCAAAATTTCTGTGATCATGGCACTAGCGATTTCTGTTCGTAAAAAGAATAAGTTCGGTTTTTCAAAATTTTGAAGAAGTCTCCATATCGTGTGCTACATCATTTCATTCAGAAATAAATTTTCTCTTAAAAAGGCCAAGAAAATTAGGGAGTACCAATTTAAAATTTTAAGGTTAGGTTAGATTATTGAAAATTTGTAAAAATGAGATTAGTTTTATTAAGTGCCCATAAAAGTACTTAAATTATCATGCAAACTAGTTCAAACCGCATCTCAATATCTTAAATAACAAAAAAGTTACGGCAAATAAAAGAAATGAGGAGATTTTGGTTTTAGTAAAATTTTAACCAAGTTGGCCATGACAAGTAAGTTTGAAAGTGGATTCTTAATGAGCTCTTGAACCAGCATCTTTTTTAATCATCTCTCTATCTCTTCAAAGACGGAAGTTACCCATGCTGTTCCTACGTATGCGGGCACACTGTATACTTTGGTATATTTGCCTGGACTTTTTCCGACCATTCTCTTATAAATGCGGTGGCGATATTGCTCACTGAAATTTTAAGAAAGGCTCGCAGCGTGGCATTTCACTTCGTAGCTATTTTTCAAAGAGAAGTTAACTCTTTTTCCACCAACAAATTTTGAAACAATTGAAATGTACGTCTCCGCTGCATTAATGTTCATATTTAAAAGTAAACTGTGCATTATGGGTCAAATGATTGCAGCAAGCAATAATATCATGAAGTCATACACATTCTACTAAGTCTGGAACTGAATTAATATCATTATCTTTGAACCCGGTGCAAAAATAAACGTCACAATCAGAATGATCGCCGATTACGTGCTTAGGGCAATGAATAATGTCCTTTTTTAACGCATTAACTTGCTCTATGAGCGTCGGTACATTAGAGCAGTATTAATTCCTATTCCAATAATCATAAGCACAATTATTTTGTATAATGTATATTTTTTCTTTACGTCCACTTTAAACCGCAATACTTCATTGTGCCTAATTTTAGTGCACGGAAGTGTAGTCTAGATAAAAAAGCAATCCACGTAAAATTTAAAAAAAAAAACAATTTTATAGGGATAATAATAACGGTAATGAAACAACAAAATGACGTTATTGATTTACAGAGGAACATGCTATGCGTTTTTTTTTGTGTCGTTTCAATTCTGATAAACTTTCACTTTCCGACGGACGTAGTTTTATTTTCCGAGTTTTACATAGTTTCTGTGTTAGATTAGGTCGCCGTTTTTATTTACATCACTTTTACATAAAAAATTTTACTCATCTGAGTGTGCGCTCGACCTTAGAATTTGCAGGAGGCCGCGGGCGGTAACCATGTGAATGAGGCCTTCCGTATATTCTCTTGTGGGTGTGTCAAACTGACACGTAAACCAATCAAAAATAAAGATCAGTGACAGCAGAGTCATAAATTACAAGGAAAACGTTTAGGTGGTAATTCTGTTCTCTGTTCTTTTCGTTTGTGTGTAAAAATGCAGGAACACATGTTGAACGTATGTTTCTTCTAAATATATGCGAAAAATAGTGATACGCCCATTTGAAATCGAGTTCAGCTGTAAACGAGCATACAGCCTTAAGGCCGTGCTGATAATTTGCTATAAATCGAAATTTGTTACTGATCTTTTTTAAATATCTTGAAACTGAGCGAATGAAAAATTCTCAGACTTCATAGACAGATTCATCTTGAAGAGAACTTTAAAAAACCAAAAGAATTTTGCTGTAAAATAATTAGGGAAGCCAATATTCGAGCACGTTTAAATTAACATAGGATATCCTACGTTGCGTTTCAAAACTGTATAATGCCAGCAGACTGAAGAGTTTGAAGCAATGATTAGGAGATAGGAGATGTAGTGCCATTTCTGTTGTCTTAAAAGTGCGTACTGCGCAGCTGCTGGTTGTTGGTTTAGATTATGCGTATTGAACTATGAACCCTACTGTGAACGTGTTAACAAGCATTTTTCATTAGGCACCTACAGCTGCCATACCTATGTAAATGAAACAGGTTAAGGTTACACGGAAATGTGGAATTAAAGTTCGTTGTTACAATCGTTGATCCGCTCTGTGTTCCTGTTCAGTGTATTAGACTGATGGCCGTTTGCACCATGTCTAGTTAAAAATTAAACCAGGTTTAACAGTAAACCCAGTTTGCACCGCGGCTTAAACCGTAGTTAAAAACTCGCTAAACCAACTCAACGTTAAACCATCACGGGCGGCGGATTAAATTGAGTTGGTTTAGCGAGTTTTTAACTACGGTTTAAGCCGCGGTGCAAACTGGGTTTACTGTTAAACCTGGTTTAATTTTTAACTAGATATGGTGCAAACGGCTATGAGCAGTTTACGTTTCTACTTGACCGTTCGACCGATTGAACGTTTCTGTTCATGCGCAGTGATACGTTTTAAGACAAAAGAGAACACGTTTATCGCAATGCCAAAGATAGCATAAGTCTACCCTTTAATCTTGGTTTCATTCCGTATATATTGCGAGGATAGGCGGCTCGCATTATATAGACTCCTTTCAGTATAAGAAGTACATGATGACTCATCGAAATCTGACCGGCGGGCCACGAACAGCTGATGAGCAGTGGCATACAGATTTCCATGTGAAGAGTAAGGGCAGGAAAATAAATAAAAATATATTTGTGTTTATTAAATGCAATATATTTAAGCAATATAAATAATAATTATTATTGTGGGCAATATAAATAACATGCCGAACGTTATTTATCAGACTACTGTATATTTGTTTTCGAGCGAAAATATGTTTCCAACATTATAGTTCGTTGTGGCCATAGGGATTTATGTGCTGAAAATTTGATATCATGTTAATTTATAATTCGAGAGAAATTTTAAGTAAATATTTGACTTTAATAAATGAAGAGTTGCGAATTAAATGAGGTTCGCTTTACTGTTTTTAATAAAATTTCTCATAGTTTTTTCCAACAATTATTAATTTTAAAAATATTATAATTAATTACATCTAATATTCACACACAAGCATTGTTGTTTAATAGTGGTTATTAATGGACAACTACAATTTCGATGTTCCGGGTTAATAGTGTTCACCATCTTCTTCATCGGAAAGCAAATAATCTTCGTCATTTGAATCACCTGTGTCGACCGTGAAGGTAAGACTGTCGGTGCCATTAACAACTTTTCGATAGCTTTTGTCACTGATCTTCGTAGCCGCTAGATGTCTTAGATTTCATTACAGGAATTGTTTTACAATATTCAGCGTCGTCTTTCATGAATTCCAGCACATTCGCTGTGATTTCACGTGCATGGCTGTGAATTATTTATCCCTGTTCGCCGATCGTTTTCTTTTTGTCCATGATAATATATTGTTGCCATTAAATAAACAGTACCAGACTCACAACTGCAAATTTCAGAAAACAATATTTTCAGAATTGTGAGGAAATCATTGAAAATAATTTCTCACCTGTAACAAGTAGAAATAAACAATTTGCTGTGAGGAGAACACTAATTTGAAAACAAAGCAATTAAAACCACAACAAAGGAACACAAGAAATGTGCAAGAAACCTAACCACTAACGCTAAAACTGGGGGTAATAACCAGGGCCACCGTAGCCATGTGTGCAAAACGTGCAATGCACGCGGGCGCCATGTTCAAGGGGCGTCGATTTTTTCGGCAAGAAAAATTAATGGGAAACAGTTTTTTGTCTGGTAAAAATTCGAAAAAAATTGTCCACAAGACTGAACTATCTTGATGAAGGTAAAAAAAATGAACAGATAAAATAGCGACATCTTACTATCGCTTTTTGACCTGACATTGCAGTAGGATAGACAAATTGAAGCGGGATTTGCTCCTAATAAGTCCCCCATGCACAAAATTTTTCTAAAAACTTTCATTATGCTTTGACAGCAAGCATGGCCGCCTTGCATGGGGGACTTATTAGGAGCAAATCCCGCTTCAATTTGTCTATCCTACTGCAATGTCAGGTCAAAAAGCGATAGTAAGATGTCGCTATTTTATATGTTCATCATTCTTACATCGCAATTGCGAATAAATTGGGCAAGTCGTTTTTGGTCTGCAGTGGGAATGTCGAGCTACGTCTCTGCTGAAGAAACCCCAAGCAGGGCTGAAACAGCTGTACAGAGGCTGCTCGAGGTTTTCACTGCAATCAAAAACGATTTGGATAAAATTTTAGTAAAAAAAATGTGTTACGTAAGCTATTACTTACGGTTTGGTTAAAAAAAAACAAATTGCATTTTACTTTTTAAGTTTTCAGAAAGTTAAGTTCCTTTTGCTTTTGTGATTTAGTTTCTTTTTTTTTCTAATATTAATAACAAGCGGGCTTCGCCCAGTTGCATACTGGGGGGGGTTTGCACAGAGGCCTCTTTAGTCAGATGAGAAGAAAGCGCTTCGCGTTGTTTGAGCTGCTCGTCTCTGGGGGCTCGCGGCAGCTAGGAACTTGAAAAAAGTGAAGGAAAATGTTTAGAAAGTGAAGAATGTTTAGAAAATGAAGGAGAATGTTTAGAAAGTGAAGGAAAATGTTTAGAAAGTGCAGGAGAATATTTCGAAAGTGAAGGAAAATGTTTGGAAAGTGAAGGAAAATGTTTTAAAAAAGTTAAAAAGTTGAACAATTTTCCCTAATGTTTCAATTTTTGTTTTTTCCATTTTTTGTTTCTTTCAATTTTTTTTTAACAATCTTGATAATTGTTTTTGTACGTCTCAACTCATATGTCAGAGGGCGCCAAAGTATGGAGTGGCACGCGGGCGGGTTTTGGCCTCGCGGGGGCCCTGGTAACAACTGTCACAGCGTATGCCACGCTCCTGTACTCCGAACTCACTTAAATTTTAAAAGTAGACTTGTCGGACGAAAACTCGTCTCTGCGCATTATGTACTTCCTATAGCAAAAGGAGTCTACCTCCTAATTATATGGTATGCGTCAACATGGCGGACATCTCTGTTAATGCAGTGCTACCGTATAATACAAACCTTCCTTAAAACGGGTTTTATTTTGTATTGTCCACCATTTAAGCATCAATCATACAAATACTTTTTGGAGACGAGTCGGGATTAGTTACAGTGACATAAATTTTCTGCAAACTATGAACAACCACACATGGCAGTGACCCAAGCAGTAGCGAAGGAAACGAAACATTTCCAGTTCGAAAAATTTCAACCGGAGAAGGAAGAATGGGAGTACTATCAACAGAGCATTGAAATGGAACTCACGATTTACGGTCTCAATACAACAGAAACACAGGAAGCAAGACGAAATTTACTTTTATCGAAGGTTGGCCCTGCACCATTTAAAATGTTAAAGTACATTATTTTAAATCAGCCAGTCTCACAGAGAAAACTTACAAGACTACTCAAAAAGAATGGGAAGCAGACGTATATTTTGTCAGAGTAGCTTTTGCAGCTCGTTGGAAAGCAGAGAACGAATCAGTGACACAATTTCTAACAGCATTGGGTAGTTTAGCAGGAAAATGTGATTTTACTAATCATCTCAATGAAAGACTCAGAGATCAGTTAGTAATCGGATTCGGACACACAAGTTTGCAACAAGAGCTGATTCGTTTGCATCAATCCAAGGATGCTACATTGGAAGAAGTAGAAGCTTCCGCATTAATTCTAGAACAAGGATAATTTCACATCCAGCGTTCAGCAATATTGACACACACACCTAGACAAAGAAATACAAACACGCTTGAAAAGGACACAAAGCAGCACAACCATTTGCTATCTAGAAAGTTTCAAAAAACTGATACACGAATGTTAGACTCTAATAAGATTTGCTTAAATTGTGGTAACAACTCACACAAAAAGCCAAACGAATGCTCGGCAAAAGGAAAATTTTGTGCCATTTGCAAAAAAAGTAAACCATTTTGCAAATGCCACCAGGTGCCAAGGTCTGTAAAATTGTTCACAAAACAGAAAAAAGGAATGAAAACGCTGATAAACGAGATATATTGGAAAAATTTAAAGATTTATTTAGTGGAAAAATTGGTACAATTGCTGGTCACACTTCAAAAATCCATACGAATCAAGATGCAAAACCCAAAGTTTTTAAATCTCTACCGGTCCCAGTTGCACTTCAAGAGCAAGTGAAAACAGAAATTCCAAGATTGGTACAAGAAAATGTCTTGGAACCTGTAGATACAACAGTAATGTCAATAGAATGGGCAACATCAATTGTGGTAATTGTTAAGTCAAATGGGAAACTACACATATGTGAGGACTTCAGAGTAACAATCAATCTATTTTTTCAACATGATGATTACCACGTTTTGAGGATGTGATGTCAAAACTATCGGGTGGAACGGTATTTTCCAAGATAGAGTTAAAAGATGCCTACTTACAATTAGAAGTACACCCACACTTACGTAAATAAATATTTAGTGATCACTACCCACATGGGTTACTATACCTATAAAGGTCTACCTTTCGGTATTTTTTCCCAGCTAGCAGAGTGACGTCGAAATCACGGCATTTTTAGGTTCTTTTACGTCATTGTCACGCCACGTCAACGTGGGGGCGAATACAACAGAACTTATAATAATAATAATAATAATAATATAGTCTTTATTCGATTAAAATTACCATTACAAATAGGAGTGAGATAACAAATTAACTAATTAAAAAAGTAAGAATGACCGAACCATAGGGCGAGCTTAAGGCTTAGGAATAATCGTACCTGCTTAGAAGCTAACCATGATTGCTAGAATAGCTTAAGAGAAAAACAGGACTGCCTACATTACAATTCTGCGACAGGCGAAAAAGCTTAGAAATTAAACGCAATTTCAATAAAAATATTACAACTAAAAATCGAGCAATCAATTAACGTTGCATGAAATAACTAAAGCATAATGAAAAAAAAAACACATATTCAATGAGCGAAAGAAGAAGCTATTTGTGTTCTAAAGAGCATGATATAGTACAAGGCACTGCAATTTCCTTCGATGAAACATCTTAAGCCATTTAATTTCCTTTAATTTTTGTGTAACATGATCATACTTTTTTATGCCATAAATAAATCGCAAACACGAGTTTTGCATCATTTGAATTCTATTGGAGGTATATTGATCTATTGCAGAGTGATAAATTTGGCTGCAATATGAAAAATGAGACAGCACAAAGACTTCACATAATTGTTTTTTTAAATTAACAGTTAGTTCGCGTCTATGAGGATAAAGTCTTTTGAGGTTCATATAAGCAATTCTGATATAATTAGAAATTTGGTCTCTAAAGCGTAATGAGTTATCTAAAAGTAAGCCAAGACTTTTAGCGGACTGAACTAAGGGAACCTGAGCATTGTTAATAGTGATTCTTATAAGATCTTGAATGTCACAACAAGCAGATTTATTTCCAAAAAGTAAGAAGGCCGATTTGTCAGGATTTAATTTGAGAGAATGGTTAACAGATGCCTTAGAGAGGTATGCTAAATCTAAATTTATCTGATCCATTGCTGTTCCCCATTCAGAAGGTTTAAAGGACTTATAAAGTTGAGTATCATCAGTGAATAAATGTACATTACAAAACTTGAGATGCTTAAATATGTCGCTGGTGTATATGGAAAACAACAAAGGACCAAGAATGGAACCCTGAGGGACACCTCTTGCTAGTGGCAAACAATGAGAGGTTTTATCGTCTAAAACTACGCTTTGGGTGCGACTAGTTAAGAATGATTCCAACAAGGCTATAGCCTTTGCACTTAAACCAATGAACTTCAGAATTGAACATAAGACTGTACTACTAATCGTATCAAATGCTTTGCTGTAATCTAATAAAACAAGAGCAGTCAATTTACCTTCATCCGATGCAGCAATATATCATCTAACACATTCAATAGTGCAGTGGTGCAACTATAATTTTTCCTAAATCCGGACTGAATTGACGGTAGAATTTTTTCTTTAGTAATAAAAGACAGAAGTTGATCTTTAATAACTTTCTCAAAAACTTCGGATAAGGTAGATAGAATACTGATTGGACGAAGATGTTTATATTCAGATGGCTGAGCGATTTTAGAGATAGGTAACACAAGAGCTTGTTTCCATATATCAGGAAACTTACTGGTAAAAATGCACTCATTAATTATGTGAGTAATAAACGGGACTATATGAGGACAACACAACTTTAACATTGTAATATTGATGTGATCATCTCCCATGGAGGACGATTTAATTGACATTAGAGTATTCGAGATGCATGGTGGATCCACCAACTCAAATTTAAAGTTTTTACTGTTTGCATGTGAAGATGCATATTGGCTTAAATTTAAGTTGGCACTATCAGAAAAAGAAGGAACGCTATTTATGAAGAAATCATTAATACCGTTCACATTCGCCAGATGGGCAGGAATAGTTATCTTTGGTTTCGTTGGCAAATCAAGATAATCTAAATGTTTCCATAAGTCTTTTGGGTTTTTATAACGTTCGATGTATTGAAAGTACGCTTTCTTTTCCCTCAGTAAAGTGGTCTTTCCTATTCTTGGCATTAATGATTCAACAAGTGACAATGAGGAATTTAACATATTATTTTCTATTTCTATAATTGTAAAATTGTTGTTCAAATGGCAAAGATGCGAATGATCACATTAAACTTTCGTTCTGTAGTTAATCACCATCACTATTTGCTCTGCTTCAGAGAAAATGAAATTTTGAAGAAAAAAATCCCTTGGTGTCCTTTGTCTTTCAATTTTCATGAATTTAACATGATAGAAACTGTAACTGTAAAAAATCAGTTGACTGATGTTAAGTTTAATTTGGATCAGACTTTCTCCTACTTTGAGATAAAAAAAAAAACTTGTTTGAAGAAGCCCTACTTTTGCAAGATATTTTAAAATCATTTTACCAAAGTCTAGTAAGGAAAGATCAAAAATAACGTTTAACTATAAAGGAAATCAATTATTTTCAATGACAGCCAGAAATAAAAACAGTCAACATCAACCAGATTTGAGAGAAATATTTTAACGATGTCGTTCCAGCAGTATACGGTAATCACCATAATACGTAACATTGTTTTTCAGGGTGAGCACATGCAGTAGCTACCGCAGGAGGGTTAAAAGCTGTGAAATAATGAGTCCAGATTAATACTTTTCGTCCCAATGAGCACATTTGCATATGAATTGACAATTAATGCACCCGCTGTATTAACTAACTCAGCTTTCTCCTATGAATATACGAACGGAGAAGGGTTGTTGTACAATTTTAGTGTATGTTGGCGTTTTTGCGCGCTTAAAATTTGAAGTTGTTTTTCCCGCGTTTGGAAGTTGAAAGTAAGCCTTCGTTTGCTCAATTGCGCATGTGCAGAGTGGAGTAAGGTGCATTTTTTAGTGTGTGTCGCGGGTTGCGAATGAAACGCGTATGAACGAACGATTTATTATATTATATTATATATATACCGGGTGTAATCAAATTAGTTTCACATATTAATACTGCAAGTTCCTCGTCATGTAAGAGAATTAATGCCGCAATTATCAATGGTCTAACTCAAAAGTAAAAAAATGACCTACTAAAGGAGCGTTGGTACATTTGTTTGAGAACTTCTGATCGATCGTGCATAAAGACATCATAAAATAAAACTCCAGCAAAAGTCAAGGTCAAGTGCTTGATCGCATTTTTAAAAGTTGTGATGTTTTGTGTAAACACAATATCAAATTCATAGTGTCTCGGTGGTTGCCCACGTTTGCAATTTGATTAAAGAAGACCATTTTAAATCTACTCTGACTGATTATATGGAATTAAATTTGTTTTATTAGATAATCGACAATAATTAGACCTTAGTGTGAATCACATAAACGTAAACTTTATTCTTTATTGAATAACTAAAGAGTCTTCAATAACGACAAGACTAAATAAATAAATAAATACGTAAAATGAACAAGCATTCGACAATAATTTAAGTAAAAGATAGGTTCTTTGTCAGATACTCCTCGATGTCAATTATTTATACAGTGTAAGCAAAACAAAATAATCAAATCATAAATGAAGGGACGATGAATACCGACGTAACTTTTACTTATTGTTACACTTTTGTCAGCAGAAAATTAACTTAATTAATCCAGTAAGTAATGAAACAAAAGTGATGGATGTTTATTTTCTTTTGGTATGGAATTGCTGAGCGATTTGAGCGAGATTTGACGCTTTATTGCTTTATGTTTTATTTATAAACATATAAAATAGCGACATCTTACTGTCGTTTTTTGACCTGACATTGCAGTAGGATAGACAAATTGAAGCGGGATTTGCTCCTAATATGTCTCCCATGCAAGGCGGCCATGCTTGCTGTCAAAGCATAATGAAAGATTTTAGAAAAATTTTGTGCAAATCGTTTTTGATTGCAGCGAGAACCTCGAGCAGCCTCTGGACAGCTGTTTCAGCCCTGCTTGGGGTTTCTTCAGCAGAGACATAGCTCGACATTCCCACTGCAGACCAAAAACGACTTGCCCAATTTATTCGCAATTGCGATGTAAGAATGATGAACATATAAAATAGCGACATCTTACTGTCGCTTTTTGACCTGACATTGCAGTAGGATAGACAAATTGAAGCGGGATTTGCTCCTAATATGTATATGCATGGCCGCCTTGCATGGGGGACATATGTTTCTTAGCTTAGTTCAACAGAACATTTTTTCTGAGTACGCTGATACCAAATACGTCATATTTTCTTTGAAAGTAATTTGAAATAAAGAAAATATGACGTATTTGGTATCAGCGTATTCAGAAAAAAATGTTCAGTTGAACTAAGATAAGAAACATATGAGGTTCTATCGAGAAAAATGAGTTAAAAGCTAATGAAAATTTCAAATACTGTAAAAATGTTAAAAATCAAAATGCCATCAAAGGAGTGATTTTTTCGAAACACTTGATCGCATTAGATTGAAAAAATACGATTCATAGCTTTCTAGATAGAAAAATAAAAAAGTTCTTTTTTCGTTGTCATGGAAACCAAAATTAACAATTAATACGTATTCGGACTCGTAATGATCCGTAGATTTTAAATATGTAAAAATATATAGGGTGTTCTATTTAAAATAAGAAAGTGGATATCACTTCCGGCGAAACCGGAAGTCCTATGACGATTATCAGTATGTCAAAAAATTCCATTTCTTATTTAGTTTATCGTCTCTAAAATTCAGGTTAATCGATTAATTAATAAAGATTCTAGAAGGATGAGCGCATGGCGCGGGACACCCGGTATATATATATATATATATATATATATATGTTAATCCGTAGGCTTATATATATATATAATTTATTTACTACCTTAAATAGTTTGTGGCTAAATCAAATAGTTTGTGGCTAAATCAAATCAATGTTAATGTTGTTATAAAGCGCATTTGCATGTTACGAATGTGAGAAATAAAATTATTCTTTTCTGAAAATTAACAACTAGTGTCGATGCGTTTTAAGAACAGTCCATCGTTGTGAGAGGGTGTACTCGGTACACCACGTTTCGTTACGTTCAACCCCAACAGTTGTGCTTCTCAGTCATTAACCAATGGTTATTATATTGTGAAATAAAATTAGTTTTACTGCTCCATAAACGTGCATGAAATGCATAAAATTTAAATAATCACATTCAGCCCATAAACGACCTCGCTGAAACTAACTTTATTCGAACTGAATGACAATTATTTTCAATTCTTACCAATTGACAACATGAATATTGCAATAAAATTAAGAAACTAGAGCTTGCAGACATCGTGATCTAGAAATTCCTTTCTGTAACACTTCAAAAGAACAAAGACATATTTTGTACCAAGGTGCTCAATATTATAACATGCTTCCCATTAATATCAGATCAACCTTCTACTTGTCTCTTTTCAAAAGAAAATTAGAAAAATAGATAAAAACAAACTATAACAATGCAATCGGTGATAAATAAATCCTGAGTGCAGTCATTCAAATTTTACGCAAAAGTTGAACATCAACTGCATAAAAATGTGCTTTGACATGACCTCATCGTGATCTCGTTGTTCGTTTCAAAATTTTTGGTAAGGCTTAAGTATTTATACATGCTGCATTAGTTACCAAGAGCAAAAATTACGCCATCCTGTGTTTATATTCACAACTGTATGCGTGTTATTATTTCCCTTAATTTCACAATTCTAATATTAATTTTGGTATAAATGGCTTCAGATATATTCAAAGTATTTATTTACACTTTTTGTTTAGCCCCAAAATTTTTTTAAATAATTTTCAAAAATAAACATGGTAACATTTTATTACTTTCTATTGACGTGTTAATGACGTCACTTTGACAACGTTATTAATACGTATCGCATGACTCGTCATATTGACGTCACTTTCGGAACAAATGAAGTCAATGACGTAAAATAACGTAAAAATGACGTAATTTCAAGGTCACTCTGCTAGCTGGGTAGGGGATTATGAATCAAGAAAGGAGATTATGGATCATGCTCCGATTCGACAGAATAACTTTTACCGAAACAATCACATCAAACGCCTAAGCTCTCATTACTTCCGATATCCGATGTGCGACGGATAAAACGCGTTCTTATTGACCAAATTTTTAAAAATATTTTAGCACTAAAATTTGTCCGACGCGACGTCGGAAAAAGTTTAACTATTTTCAACTTTTTCCGATATAGAACGCGATTGTATAGTATAGCCACCTGGGTTCTTGGACAATATGACCTTGGAAAATTGCGGATGGAATGTGTCCATCCGAAGTTACCATATTTGAAAGCGATCTCTCAAGTTAGTGGTGGTTTACGAGGTAAATAAAGAAGTAGCCCCTTTTCTTTTAGGTGTATAATGAATCATTTATAACCATTCTGTATTTAAGTTAAAGTGATTATCACTAAAATATATTGTATACTCTGACCAAAAAATCAGATAGATATAACTTTTCAGTTGTGTCTGCTACGGCGTAAATATAGCTCCAGTACGAATGTAAGGCAACTAACGAGGAGGCCCACTATTAGCAACATGAAAGCGAAGCTTAGGTGCGTTAACTTAAAAGTTTCCGCTCGACTCAATCTGGTGCTGCTTTCCAGTTTTTTCTTTCTTGATTCTATGTAACCGATCACACCGTTCGCTAGCAACTCAAAGAAGATTTTATCCATTTTTCTCACGAAGATGGATTTCCCTCGTATGTAATAAGTTCTTAAAGTAGGCATTAAATGTTGGTGCATAATGTGGTAAAACTGTTTTCCTTCCTGGTCCAGAATATTTAGCTGCGCCAGTAAGCTAATAGGGAGAACGTGGGCAAAACGAGTTTCTCTTCTGAACATCGATCTCACCACTTCCATTTTCTTGATTAGGACAACATCGCCCTTGATATCGCTGACTTCTTCTTGCAAGACGCTCTCAAAAAACGGGTCCGACATGATTCCTAAGTCAGTCTGTATCAATTCTGCGATGGTATTTATCTGCTTGCTATATTTCGGAGTTATTAAAATACTCGTCAATATACTGTTGAAGGCCGTAGTCAATATGAGATACAGACTCGCCCATAAAACAAATATAGATTTTACTGAGGGTAGAATTCGGTTGAACAAAACTGGAGATGTCAGCAAAATCCTTATCACATTTCGCAACATCATAATGGATGGTATGTCTTGTTGGAGGAATTCATTGAATGTTATACTTATCATAATGATAACTAAGAACGATAGAAAGATAAGAAACCAAATCGTTGCGGTGAAAACTCGAAATATATACTGATAATGGGGGAGTGTGGTTTTTGGAACTAGGATAAGCACGTCGTCCATTTGATATGGGTAAAGATGATTCGTCGAATTATACATCACGTTGTATATTACGCTGCTATAAAATCTGAAGTCCGTGTCGGGATATACTTCAGTGTTGCTGAAGTTAACTGTGGCATTCATTCTTTCAAGCAGTGTAAGTAATACTGAAATATCCAAGCCAAATGGACGCCCATCTTTATATCCGCTTAAGGGATAATTTACACCGGTTGTTATATTCAATCTATACCCTTCCATATTTTTAAGTTTATCAGGAAAGTAAATATTATGTTCAAACGACTTTATAAATTTGTTGTGCTTGCTAAAGGGATTATATGATACGATTTGAACTCGTTGGTGATAATAATATATTACAACAAAGTTCAACAGGTTAACTTTCCAGAAAGATTCTAACGTGCGGTTTATCCATAACGCTTCAGTTACTTTAGTGCATATAACAAATGTAACGCATCTCTCAGCATCCCACATTTTTCTTTGTATTGCTTCATTTAGCGTGACGTTCAAATTTGATAGAGTATCTACAAAGTAAACCAGCGCCTTTGCGTTCAGTTCGTAGACTTCAAAGTTAGCAGACAGTACTATTATTGAACCATTTACAGATTTGTGGTTTAAAAAATGACTTGTCACATCTAAGGAAGCGGTTGCATTTGTGGTTATAACGTACCCAGGAACTTCACTTGCCAAACATGTTTCTACTCCTGGAAAATATTTCGCGAAGTTTTCCATGAGTACCGCATCTATTGCGTCGTCGGCTATCTTAGATTGTATTAAGCGTAACGCATGAGTTGCGTATAAGTAAACAAATAAATTGCGCTTGTACATGTTAAAAAGTTAAGAAATCAAAGTGCTTATTTGTATTAGCAGAAATGATGTATGTAAGCAAGCTGACCATGTACAATACCATCAAATTGACAGGTGTGAATTACGTTGATGTGTTTGAAAATTGATGGATAAAAACTCTTTGTCGCACAGGTAATAATACATTTATTTTTATGCGTTCCGGAAATACATGATTTACGCTTTGTGATACTTTTAATTATTATTATTTTTCTGTGCCGTAAAAATATTTTTTCTTTCTTAAATTCTAGAGATATTCTTAAAATTTTACAATATGCACGAATCGCTACGTTATTGGTTGTATTATTAATTAACAAATAATTGGATAGGTTCGGATAGGGGGCATCTTTGGCCATTTCAAATTTATTACTTAAATGTCTTAGGCCCGATTTCACCATCACAGATTAACTTTAAACTTCGCTTTATTCCCATAGTAACAATTGCAAGGATAATTGTTTCTATAGGAACAAAACGGAGCTTAAAGTTAAACTGTGATGATGAAACCGGGCCTTAATAGAGGGAAGAAAATTTATTTGGTTATTCATTTAGTCATTGTTTAAAAAACAACTCCAGTGGGGCACATTCGGACAGGCACTCGCCAATGGTAAAAAAAATGTGGTGGGAACCACTTATACGAATTTTAATAAAAGTGTTAGAATGAATTGTGTTTTTCATTATTATTTGGCGATCCGAGTACTTTGTATTTCGCAGTGTAATATTATTAAGTAAGCTACGTTTGTAGTAATGAATGTGCTTTTGTTAATGTTTACTGTCAATATCAGTATAATAATTGTGATTTTATTATTTCTTTGAATATACAAGTTTCTGGAGTTTATTAGCTGTTGCTGTTACTCGAAATCCTCATCAAAGTCCGACAGGTTAAGGGCCCAGTTGGTCTCGTTTTGTAAGGATTCTTTTCTTAATGCAAGTACCAAGAAAATGATGAATTCGATGAACGTGTCGAAGTTTGAGTCGCTAAATCGAGATAACTATGACACATGGAAAATTCGAATGGGACTTCGTGAATGGTACATCTTTGAAGCCAGAGTTAATCCCTAACGATGAAGCTTCTGCAAGAGCTCTAACTACATGGCTGAAAGGAGACAGTAAAGACAAATCGGATATTATCCTTTCGATCGGTGCTTCAGAATTAAAACAGATCAAAGGATGTATCACGTCAAGAGCAGTATGGGTCAAGCTGGAAAGTGTTTACCAATCGAAGGGGCCCACAAGAAAGGCAACTCTCCTGAAACAATTAATGCTGCACCGTATGAAGGAGGGAGATGATGTGCGAGAACACATTGGGCATTTTTTTGATGCAGTTGATAAGTTGAAGGACATGGATGTTGACGTCAATCCTGATGTCCTAGCAATTGCATTGCTATACAGTTTGCCGTCAAGCTATGAAAATTTTCGAGTCGCAATCGAATCCCGTGACGATTTACCTACGCCCGATGCTCTCCGCATAAAAATTATCGAAGAGTATGATGCACATAGAGTTGATCGCCAATCATTATCGAATGCCATGTATGTGAATAAAAAGCATCCAAATTATAAAAGTTTTCAACCCAAAAAATGTGATAGTTTGAGAAATGACAAGAAGCAGTCAAAAGATAAATATTTGTCAAAAATTCGATGTAATAAGTGTAAAATGTTTGGACACAAAGCAGCGCAATGTCGTAACGCAAAACGTGAATTCGCAAATGCTGCTGATGATGTGTCAGTTTATGTAAATGAAGTGTTGCATGTAAAAACTGTCAAGGGAACACGTAACTGGTGTTTGGATAGTGGATCCTCTTCACATCTTTGCAACAACATAACTCATTTTTCAACAGTAGACTCTTCCAATCGTGGAAAATTGAATCTCGCAAATTGTACTGCAACTGAAAGTGTAGGAAAAGGAAAAGCCAAGTTTGTGGCGGACGTGTATGGTGCTATCAAAAAAGTTTCAGTAAACGATGTTTTACACGTACCCGATTTACGTACCAATCGCCGCCTAGGACACTTGAACTTCTTCGATCTTCGCGAAGCGGTACGTAAAGGCACTGTGAGTGGTCTAAAACGCGAAGAACTTGTTGAGAAACCAGAGTGTGTGGTGTGTTTGAAAGGGAAAATGTGTAGAACTCCATTTCATAAGAAATCAAAACGTGTAGCACAACTTTTGGACTTAATTCATGCAGATACTTGTGGACCCATGCGCGTTCAGTCAATGAGTGGTGCCAAATACTATGTAGAATTTATAGACGATCATTCGCGTTGGTGTGAGGTATGTTTCCTCAAGTCGAAAGACGAAGTATTTAGAGTTACAAAGGAATTTGTCGCTCTCGTGGAAAATCCAAAAGAGCGCAAAATTAAATGTTTTCAATCGGATAATGGCCGAGAGTATTTAAGCGGTGAATTCAACGAGTTCCTCAAGAAGCACGGAATAACAAGACGATTAATAATTCCATATAATCCGGAGCAAAACGGCGTCGCGGAACGTAAGAACCGCAGCTTACTCGATACTGCACGATGTTTGCTTATTGAGTCAGGACTACCTCTCTGTTTTTTGGGAGAAGCGATTAATACTGTTAATTATATCAGAAATCGGTGTCCGACAAAAAGTCTGAATGGTAAAACGCCCTACGAGATTTGGACAGGAAAAATTCCCGATTTGAGTCATCTGTGAGAGTTCGGATGTCCAGTTCATTGTCTGGATAGAAATCCAGGTAAGGGAAAGTTGGAATCCCGGTGTAATGAAGGAATTTTGATGGGTTTTTCTGAAGAATCCAAAGGATATAAGGTTTGGCTACCAAAAGAAAGAAAAGTCATAATAGCACGTGATGTAAAATTTTTGAGAGAGAAAATTCCTGTGAATAATAACTATCAGGATTTTTTGACAGATAACTTCAAAGAAGATGAAGTTGTCACACGTGAGCCATGGACGCAAAATGATTTTGTTGAGGTGGTATCGTATCCTCCAGCATCTGGCGATGAAAACGAACAAGCTGAGGATATTGCTAAAGAAGATTCTCCTGAAGGTCCAGTACCTGTAGCTACAAGAGGACCAGGAAGACCAAGGATCATCAGGACAGGTCAACGAGGTCGACAGTATCATGATACCACACAACACGTAGAAGAATTTATTGAAGACGAGCAAGTATTTTTGTCCGAAGTGCCAATGCGACAAGCTTTGTCGGGATCTAATTCAGAAGAATGGCACATGGCAGCTTATCGATCGCCCACGTGATTCTCATGTCATTGGAAGTCGAATTGTACTACGAAATAAATACGGATCAGATGGCAACTTGGAGCGAAGAAAAGCTCGTTTAGTGGCGCAAGGTTTTACCCAACAACCAGGAGTCCATTTTACAGAGACTTTTGCTCCAGTCGCACGGTTGAGCACAATTCGACTGCTCGCTGCTTTGGCCGCGCAGCACAGGATGACCATCAGGCAGTTTGACATAACTACTGCATACCTAAACGGTGAACTGCCAGATAAAATTTTCATGGAACCACCAAAACAATTGCGTGACGTATTGAAGACTGTCGTACAAACAGAGGAAGACAATAATATGAAATTGAAGGCGAGAGAAATGCTGATTCTGAAAGGAACTATTGACCTTGGATTGACTTACACAGCTAACATGAATCCGCTAAGAGGGTATGCTGATTCTGATTGGGGAAGCTGTCCTAATGATCGACGATCTTACTCTGGATACGTTTTCATGTTGAGCGGTTGTCCATTGTCATGGGAGTCCAGGAAACAAAAAACAGTTGCCCTTTCTTCTACTGAAACCGAATATATGGGATTGACGGAGGGCGCCAAAGAATCGATTTATTGGACTTTTCTCAACGAGCTAGGGTTCAGTGAGTTGACAAACATCGTACTTTACAACGATAATTTTGGAGCATTGAAACTTGGGATGAACCCTGTGTTCCATGCTCGTAGCAAACATATCGCTATTCGTCACCATTTTATTCGTGAAGTAATTCAAAGTGGACAAATCATAGTTGAACATGTTTCCAGTGACAACAATATTGCAGATATGTTTACGAAGCCTCTTCCCAGACCCAAACTAGAAAAATGTATAAGTATGAGTGGAACTCAAAAGATTGCAATGCAACCGAAGAAGAAAACGTTCTCGAATCGAGGGGAAGTGTTAGAATGAATTGTGTTTTTCATTATTATTTGGCGATCCGAGTACTTTGTATTTGGCAGTGTAATATTATTAAGTAAGCTACGTTTGTAGTAATGAATGTGCTTTTGTTAATGTTTACTGTTAATATTAATATAATAATTATGATTGTATTATTTCTTTGAATATACAAGTTTCTGGAGTTTATTGGCTGTTGCTGTTACTCGAAATCCTCATCAAAGTCCGACAAAAAGGCATCGCTATCTCATGTGTCACATTTGTTATAAACTTTCGACATAAAAATATCTACTAAATTTGTTTCTTTTTTACATTTACGAAGCAGTACTGGTATTTATTTTTATAGATGGCATTATACCAAAAGATAAAAGAGGAAGACATCCAGCAGCTAATAGGAATGACTCAGAGGTTAGAGAATTTAAAGTATTCATAGAGCGGTTTCCTGTCTATGAGCAATATTACTTTAGATAAAAAAGCAGTGAAAGATTCCATCCTGATTTGAATATCTCGATCATGTATAATCTGGAGTGCCTTCATAAATGACGCCCGAACGGATGAGAGTTATACCGGGATGCACTAAAACCGTTCATAAATTAAATTTTAAACTAGATGCACCTCGCCCTTGAAGCGTTCTAAGATCGCAAGGGTGTAGCGCTCGGTGTGCGCTCCCAACACTCCGATCTCGAGCAAGGTGAATTTCGCCCGATACGCGCAATATGTGAGATCATAGGTGCATGATAGATGTGAGGCGAAACAAATTGAATACATTATAAAATAAAATATATTTGTTCTCCCTACTGAAGGTAATTAATTTTTTTTAAGGATTTTTAAATGATTTGTTTTTGGAATCAAGAAAATTAGATATGGAACAAGGGTTCATATCAACAACATTTAAATATCAAACGATACCTGTATCTGAAATACTCAGATTCATGTAGTAATATATTAGTACGCAATCTTACCGGTTGAGAACCTCTGTAGTAGTGACATACAATATCGAAACTCATGTTAATATCGGCAGTAGAAGGAATAGGCCGATTCTGGAACCTCCTCCGACCAACCTTGACCAATAAAATTCAAGATCAAGGTCGGAGGAGGTTCCAGAATCGGCCTATTCCTGACGTGACCTCACCATGACCTTCAACTTCAAGGCCATGATCTTGAGGTGACCTCGATCAAGGTCAAGATTGGAGGAGGTTCCAGAATCGACCCGTTCCTAACGTAACCGAGAGGTAACTTTGAGATGACCTTGATGGTTCAAGGTTAAGATCGGAGGAAGTTCTAGAATTTGTTTTGTGACGATGTAACTACAAGGTTAAGGATCAAGTCAGAGGAGGTTGCAAAATCTCAATATCATTGATGTGACCTCATCATTACCTCTAAAAACGAGATCAGAGGAGGGTTCCAAAAATTATCTATCCTTGACGTAACCTTAACTTGACGGAGGATCCAAAAACGGTTTATCTTGAATACGACCGTAAGGTTGGAGGAGGTAGGGACCCCCACCTAAAATCTTGTTATATAAGGTTCTTCATTTGGGAATAGATTCAGTTGTTAGAGAACCGTGAGTTGTGTTGTTAAGTTCATCACCTACCTACATACATAAAAGTAAGTTTAAATCATCTTATTGTAATAATTTATAATTTGTATATTTTTATTGTATTTAATTTGAAATAAGAATTGAGTTTACAACTAAAGAAAATATTAAAGCTGATACTATTGCCTACTGTTTAATTCTGCATGACAAAGCGTTCTCTTATTCACCTCTCACCAAAATTGTCCGTCAGTTGATGTAAATCTTGAATGGTAATATCAACAGAGAAACTAAAACTATTTGACTTCATTTGATTTTATAAGAAGCAACATCAACGGAGCCATGAAAAAACAGTTTATTGTCATTGACAGTCAAGGATTTAAAGTGGAAAATAATCAATTTATACCAAAAGAGTTGGCTTCTTACGATAGTGAAAGAACAGTGAGTCATTCTTTACTTCAACCACTCACGAGTTTGTCAATGGTCCCCAGAAAATTTCAAAATGTTCAGAACTGGTTAATGACCAATCACCATTGCATTGATTGGAATAGAAGATTCGTCCCCTTATCTGAGTTTGACGCTATCATCACCTTTTTATGTTGTACAGCCAAAGTCGTTTACGTTAAAGGAATGGAGAAGTCTCGATTTCTGTGTGAAATTCTAACGAGAAATTTTCGAAGATGTCAAAATTAGAACCCAAGTGTACGTTTCATTCAAAAAGAAATTAGATGTCTGCTTTAACGAACGTGTTTGATTTACATAAATTTATTCACACAAAGTTAGATGAAGGATTTTTTTACAATAAATATTTATGATATATTATGAGGAAACTTTGGTTCTTAGTTAGTATAAGTTCAGCTTAGCAATGGATTTCTTCTCCCGTCTATTTTGCAAGAACATTATAAAGCATGTTGTAGAGAAGGTTGGCGAAGTTATTGACCAATACGAAAAAGATTGTTCTTTCAGTAGTATGCCAGACAAGGATTTGAAGTACTTTCCAAAATCTATGTACCAGAGTCACAGCCGTAGATCTAGAATATATCTGGCCTAAATTACCTATCCATTATCAAAGGGATACATATCTACAAAGCCAGAGACTCTGTTACCAACATTGGAATCAAACCGAATTTTCTTTGGGTGAAATAGAAAGAATTGCTATTTGTGTACTTATTCTTAAATATTATTATTAAGATATTAATTATTAAATATTGTTATTAATAGTATATTATTATAAACATATAAAATAGCGACATCTTACTATCGCTTTTTGACCTAACATTGCAGTAGGAAAGACAAATTGAAGCGGGATTTGCTCCTAATGAGTCCCCCATGCAAGGCGGCCATGCTTGCTGTCAAAGCATAATGAAAGATTTTACAAAAATTTTGTGCAAATCGTTTTTGATTGCAGTGAGAACCTCGAGCAGCCTCTGGACAGCTGTTTCAGCCCTGCTTGGGGCTTCTTCAGCAGAAACGTAGCTCGACATTCCCACTGCAGACCAAAAACGACTTGCCCAATTTATTCGCAAATGCGATGTAAGAATGATGAACATATAAAATAGCGACATCTTACTATCGCTTTTTGACCTAACATTGCAGTAGGATAGACAAATTGAAGCGGGATTTGCTCCTAATGAGTCCCCCATCCAGAGGTTCTCACTGCAATCAAAAACGATTTGCACAAAATTTTTCTAAAATCTTTCATTATGCTTTGACAGCAAGCATGGCCGCCTTGCATGGGGGACTCATTAGGAGCAAATCCCGCTTCAATTTGTCCGTCTTTACAACTCCGAGTGCCATTTCTAGATCTGTTATTTCTAAATCAAAAACTCCGAGTTCCATTCCTAGATCTGTTGTTTCTAAATCCGTTTCTAATACTCGTGAACCCACACGATATGTAAGCATCCTACGTGGCAACAAATATTCTCATCTAAGGACCGTTAGCGACAAGTATGAAAGAGTTTGGTTGCCTAAAACAGAGTATTCTCAATGCAGAAGTGAACGAACAATGGAACGTAGAATGGAAAGAATTGCTAATGAAAGAGTTTTTCTTTCTCCTTTGCGTTCAAATGATGACTTGATGCATAGTGTGGAGTTGCAAGGTCAACTAAGTCAGTCACAATTTCGTGTTGTTACAGATAATAACCCGCTAAATCCTAATGATAATGACTCTGTTTCTAAGATAGTTGATATATCAGACCGTTCAATGGAGATATCTCAATTATCACCAATTGGGAATAATAATAACACGAACACATCAATTAATATTAATCCAGTGATGATTAATAATTCTCCTTCTGTTCGTCGACCGAGGACTATTAATTTACCGAGGACTAATGTTAGTGAATCTGCTAATATTATTTCCAATATTCAGAATTTATCACCACAATCACAACCGAAACTGCATATTCCACCCTCTCAAATTCCACCTTCTCGACTTCAGATTTCCAAGCCTTCTCGGCTTGAAATTTCCTCTCCTAGTGTCCGGACGTCTATACCTATCCAATCCCTTTCCTCAGGAACAAATTTAATAGGAATTTTATCACAACATGTCGAGTTATCTCAACAGCAGTCCAAAATTATTATGACGGAGTTATGCCTGAAGTCAGGAACTGTTGTTTAGAGGGTGAGAAAAATCTGAGAAAAGTCACGGATGAGTTGCAATCTTGTCGTGAAATTTTACGTACAGTTCGCTTAAGGTCTTCGACTGACCAGGCTTTAAAAGAACAATATGATAAAATTTCGCTCATTCACGACCGTCTGAGCCTGATCCAAGATTTGTTTCATAGTCTTGTCGCAGACATAACTATTTAAAAGATTAAGATTTAACTTCTCTTAAGTAGATGTGTCTTAAGATTTAACTTCTTTTAAGTAGATGTGTCTGTGAATTATATTGTTGTTCAATGGTTTGTGCCTCACATGAAGTTGGAAATGATGTCGATATATTAGGTATGTTTTCGAGGATATAAAAAATTATTTTCCTTTGTACAATTTTTTATAATTGTTATTCGTTCTACAGATGAGTTCTGCACCAAACACCTCTTGAAAAATCAATTTTTATGAGGCAAGTGGAACTGAAAGTGAGTAATCTAATTTGTATTTTACGGTTTACACTTTTGATTATATATTTATTTTTATGGACGGAACTCTGATTAATGCCGAAACGGCAATAGTTAATTATTGAGTGTATCATCCGCGAATCACACGATCACCTCCAATCTATACTCCAACGCCGCTACCCGCGGTCACACCCGAACGATGGGCGCTGGTGCAGCAAGTGGCGGCGCCTCAACGCATCCTCCTAAAAAGGAGGGTGTTTGCGCCGCCAGTGTAGGAGCCTCCCCTACCAAGGCCTTTACCACCAAAGGTGGAGGTGGAGGTTAAGGAAACGGCAGAGGTGGAAGCGGAATCCACGATGGATGAATCTTGGGTTCGTTCTCGTTCATTGCAACTCTTCAACATTTTAATAACATCTTATTTTTTACAGTGAGGAGCATTAATCAGAGTAACTAGTTAGGAAAATTAATTTATTATATTTATTTAAATAAATAATTTATGAATTTTAGTAAGTGTTTATATAGCAGTTGATATTGATAACTACAACACAGTAATAGAGTATCGCGTTTGGTAAAGAGGAAATTATTAACGTGTTTTAAGGAGGAAAAATATTTTTGAATATTTTTGAAAAATATTATTTTAAATATGAAGTTTCAATAACAGTCTTTAAAGTTACCCGTACAAAATTTCGACGATGCAATCGCAAACGAAACCTTTAAACGTCACAGTGTTCTCTTCGGAGGATCAAGTAAACGCGTTATCATTAGCGGGACTGGTAAAAATAATTCCTTAGTGACATTATTAACCCATCCGAACGGCTAACGTTTCAAAAATTTATACATCTGCTGTAAGACCTTATCTCAGGGGAATTATTATAAATTTCTCCGACAATTAACAATGCCCGAGATAGGTTACTTTGAAATTTCCGATATTGAAAAAATGGTATCACCTACAAATGTAAAAGAATATTCAGTCGTTGTTTGGATGATGTTCAGTGCACTACACAAAATTTAATTAAAGAATATTTCTCCTTTGGACGTTATAGAAATGTTGGCTGCTTTTATTTAAGTCAAACAGTGCAATACCCAAACAAATAATTCGTGACAATTGTAATTTCTTAGTACTATTTCGTCAAGATTTCACAAATTTGAAACACGTTTACTATGATATGACTATGGACCAGTTTCGTAATATTTGTTACGCTTGTTGGAAGGAACCGTTTGGTTTTTTAGTTATTGATACCGATTTTTCCATAAACGCAGGGAGATATCGTAAAGGATTCGACACGTACATATATCTTTAAAACCACTACATTTTACGTAGTTCTTTCATTTTTACATACTTCTACGGTTCTTCAGTACTGGAACAGACGTTAAAGGTTGCAGATGCGCCATAAGCCATTGCGTGCGAAAGTTTGCGTACTAAATTAAAAACACTTAAATCCGATATTGTACAAGCAAAACATCATGCGGAGCAATCAAAAAAGTATCTGCAGACAACTTATTCACCTATTGTAGAGCCACTCCGAGATATTGTCAATACGCTAGATGTTGTTCGCAGCGTATTACCTATGAAAGAGGCCATACGAAGCCAGTGGAAAGAGATTGAAAGGGGAGCCAAAGAGTTCTTTCCTACGAAAAAGACCGATTTATAAATTGAGATCTGATCCTTCTTTCATACAAAGAAGACCGGGTTATAAATTAAAATCCAATCCTTCGTCGCGAATTGGATTGTCAGAGGAGCATGATGTGAGTACTTCAACACCACTTGGACGTGAAATTAAACAACCTTCCATCTTAGAAGATGAGATCTTGAGGTTCCTCATGAAAATACACTAACAATACTTATTCAATTTAATTCAAACATGAATTTTATCAAAAAGAAGCACATTTAGTGAAAACTTGTCTATCTTTATGTAAAATGTCAAATTAATTTGCTAGAAATTTGACGCTAATTACAGTGACAAGCGCTCGCATAATAAAAAAACAAATGGCAATGTCCACTCGCAACAAAAACGCATACGTTTTGGAAAATTGAACGGTCAAGAATACACACGTTCGTATTTTTAAAGAATGCGTATGCGCATTCAAAAATGCACTTGTCAAGAATAGGTCCCCCGCATTCATATCCTGGATACACATATCTGTAACAATTTATATTTTACTGCCATTGTTAACTTGGTAAAATAAAAACCTTATTATGGATTGTTACGATGCTAGCGGTAATGCTAACCTTTCATCAGTGTGACGGATACACATCTTGCATCGAAATTGTCACAGGGCTTAGTTACCTAAATTAGCAGCCCCAATTCCAAATTGAAGGAAATTTGATCAGGGGACCTATTCTTGATAAGCGCATTTTTGAATGCGCATACGCATTCGTTATAAATGCGACCGTGTGTATTCTTGACCGTAAAAACACGTGGACAAGAGTCAATATAATCTAATGTATATTACTACTAATCCGGTAATTTTGCCGGAACAGAGGACGGCGGATATTCTGTCTTGATATGTACCTTTTGGCGGATTATCCATGACAAGAATTGTCGCCGTCCGCCGTCCCGGCAAATTTACCGGATTAGTAGTAATACATTAGATTATATTGACTACTTATATTGATTGCCGCTTCGTGGACAAACCAGAATATAACCTAAGGTATTACTACCAATCCGGTAAATCTGCCGGGACGGCGGACGGCAAAAATTCTTTTCGTGGACAAGCCACCTTAGTCATTTATTTTACGGATGTTGACAGATTGAATTATGGCATTTTACGTAAGCGATAACCCAAGGTAAATTTTCGACCGCGCATTGGTTATAATATAATATTTCTCTTCCCGTTTCGTGTAAACTTTTTAGCGGTTCTATATTCATTTGTTGACGTAACAAGTCGTTCAAATGTAAATTCAATCGGTTTAACAAAAATGTTCCAAAAAACAAACAAACCCGATGAGTAATGTTCAGTTAGTATCTCTCACAATCTGAAATAAATAATAATAAATATAAAAATTGTTCATGTCTCTGTACTTGTATTTTAGGAATCGACAAGAAACAAAAATATCTGGAAGGAGAATTGTCAATATAAATTATCTTTTTCAACAAATTTTTGCGTTGGGAGATCATTCCCCGTTTTCGTGTAACATAACTAACATGGAAATTAATCGAGAAAATCGTATTGGTTTGATAAGTGAAATTATTTTACAATGTAAAATGTGCAACAAACAGAGTTCTATTTCAACAGATTCTGTTGAAAATGATACACTGGAAACAAATATAGCTCCAGTTTTGGGAATAGTTTCTATAGGGAACGGGTACTCCCAAATGCCCGAATTACATGCTGCTCTAGATTTACCAACTATGACACCATATGTGTGTAATAAATGTCTTGATGAAATTTCCGGAATTATTCATGAGACCGCATGGAAAACTATGGAATTGGCAGGGCAAGAGGAAGCTCGTCTTGCAAAAGAAGTCGGCGAAGTGGATGCAAACGATATGCCGTTAATTACAGTCATTGCAGATGGCGCATGGTGTAAGCGTTCCTATAAAGTTAATTACAATTCTTTATCAGGTGTCGTAAGTATTGCATTTTTTTATTATGGGACTAGTATTAAGTTATATATATTTGATTAAAGGGTTGTATAGTAGGATGTAGAACGGGGAAGCTCCTATACTTAGGAATTAGGAATAAATATTGTGTGATGTGTGCCAGAGCAGCAATAAATGCGGCAACAGTGACGCCACATAAATGCTACAAAAATTGGGATGCCACTTCGACATCTATGGAAGCAGACATCATAGTTGAAGGTTTCAGGAAATCCATTGAACTGGATGGTGTTATTTTTAACAAAATTGTTGGTGATGGTGACAGTAGTGTAACCAGAAAACTTCTGGAAGCTAAACCTTACGGAAATAGATTAGTGCAAAAAATTGAATGCAAAAATCATTTTTTGCGGAATTTTTGTAATAAATTGAAAGAAATTACGAAAAAAAGGTATAGTTCCAAAAACTGTTTGGTTCCTTTGGATTTACGAAAACAAGTAGATGTCAATATTAAAAGATTGCGAATCGCTGTTGTACAAGCAGTGAAATACCGAAAAGAACAAAACGTTTCTATCCCGGAACGAGTAGAAGCGTTGAAAGTAGATCTCTTGAATGGACCGAGCCATGTTTTCGATGAACATGTGAAGTGTTTTGAGCCGGAATACTTTTGTCAAAAACTTTATCAATATAGTACAATAATTCAACAAATGAAAGAATACGGTTTATATGATGACATATTATTTTGTATACACCGACTGGTGCACAATGCTCCAAGTTTATTACTGGATATGAGTAATACTTCTGCAGAATTATACAATTCAATTTTATGTAAATTTGTTGGAGGAAAGCGAATAAACTTTGTCACAAGAGGTTCGTATACACTTAGATGTGAAGCTGCAGCTGTATCTTACAATTGTGGAAGTGAATATTACCGGATTATTTCAAAACGTGCGCTACGGAAAAACATTGGGTGTCACACAAACACTTATATGTTGCAACTGAAACAGAGAAGAGTTAGACGAAGATAATTAATTTAGAAATCTAAGAAAATAACCAAAGCAATAGCCCCTGCAGACGATGATTACGGAAATACAAATGAAAAAGTGCCAGATTTATTAGAATCAGTTTATAATGCAAAATCAGAATCTTTTCTAAGCGAGTTAAATTAATCAATCATTGAAGTGAAATGCCCATTCAGTTGTCAAAAATTAACAATTGAAGAAGGCATTTTACAAAAGAAAATTAAATTTGCTAATTTTCGTGACGGCGCATTAAAATTATATGGTAACCACCAATATATGTATCAAATACAAGGGCAATTAGAAATTACAAATCGACATTTTTGGTATTTCGTAATTTGGACTCCTCAATAAATGCTGTTTCAAAAGGTATAATTTTTGTTGTAACATACTAAGAGCCGATCTCTGCACTTCTTACAGATAAAAAGAGATACTGAAATGTGGAAAAATAAAATGGAAAACAAACTGGTCAACTTCTATAAATTTTGTCTGCTTCCAGAAATCATAGACCCACGAATTTCGAGAGGTTTACCACTGAGAGTACCCAATTGGCAGTCGTAACAATTGTGTGTGTATGATATGATTACAAACAAATCGTTTTTGATTGCAGTGAATCCCTCGAGCAGCCTCGATAACCAAATATGAACAGAACAGATCCAGTGAGCAACCTTTAGGCTGTGTTCGTAAAGTCTCCTGACACCACTACTCCCCTGTTCGTTCGTAAAATCGAGGGAAATGTAAGCGACGTTACGAACGTGCCAGATAATTACCTATCAGTTATTTTTGTTCCCGCAGTCAACAGTGTGGGAACATACGGAAGACTGGCGAAAGCTGTCAAAATCCTCGTAACCCATTTGTATAGTGTAGCTGTATATATGTTTGAAAATGTGAAAAAATGTTAGCAGTGGAATATAACTGCATGTATGGATGAAGTAATGAGAGACGCGAATGGAAATATCTAGAAGAACGGATTAACATCTTGCCGTCACTATAACTTTCTTAGTATTTTTTTTTCGTATTTCTTTTTATGAAAATATTATTTTTAACAAGGTAAAACTATTTGTATTAAAATGTGTAATCGGAGTATTCGGTGACAAACTAACAAGTAGAGGTTAGTTTCCTATTTGTTTCCCTTTATGCGTTCGTTCAAATTTTAGAAAAGGAAACGAATTGTTTACCTTGTGTTTACTTTACCCAACCTTTTCACCAAATTTGACGAACGCACTCTTAGGTCCGATCTTACCACCTCCTGATAAATGTAACCGTCGGTTAATATCCTAGGAAACTATTATCAGCACAAAAGTTTCCAAGGATATTAACCGACGGTTATATTTATCTGGAGGTGGTAAGATTGGGCCTTAGTGTGGCTAAAAATAGTATGTTTCTAAAATGTGACACTTAAAAAATTGTCATAATTTGGAACTGTTGGAGAAATTAGACAAAATTTGAATAGATTCCGATAAGTTTCCATAAAATGTATCGCTTGATATTCAGACAAAATTTTCTGTGGCGTAATATTTCGAAAAAAGATTTTTGATTTGCTCAAGACGTGAAGCAATAAATGGACATTTAAGGCCGAATCATACTATAGGTCCGGTCACGGTCAGATCGCGGTCTGATCACGGTCTAGTCAAATATTAGAACATGCATTTTGTATTGAAGTATTCACATTATGAGGCACGGTCAAGGCACGCTCCAGTCAAATGACCGCGATCTTTCTGGCGATGAATATTTGAGCGAACCGAGACCGTGCCGTCTAAGCAAAAACCGCAAGTCTGGACGGGTTACGATCACAGTTAAATCAAATCCCTCATGTGCGACAGTGAAATTGTTACGCAGTTCGCAGGAATGGATGAACAACTAATTGAACTAGTTCGAGGGCACGATGAGCTCTATAATTTTGCAAATAAGAGATATTCGGACAATGTCCATAAGAACAAGTTGTGGAAGCAATTTGGTGAAATAATAAAGAAAGGTAGGTAGCAAAATATTTATTATACCTATTGAAAATAGTTTCTAATATTAAAACACATAGGTACTAGAAAATATAATAAAGGTTAAATCAATATGTTCAAATCCTGTTCGTTTGCCATGGAACTGTTCCTGCCTCAGAATTAAAGTAGGCTTTAAACACTTCTCTCACGTCAAATACGGTCTGTAGAGCATTTCCTCCTTGTGGAGGCAAGGGTCTTAAAATGCATTCTCCTGGTGGATCTTCTTCTAGTTCCAATGATATGCTATTGTCTCGCAGAAAATTATGGAGAATGCAAGTTGTTAAAATTATGTTTTCGACATTGCCTGGTTGGGAGTTTAATTGTCTGAAGTATAAGCGGAACTTTTGAGTCAATATTCCGAACGCATTTTCCACAATTCGCTGCGCACGACAGAGGCGATAATTGAAAATTTCTTTTTCAACATTACAACTTGCTTGAGAATCAGGATATGGCCTCATTAGATTTGGTTTCAGTGGAAATGCTGAATCTCCGATAATAACATATGGCGCAAGTGAGTCTGTGTCAGGTAGTGTTTTAGGTTCCGTAATGTCTAGCTTTCCATTTGCTAAACCTCGACCTAACTTAGAATTGGCGAAAATACCTCCATCGCTATTCTTACCGTAAGAACCAATGTCTACTGCAATGAACTTATAATTCGCGTCTACCAAGGCCAATAAGACGACAGAAAATGTTTTTTTATAATTGAAATAATTTGACCCGCTGTTGTTAGGTGCTACGATTGCAACGTGTTTACCGTCTAAAGCACCAATGCAATTAGGAAAATTCCATAAATTCCAGAATTGTGTTGCAATTTCTTTCCAATGTGCTTCCGCTGGAGTTGGTATCCATTCCGACAGCATAGTTTTTATAATTGCTGAACACACTTCTCCAACTATTTGCTGCACTGTCGAATGGCCAAGACGATAACTAAATGCAATTGTTCTGAAAGAATCTCCAGTGGCCAGGAACCTACAATATAAAAAATATTAAACGTATTTTGTTTATTCTTTTAATATTCTTATGTTTGATAAATACTACCAAGTATTTTTACAGATCCTGACTATTGTAAGAAAAGGTGGGAATCTTTGCGTTCTCAGTTCCGCAAAATTTGTCGCATCCGAAAAACCACTACAGGCCAGGCAGCAAAAAATATATAAAAATGGAAGTTTGAAGAAGAATTGGCTTTTTTACTGCCCTAAATGAAGGACAAACCACGAGTAACGTCAATGGACTTATCAAGTGATGAATCCCAAGAAAGTGCAGCAGAAGACGGGGCTGTTGAAAATACTCGAGCTTCTGAATTAGATAACTCAGAAGAAACTCCTTCATGTTCTCTGCAGGAAGCAATACCTATTCCTAAATCTTCGTTGAAAAGAAACTACCCGAGGCAAGGAGCAGCCTCAGGAAAAAAGAAGACTGTCCCGGTTCCCGAAACAGCGAGCTCCACCTTGATGAAATATATATTAGACCAGAAGACAAGGGAGCAGGTTCAACCAAAGCATGCATTAGATTTTTTTTTTATGGGATTAAAGAGTCAGTAAAGGCTTTTTCTCCCCAGGATCAACATCTGGCTAAGAAGAAGATTTTCGAGATTGTATCCGAAATCGAAGGCAAATATTTAAATATTCCAAACAACTCTCAAAGTAGTCAGCACTATCCTTATTTTGCACCTCAGCCACATCATAGCGTTTCGTTTATCCCTTCAGGCCCTTCTTCCTCACAGTCAGCGACCAGTTCGTCCTGTGCATCCTATTTGCACACTTTTTCAGCACAATATGATGATCATCACCAGCAGGAGACCATTCAAACGCAGGTTTACAATAGCAATGAGTGAGTGTAGTTTTGTAACAATGTTAAAATGTGTTTGTGTTTATATATTTACTTACCTTAAACACACCGCCAACTTCTCGACAGGAAAAATGGCTTCTCGAAATGTTGTATTGCTTTTTGTAATATCAAGTTTAATCTTATCTAATATAATTCGGAAATGTTTCTTGGACATCCGAAAATATTGAAAAAAATTTGTTTCGTAATCCAAAAGCCTTTTGAATAACGTGAAAAACTCTCCATCTCTTTTTCGGTTCACGTTTAAGGGATGAACCCAAAAGTTCCTACGCCATTTTCTTCGCTGAGATTGACTATTTTCTTCTTCTTCATCCAAAATGCACGCCATTATGGTTAAGTCCTTTGTGGCAAACTTGGAAAACATATTGTTCCGTGCATTGTTTGAACGAGACCGATTGAGACTGATGCTTGACCGCGGTAGTGTGAATGGTCCGTCAAAAAACCTGACCGTGATCAGACCGAGATCTGATCGTGACCGGACCTACAGTATGGATCGGCCTTTAGTACTTAGCTCTTACATGTGGTTAACTAATTCATTTACTGTCGCCGAAGAAGTATTCTTCGTCGTGCTGTATGTGCAACAACCTTTATAACTACGGCTTTTAGTAAAAACCGAATCGAAAGGTAAGAATTTTTAGGCTAAGTTGAAGGCAATCAAAATTTGACAATCTCAAACTATCGTAAACAAAAAATGTCGGGCCAATCAAATTTAGTCGTAGACATAGCCGATTCATCTGCCCATCTGGATGCGCAGTCTTTACCTCCATTTGAGAGTTTGCCTTTTGTGTATTCTGTGGTATAAGATTGTCAACATTATATTTAAATTACTTGTTATTTATTGTTTAAATTAATACAGGTATGGGTTACGTATCTGTTATTATAAATCCATACGTCTAATTCCAAAGCAGTTTGCCGTACATTAGGTGCTTATCTTCGAATAAAAAATATTTCTGGGTCTATGCATTGACGCAACTCCACTCCTAGCGTGATATCACAAAATTGTATTTATGAAATATTTCTATCTCGCTTCTCGTCGCATTTTGGTCGGTCAAGACCACGCCCTCCAGTGTTCCTCACCCCTTACCGTCGCCCCACAGGAGAAACTTTAAAGAAAGTCGCGCACCCCCTTAAATTGTGTGGGATCCAACTACTGCAAAGCTTTCGTACGTTCAAATGATCATGCAAAATCTGGTGTATTGCTTTCATGTCAATGGGTAAGGATGCTTGAATCTCACGGTATATCACATGTCGATCTCGCTCAAGCATTTCACGCACAGCATCGACATTAGTGGCAACAACAGATGTTGATGGACGACCTTCACGAAATTCGTCACTGAGAGAGGTAGGTCCACGCCGGAATTCGGCAAACCAATTATAAACACTGCTCTTTGATGGTGCTTCATCTTCAAAAGCCAAATGAAGCCGATCCAGGCATTGCTTCGGCGTTAAACCACATTTGAAATCGTAAAAAATCATGACACGAAAATTTTCACGCGAGATTTCCATGTTTACACAAAATTACTTTTTCTCAAATGCGCTACAAACAAAACTAGTTCACGTGGATAGGAACTGTTAATAGAATTATAGGCGAAAAACGTCAAATTTTTCAAATATGACAGTTGATAAACGCTAACAATTCTAGACCTCCTAGATTCCAGAAAATTTTCCAGCAATCCACGTATTATGAATTATTATTATTATGTATTTGAATATGGACCGACGGTGACGTCACAACAGCGGTCGGAGCGGGCTTACATTGCGGTATAGGGATCCACCAATCCTAAAGTGTTTCTTTGAAAATAACCATTAAATTAACGCAACCTAAATATGGCGTCGAAGTGTCATTTGCTGTCAAAGATAAGAAGTCGGGTGGTTATGTGTGTTAGTTGTTTATTTCAGAAATAAGTAAAAAGAGAATCATGCTTAGGAATTAGGAATTAGAAAAGAAATACGCTAACCACTTCGATGACGTCTTACCGCTTCATCAGCCGCATTAGATTAATGAATAAATTGTGAAATTATACTTTGTGCAAGTGGCTACATTTGCATCTTATGAAGAAATACATCATTTACAAATGCTATTATTTCAGTTTTGTGGGTTTACTGCCATGAAAGACAGAAATTACAAGGAAAGTGAATTTTGAACGAAAGAAGCGATTCAGTTTGTGACAGCTGATCAAATTGACCAATTTTTTTGCCGAAATTCGATTATTTCTCGCTCGTTACGATTTTAATTACTTTAAGATATTTTGCCAAGTATGTAATATTATATTTAACTTTAAATTCAAAAATTAGCGCCTTTTCCAAACGTGACCAACTACCAGTTGGGATTCCGTTCCCCTTTAACAATTGCAAATTGCAGTTGTATGTGTGTGAAATATTCGTGTTTAGCCTTAATTTTATTTTGCAGATGGTTCATACGGTCCAATAGAATGTTCCTAGCCAAACTTCACCAACTCGAATTGTATGTAAAGTTTGTCATGGCATTGCAAGCAATTTTTATGCTGCTGCATGTTCTCTTAATACTCATTACAAAGTAGCCAGGTGCAGAAGGGATGCTCAAGATTCTCAAATATGAACTTCTTCAGTGGTTGAAAATGAGCTGAAAGTAAAATGATTGGATTTGTTCATATAATTAGATAAATTAACCCATTTATGCAATTTTCATAAACACATTCTTTTGTTACAGATGTTTTAGATATTGTTGCTTTACTTTCTGGAAGTAGTGCGTTTTCGCCAACAAATTATATATCTAAAGAATAATTACTGTTTCATATTCGTTTATTAGTTATTGGTGGATAATGAAAGCACGTTGTAAATTCGTTTATGAAAAAAATAATGGTTGTTGAAAACTGGAATAAACTGAATAATTATGTAAAACTACGATGGAAAATATGACAGGCGAGTAGACCAGAGTATTCGTCTGTACGTTGGTATGTGCAGGAAAGCTTAAGGTCAACATGCAAAAGCGATAGCTGGAATACTGGGAAGAAAACGCCAATGTGCGAGAGAGAACGGTGCTTAATCCTTCAGCAGACATAATATAAATTATTTCTTACATTTGTGTGCCCGGTTGAATGCGCCATCTTATTGCTTTATAATCATATCGTTTGTAAAAGTAATATTTGTGAACGCACAAAAAACTTAACTAATAATGTATTAGGATCTCCATGTTTTTTCATTTCGATTAAATATGAAGGTACATTGGCCCGCATACACAAGATATATTTGGTTGATGTTATATGTGCATGCACAACGCATTTGAAAACTGGTTTGGATGATTGGTCAGTGTATACTGCGTACAATGTCCTAATTAATAATTGCGGATGATTTGAATGCAGTAAAGAAAAAAAATTTCTATTTCGTAATTAATTTGCAACTTCCTTTTGAATACTTAATGTAACTATTGTTAGTTGGAGATTATAGATCACCTGCCACGACAAACTACTGACGTTTATAATTAACCGATTTATTTGTTGAATGCTCCTAGTATGTTTATAAATCGATTGAAATCGATTCGCTCCGATTATAATTAATCGATTTGTTTGTTGTATGCCCCTACTGTCGAAAATATCAAATTGACATGTAAGATTTGATTTATTATACCTGGTGATCAATACTATTCATAATCAAAGGAGGCTGTGATTGGTGCTATTTTATGCTGTGTGGTTGGATACGATGAGAAATAAATAATAAGTTGACAGTTGTCATATTTGAGGTTATGTTCGTGATTTATACAATCTTTATTTTGTTATTTTATTTCGTATGGAAACTGGTATAAACTTTTTTTTAGAATATTAGAAGGGGTTCCATAAGACAAATCCGTTTATTATCAATCATTAAAAAAAAAAATAAATGTCTCAATTGTGACACTCAACATTTTTAATTTCAAACTAAGCCTGTGTTGCCAACTTTTTGGAAAATATCTCAGCTTGCTTTAATTATAAATTCCGCTGATCCCATCGTACTTCCTTAAAAGGAACACCTGCAACACTGCAATAAAACAAACATAGTTACCGCCGCCGATGTTTTGTCTATTCTTAAACAAATAGCCGTTAGTGGGCGTGTTACCTCTTAGAACGCAGGCTCTATTTTAATCTCTTATACTCTGTCATGAACAGGTGTCGCCCGTGATTATGAAGATGTACTTAGTAAAAGTCGTTTTTATTACTGGAATATTTTATATTTGCGGCAATACACACATTTTTCAAAAGCAAATACAATAACACTGACAAAAAGCCCAACAGTTAACGAAATGAAAGCAAAACTGAAATGCGTTAATTTTAAGATTTCAATCTCTCGCTTCTTCGAAACTTTTAGTACCATCTTTCTGTTATGTGATTCTATGAATTCTATCACACCATTTGACAGTAATTGTAACAAAATTTCATTCATTTTATTCACGTACAGCGCTTTTCCTTTGATATTGAACGTCCTTAGCGTTGGAATCAAACGTTGTTGCATGATGTGATAGATCTCCTGCACCTCATCATCTACAGAATTTAGTTCATACACTGAGCTGAAAGGAATAACGTGAGCCAATGTAGTTTCTCTTTTGCGCAAAGACTTTATGACTTCTGGTTTCTTTGTTAGAACAACCGGACCTTTAATATTCCCGAGTTCTTCGTTCAATGTATATTCGAAATGCTCGTCTAACATTACCCCCAAATCAGTCTGAGTTAGCTCTGCAATTGTATTTATTTGTTTGCTGTATGCAGGGATTACTAAAACGCTGGTCAAATTGCTATTAAAAGCGATGATAAGTATGAAGCAGAGGTACACCCATAAAATGAAAATAAGCCTAGTGCGAGGGATGATCCGATTAAGGAAAACCGGTGAACTCAACAGAATTCTTGTCATAAGGAAAAACACGTCAGCAAAAGAAATATTCTTTTCAAAATACCGGTTCATTATTATACATAGCGTTAAAGTTGCTAAGAACGATGTTAATATCAACAACCAAGTCATGCCAGTGAAGATCCTAAGGATACTCTGAGAGTGAGGAAGTGGTGTGCTTTTCGGTACCAGAATGACCACATCATCCATCTTGTAAGGGTACAAATGATTTGTGGAGTTGTAATTTACATTACTCATTACACTGCTACAAAACCGGAAATCCGTGTCAGGATATATAAGTGTGTCAGTAAAGTTAACTGTGGCATTCATTCTTTCAAGTGTGGCAAGCAAAACCGATATATCTGTACCAAAAGCACGTCCGTCTTTGAATTCACTTCTTATCGGGTTTATGCACAACGTTATGTTCAGCGAATGGCCTTGCATGTTCTTCAGTTTATCAGGAAAATAATTGTCAAGTTCAGAGTACCTCATGACCTTTTCTTGAAGGGCAAATGGATTGAATGATGTTATTCCAACATGTTGGCCGTTATAGTATATTATAACGAAATTTAAAACACTAGCTTTCCATAACTTATTTAGTGTGCTTTTCATGCGCAGTACGCCAAGGATTTGGGTGCAAATAATAAATACAATACATCTTTCAGCATCCCACATTCTTCTTCGCATTGCTTGGTTTAATGTTACATTTAAAGTTGGCAGGTCTTCAACGAAATATACCAGCGATTTGGCATTCAAGTTGTTAGTTTCGAAATCAGTAGACAATACAACAAGAGAATTATTAACGGATTTGTGTTTTAAAAAGTAACTTGCCATATCCATTGAAACACTTGCCTTTGTACTTATTACGTAACCAGGGATGTCGCTGGCCAAGCACGTTTCTGCTCTCAGAAAATACTCTGTAAATTTTTTTGTCATAGCAGACTCATTAGAGTATACTATTATTTTACTTTGAATTAATACGTTACATACATGTACACAAATTAACAAATTCAACTTGTGCATATTAACTGCGTTGCAGTTAACGATTGACTAGTTGTTTTGATGTAGGAGTGAATTGAATATATTTAATGACACCAAAATGGAAGGGCATGTTTACGTTTCATAAAAATGTGTGTGTAGCACTTGATGTGTTTAGGAATCGATTTAATACTATTGCACACAAAAATTTTATTAGATATAATAAACAAACGCCGAGTTTCTCAAAAAAAAAATGTTCGAATGTTCGGAGTTTAGAATAAAAAGTAGAGAAAAAAAAATAAATAAAGCATATTTCTCGGTTAGCAAATCTATTTGATGATATGTGTAAGTAATGAACTGTAGAAAACTAATCCGCATGATTTGCTTCTGCTCTAGCTGCTTCACCATCGTATTTTCAATATTATCGCTCGACGTGGTATGGTGTTCCAGAGACCGAGCAGACTATAAAACTTCTCATCGAGAATTCGTTAGCAACACACGGTGCACCTCACACAGTTGGGGTTTTCTATGCTAAACCGAAATCATGTGAACAACAGCAAACCAGAAACAAGATATTGACAGATTCGACCACCTGTTTCTAAGAAAAAAGAAAGTCATTCTTGTTTATATTGCAAGAAACAGACACATTATAGCAAATTGTCGAAAACGTATCGCTGCAGAGCAAAAGAACACTGCAACCGCAAAATGCAAGTGGTTCTAAATCCGATTCTAGCTTAAAGAAAAGCAACAAATCAAGTTCGTTCTTTGCTGTTGGCATGGCAGCTACCACAGGTATCTGGATATTGGACTCCGGAACAACGCATCACATATCGGCGAACTAGCAACATTTCGGTGCATTCGAAGTTCTCGATTCCTGGTGCGTCCCTGATGCTCTCTCACCAATTCCTCTCCATTCGACAGGCTGCTCAACGGGACAACGACATCACCTTTGCCAATACTGGTGTCTGCGTTCGAAATAATGATGAAATCGTCGCCACAGGCAAACTCATCCATTCTGACCTGAATGTATGTTAGCATACGTCCACTCTAGGAAGTGGCGTCCTCTAGTTACTTTGTAGTGAAGCAGTTAAAACCATGGCCGCGCTTGCGCATCGGAACACCGACGCGCAGCAGTGTTCCTTAGACGGTTAAGGTGTGTCCACGTATTACGAATCTCCTGTACAGCATATAGTAATAAATGATTATGGTTACCTCAACGTGCTTTTATTACATGGCGCAGTCATCCGAACAAGTTTAAAAACGACGCCTGTTAATAAGTACCCAAGACAAGAGATTGCAAGAATAATTAAGCAAGTATAGCAATGCAGCCCACGCAGTCTACGTCTACGACTATGTCTACAAACCTCAACTTGAAACCGCCAACCCCACTATATCGTTCGACGGAAACATATCAGAAAATAGGACTAAATGGTTCAAGAAGTTTCAAATGTATATGCAAGCCACGGAAAGTAGTAATAAAAGCGACGCCGTGAAGGTGGCCATTTTGTTGCACGCAATTGGGGAAGACGCTCAACATAAGTTTGATACATTCGAACTCGCCGAGCAGCAGCAACAAAATTATGATACAGTAGTTAACGTCAAGGATTTTTGCGTACCTAAAAAGAATAAAAGTGACGAGCAACATGAGCGATGCCAGAAAAGAAGAATTTATAAAAGAAACCGCAAATGATGCAGAATTACAAACTGTATTAACATTAATCCAAGCAGGTTGGCCTAACAATCTTCAAAAGTTCCGGATTGTGCAAAAGCATATCATAACTACCATCATGATCTTTTTGAATACAACGGTTTACTATATAAAAGTGATTGCGTAATAGTTCCTAAGAAATTGCGGAAGGTTATCATCGACAAACTACATTTCAATCATTTGGGCATAGATAAAACCAAGGGTAGAGCGCGCGAACTAGTGTTCTGGCCTGGTATGTCGAAACAAATTGAGGAAACTATAAACACTTGTAAAACATGTTTAAAATTTCAGCAGAAAAATACAAAAGAAACGCTTCAACCGAGTGAAATTCCTAGTAAGCCTTGGGAAACTGTTGGGACTGACCTTTTCAAACTAATGGGTAAAACGTATTTGTTAGTAACTGATTATTTCTCAAAATATGTAGAAGTCATTAGCCTAAAAGACGAAACAGCTATTACTACTATTAAAGCATTAAAATCTTGTTTTGTCAGGTGGGGCATACCCAATATAATCAGATCAGATAATGGTCCTCAGTTCAGTTGTAGAGAATTTAAAATGTTTGAAAATGCATGGTACTTTAAGCATGTTACTTCTAGCCCGCGATACCCGCAAAGTAATGGTATGGTTGAGAGACAAATACAGACCACTAAACGAACTATTAAAAAAGCCTACTATTGTAAAAAAGACCCATACCTAGCTTTGTTAGAACTAATGAATACGCCAATATCACGGGACATTGAATCGCCAAATAAAATTATTTTCGGAAGTAATGTAAGAGGAGTCGTTCCTGATTTTTTGGAAAAACGTAATACAAAATGTACTGAGATCAAACAAAGATTGCTTAAACGTCAAAAGAATCAGAAGCGATTTCACGATCGGCGAGCCAGAGACATACCAGAATTAAATATGGATCAGAACGTTAGAGTACAAAATGAATACGGAACCTGGGACCTTGCAAAAATAATTGATAAAAATCCTAATGGTCGGGCATATACAATTAAAACAGAAAATGACGGGACTCTGACTCGCAATCGCCATCACCTGCGCAGGGATTCCCCTGAATATTTAAATGTTGAATCTGAAGTTATGTATGATGATGCAATCGAAGAGCCCGGAAACATAACTATTACTAGCGCAGGCCCTTCGACTGCAACACAGACAAGTTTTCTGTCAGAAAATGTAACTAATAGTAATAAGAACCAAATCACAACTAGGAGTGGTAGGATTATTAAGAAACCTAGGCATTTAGAAAATTTTGTAACAGAATAGTACTGTTGTTTTATTATTAAAAAAAAAAAAAGGAGATGACATGAATGTATGTTAGCATACGTCCACTCTAGGAAGTGGCGTCCTCTAGTTACTTTGTAGTGAAGCAGTTAAGACCATGGCCGCGCTTGCGCATCGGAACACCGACGCGCAGCAGTGTTCCTTAGACGGTTAAGGTGTGTACACGTATTACGAATCTCCTGTACAGCATATAGTAATAAATGATTATGGTTACCTCGACGTGCTTTTATTACACATTCAGAGTATGTCATGGACATACGAGTTATTGTTCCAGATAAACAAATAGAAATAAATTTAGCTACCACAGAAGAAATACTGCAGGGTCGCACGAGCGACTCGGTCGTCAAGACAACCGTCATGACGCGACGTGCTCTCTCGTTTCGATATTACAGTTTATGTGTTCGGATGCCACTCGCATATTCTTGATAAAACATAAATCAGAAATGGCAGAAACTTTGAAAACGTTTCTGAAGGAGTGTGATACTGCTGGTCATAGGGTAAAGCGTTTCGTTCTGACGGTTGCGGTGAATTCGATTATACCTCAATAATGAAAATCAAATTTCGTCTTACATGCCGCGTGTGTAGCTTGTTCGATGCTTTCGGTCAGCAAGCTACCTAAATAATTTTGGGCTCGTGCTTGCGACACTGCTACATAATACGATAATTTAGATAAATTTCTTTTTTATATAAATGAAAAATAAAAAAAATTCAATTCAAATAAAAACATATTATCAGTATTGCACTGTGCCGTAACGTAAATATTCCTGTGTAAGAACTCCGAATAAATTATTTATAAACATCTCTCAAAATTTAGTGTTACCTACCAACCTTACTTCTCAATAGCGAAAGTTCCCGTTTCCACCACAAATTTCTCACCAAACCAACAAAGTAAAAAATATAATATATAATTTCTTTAACATATTCATTCCGCAATTGTTGTTTAAATTAAAACTACATTTTTCGGCACATATTAAGAGCAAACGCTCAAACTATTTGACAAGAGTCTGCATACAACATAAACGTCAAGCGACATTTTATGAACAGTGACGTCATAATGAATGAGCAGCCGTTCGACACGACGTGATTTATATTTGAATATTTTCGATTTTACTTATTAATTTAAGATAATAAATAGAAACAGCGTACAAATTTAGTGCTTTCGCGTGTGTTATTGACTATACTCTCGATTAGAGAGCTTTAACTAATAAGTTTATATTATTATCATGTACCCTATTGCTATGAAATCGTGTCAAGTTCAATTATTGAAGACCATATTGCCCTGAACGTAGCTCAGATGCCCCCTGATGGTGGTTCTTTGTTATAATGAGGAAGAGGTACCAGGTAAGTTCGGTGTGTAGGAGGACAGTTGATAGTGGAAGGTGCTACCTGGTACACCTCGAGCAAGAAGTGCTGGGGGAAAATAAAGTGAGGTCGTAAGAAGAGGTTTGCGTTTCACTTTTCGGCTCGGCTCCCCTACAGCCCCTAAAGAGGTAGGTAAGTGCCAAGTCTCAGTCGATACTGAGCTAAGCTAGCGCCACTTCAGAGAGGGAAATGTTGCAAATATTCCATTTTCAGCCGACCTCTATACAACATGACAAGAGAGTAGATTCTTCTTCTTTCTAAGAATATTGACTCATAGATTTTAAGACGCAAACAAAAGAGCTGTGAGTTAATTAGTCACAACCCTAGTTTAGTTCTGTCCGTACGTACTTATTGTAAATACTAGTAGTGTTGAAATAAAATCATAGCAAGCACAGTGTATCACCGCATCCTTTTGATTAATTCAATATCAACATCATCTACAAGAGACTTCAGAGACTAAAATTAGTTCAAATCTGATCCCTGAAGTTGAACCAATCAAGCAGGAAACAGCGAACGGTTGCGTTATCATCTACGGAAGCAGATTACATTGGTTTAATCGATGCAACTAAGGAAGCCATTTATCTGAACGAGTTCTTAAAAGAGCCAGGTTTCTCCAGGCTGACCAATATGATTCTCTTCAACGACAATCAGTGCGCCGGGAAGCTTGCGCAAAATCCTGTATTTTACATTCGATCCAAGCATTTCAATATAAAATATTTTATCGACTGGCTTTAGCATCACATCCCATTGACCTTAGATATCGACCGACGGAAGAAATGGTCACCGATATCCTCACCAAGGCCTTGCCAAATCCAAAGCGTGGATCAAGGACTGGGACCGGGCTGATTCTTCTATACAACATGACAACAAAGTAGATTCTGCTTCGTTCTAACATCATTAACTCATTGGTTTTAAGACGCAAGGAAAAGAGCTGTTAGTTAGTTAGTCACAACCCTAGTTTGGTTTTGTTCGTACGTTCTTATTGTAAATAAGAGTACTTTTGAAATAAAACCATAGCGATCACAGTGTATCACTGCATCCTTTTGATTAACTCAATATCCCCAACAGATATGATCCTCAAATACGGATACCCGAGGGGGCGCGTAACAATATGCAACATTTTGGTGCAGGCGGGACCCCTTTGGGTTATTTCGTGATCTCGGCAAGGCTTTCGACTGGCTCAACCATGATATTTTGATTAGCAAATTATGCTCCAGGTGTCGCTCTAGATTGGGTAGACTCACATCTTCGTGATCGTTCACAATATGTTAGTTTGCAATACTCCAATCAGTCTTTTCAGTGTGAAAGTGATTGTCATTTAAGAACTATTTCTATAGGGGTGCTTCAAGGTTCTATTACACTGATAAACAGTGATTTTGTTAAACAAAATCGAGTCGTTTTTTTAAACACTACTACCTACCCGCATATAAACGTCATTCTTAGTTTTGTTCATCACCCTCAGTATCGACTGAGTCTTGGTACTTACCTACCTCTTTAGGGGCTGTAGGGGAGTCGAGCCGAAAAGTGAAACGCAAACCTCTTCTTACGAACTCACTTTATTTTCCCTCAGCACTTCTTGCTGGAGGTGTCCCAGGTAGCACCTTCCACTATCAAGTGTCCTCCTACATACCGAGCTTACCTGGTACATCTTCCTCATTATAACAAAGAGCCACCTTCAGGGGGCATCTGAGCTACGTTCACGGCAATATGGTCTTCAATAATTGAACTTGACACGATTTCATAGCAATAGGGTACATGATAATAATATAAACTTATTAGTTAAAGCTCTCTGATCGAGAGTATAGTCAATAACACACGCGAAAGCACTAAATTTGTACGCTGTTTCTATTTATTATCTTAAATTAATAAGTAAAATCGAAAATATTCAAATATAAATCACGTCGTTTCGAACGGCTGCTCATTCATTATGACGTCATTGTTCATAAAATGTTGCTTGACGTTTATGTTGTATGCAGACTCTTGTCAAATAGTTTGAATGTTTGCTCTTAATATGTGTAATATTATGTATAATTGCAGAGTGAATATCTTAAAGAAATTATATATTATATTTTTTACTTTGTTGGTTTGGTGAGAAATTTGTGGTGGAAACGGGAACTTTCGCTATTGACAAGTAAGGTTGGTAGGTAACACTAAATTTTGTGAGATGTTTATAAATAATTTATTCGGAGTTCTTAAACAGGAATATTTACGTTAAGGTACAGTGCAATACTGATAATATGTTTTTATTTTAATTCAATTTTTTTTATTTTTCATTTATATAAAAAAGAAATTTACCTAAATTATCGTATTTTCACCTACTTTCAAATAAAATCTTTAAAAAAAAAATGTTCATGTGGCCTATTCTGAGACGGTTGGATTGGAATTGGCGGAGGAAGAAATAATTTAAATGACCGATGAATATACATTTTAATTAATAAACGGCGAGTCGAAAATACATTCGTTAAGAAAAACACATCAACATAGTAAACTAAGTAGATTAGGCCAACATTATAACGATTCAGTTTATTACATCTTATCAGGAAACCGTAAACTGAATCAATATTATGGGATTATTGACAAAGCCCTATTTTGTAGCACATTAATTTAAAACCAATTTAATTAAGTGCTTTGTTAAACATGTCTCCGAGGTGATCTTCAGAACCTACTTACTTAACGTTGATAATACCTTTATGATTAAACTCGCGTAAGCTTGCGAAGAAAATAGTAGCGTACTTCACTGTGTTTCAATCTTTTATGAAATTCGTGATTTTTAACTAATTAAATTGCACTCGCGTTATCGACGAACAACACTAGTAGTCTTGTTACTAATTTCGAATAACAATCTATTAAACCACACACACTGGCAGCGACGAACTCAGCTTCAGTGGTTGACAGAGGAACAGACTTTTGCAGTTGAGAAGTCGCTCTAGATTGGGTAGACTCACATCTTCGTGATTGTTCACAATATGTTAGTTTGCAATACTCCAATCAGTCTTTTCAGTGTGAAAGTGATTGTCATTTAAGAACTATTTCTATAGGGGTACTTCAAGATTCTATTACACTGATAAACAGTGATTTTGTTAAACAAAATCGAGTCATTTTTTTAAACACTACTACCTACCCGTATATAACGTCATTCTTAGTTTTGTTCAATCACCCTCAGTTTCCATTAAACATCGACTAAATTGATTAGACGAATTTCAATAGCTTAGCTAAGCTTAGTTGCCGAAATACGTATCTACGGATATAAAAATTATTGTGGGCGGAGGTTAATTTCAATTACCTCTTAAACCACAGTCTCCTTTACTATATTAGTTTTAGACAATTTTCGCTTACCGAAATGTGTTTTCGATATATTAATATTAAATTATTGAAATTTAAACGCTTTTTTGGTGATTGGTGTTTCTATACATCAGAATAAGACTCCCAGAGTGTGTGTAAACCACCACGATAACCTTTGTTACATTGTGGTCAACTTACTGTTAAAAGTTAACGTCGTAGTTTTAGACACCATTAGTTAAAAACTTATTTTAATTATTTTGGCTTTCTGGTGACAAATTTGTACAAAACATGGACTCCTAGTATTTGCTGTGGACAGTGTGTTACTTTAATAACATCGTGGGCTAAAGGATCTCGTCATATGCCATTCGCAGTTCCAATGAAGTTAACTGTTGTTGCAAAAGAACTGAGGGTGACTAATAATTTTTTTAAATGTAGATTAGTTTCAGACTAGTTGTAGATACAAAATAACCCATTCAATTTCATTTAACATTTATTAAGGTCATTTTTGTCTATCAATGTTATTGGACCTGTACTTTTCCTACTTTATACACTAATTTCTTTAACTGTGGCCATAGGGATTTACATGGGGAAAACTTTGGCTAGTGTTAACTTTTGTTCTGCCAAAGATTTTAGTAAAATTTCAGTTTTTAATAATCAATTACACAATTTATTACAAACTACACATTAGCAGAATAATTTGTGCTTTGTAAAGTGTGGTTTATACAGTCACTAAAACTAATAACTAAACATTAATAACTATCAACTAAGAAATTAAAAGGCCGTACTGATACGAAGCGGTTTATCCAACTTCACTAAAAATTAAGAATTCGTTTATTTCAATTCTTAGTGGAAAAGGCGGGATGACCGTAAATTTGACTGTACTTTCTCTCCAGTTAATATTCCCTCCACGGAATTTTCACATCTGGGTGTGCAACGAGCATGCGTAATTTTTGCTTGTATAAACGGAAACTTTAGCATAGTTTTAATTTTAGTTTTAGTTAATTTTTAGTTTTATTTTTAGTGACTGTATAAACCAAGCATTAGTTTCAATATTTTAAAATTAAAAGTTCAAATTAATAGGAGGAATAAGTATTAACAGAGTATGCCAAAGTTAAAATGTAATTAACGTCAGCGCTGCCTACACTGCAAACGTCACGAGAGTTTCGTGAACGGATAAATATTTTCATTTAAAATTACTAAAAACAGGCGTTTATTTAAATAACATAATTCGAAAATTAACGGAAACGAAACAATTTCGACTTTTTCTTCAACGGTGTAAATAGACATTTTTATTACATGTGTGTTCTGATATCACGATGTGGACAGCACAATGATAAATTAATTTTCAACGTTGACCTACTGGATTGATTTGTTCTTAAATAATTTCAACTTTTAATCGTAAAATAATTAAATTATTGACACACCTATTCTGCCCTCATAAGCAGAAGTGCGGCATCTATCAAAAAAAGTGAAATTGACATAATGGTATTATTAGAATCAGTATACAGTTTTTTTCCATGTATACAAATAAAAAACTTCATATTATCATGTATACAGGGTGTTCATGAGAAGCCGCTACAATAGCTATCTTTCTTATTTGTATTTTTACGAAGTAACTTAAATTAGGAAAGTTTTAGGACCTTTCCTCTTCGATTTTATGGTACTTTCAAAAAAACAAATGACAATCAGGTTTTCGAGATTTTCAATTGTTTTCAGCTTTTTTTAAATTAAATGTTAGCTTTTTTATCATCGCATCGCGTTCAGGGCGTCAAATTAATGTTATTAATTTATGTCTCTAAAATGTCATCTCCCAAAGCCTACTGTTTTATAAATGATTTAGTAACAAAATCTCGGTGTTCACGGGAAATGGCTACGATAACTAACTTTTTCATTTAAAATTTTAGGAAGTAGCTTAAATTAGAAAAGTTTCAGGACCTTCCCTGCTCGATTTTATGGTACCTTCGTAGAAACAAATGACTATCAGGTTTTCGAGATTTTCAATTGTTTTCAACTTTTTTAAGTGGAACATTATGTTTTTATCAGCCTGTCGTATTTAGAATGTCAAATTAAGTACTTCTCTAAAATATTTCCCTCCTAAGTCTACTATTTTATAAATTATTTTAGTAGATAATGGTATTAGGCATTTTAACAGGTCGTGTTTTCAATATTTGGCACAAGGGTTTTGAGTTTGAACTAAATTTAAACAAATTTTGAATAATGACAGTTCACAAAGGCTTGACAGTTTGAACACACTTCCTTTATTCTCTTGTTTCAACGCGAACCATATTGTATTCGTGAATTAAAAGACTATCGGAAATATCTATAGAATGCCATCGAAGATGAGACACTGTATAGAGTTCGGACAAATTTGCAAACGTACAAACACTGCGAATTCCGAGACCCAGCGGACCAACATTGTGCCGCTAAGTAATATCAAAGTGATCGGACACGAAAAATTGAAACAGCAAGCCATTACTTTTTACCTGTACTAATTTTATGTGATTACTGATTACATCTGCTCATTATTTATGATTATTGATTACATGTTACTCATTCTCACTTTGTATGATTACTGATTACACAGACTTTACTCATCTTAAGAGTATCATTACTACAGCATCGAGGAAAATAGCCCGTCCAGTCTCCCAGATACCGATTACGGATCGTAACACCCCCAGTGTAGCGCAGATCTGAATCGTTCGATTGCCCGATTTAACAGAGACGCGCGTTGTTGAATATTCTCAGGTATTCGAAATTCGAATAGAGAAGAAAATACTAAAATTTCTTATCTATTAATTGTTATTAAAATTAATTATTAAATAACATTCCAAATTTTCGTTCGTTCGTTCGTTTCGATTTTCCGTGAGAATACCTTGTCTTTTAAAGCGAGAAAATGATCTGTCAATATAACAGATTGTGAGAGACGCTTCCTATAAGTAAACTTTGAATAATCTCCTCAGACATGTTACGCATTCTTCCTATCGCCAGTCCTTCCGAGTAAAGTCTTAATTGAAATTGTAACTTTACCTTTCCGCGTATGCATTAATGCTAAGGTTCTACGTAAAATCTATTCTTTTTTTATCCGAACACTTTGAATCTAATTCTAAAAACCACTTAAAACCTACAACTTAAGCGTCATATTTTCTTCGTATTAAATATACACGTGCGATAAACAAGGGACTACACCTGTTCCTTAGACGCTCGAAGATATCGAGGACCATCTTTTTTTTACCTATTTACGGAACAAGCATTAAGAGGATTTGTCCATTTTATCAATGCAACTCTGAGAACTTCTTTGAATTTTATCCCAACCAAAACCTCCCCTGTTCTCATTTTATTAATTCCGTGAATCACTTATGTATTTTTCTATTCGCCTCTCTGTTTGAGAATATATATAATTTCTTTAACGTCAAGAGAAGACATTACTACAACATCCTCGACACTGTTCGGTATAATTTACTTACGTGTACTTGTTTTAAACTTGCAATGTTATGTAGTATGTAGATTTTAGTATATTAAAGTACGAAATCTATTCAGTGTTTCACTTCTAAATTATATAATAATAATAATAATAATAAGAGAGAAGGCCGCACACAAATACGTGTAACTAAATAAACAATAGAAAATTTATCAATTATCTAGCAATAATCGAGTAATACGTTTGACGAGTCTAGAAACTGAAAGGAGCTAATTCATAGACAATAAAAATAATTTTAATTTAGACTTGAAAGTGAAATACTTTAATGTTTTAAACGCATCAGGGACACTATTGTAAGCACGAACGGAGGAGTAAGAAAAAGATCCTCTAAAGAACGTAGTTCTGTGGATTGACATATTCAGCGTATGTACTTGACGGGTTTTAGAATGATGTAAATCTCGGAGAAAAATTAACTTATGAAGCAAATAACTAGGGTCTTGCGTTTCTAATATTTTATGGACAAGACAACATAAATGAAGTTCTCGCCGTACCGCCATTTTTAAAATTTTTATGTTGTTCATAGAAGGGAGTCATGCGATATCTATATGCGATATAATAATATTACCTACAAAACGGATACAAGAATTTTGACATTTTTGAATTCGGTAAGTATTTTCAGACGATAAACATGATCCATACACATTACCACAATAATTAAAAGTAGATAAAATGAGAGATTCAACTAACAGTAATTTTATTCTGAATGGTAAAATATGTTTGTACCTGTGAATGGATCTTAGCCTGCCGTATGCATTTTGGATTAGTTTATTTACGTGAAAAGTGAACGTGAGATTCGAGTCAAAAATAACTCCCAAATTTCTTACTTGCTTAACTAAAGTCAAAGTAACGTTATCTAACGAAAATGTATTTAGCAAGAAATGTTCAATTTTGTTACACTGCTGTAAACGCCCGGAAAAATCGATCTTTTATTTTATTCAAAATTTTAATTTAATTTGATTACTGCGAGTGGAATTTAATCTGTTTTATTTTAAATTAAATTTTCTCAGCCAATAAGGATTTGCACAGGAAATACTGTAGTCATAACAATAATAATTAAGATCGCGTTACTCACAGAAACCGTGAGACTCTATTCCCTCTTTCCCCGCCGTGCCAAATTATTGTTGAAAGCTTGTTAAAGTTGCCCCCTGATTTAGGCAACCTTTGTAACGCCTGTAAGATAAGCGAAAGAGGTGGACATTCTTAAGATAAGCATCCAGGCTCCGCGGCAGGAGCGAGTGAAAAATAAAATCAGTATCCACCGGGAGGATCCATCGCAAGGCTCCAAAATGTCATCCTCCTACCCGTTCAATCATGCGGTTGTTTTACCATAGCAGTTTAACCCCCTAGAAACCCCTTCAGGGAAATATGAATGAGTGTGTGTGTTTGTGCACGCGGAGAACACCAGCCTTGGGACCCAGATTTCAATCGAGGAACCCTCAGGCATCCCAAAAGCCTCTGTTACTGCGTTTCGCCTCTGATAAGGTATTGTATTTGTTATTTTATATGTCATGTCATTTTCTTTTCAAAATTCCTTTAATTTATATTTTTTTTTGTACTTGTTTTCTTTATTTGTATCAATTTAAGTCAGTGCTCAATAAACCCATTGTAGCACATGAGGGATTTTATTTACTTGTACAGTTTCTGAGCCAAGAGCCCTTTAAAGCCTTCGAAAGAGTTAAAAAGACTTATTAATTAATCAGGTAAACAGGTTCGGTAATTTCCTAAAAAAATTACCTGGTAGCAGCAAAATTTTATTATTCAAAATTGTCTTTAATTCAGTTAAAGCACGCTACCTGCTTGGATAGTAAAGTACAGATAAGGGATGGAATTTTCTTATTTTTTTTTTCTATTTCGCAAAGAAAAACTTATGTAATAGAAACCCCCTTGGATTACAAATTGGTGCCAGCGGTGCGGGATTAATTATTTTATTACATTCTTGACAGCACATTAGATTAATTGTCCAACAAAATTCAGATTTATTTGTTCAAAAAGTTTCTTCGTTAATGTTTTTATTCGTTGGAATGAGCCAGAAATGCGTACAAGTAAATTTACTCGTTTGCTTTGCTTTGTTTAATTTTGTTTATGTTGCGGATGTTGCGTCTAGCGATAAGTAGCGTTCTCGTGATAAATTCAATTAACGCCTACATGATTTTAAAAATCAAAACGATTTCAGAAAAAAAAAATTTTTTAACCGCCCTTAAAAGTTTTGAATAAAAAGATTTAAAATAACCCTAGTAATTTAAAGGCAAAGTGCATATTTTGAATATATGAGAACGATCGCGCAGAAAAATTTAGCGCCATATTGAATCTGGTACCGCGCGCGCATACAGAGCGTAAGATCTCGTGTACTGATAACGGGCGCGTATACCAGGTGTACCAGCGACGCTTGCTTCTTATTGCGGAACGGAATACAATTCGAACGTGCAAAATACAGGGTGCGTCCAAAAGATTCCTGAATGAAACATTTTTTTTTCTCTACAGGTTATTCCTTAATTTCAAAGCACGCACGTACGCTTATGCGAATTATTACCAACGGTTACGTTCTCATTTTACATTCAATTCTTAAGTTTATTCCAGTCACGGTAAAGTTGCCTTTGCACTTTGGAATTTTTGTTTTGTTTTGTGTATGATGAAAAATTACATACAGGGTTTAACTGTAAATTAATCGACATCTTGCGTTTAAGTAAACGAGTTTACGATTATGAAAGCAATGCGTGTTATTTACCTTCTTGACTTAGCTGTTAAAGATTTTCTAAAGTATCTTTTTTGTATTTAACATTGCACAATAATTTTTTTTTTGTAACCAAAACTTGTAGCCATTCAAGAGTTAAATTAATTCTTTTAATCCGAACCAGAAGTGAAGTGATAGCCTGGTTGACTGTGAGTTTTATTTGAGCAATTAAAGTGTCGGTAAATTAATTATTTTAAATGGTGAAGAGAAACAATTTTTGATGTATAAAAGAAAAGTGTAATGAACGCAAGGGGACTGCAAGCGGTAAATCAACGAGAAAACTCTCTGTGTCGGGAGACCAGACAGTGTCCAGAAAACAGGAACAATAGATTTCCAAATGGAAGAAGTCTCGTTGAGATGGTGGATACTCAAGAGGGACATAAGCAAGAGCAGGAAAAAGGAAACAGTTTCCGCTGCATGGTAACCCAACCCCGAAATATTAGAAAAAATTCTGCAATAAATTATTGGGCGAAATTTGTGTGAAAGTACCGAGATAAAATTATCACCCAAGTTCCGAGGAACAGAAAAGGAATTTTAAGAAATAAGTGAAGTGTGTTAAGTGTTCAAAAATGGTATACTACACGCCCGAATGCAGATAATGGGTTAACCAATTAAGAGCAATAATTGACAGAAATAATTGCAGGAAGTTTTTAAACAACAAAGATACAGTGTTGCAGAACCGGAAGGTCAAAGAACCTCACAACAAAATTTAAGAATCTTGCTCCCTCATGCATACACATTAAAGAGGAACGGAACAAGTGTATTGTCCTGCCCAAAGAATGGGAGGACACATATCTACAATGATAGTGCACAAAAGAGCCTCTTTGACCGTGTTGAAAAAAATAGTTCGTTCGAGAAATTGAATTGAACCACACGTTGTTTTCCGAGGTATTCAGGTAATGAAGAGCCATGTTTAGGATCCATTGTATTACCACTTAGAATGGAGGAAACCAGATACATGATACGCTCCGACTAAACAAATCTGAAAGTGGATGGCGTCCTTGGAAGAATTTCTCATAGCCAATAATGCAATAGTCGACTATGAGGAAAATAACCTCAGGCCAGGAAAAGAAAAGGTAGAGCTGTGAGTCCTAATGATCTGAGATATCAGGGATATGCCAATGTTTACGCTCTATGCCAAGAAAAATGCTAAAAAACCACACCTCGAAGGAAGTCAATCAATTGTCGTGAACCGGATCTCAGATCTACAGTATCTAAGAGATTTACAGTATCTCAACACCGGAAACGAAAGATTGAGGTGAGAAACAACAAAATAAAAGTGCTGGGAAAATATGGGAAAAATAAAGATCAGAAATTAATAAACGCTGAAGGAAAGAAAATTCCGAAGATGAAAGGAAAAATCAAAAAGCGCTAGCTACAGCGAGATGGTAAATCATAACAGAATATCAAGAACTAAGGAAAATTTAGAACCAGCAAAAGAAACATAAACCTAAATGAAAGAACGAGGAACAATGCAGCAGAGAAGTGTACAGAGACAGCAGAAAGTTAAAAGTGTTAAAATAAGTGAAGTTAGTGATGATGTATTTACAGCTCCGGAAGAATACTCCTTAGTGCAGTGTGTGACAAGAAATATCCACCTGGATGAGAGTATAACAGAATAATTTGAACAAAGATTTAAACGTAGAGGAGTTTTTTTTTTTTTAAAAAAGGCAAAATGCACAAGTTTATTTACTACCTGGTAATCAAGAATCGAAGTCGAGAGAAACCCACCTATAAATCCTTAATGAAGGCGTTATTCAGTCTACAGGATCACTGTCTACAGAACAGAATCCAAATGTTAGCGATGCCGAGGAAAAGGTGCGGATTAGACAGATTCAAGTGGAAAGTGGTTCATAAAGTGATGTAAAACGTCATAATGGGAACGAAGATAAGAATGCTTTGGAGTTGAGTGAGAATATGTAAGGCGTCAAGACAAACGTGCACCTACAGAGGAGAATGCACAAACGTAATGAAGCGGAAAATGCACATAAAAGCGGAAGGAGAGCTAGGAAAGTCATAAAAAAGGAGACTCTAGGAGAAGATCACAGATTACGCTCGTCACGACCAATGGCGATTGATAATCCGGATAAGGTAGTTGGTCGCTGCCAAGTCCAAATTAAGAACACGACAGATATTTTTCCAAGATGTCAAATGGTATGTACTGCTGTGCCGAGAATGATCAACCTTGGATAGAATATAATGCTAGAATCCGCTCATCTGCTCATCCAAAGCCGGACGTGAAGTAATCGTCGATATCACGAAAGTTACCAGTGAAATAGTAAGAACACCGAAGTAAACGGTAAGTTACCTACACTGGGAAAGTTTAAGTGCCCAAATGCGCCGAAGAAAAGAAGCAACAAGTTACCATAAATAAGGTAGGTTTAAACAGAACAGGAATCCGAGAAGTGGACCTCGGATATGTGAGAAAAGATAACAAAGACAAACTGCTCGATTTAGTGCAAATTTACGGCGACATTTTCAAGAGTAAAGATGTAAAATTTGGTGTGCACATGCGAAGTAAAGCGTAGGCTTACCGCAGAAGAAATGCTACTTATAACCAAAGCGCCGTACAGAATGCCGTTCAGTCAGTGGGAGGACCAGATTGGGAAAATGATAGAGTAAGGAGAGATCAAAGAATCTTCCTTGCCCTGGAAAGCATCGGTAATTATGGTGAAGAAGAAAGCCGCTGAAGATGAGAACAAAATTCACGTCTGCTCAGATTACAGAGCGCTGAATATCATCGTTAAACGCGACGACTTCCCAGTAACAAACCTCCAGGAAACTGTCATGCAACTAGAAAAAGCACTTTTCATCGTTGGATCTGGTAAACGGTAATTAACAAGTGGGAGTTGACCCGAAAGATGGGGAGAAGTCAAGGATCTTCAAATCCCTATGGTCACCACCGATGCCGAAAATGCCGTATGGACTAGCACACGCGTCCAGCACCTTCCCAAAGACTTGTGAATTCAGTCGTGTTAGGACTGACCGGAGAAGATGTCGGGTAAATTTTGAAGACATCATTGTGTTCAGCAAGACAAATGGAAGGACACATGAGAAAAAAGAAATTAAAAAGATTAAAAATTAAAGCCGTCGAAATGTATGTTCTAAAATAACCAAACAAGCGAATTGTCAGTGATAATAAATATATAATGTGTGTTTTCATTTTCCTTGGTACTATCCAAATACTATCCATATTTTCCTTAGTACTAACCAATCCTTCTAATTCCTTTGCCATACACGAATCGAAGAGAAAAAGGAAATTAAAATTAAAGGATCATTTTGTTCTTGTTTTTGTCAAAATTTATCGAAGGATTGAGTAAGAGAAAAGAAAGTTAAAGGTTAAATTTTTGTAAAATTGTTTTATTAATAGGAGTCAAAATTTAGTGAAGAATTGAGTCAGAGGAAAAGAAATTTAAAAGTCCATTTTTCTTTTTTTTTATTTGTGTTGTTACTAAAAATCTAAATTCAGTGAACGGTTGAGTAAGAGAAAGAAAAATAAAATTAAAGGAAAATTTTCTAAATTTTCTTTAAGCAAAAAAAAAGGGTTGAGTAAAAGAAAAGAAATTAAGGACACATTTTTTTTATTGTTGCTAAAAGACGAAATTTAGCGGAAAGTTGAAAGAAAAGAAAAATTAAGGATCAACTTCTAACCGTTTTAATGTATCAATTTTCATTTTTTTTTTAATTTTTATATTTCAATATTTAGTGAAAGATTGTTGTTTTCCTTAATTTTTTAATTATTTTAAATACTTGTTTATTCAAAGAACGTAACGTTTTTTTTTTTAATTGTTGAAATCGGTTCAGGAAATTCATGCAGTTAACTTTTAACTTCAGTTTGATTGTTATATGAATATAACATTCTTCCTTTCTTAAGCTATATATGTGTATATGCAGCACAAAATTGTATCATTTGGAATTGTGAAAACTAAAGAATTAATTCTTGTTGAAGCTGCGCAGTCGAAAAGGCTAAATATTAGCGAATAAATAAATCTTGTTTAATGGCGATGACCCTTTTTGAATTTAAGAGATATAATTGTAGCACTAAAGTAAGGAAGAATGTTGAAAAAGAAAGAAAGAAGAGGTTTTTGCTTAAAATTAGTTAAGAATCGTGCATAATTTTGGGTAGTCTGTAATTTCATGGAAAAATTTTGTATTTTGTATTTTTGTAAAAAAATTTATTGGGTGTGTTACCTTTGGTAAAAATTAAATTAAAATAGGAAAAGAAAGAACAGGGTAAATTCACGTATCGCGGAAAATTTATTTCTTGAAAATTATGAGCATGCATAAAGGAACTGGATGGAAAAGAGGATAATCATGGTCAAGAAGATTTCGGAAGTCACATTTGATTCTCAAGAAGAAACCTACGTTCATGTTCCGTTTACTCACCAGAAAGAAGGAATGTTAGTGGCATCGAGATGACGAACCGCTGAAACAAGAAAAATAACTGGATTCACAGTCTCCATCAGCCAAGGTCTGCTAAAGGTCTTCAATTCCACAAGTTTGTGCTCAATACTCAAGTGTGCCAAGCTATGCAGCGAATAATGCGTTTAATGGACTACCGTTCTACGTGGGTATGTGAAATACAAGGACGAACAGAAAATCTGTTTCCGCAACGTTGTCCTTAAGTATGCTTCTCTTTGAAGAACTTGAATAACTCTGATCGAACGAACAAGAAGCCGTCGTTTGCAAGAGTTGGACACGTTTGGTTGTCACTGTTTTTAAAGAATTTGAAAAATCGTTCCACTCCTGTAGACACAATCTAAACAGTGATCTTGAACGTATGTGCCCTAACGAACCACCCTCAACACAGTTGTATTTACTTTCGGCAATACCAAGAAAGTAGCCCAGAGGGATAGTTAGCAAACCGAAGAAAATTGGAGTACCAAATAAACATCAGGAAGGTGAAGGTAGTCTCAAGATGAGCGAAGACCCCGATGACAAAATCTTAAGCTGCACGAAGAAAAGACCATTAGAAATTAAATCCAGTTCACCTAATGCATGTTGAGAGAAAATTTAAGATTTTTGTTGTTTTTTTTTTTGTAACGTTCTCAGTCATTAGTTTAACTTTTTAAGATGAGTTGTAACAGCCCCTATTCTTTCTTACCACACATATAATTATGTATTAAGTTTTTGATTTTTTTTCTCTTGTTATAAGGTTACCGAGTAATGTAAGAATCTGATACTCGTTCTTTGTTATATGTAATCATTGACGTGGAGACTTCCGGAGATGAGGCACCCTCCAGATACAACAATAAGCCAGCCAGCAATCACAAAAACTACAGCTATTGAACCGACCCACCTCAAGATGGATAAGTACCATTGTGGTTCGAACCGATCATGATGGTGTTGTTAAAAAAAAAACAGGGTCCTGCAAGAAGGAAACCGGATCTTCACCACATGTCTAAAGAAATCACTGACCCAGTCACCAAGACGAACACTTGTAAAAGAAGAACTGGTGCCCAGGCCGACTGAGCTGACATCAAAAGGAAGCTGGAGTCTTGAATTATTGGTGAAATGTTACGTCATGAATAATTGTGTTGTGTCTTGCCATTTTGCCTCATGCCATCTTTTTTGTCCCATGTCAATTTATTTAAAATCTTGTAATTATAATTGTAAGGAACACAGTAACAGAGACCTGAGAATATAGAAAAGGTATTGACCATCGAGGTCAACACTTTTATTAAGGGGGAAGGGATGTAAACGCCCGGAAAAATCGATCTTTTATTTTATTCAAAATTTTAATTTAATTTGATTACTGCGAGTGGAATTTAATCTGTTTTATTTTAAATTAAATTTTCTCAGCCAATAATGATTTGCACAGGAAATACTGTAGTCATAACAATAATAATTAAGATCGCGTTACTCACAGAAACCGTGAGACTCTATTCCCTCTTTCCCCGCCGTGCCAAATTATTGTTGAAAGCTTGTTAAAGTTGCCCCCTGATTTAGGCAACCTTTGTAACGCCTGTAAGATAAGCGAAAGAGGTGGACATTCTTAAGATAAGCATCCGGGCTCCGCGGCAGGAGCGAGTGAAAAATAAAATCAGTATCCACCGGGAGGATCCATCGCAAGGCTCCAAAATGTCATCCTCCTACCCGTTCAATCATGCGGTTGTTTTACCATAGCAGTTTAACCCCCTAGAAACCCCTTCAGGGAAATATGAATGAGTGTGTGTGTTTGTGCACGCGGAGAACACCAGCCTTGGGGCCCAGATTTCAATCGAGGAACCCTCAGGCATCCCAAAAGCCTCTGTTACTGCATTTCGCCTCTGATAAGGTATTGTATTTGTTATTTTATATGTCATGTCATTTTCTTTTCAAAATTCCTTTAATTTATATTTTTTTTGTACTTGTTTTCTTTATTTGTATCAATTTAAGTCAGTGCTCAATAAACCCATTGTAGCACATGAGGGATTTTATTTACTTGTACAGTTTCTGAGCCAAGAGCCCTTTAAAGCCTTCGAAAGAGTTAAAAAGACTTATTAATTAATCAGGTAAACAGGTTCGGTAATTTCCTAAAAAAATTACCTGGTGGCAGCAAAATTTTATTATTCAAAATTGTCTTTAATTCAGTTAAAGCACGCTACCTGCTTGGATAGTAAAGTACAGATAAGGGATGGAATTTTCTTATTTTTTTTTCTATTTCGCAAAGAAAAACTTATGTAATAGAAACCCCCTTGGATTACACTGCCATTTGGTACCAATTAACATAGCGTCACATTTTCGGATTTAACTTTAATGCGTTATTTTTAGACCATAAGCTAATTGAGTCTAAATCCTGATTAACCTTAGCTATGGCAGTATTATAATCAGAAGGAAAAAAAGAATAAAACATCTGGTTATTGTCAGCGTAGGCGCAAATTTTGCAATTTTTAATATTTTCATACAAATCTGCCATATAGAGATTAAACAATAAGGGCCCTAAAATAGAACCTTGTGCAACTCCTGCACTGACGTCTGTGACAGACGGATAGCCTATATCGGAATTTATTCGTGTCAGTTGAGAACGATTACGGAGATAACTAGCAAACAACTCATCTGCCGAAGAGCACAAACCATAATATAAAAGTTTAGCTAAAAGAAGCCTATGATCTAACAAATCAAACGCTTTAGAAAAGTCAAGCAATATCAAAATAGATACTTTGTAATTATCAGATGCAGAAAGCAATTCATCAAATATATCTACAAGAGCCGTTGTTGTACTGTGACGCGCCCTGAATCCTGATTGACATGACGGAATAATCTGAAATTCATGAAGGTAGATATTCAACTGATTATATATAACTCTTTCTAAAACTTTAGAGACGACAGGAAGGACGCTGATAGGCCTCAAATCACTGGGAACAGTAGGTTTCTCACACTTCGGCAGGGGAGTAATTAGAGCTCTTTGCCAAATATCGGGGAAGACACATTGTTCAAGAGAACAATTTATAATATTTATTAAAGCAAGTTTACAAAAAGGCAAGCACATTTTTAACATAGTAACAGATATGCCATCAACTCCTACAGCACCAGTAGAAATGTCAGAAATTATATTAGTAATCTCCTCATAAGTTGTCTGCTCTTGTAGGATAGGGTCGACCCTGTACGATGCGTTGCGGGGGCGGTGTTTCGAAAGAACTGTTGCACTGGAGGAATCACTGGCCACGTCCGTTTCCAATCAGTTTTGTCAGCGAACTGTTTTAATTATTAAATTTTAAACCGCACTCACTCGAAAGTTCGAACTTTGTCCGTGGTTTCACGGCAACACAATTTTCGAGCGAATGTTTTAGCCCTGTCTTAAATTATGGTGCAAAAACTTAAATGTATTCAAAAATTAACGGGAAAAATAAAAAATGAACGCGTGGACGCAACACAAGTTGTTAAATGAAAATCAAAGGACGCATTTATTTTAGATCTAAGATTATTACAAAAATACGATACAGTATAAGGATTAGCTTTCTCAACATTATCATGCAAGAAGCAGGCATTAATCGTTTCCGGACAGCACAAGTGAACAGGTAAACCCTCAGATTTATTTTTATGATGTATTCCCAAAAAAACCCAACTGTTTCCACATATGAGTAGAATTTTTTGAACTCTTAACAGTGCTCTCCATGTATGCTTTTTTCTCACGTCTGATACAATCTGTTACACTATTGCGTAGTTTTTTATATGCTTCCCATTTCACACAATCAGCAGTACTTGTTGCATGCAAGTTACGTTTAGATCTTTTGTACTCACTAAATGAGTCTCTCGCGAATAAGTTGTTTAATGTTAAAAGTTATCCACGCAGAAAACGGTCTTGTTACTCTTTTTGTTTGTAATGGAGCAATTTCATAAAACACGGAAACAATAGCTGAATTAAAGTAGTTAACTTTGTCATTAATATTGTTTATATAATAAACAGCATCCCAATCAATAGTGGCAACTTTAGCGTAGAAATGAGTAAGATTAATATTCTTAATATCGCGGTACGTTACATATTTACAAAAACGTGTTTTAGGAAAATTGTAAATACTAAATACTAATCGATGATCACTAACAGAGGCAAGTGAAGTTACTCCGGTTTTGATAACACATTCAATCTTGCTCACAAAAAGTAAATCAATACGAGATGCAGATAATTGCGTTACGCGTGTAAAATCATTAACCAACTGGTGCATGTTGTATGTAGCCATGAGAGATTCCAAATAATTTTTACTAAACGAGTTTAGTGCAAAGTTGATATTGAAATCTCCCATGCAGATAATTTCGTCGGAAATTGTAAGCAGTTCTGAGAAAACATCATGAAGGTAGGAAACAGCTGCATAACTCACCGACGGCGGTTTATATAATATGCCAAAACAAACAATTCGTTTACTAAACTTTATAGATAGCCAAAGTTGTTCAATATTATTAGTTACGTAATCACTGCATATTACCTGGTAGTCCAGAGATGACTTAAGGAAAAAAGCAACACCGCCACCTCTCCCCTCCGTTCGGTCACATCTTACAACGGTATACCCTGGTATTATTTAACCATGTTTCAGTTACCCCAAATAAATCAAAATTATTATCAAGCAAATGGTTTCTAAGATCGTCAAACGTATTCAATATAGAACGACTATTAATAAAGCCAAAAAATAAATTGGTGCTATTAACATCAACATCACGAATTACATCGTATTCATTAAGTAACATGTACAGATTGACAAGAGAAGAATTGTTCCGCTTTGCCGCGAGCAATTAAACCCCAATCAGAAGTGTTAATAATAACTACATATACATTTTCGTTTAGAGTGGAACAATCCATATAAATAAGTGCCAGATCATCTGTAGCTAAAATCCTCGGACAGGTAAACCTATTTTCATTAGCGCGAATATTTTTTTAAAGTTATCTTTTTTTTCCACTCCCACCCCTTTCCGCAATGACGTCATTGACATTTTTTTCTAATAGCACATCCCCAATTTTCTACCAGATTTGAGTAGATTTGAGAATTTTAATTTCATCAATATGCATAATTTGACATTCGCATTGACGGTACCCGAGATATTAATTACGAAAAAAAAACAAAAAAATGGAAAATTTTCTACGGTTTATTTGAGACAAGTGAACGACTGATGCACGAACCGGCAAATAATCATTTGTTTCAACGCCTTAGTTGAAATAAATGATAAAAAGTATCATCAAGTAAATTTGACAGTTCTTGATAATTGTTCTTTTGTGGAACCTCCATTTTTTGTGTGTATCTTTCGTAATTAATATCTCGGGTACCATGAGTGCGAATGTCAAATTATGCATATTGATGAAATCAGAATTTTCAAATCTATCCAAATCTGCTAGAAAATTGGGGGCGTGCTATTTAAAAAAAAATGTCGATGACGTCATTTCGCAAAGGGGTGGGGGTGAAAAAAAAAGATGACTTTAGAAAAATATTCGCGCTAATGAAAATAGGTTTACCTGTTCGAGGATTTCGACCGGGGATGATCTGGTACTCATGTGTATGAATTGTTCCACACTAAACGTTCACACTGTATAGAAAGGGCTATTTGTATATGTTATAATAGAAGGGGTGTTCAATTTCAAAAAAATTATTAATTTTATAATACGCGAATTGAAGCGTATTGTTGTAGATGGGTTTTAAAAATGTCGGGTACTGTAAAAGTAGAGAGGTTCAGAAATATTTTGGTCCAAGGTTGATGGTTGTATCATGAAAATTTACGATTTGGCAGCGAATCAAACCCGTCCTTAATAAATCATTTAAAGATATTCCCGTACTTAATTTGCAGCTCCCATTAAAAACCACCTTAAGTTTAGTAATGACACTACTTTTCATCAAAATGATGAAAATATTCAGAATGTTTGATACTAACATTTCTTTCATTTGTCCTAAAATTAAATATTTGTCCATAAAAGAAGTATATGGACTCTTTAGTTTCCGGTTAATTTAATTTAATCGCTTTTCAAGTGATAGAAATCCTTCCAAAGCGCATTTTTTGTATCGCCAAGTGATCTAGGATCTCCTTTGAATAATAAAGATACAACAAATCTTTTTTTTTTGGTGAATCCATTGACCAACTGTTGTTCTTATGCTCGTTCCTCATGTGAGTGAATTGTTTTCTTGTTGATAAGTGTTTAATTCTCAAAATTTCATTAAATTATCATTAAGTTTGACAAGTGTATTTGAAAGGAAAAGATTACAAAGGGCAAATGAATAAGATGGTACGTTGAGGTAGGCTTTCCTGAAATTATCCATCCGAAAAGTCTTTTGTAAAGAAGGTTGATTTGGAGATATTTGAATTCGATCAACACAGAAGTTAATAATTAATAAATCCATCTAAGAAATGGTAAATTGACTCCTCGACTTAAATATGTTTACTGATCTTTTTTGGAAGAGTTTTCTGATAAGTCCAATATACCGGCTGTTTCAAATTGGGTGTGCACTCAAGGGATCTCCTAAACCGTAAGAGATACAAATTCGGTTAAATGGAAGAAAAGTTGCATGAATCAATGCCTAATTCGTATCCATAGAGAGAATGATTTTTTTCTCATTCCTTCTTGAGTTATTAATAAAAATGTGAAAAAATCGATTTTCTTTTTCTCTCTGTATCTCTTTTATTATACTTAATTTTGAAATTCCGATTTAACCTTCTACAGGCACTTTTTGATTCTGCTTCGAAAAAAAGTAACAGAATTGAAATCAAACGTTCCGTCTTTCCGCGATAATCATCAGTTTCGATTTTTTAAATACAACTTATGTCTTTATTATTCTATTCGATGATATATCATTGTAATCAGGAGAAAAAATACTATCGAATAGAATAATAAAAACATATAAGTTGTATTTAAAAAATCGAAACTGATGATGGTCGTGGAAAGACGAAACCTTTGACTTAAATTCTGCTACCTCTATTAGAAGCAGAATCAAAAAGTGCCTGCAGAAAGTTAAATCAGAATTTCAAAATTAAGTATAATAAAAGAGATACAGAGAGAAAAAGAAAATCGATTTTTTCACATTTTCATTAATATCTCAAGAAGAAATAAGAAAAAAATCATTCTCTCAATGGATACGAATTAGGCATTGATTTGTGCAACTTTTCTTCCATTTAACCAAATTTGTATCTCTTACGGTTTAGGAGATCCCTTCAGTGCACACCCAATTTGAAACAGCCGGTATATATTTGTACACTTTTCGTTGTCAGTATTAGTGATGTGCCGGATCATTGATAATCAAGATCCGCGGATACGGATATAGATTATTTGTTTCTAGATCCGCGGATAATGATACAGATCTTGCACTTTGTAGTTGTTTGTTTATTTACTTCGTAAAACCCATGACGATCTAAGCATGTCACCCTTTGCAAAGTAAAACAAAAACATGTTGATAGGTGCTACCTGCACAGCTTTTTCTTGTTTATTTTAGTGTCACAAAACAGAGAATGAGAAACGATTGCATTTTTGATATTTATATAAACAGAAAAGAATGTCTACGAAAAAATTTAGTAGTGCAATATGGAATTATTCTGTGGTAGTTAATGACGAATTTGCCAAGCGTCAAATTTTTCGAGCAAAATTATTCTCGGAAAGGGAAAACCAAAAAAAGATAATCTTAAAATGTTGATAGTACCGGCCGTGACCTACTTTTACTTCAACTCAAAGATACAGTCGGAAGCAAAATATATAGACAAACTACAGTTTCCTGTAATCACTCTTTCTGAAAATGGTAGTGATTAAAGACGACTTCACAGACAACATTTAAAAAATTTAATAACTTTCAAAATTAACAAGTTTAAAACTTTGGTAAAATCTGTGAATTGTCTTAACCTATGGCATTTTGAGAAAGAATAATGACAGGAAACTGTAGTTTGTCTACTTTTTTTTTGCTTTCGACTGTAGTTCATCGTTAATTTAAACAGTAAGTTTACTTTTGCATGCAATGCTAAAAGACTTGTTTTTTCATTCAAAAAACATATTTCTTTTCCTTTTATTCTATGTTATTCTAACATATAATTAATATCGATTTGATAATTAAAGAATAGACGACTAAAAATAAATGGATTATTATGTGTTACTTATACTTCTTAATAACAAGTTTTGTTTATTTTGTTTTACAATCTAATAATGAATTTTTAAAGTTTCAGATCCGCTGAAAAGAAGCGGATATGGATACGAATACGAATCTTTTTTCCTCGCGAATATCCGCGGATACGGATACGGATACGAATATCCGGAACATTAATTGTCAGTATTGAAGTGTATCGAGAGAGCAAACTATTTGAAGATAACATATAAGAACAATTTGATAAGAAAATGCGTAATATTTATCCACCAAATGTAATTTGGAATCGTATCTAAAAATAATACATAATTCTCACTGAATCATAGTGCTTATGAGTCACGTAAAACTATTATTTTCTTAATGGACGCAAATGGACGAGATACTTAATGATAGTAAATTAAATATAAATATGATTAATCTGCCTTTAATGCTACTAAAAGCTGCATTACGTGTGACTCAACTAACAAGGATAATTTCAAACTCATTAGTCACAAATGAAAATATTTAAATATAATTTTGTAATTGTATTCCCAGATTTATTATTATTAAATTAATTAATCACTATTTTGCATTACAATATGTTATATTCCAATTTGATTACATCGATAACTTCTGTAACTTAACGCTATAAAATGTGCATAATTAAAATGCGCTAAAGATGTTAATCGTCAAGTATCTTATCAATTAAATTTTCGTCTTTCTTTTGTTTATTTTAAATACTTCCATAAGACATTTTATTAAATTGATTGTATAGTATCTGCTCAAGAACTCATACCCCAATATCAAATCAATTAAGAGCGCCTTACTACCCTAAGGGGTAACAACTCCTTCCAGAATAGTGTGGAAAAAATGAATATTCTAGTAAAATCTAATACCGTCTAGGGCTAGACGAAAAATTAAGTAAAATGGTAGAAATTATAACGCAGTTATTTGAATATTGATAACATTTTATAAATAATAATACGAATTTCCAACCTATTCCCAAGATAACATACATAATATACCGGGTGTATCAAGATGGCCGGCGACCGGCGGTATACAGCTAACCGTAATACCTACAACTTCGGGAGAAACAAAATTATAGTCAAAGTGACCAAGAGAAATTCAAAGAAATTTTAAGTATCTGAGTTGAAGCAATCAATAGGGCCATGAATAAAAATCAATTTTACCAGCAAAAGTCTTAGAATAGGCTGCAGCTTAGATAATGTCATTAGAAATCTGAATTAATTCTGCACAACTTTGATTTTAGATTTATTATCGTACCTATCACCGTTAATAAGAAACAGTTGAATTGTTTACTTTAAAAAATATAACTTCTGAACTCTTCATCAGAAATTGACAAACTTCGGCTCACTTAAAAGGGAATTTTAAGGTGACATAAAATTTTTATTCAACGACTACGGCAAATTTGTTATAAAGTAGCTAGAGGGCGCTATCTGCGAAAGAAATACTTTTTCACAGTTTTCCAAAAAAAAACTTAAACAGAAAGGTGTGTTTCTTTTGCAACAGTTGCAAAGCCTACAAAGTGGCGAACATTATGATGAAAATCCGAAACGATTATCTTTCTTAGTTCGTGAGTTATCAAATTTGTAATTAATGAAACGGCGTTCTGAGTATGAACTTTTTAAAAAGTAAACTTGATCGGATGTAGGGCAAAAAGAAAATGATTTTAATCATTCAGATACATGTTGTTTGTTCTTTGATCAATGTGTTTACGTGATTTAAGACTTAAAAAGTTAATTTAGTGTCCTCGAGAATACTGAGGATACACAACCGATATCTTTGACTCAACTTAACAAAGCCCTAGACGCAGCTTCCACACTAATTTTGGACAAGAACCCCACAATGCAAACCACGCTACCAGCGTTTGCAGAAAATACAGCTACTACTAAATCCAGAACGGAGCGAGTTGAATTTCGCCTGCTGTGCGCAATAAATCATAAGTGTATGATAGACGTTACGCGAAACAAATTGAATACATTATAAAATAAAATATATTTACTATCCTACTGAATGTAATTATTTCTCTTTACAATTTCTCTATGATTGTTTTTGGAACCAACAAAATTAAATATGGGACAAGGGTTGATATCAATAACATTTAAATATTAAGCGAAATCTGTATCTGAAATATCCAGATTCATGTAGTAATAGCAACAAAAGTAGTAATAAAAAAGTACGCCACTCGGATGGTGTCTCTAATCGTTCAGAATTTTGCAACGCTGTGGGCGAATCAGCCGCCGTTACCCTCGGGGTAACGCTCTACCCTACACTCTCCATTTTTGAACGCACTCCAGCGGAGAAAAAAAATTGGCTTCACGTCGGTAAAGTAAACAATAATACTATGACAGGTGACATTATACACTTTATAAAAAACCACTAAAAACAAATGCCTCAATAAGATCAAATATTTACAATAATGTGTCTTGTGAACTTGTGAACTTCCCTGTGAATTGTGCGCTATTAATGTAGATTGCCTAAATTTAGTACTAATAAGTATCGTTTCCCGTCTGACGATTTCAAGGTTTTTATTAGTGTCATGACAACTTTGTAAGAAAAGTTAGCAAAAGAGAAAACGTTTGTAATAATAACTGAGGATTTCAACATTTGGTTCGATAAGTTAATACAAACAAAAACTCAATTCGCAAATTTCTAGGGCAAATCATTGTCTTGATAATGTTTTAACAAATATTGTTAATGATTATTCTGCTTATACATTTGATAACTCCTTCTCTGATCACCTAGCCGTTGTTTTCAAGTGGTGCACAGATAAACCAATATGTAACCCTAGAAAAATTGTTTGTATACCCTCGACTCAACAAGGCTTATTCGTGCTTCTTCATATCGTGTAAGACATAGACTGGTCTTTTACAAACGATTCAAAAATCAGAGTGGACTGTAAATTTGAAATCTTTACCCAAATCATTGAGGTCGTAGTTAATTTGTCTTTCCCTACTGAAAAATGTAAAATTGTACAGGGCACCAAAAGAATTAAATTGGTTTAACGATCATTTAGTTCAAATGAGAAATAATTTGTCTCTTTCGTGTGACATGTCGAAAAATGGTTATGATGTTGTTGGCACTTTAAGAAATTATCGTACGTTATACCGAAGGAGGTTAATGGAGGCAAAAAGCAAGGTCATGATGAATTTATAAAAAAATCAAATTGTTCTCCTAAGATTTGTGAAGCAAATTGTATCCATTAATATTAAATCCTCCACTAATCCCGATTTTTCCTTAACTCCTGACGATTTCAACGTCTATTTTACTGATGTCGCTAAAAACATTATTAAAAAATTTCCGGACAGTAAAAAACAGTACATTCGGCGTAAAAGTTATTATTATTATGTAGTTGGGCCTCTGACTATGCTATACAATTATTATTTGAAAGACAATATTTTATCTTCAACTCTAAAACTCTCCTGAGTTATTCCTAAACATAAGAAAGGTTCTGTTGACGATGCAAACAATTCTCGTTCAATTTTGATTGTCCCTGCTTGGGCTAAAATTCTAGACAAGGCGCTGAAGATGCGAAGGTAGATTAGAGTTTCTGGGAGTCATTTAAATGCATATTAGGTATCAATGAAAAATCTTTCTCTGAAAAAGTACCTTGCATCAAACACGTAAGAAGTAGGTCAAAATATTACTTTTCTTTAAATAATTCAACATCTGAAGCAGTAATTAGTCTTCTTTATTATTTTCTCCGATTATAAAAAAAAACAAGTTATTTTCTGGTGTTCGTATTATGCAATAAGTAGAAACTAATCCAGGTTAAAGAAATTTCATTGAAATTTTGATTAGTTTCCCAATAATAACAATTTTACGATTTTGATCATTTCGAAAAACTAACTAAGTAAAATCCACTCTGTATATCTGGTAGGTGCTAAATAGGGTTTCAGACAAGCAGAAATTGGTGCCGTAAAAAGTTTTTTCGAAAAATCAAAAATTTTACATTTGATGCTGACTTTTTAACGATCATTGTATATTATCTTTTCGGCTACTGAACATATATTTAATATAATTCTTTAACTGTTTTTATATTTATAATAGTTAGAGGGAATTTAGTTAAAAATACTGTTTAAGAGCAAATAGTATGTGAAAATAAATAAATAACATAATTTAACCTCCACATGTTCGTTTGATTACGCTGTTCGCCTTCGCTAGCCAGACACATATGCCCCCGAAATTTAATATCTCTCGAGAGTTCTCATTAATTTCTGCTAGAAAGTTTATTTTACTGTCAGAAAGTAACAGATGTAATCAGCTGCTTTCATTATTAACTAGTAGGAGAGAAAAAAATATTATTAAGCAAGGAACAGAAAATCAAGTTATCCGGCGAAAACAATGTACATAATGGTGTACAGCTAGTAGCTAGTAGAAAAAAAAAATAATATATACCGGTGTCCCGCGCCATGTGTTCACCCTTCTAGAATCTTTATTTATTCATCAATTTACCTTGGATTTATCTTGGAGATAATAAATTAAACACAAAATAAAATTTTCCGACATACCGCCAGCAATGAATCTGGTTTCGCCGGAAGTGCTATCAACTTTTTTATTTTAAAAAGAAAAGAAGAACAATATGTTTCTTAGCTTAATTCAACAGAACATTTCTTTCTGAGTACGTTGATACCAAATACGTCATATTTTTTATGAAAGTAATTTAAAATAGAGCATGTTTTATTGAAAGTTTACAGTTTATTTCAAATGACTTTCAAAGAAAATATTGATATCAGCGTACTCAGAAAAAAGTGTTCTGGTGAACTAAGCTAAGAAACAGATGAGGTTCTAGTAAAAAAAATGAGTTACGACCTAATGAAAATTTCAAATGCAGTGAAAATGTTAGAAAAACAAAATGCCATCAAAGGAGAGATTTTCTCAAAACACTTGATTGCATTAGATCGAAAAAATGCGATTCATAGCTTTCTAGGTTGAAAAATAAAAAGTTTTTTTTTTTCGTTGTCGTGGAAACCAAAATTACCAACTGATACGTAGACTTCAAATGTGTAAAAATATATAGAGTATTACATTTAAAATAAGGAAGTTGATATCACTTCCGGCGAAACCGGAAGTCCTATCGACTAGCAGGATGTCGGAAAGTTTAATTTTTTGCTGAATTTATTGTCTCGAAAATTCAGGTAAATCGATTAATAAATAAAGATTCTGGAAGGGTGAACACATGGTGCGGGATACCCGGTATATTATTCAGCATAGAATTAACAGAGTTATTTAATTTGTTACCAGTAGGGATTAGACAATTGCCACTTACGGCTTTCTGTAGAATTATTAGACAGTATCTCTTAAGGAATGCACCTTTTAGTATAAACGAAGTTGTAAGCCATTGCTTTACGCATATACAATCTGTCAGTTGTTCCCTATTGACTTATGTATACGTATTTTTTATGTCTAACACCAATAAAATTATTATTATTATTATTGTTAGTCGTTAAAATCTTAAAATCGCGACGGCCGCTTTATACCAATGTTATATTTTCATATAATTGTATTTTGTATAGCGGAAAATAATTTTAGAATATAGAAACTGTTTCTCCTTAAGCTATTCCCATGGACTTTACAAATTAAATGTGCATCGTTGGGACACCCTGTACAATTTTAAATGGATGCCACGTATACTGTACCTGTTATTACTTACTTAGGTGAAATTTTTCTTCACAGATTACACGTATAATGCTTTGAGATCTTTATTGTTTAAGTAACTTACAAATTAAAACGTAAATCTTTAACGTGAATTATTAGGTAATTTTTTTAAAAGGGGACGTTTCTTGTGCATTAAAACATTTTGTATCAATAACGATATACGCATTTTTCTATGATAAATATTAAAATGCTGATGAAAAGGCCTACAATCAAAGATAGAAAAGCGAAACTAACGTGTGCTAAATTAAACACTTCCGGTTTGTTCAGTTTCGTATTTGTTACACTTTGTCCTACATTTATATTACTCGATTCTATATATCCAATGATGCCATTTGCTAGCAGCTGCAACAAAATATTATTCATTTTTTCAACGTAGAGATGGTTGCCCTTGATATTGTAAGTTCTTAATGCCGGTATCAAATGTTGATGCATCACGTGATAAATTTGTTCTCCTTCGTAAACCAAGACGTTTAGCTCATACACTGAACTCGAAGGGAGCACGTGAGCCAACTTCCTCTCCCTTCTAAATAGAGACTTCACAACTTCAGCTTTTTTGGTCACAATAATCTCACCTTTGATGTCAGCGAGTTGCTCTTCTAAGGCATTCTCAAAGTACTGGTCTAGTATGATCCCCAGGTCAGACTGGATTAGATCTGCTATTGTGTTGATCTGCTTGTGATATTTCGGAGTTATTAAAACGCTGGTTAATATGCTGTTGAAGGCGGTGGTTAAAATGAGGCAGAGATAGGCCCATAAAATAAAAATGGCTTTCACGGGTGGTAGAAATCGATTAAGCAAAACCGGAGAGATAAATAGTAATCTCAGTGCATTCAAAAATACCGTGCTCGCCGGCTCGTTTTTTCCAAGCAAATTATTTATTGTTATACTCAGGAGGGCCACGGCTAAGAATGACATTGAAATTAAGAACCAGACGATTGAGGTAAATACTCTAGGTATGCATTTGTAAGAAGGAACGATCTTGCTTTTTGGTACTAAAATAACCACGTCGTCCATTTTAAATGGATACAAGTGGTTAGTCGAGTTGTAACTTTTATTATTCATTACACTACTGGAGAAGACAAAGTCAGTGTCGGGATGTACTGTTCTACTATTGTAGTTTATTGTGGCATTCATTCTTTCGAGTATAGCAAGCAAAACAGAGATGTCCGTTCCATACGCACGACCATCTCTAAAGTCACTTAAAGGAGGATTTATACACGTTGTTATGTTAAGCGGATGACCTTCCATGTTTCTGAGTTTATCCGGGAAAAAGTCGTCAAATCCAAAGGACCTTATATACTTCTTCTCTTTTCCAAATGGATTTAAAGTTGATATTTCCACATGCTTGTAATAATACATCAAGACGAAGTTCAGAATTTTTCCATTCCAAAAATATTCCAACGTACTGTTCACCCATGCTACACCATCAACTTGAGTACAAATAATAAATGCGACGCATCTCTCTACATCCCATGCTCTTCGTCGAATTGCGCCATTTACGGTCGTGTTTAAATTCGACAGGTTGCCTATGAAGTACACCAACGCTTTGGCGTTTAAATTAATTATTTCGAAATTTGTAGACAACAAAATGATGGAAACACTTGCGGATTTGTGCATTAGGAAATAACTTGCCATGTCTTCAGAAGCATCGCTTTCTTCAATTAAAACATACCCCGGAGTTACATTCGCCAAACAGGATTCTAGCCCCGAAAAATATTTCGAGAACTTTTCCGTTACGATAGAATCCTTTGCGTAAACGATTTCGGTCTGTGTTAAATGCAGAACATAACACATGTACAAGCAGAGAAATAGATTAAACCTGGACATTTTAGGCAATGTATACATATAAAAATGGTTACGAAGCAACCCGTTTAATGCGTGTAATGATATACGCTTTAATTTGTTTACGCTCCTTAGATATAACTCCTGGTTGATATATTTGAAAATTGATGTTGTTTTGGTATTGTATTTAAAATGAACAGTATTTTTTTAGTTAATTGCCTAAGTGTCAATCTGCGTCTGAGTAATTTAAATTGATTAAAAGTATCAATACTGGTCGCAAATGATATTGCTTTAGATTTTTTTAGAAGGCGTACATTTCTTTGAAAATATTGTCACGATGGGAGTTTTTCGTTAAAAAATAATATAAAGAAATTATGAAAACACGGACTTGTGAAATCAAGGGCTATTTCAACAGTGTCATTTCAATGCGTGAGGTAACCCCGACAAAACACGGTTCTTGTTTCAAAATAAAACATCGACAGAATCGCGACAAACAGGGCAAACGATTTCCTCTAGTAGGTAATACAATTGAACGCCGGGCATGTTACGAATAACGCAAGCACAAATCAAGAAAAATTGCATATGAAAAGTGCGAGTAAAATTTAGACAGGCAGTCGATCGAGGAGCGACTCCAAATTAGCATCATCTGACATTTCGAAGAAGGGGAATCATTCGGAATCATTCCAAGACCAAGGACGCCGATCACAAGATCGCCAGCATCCTGACACTGATCGTAGGATGCTTCTCTGCCATCGCCGTCAACCCCCAGCCAAAAGCTGCCGACTTCAACCCGGTCAACTCCAGTTTCGGTGAGCCGCACCAGCCTGCCAGCTGAAGCCATCACCGCACCCTTGCTTACCGAGTCATTTCGTCCAGGGCCACAAGATCGATCGTAGTCATCTGTCCCTGATAGTGTAACGCCGCAACGAGCCGACCTTGACATCGCAGCTACAGCCCGGACGCGAAGTATGTCGCCACCAGGCCAGGCCAGCGCTAACCACAGCCGCCGCACAGATTACAAAAAAACCCATTCAATTAATTTTAACATTAATAAAAAGTATCAACTTTTATAAAAAAATGAAATTGGCGTCCTGTTTGTTAAATTTTGAAAAACGTGGTATTTGATCGGGTTTTTAGGACAAACAAATTGATTTTAAATCATTCAGCTGACCAGTTTCGGTTTTATTTTAAACCTTCCTCAGAGCCTCTGATTAACAAAACGATAACTACAAACCATTGAACGATTTGGGGTGAAATTTACCGATACAAGCCGGGTCTTATTAAAACATTTTAAACCAAAAGTTCATCAATATGGGATGTTTTTTAAACGATTCACAATAAATGATTAAAGGTAAAACAGAATTAAAAGTAACGTTAGAAAACGTACGCCAAATGACAACGAAGCTTCAACTTTTATAAAATAACTGTGTTTAAAGCTCTACCCTCTGAAAACCCTACGCTACCCCGACAATATGTTACTAGGGTGATATATTGATTGTCAGAAAGCAATTTTGCAAAAGTTTGTTAATTTTTTTAATTTGATAAAGTAATAAATCTATAAATTTGTGGTATTCTCAAAAAGTGTCTCTTAATAAACAAGAGAAAAGCACAACATTCTATAATCCTTCGAACCATCGGATATTGTTGATTTTAGATTGAATACTTCGAAAGCAAGCAGTCGCCCAACCATCGCACATACATCACCATCTACCTCGAATTGAAAATTGATTTGAACGTAGGTTTTGAATATCGAACCGTAAGTCATTATCGTTTTAAAAGCATTTAAAAGTCTGGCAAAATTTGAATTCGTCAATCTGACATTTCATGAGTGAAGACGTGCAGAAACGTTTGCGCAGCTTACATTATAAGCACGGCGCAATAAGAAAACGTTTAAATTGACATAGCAGATTTGTCAATGAAGTCATATCCAACAAGATGAAACCAGATTATGCTCCAAAAGCTTCATTAGCTTATGAATTTGGCCAAATTCAAACGGAAAACGAGACTATAGACACAGTAACGAACGTTGAAGATGATTTATTTGAAAAAGAAGCTTTCGAAGAAGCATATTTCAAGACAATGGGCATATCAAAACAATTAATAGCAGAATTTTGGAACACACATCTAAATAATGAAGCGCATATCTTATCGCCATCATCTTCACATTCACATCCTACATCGCGGCAGTCAGAAACACTGTCAAACAAGTCAAGTTATCTATTAGCTGTTTACCTTCTTTTTAGATTCAGAGTAGGCCCTGTTAGGGCGATATTTTTGTTGATATCACATTGAAATATAGACGTCAGCAAATTGATTGACGGGCATTTTAAATTTTATGGTTACATTTTTTAAAAAATACCACTACCACTGTTGACTAAAGCAAGACTGCCCTTCCGTTAAAACGAGATGTATCGTCCCCAACAAACAGTTGGTAATTATTTATTTTTTCATTAAAACAGTAATTACATGTATGGGAATTTAAATAGCAGGATCTTCTTGCTGTTGCTGATGTCTTAGAACTTTTTCTATGGGCATTGGGACCTCACTTAGAATTCTGCCTACTGCTTTTATCACCGCCTCCAACACGCATAGCTTTACATTCTTCTGCTAACACGGTAGTTCTTCAAATCCGATTGGTTTTTCTTTAAAATTTGCGCGATCCTTTGTGCAATAATTAAACGCCTTCCACTATCGCACGTTTAGTTACGCCACTTATAACTTTTGGCATTTTGACGAGATTATAATAAATAATATATTTGTTTTAACTTAATTTTTACTGAACAGATAAAACAGCGACATCTTACGATCGCTTTTTGACCTGACATTGCAGTAGGATAGACAAATTGAAGCGGGATTTGCTCCTAATAAGTCCCCCATGCAAGGCGGCCATGCTTGCTGTCAAAATTAAATAAATTGGGCAAGTCGTTTTTGTTTGCAGTGGGAATGTCGAGCTACGTCTCTGCTGAAGAAGCCCCAAGCAGGGCTGAAACAGCTGTCTAGAGGCTGCTCGAGATTTTCACTGCAATCAAGAACGATTTGCACAAAATAATTTTCCAAATTAATTTTTACTTTAATTGTGCCACCGTAGTCTACGTTGTCTACGTAGCGGCAGTACAGTTAGTACCGCTGAAGTGACACTGTCATTATATCTTTCAAGTCAGATTTTGACTTCCTTCAAAATTCATGTACGTAACTTAACGGAAAAAAAGCATAGCCCTCTAGAGTCTAAAAAGAAGGTGAACAACTAATACCATTATCGTTACCAAAATTTGATGGAAACTTTAAAAATTGGTTAGAATTTCGAAATATTTATGAATCCTTAATACGTAGGGGAGGGTGGGGACAGTTTGGACAAGGGGAGACTCTGGACACGTTCATATTTCCCGGGTGTTTAATGTACCCATCTTGTCTCTCCGTTAGTGCGACAACGTATGCCGGTCAGAGTGCAGCTGATGCTTTTGGCGCGTACCATTTAATTAATTGGAGTGATATAACGGTTTTATTATATTGTGCGATATATATGTAATATCTGGAAACACTTTGGTAAGTGATAATATATTAATTTCTTGTTCAATTGTTTTGTGTCATATATTGGGGTGCAACAAGTAATTAAGAATTTAGGTTATTAGTATTTTCGTTTGCGTACATCATTCCTTCCGAAGGGGAGACTCTGGACATTATCCAAACTCTCCCGCACTATCCATAGTCTCCCCTATTTACTATTAAAATTATTATTGTTAAAATTAATTTGTACTTCTGGCGTATAATTACTAAATGTAATTAAGTATATTCCAGGAAAGCAATGCCCCGAATGTACAAGAAAATTACCGAACGGGATTTCAATCCTCAATTAATGAAACAAGCGTAGTTGATGTTATTACAAACAACATATCATTGAGGAAAAGTGCAATCAAGAATGGTGTTAAAAAATCGAGTCTTGTTAATTACGTAAAAACAGCACGGGAAAATGGAATAGAAAATATATGTTTTTTACCAAATTACAAGAAATTTCAAGTAATTTCTGCAGAATTGAAAAATCTACTATCCAATTATTTACTGAAATGTTTCGAGATGTTTTACGGATTAACTCCACATGATGTAAGACGACTTGCTGTAGAATATGCATCCAGAAATTCTTTACACATGCCAAATACATGGAAAAAACTAAATTAGTTGGAAAAGATTGGCTTTGGGGCTTTTTGAAATGCCATCCAAGAGTTTCTATTCGAAAACCAGAAGCCACTAGTCTGGCTAGGATAACTAGCTTTAATGCTGTAAATGTAAAAACTTTCCAGGATAAGTTAGCTGAAGTTATTGGGCGATATTCGTTTGAAGCTATGCAAATTTATAACTTGGATGAGGTACAAAATTTACATTTTCTCAAAATCTGTATGTTTAAGTACACATAACTTGTTTCAGACGGGAGTAAGGACCGTGCAAAGGGTTCCTAAAATCATTGGAACGAATTGGTTAAGTCACTTCGCGAAAAAGAGGTGAACTGCTAACACATGTAGGAGTAATTTCAGCAATTGGAACAGCTTTACCTCCTGTTTGGGTTTTCCCAAGACATCGCTTTGACGCAAAACGTATGATGCAGGAAGTTTCCGAAAGTGCAGCCTTGGGACTAGTTCATCCAAGTGGTTGGATGATTACTGATAATTTTTGAGAAGTATTAAAACATGTCGCCAAATAAACCAATTGTTCCCGTGATAAATTTTTTTATTGATAATGGACAATCACGACTCTCACTTGTCCGTTAATGGGATCGAATACTGTCGAAGTAATGGGATTATAATATTAACGTTACCTCTCCATACTTCTAATAAATTACAACCTGTAGATAGGACTGTTTATGGGCTATTTAAAGCATTTTGTAACCAAGGAATGAATTCGTGGCATTTAATACACCCTGGTCAGAACGTATCAATTTATGATCTACCCAAACTTTGCCTTTGGGCTTAAGATAAAGCTGCAACTCCCGCTAATATAAAAGCAGGTTTTAAATGTACAGGTATTAATTATACCATTTAATAGAAATATTTTCGATGAAGAAGACTTTTTATCCTCCTATGTAAGTGATAAACCATTTCCTTTATCTGATGCTGCTCAAACCAATAAGGTGCAAGATGAAGCTCAGCCATTCACTTCAAAAGTACCTGATGATATGTTACTGAAATCACCAACTAATAACCCAACTAAGCCATTTGTAAGTCCAGAAGCCATAAAACCATTTCCAAAAGCCCCTGAAAGAAAAACCTCTAGAAAAGCTAGAAATCGAGGCAAATGTATGATTGCTACTGATACCTCCGAGAAGGAAGAAATTGAAAACCGAAAACTAACGAAAAACCCTAACGAAAATTGGAAAAAGTTCAAGCTGTTAAACGTAAAGTATTTGAAAATAAAGATAAAAGCGATGAAGGCGATGAAGATATGGAAATTACTTATGATGACAAATCTTCAGATGATATAGATGAATTAGATGAAGATAAAGAAAATATGGAAAATATTGTCGAAGACAATTATGCTATGGTAAAAGTTCATGGAAAATCTAGCACCAGGCATTTTGCCGGAAAAGTGACAAAAAAAAATTTAATGATGGCTTTGAAGCACATATCCTAAAATGTCACATAGCCTCAAATAGACTATCAACCACTGACGATGATAAAGTTTTCGTTCCATATTACGATGTAATTTGTAAACTTCCTATACCAATTACCGAAACTAGGGAACGATACAAAAAAATGCTGTATTTCAACGTCAATTTGCTAGAGTTTAGTTTGCAGTAGAATTGATATTAGTTCGTTATTGCTGAAATCGTCAATTTTTTTCATCGTTTTATTCACCTATTCAAATATTATAATTTGTTTATATTATATCTTCAAATTATCAATAAATACGTACCCTAAATTAATATGGTAAATACGCAACCCTTTCTCAATTCCATTTTATTTACTGCTTCAGTTTCTCACAAAAATATTTGCAACATTAACCAAGAATTTTTATTTCGCTTATTATTGTGACAAATCTGAATTGTGAAACAGTGTTTCTAATATTAAAAGTAAAAAGTAATGCAATCTTTTCTCCAGATTTGCCTGTTTGACATTAGTCAATACAAAAAAGAATCAACTTTATGTATAATTGTGTCTTTCAACAGGTGTCCAACATCTCCCCGTCACATGTCCAATGTCACCCTCGTAGTGGGGAGAATTTGGACCTTAATTATTTTATTTTTTATGGAAATGTCCTTAACAATTGTTCTTTTAGACTTCGGGTTCCATGGACAACATGTTAAAGAATGTTGTAGTAGGAACAGCATCTGATAAAAGTGCATTGTTCATATGCATTGTGATATTTGCCTAAAGTCTCCCCACCCTCCCCTACACTTGGAGAAATAGAAATCGGGACAGTAAACTTTCGTTAGTTTAAACCTTATTTCTAACTTTCGGTATGATAATTTATAAACCTTCACATTAAATAAAATGATTAATCATTCCGTCTATAATTAAAACTTATAATGAACGAATACTTCATACAAATACATCATACTAGTGTAATAGTGGTTTTTTTTATTTTACTTACAATTATTGCCATGCGAAATAAAATAAAACAAGTTATGCAGCCTTTCGATTGAATTATTGAATTAAAATATCCAAATATTGATTGAATTAAGATTTCTAATACAGCGTGTAATCAAATAAGTTTCACATATTCTTTATCACTTAAGAAAGTGATTTCTGCAAATATGTATTTTATTGGTGAAAAATTAAAGAAATTAAAAACCCCCAGAGCCCGGAAACTTCTTGTTTGAAAACCTCTGATTGACCGTGTATCAGTTTCTACAAGCGCATCAGAAACCGTCGTAAAACAATAAATTGTCATCGAACTGAAGGGCACTGGGTTAAAAACTTCCCTTATGTAATTCCATAACAGAAAAGAATTATAAATATCCATCTGGTTGCTTATTAAATTAATCAATTTTTCTCAATTTTCACCTAATTGTTAATAGTTTGCTCCTCACAAAACTGTAAAAATAAATAAAAATTAGAAATTCCATTTTCTAAAATTATTTTAATAATTCATACGTATTCATCGTGTACTTTATGTGCTGGTCGTCATCAAACTGTATTGTTATTTCTTTACTGCGCAAAGAATGTCTTTTCTTTCTGCATTTCGGAAAATCGTTATTGACTTCAGTCATCGCTTTTATTATTTTGTGGAACCAAAACAATAAAGCGTCATCGAACTCGAAAACTCGAACTACGAAGAAACGTATCCGTTAGAGGAAATAATTAACAAAGCGACAACCAATCAAAGCGACTAATAATTTTTTTAAACCATTTTAATACGCGAAATAAGCACTCTAAATCATGTGTATTATTGGTTTACAAAGACCAGGATGTCAAGATCTAATTATTGTCGATTATCTAATGCAACAGATTTAATTCTGATCAATGCAAGCAGATTTAAATTGTTCTTCTTTAATCATAATGCACACACGGGCCACGACCGAGAGGTTGTGAATTTGAACTATCGTCTTCAATCGGTCGGTGATTCTATTTTATTGTGTTTCCATAAAGATTTTAAAAAGCGATGAAACATTTGATCTTGAATTTTGTTGGAAGTTTGTTTTATAACGTTGTTTTTATGCACGGCCGACCAGAAGTTCTCAAACAAAAGAGTCAATACTCCTCCACTAGGTATTTTTTTCTATTTTTGAGCTAGACTTGTGGTAATTGCAGCATTAATTCTCTTTCATGATGAGGAACTTGCGGTATTAATATGTGAAAATAATTTGATTACACCCTGTATATTCCACATAAAAAATGTCACATAGTTTATCTACAGGCTTCACTAATTTCATTTCATTCACTGGTCAAAAAATTTCTCTTACATTTCCGCTATAATCACGATACATTCTTAAGAACTCAATTTGACAAGTTATTTTTGACATTAGTAAATTAAATAGAAGGGTGGCGACCGGCACGAAGGAAACTTCACACTATTCAAATAATCCGAAATTTCGTTATAAGATTTCTTCTGCTTTCTATTTCCAATCATTACCAATCAGTGGTTCAAATTATGAATTAGCATGGCGATTAATTTGCGAAAGATATGACTATCGGAAATCATTAATATTCAATCATACAGAGGCATTATTTGGTATACCTAATATAGCAAAGCCAAATTCTGACAGTCTTACCGAAATGGGTGATAGCTTCAAAAAACATTAGAACTTTCACTAATTTATGTCTGCCATCAGAACAGTGGGGAGATGCATTTATAATTTACTTTTCATGTGAAAAGTTAGATACGGAAACTATTTCAAAATGGGCGGCGTAAAAAATAAATGTACAATTAACAAAAAATCTTGTATCAACAATTTCTAGGAAACTATTTCATGTTTTGTTATTTCCGAAATCAGTAAATTTATGCCAAATTGTAAGATCGATAGATCATCCTTATCCAAACTTAGTCACATTTCGACAAACCAGGAAAAATTGACATGTTACTCGGTGCTGATATATTTTGGAAGCTAATATGTATTGGACAAGTAGTACAAAATGTGGATAGTCCAATTCTACAAAAGACAAAATTTCATTGGATCGTTACAGGTATAATTAATGGAAATTGGCAAACATACAGCCTATAATTTTAGTCAAAACTTGGACGATCAATTACGTAAATTTTGGGAAATTGAGGAGGATACTAATGAAAAGGTTCTAACTGATGAGAAAAATATTGTGAATCTCATTTTCTTAAAACAACTCGCCTTGATGGTCAATTTATCGTTTCTATTCCATTAAAACAACTCGTATAAGAGCTAGGTGAATCAATACAGGTTGCATTAAATCGATTTCAGTCGTTAGAAAGAAAATTGCAAAAAAATCCTGACATGAGTGAAAAACACATAGAACTTATGAATGAATATTTATCTTTGGGTTACATGACGAAAATAGATAAATCAAATTTAACATTTTATTTGCCTCATCATGGAGTTCTCAAAGAAGACAGAATTACAACTAAGTTGAGTCTTTGATGCCTCGGCGAAAACGTCCACTGGTTTTTCAGTTAACAATATTCAAACTGTTGGTCCTACAATTCAGAATGACATTTTAGACATTGTTTTATGTTTTCAACAGTATCGTTACGTTGTATCGGCCGACATCGAAAAAATGTATAGATAAGTTCTCAACATCGTTGTCTACAATGTATTTATGGAGATCCAATCCCACCCTTGTGTACAGGGTTTTTGGTTATATTTCGAACGGGGCTACAAATTTTATTGTTAGACATATCAAAAATGTTAAATAAAAACGTTTTAGGAATTTACCTACACCGCCGGAATATATTAAAAATGCAAACAAATAACGATCGGAAGTGTAACAAATGAGTACCGACTTTGTTATTTTAAATGGAACAAACACCCAGTACATTTTCTCGAATTAAGAAAGATATGTTTCTCTTAATTCCAAAAATATATAGTTTTCTTATGTTTGGTTTCAAATTTTTTGCAATAATTAAGTTTGAAATTATCATATTTTGGTATATTTTTATTAATTTATGTAATTTGTCCCAGCTGTTAACATTTTGTGTTATTAAATGTCCCAGATCAATAGTTTTTTAATTAAAATTAACTCTTGTCAACAAATAAAGGCAAACTACATATGTATTTTTGGAACTGGAAGAAAAATATCTTTCTTAATTCAAGAAAATATACTGGGTGTTCCATTTAAAATAACAAAGTTGGTACTCATTGGTTACATTTCCGATCATTATTTGTTTTCGTTTTTAGTAAATTCTGGCGGTTCAGAGAAATTTCTAAAACGATTGTACAGGGTGTCCCAAACCTCTGGAAAAGTCCAAAAATGACCATTTAAATTCATTTCATCAAGAAAATGTCTCAACAAAAATTGTATAGATTTTCATTCTGCAAAATGTAGAATTATTTTTAAATATACAGGTTGTTCATTTTATAAATTACAAGCCTAACTAACTACTTTTTAAATGGAAAACTATGTTTTATTGCAGTTTCGGTTAGCCCTGGAAGATACGATAAAAACGATATAACATTATACCTAACAATTTTTCGTATTTACCGAATTTTTATTTTTAATTTTATGCAAAAAAATGAGTCATGTTTGATCGCCTGTCAAATTGTAAATTTTAATGATACCACAATCAACCTTAGACCAAAATTGTTTGTAGAGAAATTGATTGTAGAGGATTGGTTGTAACTCACAAGTTATAAATCTTAACACTATAAAAGCTTTCCAATCATACTATATATGGTTGGAAAGCTCGTAGAAAGGGCTAATACAGGTTGTTCCATTTGAAATAGTGACTAATTTTACAATATGCGAACTGAATCGTAGTGCTGTTGATAGTCGCTAGATTTTTAAAAATGTTGTAGAGAGATTTAGAAATATTCTGGTCTAAGATTAATCGTCGTATCATCAAAATTGACAATTTTGCAGACGATTAAACATGAACCATTTCTCGCATAAAATTAAAAATAATTCGGCAAATACTAAAAATAAGTAAGTTAAATGTTATAACATTTTTATCGGCTCTTCAAGAGGTAACCGAAACTGCAATAAAATATATCGGCTGTTTCAAATTGAGTGTTCACTGAAGGGACCTCTTAAACCGTAAGAGATAGAAATTCGGTTAAATGGAAGAAAAGTTGCACAAATCAATACCTTATTAGTATCTACTGATAGAATGCTTTTTTTCTTTTTTTCTTCTTCAGATATTAATGAAAATGTAAAAAAGTCGATTTTGTTTTTCCTCTGTATCTCTTTTATTATAAATAATTTTGAAATTTTGATTTAACTTTCTACAGGCACTTTTTGACTCGAAAATAGTTTCGAAAATAGGCGTGGCAGAATTGAAGTCAAACGTTTCTTTCCACGACCATCACCAGTTTAGATTTTTTAAATACAATGTATATCTTTATATTATTCTGTTCGATAGCATTTTTTCTTCTAATTGTAATGGTATATCAAACTTAATAGTGGACTTAATAATGAACTCGGCGTAGCACTACTCCAGAAAGTAGAAGGTGAAAACCGAGTTATCACTTATGCTAGCCGTTCCCTATCCCAGGCAGAGAAAAATTATTCCACAACCGAAAAGGAATGTCTTGCGATTGTTTGGGGAAAACAGAAAATGCGAGTATATCTGGAAGGATATCATTTTAAGGTTGAGAGCGACCATCAGTCCTTGAAATGGTTATTAAATTTACCGAACCCTACAGGTCGTCTAGCACGATGGATCATGCATTTACAGCAATTCGATTTCGAAATTGCTTACAGGAAAGGAAAACTTAATCAATTGGCCGATATATTATCACGTCAACCCGTTGATAATATAGGAGTGACTGAAGAAAATCCGACGCAGTGCAGACGGTACAGGAAGAAATTAACTCAGGTTCAGGACAACCCCGAACAATTTTTGAATGAATTTTTGAAAGATTTTTGCATCAGAGAAGGGAAATTATATCTACGTATTTTAACCGATCCGGTAGCCAACACAGGTATTACCGACTCCTGGAAATTGTGTGTACCAAGAGACGAGAGGCGACAAGTGTTGCATGAAAGTCACGATGTTCCGACTGCAGGACACTTGCGAATTGCCAAGACAATTGCTCGAGTGAAACAAAACTATTATTGGCCAGGAATGTTTAAAGACATCTCTCGGTATATACGTTCCTATTTAACATGTCAGCGATACAAATCATCTCAACAACCGTTACCTGGTAAGATGCATAAGGCACCGAATAGCGAACCGTGGGGAACCGTCAGCGCAGATTTTATTGGACCCTTACCTCGTTCTGCCAAAGGACACTGTTACGTCATAGTATTCCAGGATAGATTTACCAAGTGGCTGGAATTTCAAGCTCTCAGGAAAGCCACAGCGACTGTGACAATGCAGGCTTTTAAGGAACGAATTGTAGCAAGATTTGGATGTCCTCGAGTTCTAATCACGGATAATGGGACCCAGTTTACTAACCGAGCGTTCAAGCAGATGCTGAAGGATATAGGAATACAACACCGTTTATCACCTCCGTACTCCCCACAGACGAATCCAGTAGAGCGCGCTAATAAGGTAATCAAGCAAATGAATGGTCAGTATTGCGAAGGAAATCACCGAAAATGGGATCAACATTTAAGTGAATTTATGCTAGCCATAAACACGTCTAAACATGATTCCACGGGTTTTCCCCGGCTCTATTAAATTTTGGAAGGGAGCTACGCATCCAGAATCAGTTCATTCATCATGAGGAAGCCGTTGAGGACGAAGTAGCTGGTATCAACAGTCGAATTAAACGTTTAGAACGAATGACAGAAATTTTCGAGCTAGTTCGTCTAAATTTAAACCGAGCTTTCGAAGTCCAAAAGAAGTATTATGATTTAAGAAGGACGGATTGGAGATGTCATCTCGGCGACCAGGTCACGAAGAAGGACTACCAGTTATCAAGCGCTGGTAAAGGATTTGCGGCAAAATTAGCACCGAAGTTTCCGTATACAGTGACCAAAGTCCTTTCCCCTGTCATCTAACAGATAAGAGATAACGCCACGGGCAAAACGGTTAAAAGCGTGCACGTCAAAGACCTCAAACCATTCAGTGAATAGTTGTGTCAGGGCAAAGATGGAGCGAGCGCCACCAATTTTCGCTGGGGAGGAAATACTGCGACCACCCCGGATGCCGCCGCCGACCAAGGATGATGTCCTCTCCCTGGACACCTCACCACTGCCCATTACTACAGTTCCGGAAATCGTAACGCCGCTCCCTGCGACCCCCGTCCCAAGAACACCGGGTCGAGACCTTCACCGGGATATTAAAATTGGGCAGGTATTCCTGAAGTTATTCGGCAAAACCCCCTCGCCCCGGAAGCGAAACATCTTCGACACTCCCAGCCCCCAAGACAAGAAGCCCAGGGGACCACCCGAGACTCCAGGGAAGAACCTCTCTGTCCCCGTGAGTATCGCCCTGTGGCGATTTCGCCCTGCCCACCAACATCGGGACCGGCGTGTCCGAATCTCTTACCCGGCTCCCGGCAATCTGGAGCAGGTACGCTGGATTACCCTTCAACCGCCACCACCCAACACCGAGTGCACCGCCGGCGTATCCGGTATAAGTCAGCTTTAGTGGGGATATTTTTTGGATTGTAGGGGTATTTTTGATTTATGCCCATTGTTGTAACCGGGTTGTGAATGCCCCAATAAAGGTGTTAGCCGCATTAAAGGGATCCAACCTGGACGTTTGAATCTTTTTTAAGAAGGGGGGGAATGTAATGAAACATATTTACGCGTGACCTTTCACCCACCGCTTGAATCGGCTGGATGCATCGACCGCGCAGTCTGTCCGCGCTGCCCCGCTTCGAACCGACGTCACCGATGGGAGGAGCCAACCGTTATAAAAGTGAGAGCACAGCCGAGGAACGCTGACTTCGCTGGTCATCCTTTTTTTTTTTTTTGAGAGGTCGGGGAATCTTCAAAAGACGTCCGGTATTCCGCCGGACGTGCTGGATTCACCAGACTCTTGTCCGGTGCCTACCAGCTAAACCCCTATCCGCTTTGTGAATTCGAGACGGGTGGAACCGCCTTTCGGCATTACTTCCTCCGCCCCTTTTGTCCTCCCTTCTCAGCCCTTCATCCCCTTCATTCTTCCTTCTCATCCTCCTCTTCCTCCTCTTCCTTCCACTTCCTTCCTCCTCTTCATTCTACCTCTTCATCCTTCCTCTTCATCCTTCCTCTTCCTTCCTCCTCTTCTTTCCTCTTCTTTTTCCTCTTCGCCCCCTTCATCCCCTTCGTCCTCTTTCTCCTCTACTCCACTTCACCCCTCTCCTTCCTCTATGTCGCCATCCTCGGCAATTCTTTTCTCATCAGCAGTTTTCTGTGTCATGATGTTCCTCATCAAGCCCGTAATTGCCATGAAGTCCTCTTTGCTCCTCAGGAGGATGCCAGCTACATTTCTTTTGGTTAGCTTTTCTCGGACTGTGAGTTCCGCACGCAGTCTGTACCCTTCCCATCTCGGGCACTCAAACAAAGTGTGCTCGGCGTCGTCTTCCGTTTGTTCGCAATACCAACAGGCGGCGGTCTGTTTTCTTCTAATGTCCCTTAAATAGCTGCCGAAAACCCCGTGGTCGGTTATCATCTGGATGACAAAATAGTCCACTACTCCCGTCTTCCTGTTACACCAGGCCTCGATGTTGTTGATGAACACCCTCGCCCATCCCTGGTATTCCTCCCATGCGGTTTGCCATTTGCGGTACAGGTCTTTCCTGGCTGCAGCCTTCACCGAGGTGCCTTGCTCGTAAATCATCGTTCGCTCCTCTATCTGGAGCTTGATCGGTGGAATCCCCGCGACAGCCAGTACTGCCTGGGTGGAGACAGTTCTGTACGCGGTCGCCACTCTAATGGCAGCAAGTCTGTTTATCCTTTCAAGCTTTTTTTCGTAGAGGTTGAACCTAGTGGCCTTCCCCCAGATTGGCGCCGCGTACAGCAGTATGGACGACAAGACTGCGGCAAGGACTTTCCGCTTCTTTGGGCCTGGTCCCCCGACGTTCGGCATGAGTATTGCTAAGGCATTGTAGGCCTTCTGGGCCTTTGCACAGGTTTTGTCAACGTGCTTCGTCATGCGTAGGTCGCGATCCAGGTGTACGCCCAGGTACTTGATTGAGGGACAGTTCCTGATATCTGTGTCGTCCACTCTCAGGGTCAATTCCTTCAGGTTCCTCTTTCCTGCGAGGATCATTACTTCAGTTTTGCCCGTTGCCAATTCTAGCCCGATTTGGTCGAGCATGTTTTTCACCCTGTCCACTGCGAGTTTAGCTCTTTCCTCCATCATCACAACCGTCCTCCCGCTGACTATTAAGGTCAGGTCATCCGCGTAGCCTACAATGGTAACTCCCGGTCCGACATCCAAATCCAGGACCTGGTTATACATTACATTCCACAGGGTAGGTCCCAGGACAGATCCTTGTGGAACTCCACAGGTAATGCTCCTCAGTTTTCCCCCAGGCGTTAGGATGCTTCTGTCTGTGAGCAAGGATTCGACCATAGTGGTGAGTTGCCGGTCTATATTGTGCCCGTATAGTTCTTTGATAATCTCCGGCCACGGTGCGGTGTTGAAAGCATTTTTGATGTCTAAGGCCACCATCACGCAGTAGTGTCTATTTTTATCCGCCGTGCGGCGTATTTCGGCAACTATGTCTCCCACCTGTTGGAGGGCCGTTAGGGTCGATCTACCAGATCTAAAACCATGTTGCCTATCACTGAGTGTCCCCTTTTCCTCTAATTCCTTGACCAGCCTGTTTTTAAGGAGCGTTTCCAGGACTTTCCCAGCTACAACCAGGAGGCACAAAGGTCGGTACCCAATCGGGTCATCAGCGTTTTTCCGAGGTTTTTCTACGAGGACTAACCTCGCTCTCTTCCATATTTCAGGAAAAGTACCCGACCGCCAGCAGTCGTTGTAGATTTGGAGGAAAACGTCAGGCGTCGTCGACGCCGTCGCCTTGACCACCTCCGGAGGTAATAGGTCCGGGCCAGTCGCCCTTCCGACCTTGATCTTTCTGATGGCCTCTTCGAGCTCCTCTTCGCCAAAAGGAGCGCTCTGCCCCCCCTGGTTTCCCTTTGGAGGTCTCCATTTCCCACACTGTTTTGTGGGGAAGAGCTTGTCGGCTATTTTCCCCTCTTCCTCCGCGCTGAGTCGCGTGGTGGCTCTCAGATTTAGCTTTCTCGTGTCTATTTTATAGGCCTGCACCCATATATCGTTCTCTAGTTCGTCTCTTAGGGAGTCCCAGCAGGCAGCCTTTCGCTTAGCAATTTCCTTTTTGAGGGCACGTTTGGCGGTCTTATATTCATCCCAAGCCACGTTTCTTGCCTCCTGAGTTTTCCTATTTGCCCTTGTGGCCTCCCTCCTCTTGCGTACACATTCTTTGCGCATTTCAGATATCTTTGCCGTCCACCAGTACACCGGGGTGCCCCTGTAGGTGGCTTTCTTCTTTGGGAGAAACTTGTTGCATAGCTCCTGCATGGCCCTTATTAGTGAGACCGGGGTTTTCGGCTTCCGTGTGGTGCTTTGTTTCCACTCAATTGCCAGGCTTTGGATTCCTTCAGGGTTTGTCCTCCATCCTCTCGCGACATCGTCAGAACAACGCTTCATCCCTTAATTTCGAACAGGATTATCCTGTAGTCACTGAGGCTTTCCGCGTCTGTCGCTACCCTCCAGTGCCTGATTTTTCCTCCAATTCTAGTTGTCGCAAGGGTTACATCAATAATTGAGTGGCCTCTGGCATTTGAAAAGGTCGGTACCGATCCGCTGTTTAGGACCATCAAGTCGTTCGTGGCGATCCACTCCTCCAATATTTTCCCCCTGTCGTTCACCACGATGCTGTTTGCGCTATGCATCTTAGCGTTTAAGTCGCCCGCTACTACGCATTCTCTCTTGTGCTGCTTCATGTGGGTCTCCAGGTTCATTAGGAGCTCTTTAAATTCCGAGATTTGTCCGTTCGGCGAGAAATAACATGAATAACAGACACATACATCGACGTCTACACAAATAAAACCCTTACCTCTAAACGTAATAAAATGACTAGAGTTTTGACTAGACCTGCTCAACAGAGCAAAAACATCACAGTTATGATCACAATTTTTTGTACTTGCCCTTCTACGGCTGGGCTCCTGTCCTAGCACCAGGTCGATTTTCTGCTCATATATGTGCTGGTACGTCAGGTCCCAAGCCTCGGCGTGTCTGTCTGTGTTGAGTTGGAGAACTCGCAGCACCCTTGAGCCTCTGGAAGGGCCTCCGCCTCTGTCATCTGGGTTTTGGGGGCGTCTTCCTGCCATTTTTGGTTGTATTTGTCACCATTAGCACCTCCTTCGTAATTTGGCTCGTCGCCTTTCCTCGCGATTTGTCCTTCTTCGGGCGTCTTCTTTTTTCCCTTCTACTTAGATTACCTGGTTTAGGGGATTTATGGTCATCCCCTCCCCGTAACCTTAGTGCCTTCTGTGGCGGCTCTTCTCCTACCAGGTGCATCTGTTCTGCAGCCGAGTCTTCACCCATTGGATCCTCCTGATCCTTCTCACTGTGCTGTCTCGCCGCCCCTTCGCACGAGCTCTCTACTGTCAGTTCTATTCTATCACCAGGTTCCGCCTCTGGCGTTATGTCGTCCTTCTTTCCTCTGCTTAATTGTTCAGTAGCAACCTGGCTCCTAGCCTCCTCATTGGCTTCACTTCTCCTCTCCTCCCTTCTAGCCTTCTTTAGAGCCATCTTAAAAGCAGGACATCGGCCACTTCCTGCCCTATGTCCTTCAGTTTCGCAGAGCGGACAGACAGGCTCATTCTTGCAATTCTTTTTGTTATGACCTTTCTGCCCACAGTTGAGACAATCGTCACGTCTTGAGGGGGCTGTGCATATCATAGTCTGGTGGTCGTGGGACCAGCACCTTGCACACCTCTGAACTGCCACCCTCTTTTCGACCCTACATGGTATGACGCCGATCGTCAGCTCTCCCATCTGTTCTAATTTACGGGCTTCCGGTTCTGGGAGGGTGACAGTAACAGCCTGGGTATTCCCTATGTTCGACCTAAGTTCGCCAATCTTAGTGTGGCCGTCCATTGCCTTACCCATAATCTGTGCCAGAGCCACCTCTATATCCTTTTTACTCGTGAGCGCGTCCATCCCCCTAATGTGTATGGTACTTGTTTTTTGGGTCCTGCCGATAGCTCTGATGTTCTGGGGCACTATCTTTTGAGCAAGTTTTTCTTTTAAGGCCTGTAGGGCTGCCTCCTCATTTTTAACTGTAATGAGTAGTTTACCCTCCCTCGTACTTCTCAATCCTTTTACCACCCCAGTCATTGGCTCCTCCGCTAGGGCACTTTTGACCATGCCCAGCGTCTCAGTGTATTTTTTGCCCGCATTGTTTACTATCAGGGCGTACGTTTTGCGCGGTTCCCCTCTTTTTCCCTTGTCTTTGTCAGTAGCTGGCCGGTATATCGCAACTTTTCTCCTGCTATGCGAAAACACCGCTTCCACCATTCGTCGCCATCTTTCTGGACTCATCCCAGGGTAGGTCAGCATAGCCACCTGTTCGTCATCCATTGTTTCGGCCTTCAGCATTTGCAAGGCGTCCCAAAGCTCCTGCTCTGATCCGTCTACGACCATCTTTACTGCCTTTCTGTCGACTCTGGCCGTGCCATTCGGGTTCCTGATCTTGGACATCTGCTCCAAGATCTCGAAATTTCCTTTGGCATTGGCCAGCTCGGGGAAACGATCTCTATATACCCTGCTTTGTCCTTTCATCAGGTTTGCATTGCCCTTGTCTGTGATGATGGCCTGAACTGCTTCCGGTTGCGTTAACAGGGGATCCCCTTCCGCAAATCTCGTCACCTGGTAGCATTCAGCCGCCCATCTTAAGTCCGCTACCTTCCGCCACTCTTCTAGGGTTTTAACCTTAGCCAGGTCCACTTCTCGCTCACCCCCTTGATGCCACACGGTGGTCTGCGTTGAGGTTTCGGTAGTTTCTTTTTCGTGGCCCAGGTCTTTCTCGCTTACCTGGGTATCCGCATCAAGGGTCATTACCTCGTCAGTTTCGTATTTTAGGCCACAGAGCCAGCTTTTCACCGACTCCCTGTTGAAAACTTCGATTGTCCTCCGCATCTTTACATTTACCTCTTTTATCTCCCTTTTTGTGTTTGGGTTCTCATCTAACAGTTTATTCATCTCCTTACCTAGTCTGGTAACCTGACCAATAGCCTCCAGTAGAGAGAACACTATAGGGCTCTCCCTTTTCTTGTATGGCATCTTATCATCTCCATCATCCACAATTTCGATTGATGTCTCATGCAGCCTCCTTTTTTTGGTTTCCGCTTCAAGCGAGTGCGACCGTTGGGGCATAGCCCCCCTTGCACTAATGCGGCTGTATAATAGTTTTCCTCCTTCCGTCGCCTTTTTTAGCCTGCTATCGTGAGCCTTGCTTTCCGCAACAATGCGCTTTGATAGCGTTGGGCCCCAGTCAGCACCCTTGCTGCTGTCCATGCTTCCTCTTCCTTGCGGGCTACCCGCAGTTGTCTCATTTCCCATTTTTTTAGGGGTTGGGTCCTCCTTAAGGTTTATACAATATTTTTCCATTTATTCATAAAACCCCATCGACGCTCCCCACCCACCACGGAGCCACAAATGGGACGGGGAACTTCCACCGTCAGGGCTACGTCTCCGGGGGTCCTATCTCACGCGGCCTGGGCAAATCGTGAGTTCGCGAATCCTGCGGTCGGACGGGCCGCAGTTGCCGTCTACACTGAAGCCGGGGCCAAAGTAGAGTGTTGGGGCTTCCTCAGCTACCAGGATCCCCTTTTCCAGTGATGCGGCTAAGCCACGCACGCGACTACGTGGGTCCACGGTCGGGACAAGAAGGAATAAGAAAAAGCTGAAAACGAGAAAGGTCCCTAGCCCTCGATACCTAATAGCGTCGGGACCTGAGGCGAACAAGTGTCGGGCCCAGAGGGTCCCTGGACAGAAAAGCTAAAAAGAGATGGGCACATACCTTTTTAGACTAGTTGAAGAATGGCATGCACCAGCTGGGCACCCCGGGGCGCCGCTCCCGCACACAAGCGTGGTTCTTAGGGCCCATCCTCCTTCGACCGGGCTGTGGACCGGCAACGACGACGTCCCGGCATCCCTACTGCGCGGACGCAACGCAGCGACGCCGGGCCACCGTCGCTGGTCATCCGCTTAGTCCACTCCTAACCCTACCTGGCATGGTCATCCTGCCGCTCCTTCCTCCAGGTATTCTGCTGGCCATCCGCAGTGTACTGACCGACCCGTCCTGGTGAGCTAGTCGTAGGTCATCCACGGCTTGTAAACCGCCTCCTTGCTAATATAACCCGCCGGTCCCCCGCGGGTTATCACCGTTCCCTCTGGGTAAGCAGGCCACTGGTCATCCGTAGCCTGTGAACCGCCGCCCCCTCGTATGTACCGCCGTCCGTCCCCCGTACTATTATATTCCGTCGGTCCCCCACGGAATATGTAGTTTCCCCTCTGGTGTGGTCTTTCCACCAACCCCGTTTCTTACATAGAGTGGTCACCGTCGTCCGTCTACACCGCCCCGCAAAAACCCCGACCCCGGCAAGAAACATTTAATGAGGCTACGTTGTTTATTTCACCCGTGCATGTTCGTTCTTAATGATTATGTGTTAAATATAGTTATTTGTTATATTAGCACCTGGACTTAATACACCTCTCCACCGAGTTATCCCGGAAAGCAAAAAGAGAACCGTTACAAAATAATTTAGTATAATTTACACTATACAACTATTAAGTGTGTTATATCATTACAATCAGGAGAAAGAAATCTATCGAACAGAACAATAAAAAGATATACGTTGAAAAATCGAAACTGATGATGGTCGTGGAAAGATGAAACGTTTGACTTCAAGTCTGCCACACCTATTCTAAGCAAAACAAAAAAGTGCCTGTAGAAAGTTAAATAAAAATTTGAAATTTATTTATAATAAAAGAGATACAGAGGAAAGAGGAAAATCGACTTTTTTTACATTTTCATTAACACCTCAAGAAGAAATAAGAAAAAAATCATTCTGCCAACGGATACAAATAAGGCATCGATTTGTGCAACTTTTCCTTCATTTAACCGAATTTGTATCTCTTACGGTTTAGGAGATCCCTTCAGTGCACACTAAATTTGAAACAGCCGGTATAGTGTTCCATGTAAAAAACAATAACTTAGGTTTGTAACTTATTGTAACTTTTGGGCACTCATTTAGAATAAATTAACACTTCTTTAGTTAAACCCATTTGTTTACACATGTATGTATGTACACCTTAGACATCACAAACATACTGTCTTATGACAGAATGATTGCTTATCTTCATAACAAAAACTAGTACCGTAAGTCTGCATCGAACCGCACGAAATTTACACAAGAAACATTTCATCCCGTTTAAAATCTAAAGTAAATAATTTTATTTACAGTTTCAACTAATAAATCAAATTTAACAATTCTAGAATTGATTAGAACTCAAAAATTAATGAACAATTACTAACAAATTGTTTACTATATTTACACATGTGAAAAACAATATTTATTTCTTAAAATAATCGTACGTTAACCTATTTGGAGGCCTAATTATCCTTTTAGGTCTATTTGAAAGGTAATAGTCATTTTTGATTCGGTATTATCAGTTACAATTTTATCATCAAATTCAGCATTGGACGAACAAGGTAAACTATCATTATCATTTTTATTACATATTTTTGCAGAAAACTTTTAACATTTGATTATGATGTAATTTCCATTTTTTATCCAATTCTGGAATTTGTAAAATACAAATACAATTTTCAATATTTGATTTCACATTACCTTTGATCCATGTATGCTTATTTGGATTTCGATAATCCTGAACTAAAACTTGCTCACCGACATTAAATTCAATTTTTCTACCGCCACGACAATAGTACCTTTGTTTAATTTGCTTACCTTCAAATCGCTGCTTTATTTCTACATCTGGCTTAAATAAATCAAATCTAGTTCTCAAATTTTTATTAAACATCAAAAACGCTGGCGTAATACCTGTAGTACTGTGAGCAGTATTACGAATATCGAACAAAAAAATTATTAAGTACCAAATTTATATCGATAGATTTAGATTTTCCAATAACATTCTGTTAAGTGCATTTTTAATTCACTTAACAGAATTTTCAGCGGCGCCATTTGACATGGGCACAAACGGTGCTGTGGTAATGTGTTTAATTCCATTTCAATTTAAGAAATTTTAAAATTCTGCTGAGCAATATTGCGTTCCATTATCGCTCACAATTAAATTTATTAAACCAAATCGTGCAAATGTACTACGCAAAACTGAGATTGTTGCCCTTGTTGTAATGTTTGTCATGGGAAACACTTCGATCCATTTAGAATGCGCATCCACGATAATAAAAAAGTATTTATTTAAAAATGGTCCCATAAAGTCAATGTGCAGCCTTGACCAAGGCTGCTCTGGCCATTTCCATGTACTTAAATTTACTTTAGGCGGATTAATCCGATTTACTGCGCAATATTCGCAACCTTTTGACACGTCTTCAATTTCCTTACCTAACCCGGGCCACCAAAAATATGACCTCGCTAAACTTTTCGTTTTTACTGCATTTTGATGTATGTTATGCAACTGTTTTAAAACGCTAGATCTAAGTGGAACTACGATTCTGTTATTCCAAAGCAAACAATCTTGTTCAATAGAAAACTCGTTTCTATAATTATAGAATTGTTTAACGTCTTCAGTCAACTGATTTTTATTCGGCCATTTTTCTTTAACAAATTTATTAACTTGCTTAAGCACAGGATCGTTAAACACGTGTTGTTTCATCTGTTTAAAATCTATGGGAATGTCTGAATTATTTTCGAAATAATTAACAAAAATTTTGTGCAAATCGTTCTTGATTGCAGTGAAAACCTCGAGCAGCCTCTGGACAGCTGTTTCAGCCCTGCTTGGGGCTTCTTCAGCAGAGACGTAGCTCGACATTCCCACTGCAGACCAAAAACGACTTGCCCAATTTATTCGCAATTGCGATGTAAGAATGATGAACAGATAAAATAGCGACATCTTACTATCTCTTTTTGACCTGACATTGCAGTAGGATAGACAAATTGAAGCGGGATTTGCTCCTAATAAGTCCCCCATACAAGGCGGCCATGCTTGCTGTCAAAGCATAATGAAAGTTTTAGAAAAAATTTGTGCAGTGGGAATGTCGAGCTATGTCTCTGCTGAAGAAGCCCCAAGTAGGGCTGAAACAGCTGTCCAGAGGCTGCTCGAGGTTTTCACTGCAATCAAGAACGATTTGCACAATATTTTTCTAAAACTTTCATTATGCTTTGACAGCAAGCATGGCCGCCTTGTATGGGGTACTTATTAGGAGCAAATCCCTCTTCAATTTGTCTATCCTACTGCAATGTCAGGTCAAAAAGCGATAGTAAGATGTCGCTATTTTATCTGTTCATCATTCTTACATCGCAATTGCGAATAAATTGGGCAAGTCGTTTTTGGTTTGCAGTGGGAATGTCGAGCTACGTCTCTGCTGAAGAAGCCCCAAGCAGGGCTGAAACAGCTGTCCAGAGGCTGCTCGAGGTTTTCACTGCAATCAAGAACGATTTGCACAAAATTTTTCTAAAACTTTCATTATGCTTTGACAGCAAGCATGGCCGCCTTGTATGGGGGACTTATTAGGAGCAAATCCCGCTTCAATTTGTCTATCCTACTGCAATGTCAGGTCAAAAAGCGATAGTAAGATGTCGCTATTTTATCTGTTCATCATTCTTACATCGCAATTGCGAATAAATTGGGCAAGTCGTTTTTGGTTTGCAGTGGGAATGTCGAGCTACGTCTCTGCTGAAGAAGCCCCAAGCAGGGCTGAAGCAGCTGTCCAGAGGCTGCTCGCGGTTTTCACTGCAATCAAGAACGATTTGCACAAAATTTTTCTAAAACTTTCATTATGCTTTGACAGCAAGCATGGCCGCCTTGTATGGGGGACTTATTAGGAGCAAATCCCGCTTCAATTTGTCTATCCTACTGCAATGTCAGGTCAAAAAGCGATAGTAAGATGTCGCTATTTTATCTGAAATAATTAACATAATTGACGTCGACATCTTCGCAATGTTCAGTACCATTGTTATTGATCAGAAGTCGTGATAAACAATCGGCCATATTGCAGTCTGATTTTCTGTACTGAATATTGTACTTATAACTTGATAGAATTACCGCCCATCTCCTTAACCGATTTGCAGAGAATGAGGAATACTTTTACTGGAACTGAAAATTGCTAGTAAAGGCCTATGGTCAGTAACCAAAGTAAATTCAACGCCATAAAGATACTGAAGAAATTTATAAAGACCAAAAATTTTCGATTTGCGAATAATCTTTTTCCGCTGCTGTCAAGGTTCTGGACGTATATGCTATCGGTTTTTCTTCCCCATTAGGAAAAGCGTGCGTTAGTACGTCTCCTAAGCCATATGCACTCGCATCGGTAATTAATTTTGTTTTCAACTCCGGATTATAGTGAACTAAAATTTCCGCAGACCAAAATATTTTTAACTTTTTCAAAAGCTCACTGACAATCTCTTGACCAGTTGCATTTTACGTTATCTTTCAATAAATTATATAACGGATGTAACAAAGTATACATTTTTGGTATATACCGTAATAGTTAATCAGACCTAGGAACGCTTTTAACTGAGTTACTGCTTTTGGAATTGGAGCATTTTTTATAGCTAAAATTTTGACTTCGGATGTACGTAAACCTTTTTTTTATCGATTACACACCCCAACTATGAAATTTCGGAATGCAAAAATTTACACTTCTCAAGAGCTTCTACATTTCTACCGCCAACCAAAATATCATTGAGAAAACAAACTACCCCCTCGAATTTGTGCAACAACGATTCCATGATTTTCTGAAATTTAGCAGGAGCTTCGCGATGCCGAGAGGTAATCTTTTATATTTGAACAACCTCTTGTATGTAGAAGTGGTAACTAATTGTTGTGATTTTTCATCTGGGCAAATCTGTTGGTAGCTTGTGAGATATCCAACTTTGAAAAATATTCACACCCTTGCATTTTTGAAAATAGCTCTTCGATTCGTAGTAGGGGATATTGATTAATTTTAAGAACAGGATTTACTGTGACTTTAAAGTCCCCACAAATTCGAACAGAGCCATCTTTTTTTAATACAGATGCGATAGGGGTGGCCCAAGCACTGAAATCTACTGGAACGATAGCGTCCAAGTCTAATAATCTTTGAAGTTCTTTTTATACTTTATCTCTTATGGCAAAGGGTAATGGTCTACTACGTAAAAACTTTGGTGCTACCAAATTGTCTTTTAAATTTAAGGATACGGTGCATTTATTGAAAGTTCCTAAGCCAGATAAAAACAATTTATCGTATTTTTGAACCAAAAATAATGTCGGTTGGCAAATTTATATTATTAACTTCAGTTATGCTTAAATTATATAAACTGAAAAAGTCTCGATCCAATATAGGTTGACCTCCGTTTTTAATGACGTAAAAGATCAACGAATTTATTTTGTTTTGACATATAACATTAAGGGTACATTTACCTACGGGCGCCAATTTACCGCCATTGTAAAAAATAAAATTTTATTTGCGCGAGACAATTGAAATTTGCTAAACTTATTTTTCCACAATTCATAAGATATAGCTGATATACTGGCTCCCGTGTCAATTTGACCTACAATGGGTACATTTTCCAACAACAATTCAACCATAAACGGCTTGTTTACATTATTTGACATAATAATAAACAAAGAATCCTCTCCGCTTTCCAAGAAGTTTTGTTTATTTTTGTTAATCGCAGTAATATTAACCGACTTTTTATTCTTTTGCGTTTTCAATCTACACACGAATGCCAAATGACCTTTTTTGTTGCAAATTTTACAAATGCATTCACGATAGAAACACGCATCACTCGTATGGTTGGACCTACCGCACACTTCGTCCCCGTCTTCAAAAATTTTCGATCCGCGTGGATCCGTTGCGCTGCCCCAGCTGAACTCTTGCGTGTTGAAGTCAACTGATGCAGTTCCGGTTCCACCTTAATTTTCGGGACCGCGTGCTGCTGAGCCGCCATCCTGTCGCTTGCAATTTCCACCACACTTGCAAAACTGACATCTAATTTCTCTTCAAACAGACGATCTTGTACAGGACCAGGATTAAACCCAATAATGTAGCGATCACGGAGGGCCTTTTCAATTTCATTTGCAGAAAATTCACAATGAACAGCTAAATTACGCACCCTGGCCACCCATTCTCATTCTTCATAAGAGTTTTATTAAGTCACTGTAACTTAACTCTTATGGAACCATTGGTAAAGCCAAATTAAAACCCAGTTCATATGCTTCCTCACTTAATGAATTATGCAAAATTGCTCGTTTACATTCCATTGTTGCAATATTATTTGCTTCAAAATAGTTTTCCAAGCGTGGTTTGTAAATTGTCCAGTCGCTGTTTAAATTAAATTTCCTTAAGTGTCCGATTACTTCGTTTACCGCTACTGTCCGTCATTTTTACGGTAGTTTAAATTTAATTTTAAGTCGTACTATCCTCGTCGCCACTGTAACTTTTGGGCACTCATTTAGAATAAATTAACACTTCTTTAGTTAAACCCATTTATTTACACATGTATGTATGTACAGCTTAGCCATCACAAACATACCGTCGCACAGTGTGCTATTCGCACGATCTAGAGGGATTTAATTCCTCCGCAATACTTCTCTATTCTTAAGGTGCGTTTAGATTTGAACACGAACGAGCTGAGCATACGCGCACGGCATTCGTTCGCGCTCACCAGCATTTATTTTCTGGCGCATGGGCTGATCCAGTTGTTCGCGCACACAACGGACGACAAAATAGCAGCGGCTGTATAATTGTGATTCATATTTTAATAAAAAAAATAAATTCGAACGAGACATCGACTTTCGTGGCAAACGCCTAATTTTTATGAGACAAAATAAATTACTACTTATTATTTAGTGTCAGAGAGTTGTCATAAGTAATTCAAAAATTTTACTACAATGACTAAAATCGCCCCAATAAACATTTTATCTTTTTTCGTGCTTCCGCTCTGTCTAAATTTTCAATATTTAATTTGTTCACAAGCTCCTGGTAGGTCATTTTTTAAAAACAATATTTTGCGTGCTTCACATTCCATAAAATAGGCAGTTTTTCATAATCTTGCAAAGCAACGAAGCTGTTTCATTGGTCCATTCCATGGCTAACTGAAAATTCAGAAACCTTTTCTGCGAGGACTGTGTCGCGTGGCTTTCAATATGCGACTTTTTTCTCGTTCAAACTACGCATTCATGCGTGAAGCAATTAATTCCTTTGAGCACGTACTCGAGACCGACATCAAGCGGCTCGCTCTGCCAGCCATTCGCGCATGATGTGCGTGCGCGCATAGCCGTTTACACTTGAGCATTCGCGGTGGATCAGTGCGTGCGTGCTCGTCTAAATGCACCAAAGGCAATCATATTTACGGCTATTCGAGCTCGCGGCTGTTCGCGCACAGGAAAACACAACGTGAGCGTGCGCGCATAGCCGTTTACACTTGAGCGTTCGCGGAGGATCAGTGCGTGCGTGGTCAAGTCTAAACGCGCCTTTACACTATCTAATTCCTTTTTACAGCATTCAATATATTTTTCAATGATGTATTTAAGCATTTTTAAGTCAAACGAAGGTGTATTTTATGATAATTTGTACGTAACTATACAGTGAGAACTTAGTAATTGTAAGATCCATTCCCTCTTTCTTAAATAACTCATTTGGGCTCTTATAACTCTCAAATAATTTTGTAATAAAATTTGAGAAAAGACAAAATTTACAATCAATGTAACAAGAAACAAATTTACAATAAATATAACAAAAACACCATACAATTAATGTAAGGAAAAACAAAATTTACAATTAGTATAACAAAAACCACATACAATTCATGTAAGAAAAAACAAAACTAACAATTAATGTAACAAAAACATAAAACATAATTCAATTCAATTCATAAGAAAAAACAAAATTTACAATTAATATAACAAAAAAAAAATGTAATTCGTGTAAAAAAGACAAAATTTACAATTAATGTAACAAGAAACAAATTTGCAATAAATATGACTAAAACAACGTATAATTCATGTAAGAAAAAAAAATTACAAAATGTAAGAAACAACAAAATTTACATATATGTTACATTTAATTACTCTCTTACTCTCCCCATTCATCGGAGCTACTTTTATCACTTAAAAAGTCTTCTGAACTATGCGATAAAGGTACTGATATTAGAGAAAGAACCTCACGCGTTATAATCCCTTTTCTTCTTTTGGGAATATGTCGTAAACTGGCTAGCAGTGGATCTGATGATATTAATAGTCTATGAAGAAGGTCTGCATTTGTGTCCACTCGTGAAGTTTTTCTTGTAAAAAGTTCCCTATATTTTCTGTTGTCTTTGTTCCTTGCTTCTTGTGCTTCTTCTGAAAGTTGGCCAATCGGGAAGATACAAGAAGCAATAACAAGTTTACCGTGGTGAAGTATTTTATGTACACTACTTGGTAGATAATACCAGGAATAATTTTCTTAGTATAAATTCGTAGTACTACGTGCATACGTGTCAAAAGCGTCTGCATCTACAGGAAATCCACAGTTTAATGTTTCTAAAATAACGTGAAAACGTTTTATTAATTCTATATCAATGCCTGTTATTTCAGCAGATTTTTCGGCATTTCTAAAAAATTGGCGCGCTGTATTTCCGTCATTAGTATTACCTGCTACTTGCGAAGGAATGTCCACCAAAAGACCTAATTCATTTTTAAATCTGTCTTGAATATTTTTCTTTCTTTCATTGACAATATTTTTATTTTCAGTTCGTCTGACTTGCCAAACCTTTACAGGTAGCCGGTATGCAATATGAAGTATACATTCCATGAACCTAATCCATGAATGCAATGGAGATAAATCAAACATCAAAGCCTTTTCATTAATTTGTGTTTTGTTTTCAAGAATGTTAATTCTATTCATCTCTTTTGGTGTGGCCCCGCACAAAAAGCAGGTTTGAGATGAAGAATACGAGGATAATGCCGAACAAACTTTGCCGTCGATCATACTTACAATTAACAAGGGCTTCACACAGAAATTCTTTTGGCTAACAGTGACCCGAGTTGAAACTAAATCTTCTACTTGTTGTTCAATTTTGCTCACTTCTGCGCAAATTAATTCTGGCGTTTCTTTAGCAAACATAAATTTAATCGGCCGACAGTACCTTGTAGAAGAAGAAGCGGGATTTTGCCAGATAATTTTCTTGGTTTCACTAGCAATGTTACAATATAATTGTATAGGAACTAAAGAAATACTAAATCAATTCTCATCCGATTCTCCTTCACTCGTAAATTTTTGTTTATATCGGTTTTGTTGTGAGCCATCACATCCCAACTTCACAATAAAGGTAAGCTCTTCACACAAATCTGGTATACTTATAAATACCTCCCCTTGAGCTTCACATAATCTTTGAACTGTATGATCAATTAATGATTGTAATGTAATTGTTGCAGAAGTTTCTGTTACGGCGATATCTAAAGGATAACAGTCCTTTTTCGCTCCTTTAATCGCATTGTAACTTGGATACAAATTAGCGGTAATTTGATTAGCTTGCTCTCTGATTATTTTGTACTGGTGCGTGGAAAGATTAGCATCAATAATCATGGCAAGTGCTTGGTCTGCAGTTATGTATTTTTTTTGCGTTTTGTAAGCTTCTCTAGCCTTCTTCACTGTGGTACCTCGTTTAGGTGACGCTTGAGACAATTCCTTCACGATTGCAGCACAGTCTTTCTTTCCCAGGTCACGCAATTTTATTTCAGCAGCCACAGCTATTTCTTCTGAACTTGTTGACTGTACAAATTTCTTTAGTTTCCTCCGTTTAGTTTTCTCACAGCATTCACTAAACTCTTTTGAGCGCCTGCCAGGTGAAAAAGGGATGGAACCCGTTGAAGTTGATGGTAAAGATTCAATAACAACTTCCGGAAAACTAATGGTTCCTTCAAGCCATTTTCCATTATTTTTAAAGAAGCGATTACGATTACGAGAACATTTTTGCCATCTCAACTCAATTTGCTGACATAGGCTCCTCAAAATATCTTTGATTTGTTTGATGACGTTGTCAGACAAATCAACACCCTCATATTGATTTCAAATGAAAGAAAAAACTGCGTCAAATCGGTCCGTTGTAGTGTTCAAATACCAGATATTAAATAGTTCACTTCTAGGAATGTCAGTAGCCATTCTAAAAACAACACACAAAAGCTAAAATCGCAGGCAGTCGCACCTGATTTTTATATATACTGATAAATGAACCCTTAATTTAGTTAAATATAAAATCTGGAGCCCATATTCGCTCATATAATAAAGTTCCAGTCTAAAACGTCACCGTAAAAAATGAAATGTTCTGCATTTTTGTTTTAACTGATTGTAACAAATTTGAAATAAAATATTTTACATAACTCACCTTAAAAGAGTTGGAGAGTCACTAAAATAAACAAAATCACAAAAACAATTCAGAAACACACGTTCGTAATGGATTAATTACCACTCAAAACTGAAGCGCTGGAAACCGTATACCTGGAACCTGAGATTAGAACATTATATTTGTTTGTCTAAATGCAGTTTAAACTGAAAAAGAGGGGGTATTTTGGGTCATACAGATATTTGCTTTAATTAAATAGTATTTAAGAATTTCTTTGAATCTTTTCATTCTCTGGATTAAATCCCTCTAGATTAACGAAATAGCACACTGTGCGTCGTATGGACAGAATGACTGCTTATCTTCATAACAAAAACTAGTACCGCAAGTCCGTATCGAACCGCATGAAATTTAAACAATGCATCACACTTATTAAATGAACAACCTATATATTTGAAAAAAATAAATAAATGAATTATGCGGAATGAAAGCATTTTTGAACTTTTCCAGAGGTTTGGGACAGCCTGTATTTAATATTTTTTGATATAATAAAGTTCGTAGTACCGTTCAAAATATAACGAAAAACCCTGTAAGAACACCCAATTAATGCAGTTATTTCTATCTTCCTAGTTAAACTTTTATCTTTGAAACTAGAGCTAAAAAATATTTTACAGTCACAATGGCGATTTACAGTGCAAAGTAGTTATAATTTTGATATTTTTATTTCAAAACAATTTTAATGTTGAACTGAGTCATTAAACTATAAAATACATACTCGCTTTCAACATCTCTCGGTAAACTTTAATTTTTATTTACAAAGCGATGGTGAAACAACATATTTTTCCGAGGAGTCGTAAACAGATTAGTGCCTTTCAATTTATTCACAAAGTCCATTTATACGACATCGTTATCATACTGCGCCATGCAGTCTGATTGGCTGAAAAGGAGCGTTCATAAGTTATTAATTGTTTATTTGTGCGTCTGTACAGTATTATATTCAACACACGCTAAATTAACACACGAAAAGTACTCGGATATAACGCTGAGATTAGCAGAATACTTCACTGAAACCGTAGAATCGTGTTTGACAAGTGGATACGTTATAGTTGGAGGTTCTCATTCATCAAACGATATGACGAATTTTTATTTAAAATATAAATCAATGAATAGCTCAATAACTGTGCTGTCTTCTAATTATGAAGTAAGTGATTTAGATGCTAAGGAATTGATATTTTTCGTCGAAGACATTTCAAAGCTAAACTGGACCATAAAAGCGGCAAAGCGCAGAAGAATGTGGGATGTTGAAAGATGCATTGTGTTTATTATATGTGCTCAAGTGAACAACACCGTCTGGTTAAACGACACTTTAGAAGCTATGTGGACCCAAGACATTCTAAATTTCCTTTTAATATACTATCACCGGGAAGTGGAGGTAACATCGTTTGATCCTTTCAGGAAAACAAAATATATGAAATATTTTGATAATTACTTTCCGGACAAAATAAAAAACATGCAGGGCTACATGCTGAATATAACGACGTGCATAAATCCTCCTTTAAGTGAATTCAAAGATGGGCGTGCGTATGGAACGGATATTTCGGTTTTGATTGCCATACTCAAAGAGATGAATGCCACGATTAATTTCAGCAGCGTAACAACTTATCCTGATACGGATTTCCTGTTCTACAGTACCGTAATGAATAAATTTAAATTTAACTCTTCGAATCATTTGTACCCTTTTAAAATGGACGACGTGGTTATTTTGGTTCCAAAAAATATGCCTCTCCCTCACTACCGAGACATTTTCAGAATTTTCACCACTACAATTTGGTTACTAGTCCTGACTTCTTTCTTACTAGTGGCTATGTTAAGTATCATAATCACTCGGTGTTTCAAGAGAACCACTTCATTTGCAAACATTTTTTTTGATGTAACAGGAATCCTATTGGCGTCACCGATTTCTCTCAATCACTTTATACGCCCGGTCAAAGCAATTTTCATTTTATGGGTGTACTTTTGCCTTATTCTCACCACTGCTTTCAACAGTATATTAACTAGCGTTCTAATAACGCCAAAGTATAGCAAACCCATCAATACAATAACAGAACTGATCGAAAGTGATTTAGGGATAATATCAGATAGATTCTTCACTGATGTTTTAAACAATGAATTTAGAACCGTGAAACACAAACTTGTTATAACTGTAAAAGCTGAAGTTGTTAAGTCCTTGCTTAGAAGAGAAACTACATTGGCTCATGTTCTACCGTTCAGTTCCGTGCGAGAATTGAACATTCTGGGCGAAGAAGGCGAACAATTGTATCACATCATGCACCAACACCTAATTCCAACCTTGCGGACCTTTAACATTAAGGGAAAATCATTATACGTGAACAAAATGAACGATATTTTGTTGCAATTACTCGGGAATGGTGTCATTGGATTTATGGAATCGATTAATTTGAGACAAAGTAAAGATGTGAAATTAATGGTGAACAAGCCAGAAGTTTTCAAACTGGCTCACTTGAGCATCGCGTTTATTTTATTAATTGGTGGCTTGTTCCTAAGTACAGTCACATTCATAGTAGAAAAACATTTACAGGTCAACCGCAGTAAGAGGGACATGAAGTAAACCGAAGCCACATGAAGGTGTCCTACGCAACACGAGAGTGTAGCTCTCTACACTAACCCTCTCGGTCACAGAGCTATACTCTCGTGTTGCGTAGGACATCTTTACTGTGGCTTCGGTGTCCCGACATGGCTGGGAGACTGTAACCACAAATAACCCCAAAAGGCAGGGCCGCTCTACAACTTTATTAGAAAAGCCAAAAAAAGGAAAGAAAAAGTTGCTGAACTCCCGAACAGAAGAGAAAAATACATACTGGGTGTCTCACAACGTACGGAGGAGATTGAAAGGGCAGCTGTACGACATCAAAATAAAGCTTTTTTCTTAATTCGGTTTTGACCAAAACCCAATAATAAAAAAGTTACAGCAGTTTAACTGTCATAATTTCTTCTGTAATTTACAACTATAGCTTCTTAATTAATAAGAATTATTTCACAAAATGCAACCTTATTGTTAAATAATAATAATAATAATAATAATAATAATAATCTTTATTAGGCGAAGTTTAGCATAGCTAGTCTTACACTTAACCTAACATGTATGAAAATTACTTTTAAATGCAAGTGAACAGAACATTCTTGTAATTTGTAATTTTTCGGAAAAACAAAACAGTGACTAATTCAATTAGAGAATGAAATAAATAAAAAAGTAAGTATATGTATACAATAAATGTAACTTAAATTACTGCCCGTCTCTGTTCACTCATTAACATGCTTTTAAATTTCTGACGAAATTGTTTGACAGAAAAATATTTAAATTCTCTAAAAGTATGTAATTTAGGTGGCCATTTAGGAGGCTCAATAGATAATTTGCACAATATTAGGTGGTGATCAGAAATTCCCTCAGTTTCTAATGTACTTGTAGCCAGAACATGTAAATTACTAATAAATATTTGATCAATTAATGTACATGCAGTTTTAGAAATTCTAGTGGGTTCATTTATCACCTGTGTTAGTCTGAAAGAATCAATACATCTTTTCAAAAAATTATCAGTTGCAGAATTTGATGGACTAAGAAAATTCATATTAAAATCTCCTAATAAGATAACTTCATCAACCGCAGGTGTTACACTACTTAAAACATTTTCCACAGAATCAACAAAGTTGGTGATATTACCTCGTGGAGGACGATAAATTACGCCAATGCCAATCAATCTGCCTTTTAATTTGCACTGAATCCATAACTGTTCCACATCAGTAACATGAATGTTATGCTGCTCAAGGATTGAAGCAGAAACCGAGTTATGTACAAATATACCCACTCCTCCACCCCTTCCATCTCTATCTTTCCTGAAAAAGTTATAACCAGTAATACTTACAACATCACTAGATATTTCATTATTTAACCATGTTTCAGTAATCCCCAAAATATGAAAACCGTTATGTTACGAACTCATTTTTTTAGTTATTAAGATTTAATGTTAGAATATCATTTACGTAGAATTTAGTCGTTTCTCACAACAGAGTTGCCCGCAAATACCAGATGTCCAGGCTATGTTACTCACAGGCCACCTTCTGAGATTTTCGTCAGTATTCATTTAGATTCAGTTCTCAGATTGTTAACTTGTAAAATTTTATATTTCTCTTCCGAAAAGGTTTAAGTAAATTGCTTTTTGGAAGGTCTGGGAACAACATTGCTATGCAGCCGCCCTGGGAAAATATTTCCTAACCAATCAAGGTTTACGGTTCACTTTCATTTAGTTTTTCAGAGAAATTTTTAGACTCTTTGAATATTTCATTTCAGAATTCAGTTGTACGTAGCGACTTGTCCAGGGCGGTTGGATGCCCTGCAGACTCTAAGGCCCGCAACTCATTGCATTTCAAACATCTTCTCTTTTATGTAAATAGTCAAATTAAATACGTTTTAAGTTACCACTTGGTTTTTTATCCTCGTGCCGGCGACAAACATTTGTAATTAATTCTCGCGAACCGTTTTAAAGAAGCCTTACAACCTTCCAGGCCGCGTAGATTAATTTTGCATACGGTGGTTGCATCACCGGGTTCGTTAAATTAAGCGAATACGAAACACGTTATCTGTCAAAAGCGACTGAAATTCGTGAAATCCTGTGAACAGAGAACGGACATTAAGATGCCCGACAAGCAGATTCATTGTAGAATAACTAATTAAATAATGCTAATAAAAACGATAAAACTAATTTAATTGGAAATACAAAACAAACAAAAGAAAAATTCTCTTAAACTCAAGAAGTCTGCGCCAATGCAGTGCAAACGAAATAATTCAAAATAATCTTAATACAAAATGTGTATTTAAACAAATTAATCAAAATTAATGTTTTCAACATCGAGAATGGATCTGAATTTTATTATTTTGTTTTTAAATTTAGTAAAAATGACCCGTCGTGTGTCCAGACGTTTTTGTACCCCATCTTATCGATCAGGTTCTTGTAAACATCAAGGCGCTTTTTCGTCAGATCTTCTTTGATTGCTATACCGGTGTTTCTTAACGACTTCTTTTTCGCCAAAACCATGGCTCGTGTTTCATAATTTGAAAATTTAATAATTATTGGGCGAGGTTTTAATTCCTTAGAGGACCCCGATGAACCAGAACTCGTACCAACCAAGTTGCGGACACCAACACGATGCGTATCACAGAGAAAAATGATAACGTGAAATTTTGCACAATCCTGTGTAAATAGAATTGTCGAATTTTTTGACACAATTGGCGAATTTTTGTCTAAAACTTCAGATTTAATTTATTCCCTGCTTTTCATATATTTACATCCATTTGTGGTAATATTATTTCTTAATTACGGGGTAACGATTTACATTTCCTATGACTTCTGTACTACAATTAAAATTCATAAGTGTGAAGAAAAGATACTAACTCTTTATTGAAAAAAATACTAAGCATTTAGTAAAAATTATTACGTTTAAACTGAATGCTTTCTATAATTTTGAAATGAATAAATTATTAACATATTAGGGAAAAAGTACCATTGCTTGTGTTACATTTTACTTCAAGGTTACTTGAATAAGGGTGGAAGTGGGGCATAAATCACGCGTAGTTTTTATTTCCGTTTGTGTGGCCATTTTATTGCGTAATATTCGGCAATCGGTAAGAACAAGAATTAACTTGCATCTTGCATCCGCCAGCATCATAGGCGAACAAGTGACGACGCAGTAGATACCAAGCTGTGTGTGTGTATTAATTAGATTACCATGGATGATTTTGTTAAGAACAAATTATCTGAGCGGGACGTTAGTGCACTTCAGAACGTATTTGAAGGTATGTATTGTTAGAAAACCACAAATGTAGTACATAAATAATTGCTTTATTAGTACAAATAACTTTTAGTAGATTTGGAAAAAACAATTGGATATTTTTAAGACGAAATACAAAGTTTTGCCAGTTGTTGAGTCTTGATTCGACTGCCCAAGGCTTGAATTGTCATCCGTACTAGCTGACGCTTTCTGCTGCCTCAGCGTCTGCCTCTTCCCACATGCTGGTACTACCCCGGCGAATCTTATCGCAACTATGCTGGCCACACAGGTTTCTCACACGGCCTCTCCTGACGTTTACGTGTCCCCACGTAATAGAGTACATCAGGGTACCAGCTACCTGGGCAATAGGCAATGGGACATTAGAGTCGCAAATGATCAAAATATAACAAAATACTAAAACAGCCAAAAATAGTTATCAGATAAGTAACTAGTGCAGACAACTTAAGGATTCTTGTAGTCTTCCTGAAAATGTACAGTGAACACGTGTATGCATACACAGTCAAATATGCGCAACACAAAAAAAATACAAAAATATAATATCTCTCAAAATAATAAGTCATGAAAATCAAATTGGTAATAATATTGGAGCTCCATTTTATTTCCAGGTGGGACTAAAAGTACCAGGGTTTTCACCTGCAGTTAGTCCCCCTGCCCAGAGCTCTGTCCCAGAACAAAGTACCAGGAATTTCACCTGCAGTGTTCTGTACCAGAACAAAGTACCAGGATTTTCACCTGCAATGTTCTGTCCCTTACCACACCTTTCGTTACTCATCATAATATCGTATCCAGGGCTTGACATTTTTCAACCCTTCAATAATCTTATAGGGTACCCTTGAACGAGTGGCGCTAGATATGTCGGTCACCCCATATCTGTCATTTTCCAACACTTTACTGACCCTAACCGGTTCTCTCTAACACGGCAATAATTTTTGGCTGGTTCCGTTCCATACCTTCATATTTATCTCCCATTGTTGTTAGACAGTTTTTTAATTACCTAATTATACCTTCCAACTTTTCCATTTCACCGTGAAAGTGTTACATCGTTCAAATGATGAGACGTTCCATAGGTACCTACAAAATAAGTTTTTTTTTTTTTAATAAACCTGTTCGCTTATGCGGTGAGGCACCCCAAACGTTAAAAACGCATTTTTCAAGGAACTGATAACAAACCTACACACATAAATTTTTGGGATTAATTGTAATCTGCCCATTCAGTGTTAAATATGGATAAAGTTTTATCTGAAAAGTTGTTAATCTTCATCGAATTTGGCGTTATTGTTCTTTTTTTTCCGACTAAGTTGTATCTAAAAGTGAGTGTTTATTTAAACAAGGATAAGCTTAACTCTGCTCTATTACATATGTTTAAATAGTATGATAGTATAACTCCGCTTTTCGTAACTCCGCAAACGGATGGACGTAAGTTAACTCCAGATTTTTATCAGTGTATTTAGTACCAGTGTCTTTTACGGGATGTAATTAGATAAACTTCGGGAAAGCATCAGTTATGATAAAACGTAAGAATTGCTGGTTTTGGGTTTAACAAAAGTGATTATTCTGATGAAAATGAAACATACAGAACAATATTGGCGGTTTTTTTTTTGGGACGGGATGCAAGGATTCACGCCGTTTACCTGAATTTGTTTTTGTCACACAGTTTTTAACGTATTTTGCTATGAAACTCCTCATACGGGAAACCAATAATTACATGTTTACATATTGTGAATGGCCTGTATTTTTGGAAAAACTGTAAATATTACTTGATGTAAAATATCGAATTACAATCATTTCAGTAAAATTTTGTCCTATAAATATTTCTACATTCATGACATTTCGTGACCACTGAAAAATCTTTTAATTTGCTGACATCATCAATCTCAATATGAGCACGTCCAAATGATTTAGGTTCAATAATTGCGTCACCCAGATTAGTTATAATAACAGGAACCGAAATTCTTTTACTTTCAGGTTCTAACGTGTTAGCCGCACTTTCTGAAATGAGAACACTTGCTGCAGGAATCGACAAAGCATTTCATTTATTTATTTTTAATAAGAAATATTTAGTGCAACATTGTCTTTATTTCCGATAAAATATATATATATTTTTTTATTATTTCAGCGCACGCAAATTTCTTTTAACCTAGTTTCTTTTTCAAGAATTACGATGCAGATGCCCTGCACGGTTCGGAAACAATAACATATCAGGCGTGTGACATCATTGTGTTTAACAGATGAAGTTGCTCTGGTTGTTTGTTTTGTTAAATTTCTGTTGGTATCAATAAATCGTAAATGAGTGGCAAGGACGTATGGACCCATAATACGTGCCGTAGAGGCCATAAATTCCCGTCTACATATCGTCAACATTAAATTAAATAAAAGGCGTGTGAAGTACATATTTATAAAGAGATTCATTCGATTGTGGTTTACAGGATATGAGTTTCTGCAATAATCTCTGTATATCGCGTTTGGGATGACAATTTCTCTGAAGCCTAGCATTTAATTCTTCCTATGTTAACAAACACATTACACACTAAACCATACCTTAGCGGTACCCTTCAATTTTTCAATGCTAAATGAAAAATTGTTTTATCATTCCACCCATGTATCAGGGCGAACTCATTAACAGAGTTTAACCACTGATTCGCATCATGTATTACAGAGTTGAACTCAGAAATAATATTCATGGCCATAGAAACGTTACTTACGCCAAATGTCCTTTTCGACCAACCTCTCAATTCCCCGATTACCATCGCAGTGCCAAATTGCGAAACGCTATCAGCAAAAGCACCTCCAGCTGCAGCCGAAAGGGTTTCTCTCCTTTCTTGCGACCAACTCCTATCACCACCCTGGAGTTGCTGCCACCCTCAAAGATTCGCTCCGGTTTGTCGAGCGAAAACGCTGACATCGTTCACACGTTCGGCCATCCAATTCAACCATGGTGCGACCATGCAGATTCATTGCGGCTCGATATCGTTCCCAAGTCACCTTTATCAACTTTTCTCGCCCGTCAGATGTTTACGGCGTAAATCCCTTATTCCGCTGTCGATACATCGCAATAAATACGGCTCACAAAGCACGGGGCACAATCCCACTTCTGATGTTAGAAAACCACAAATGTAATACATAAATAATTGCTTTATTAGTACAAATAACTTTAGAGAAAAAACAATTGGATATTTTTAAGACGAAATACAAAGTGTTGCCAGTTGTTGAGTCTTGATTCGACTGCCCAAGGCTTGAATTGTCATCCGCACTAGCTGACGCTTTCTGCTGCCTCAGCGTCTGCCTCTTCCCACATGCTGGTACTTCCCCGGCGAATCTTATCGCAACTATGCTGGCCACACAGGTTTCTTACAGTATGTATGTACATTGTATTATTAAATTATTTAGTGTAAGAAAATAATCTTCGGCACTTCGGCAGTATCAGCATGTTTACAATATTTATAAAACACGGTAATAATGCGGACGCAGCAGGCTGGCCCGGTCGTTCGAGGAAGTGATTGTCACTAGATGACGAGCGACGCTGCAAAGTATTACAGTCTGTTTTCATACATCAAAAATGTGAATAGTTAACTGGTGATATTACTAAAAATATAGTTTTATAAAGCCCTGTTTTAATTTATTTGGCTTATCCGACATTAGATCAATTCTTTCTGTGTAATTTAGATTGACAGATTTTTATTGTCTTTGAAAGTATCGCTTTATTCGAATGAATTTTCGTACGTATCAAACTTGCGAACTTTTACGGCATAAAACTCATAAAGAGTGCAAATATGGTTTTCACGTTAAAAAAATCATAGCAAGAGTTGATCTAAATAATGCATCGTATAAGTGTTTTCCTTAAATTTATATTTACTCCGTATAAGTGAATTGTGTTACAATATATTAGTTTCACGGCTAGATTATTATGTATCTAATAGTGAATGATGAACATTTTTTTTGTTAATTTCAAATTAAGGAATGTTTAAAACGTTAAAATTCCAGTAACTTTGCATTAAAAAAAATTTCTCTAGCTCCTAAAATAAAGCCTCTAGGTAAGGTGCAACATATAAAAAAAAAACTCTATATAACCCTCATTTTACCTAATGTTTACCTTATCTAAAACGCAAGGACACAATATTTATTATTTTTGTAAACTGGCTATGTTTCGGAGTAATTTATTTAATATACCAATTGATAATTGAAATATTAAATAATTTTTTTTTAAATTTCTAAACTGAACCCTCAAGCAACATACAGGTGTCCCAGAGGTCCGTAAAAGTTCCATAACTTTTTTACTATTCCAGATATCGACTCGATTTTTTTTTAATAGAAGCACTTCCATTGCACATTTTAAAATATTTTCGTTTGTATACAGGATGTCCAAGCATGATAAAAATATCAAAGCTGTTTTTTAAGTTGAAACATCTCATTTTGATTAATTTTTGATTTCTACACCAAATTCTGCGTTAAATTTATTTGAGTCGTTTTTGATCTGTCAATTTTTTCTTGAAAATTTCCAGGTGCAAGGTTCCATTCAAAAATTCGTAACTTCTAAATCGCTAAAGATAACGCAACCGATTTTTTTTTTTTAGACTTGTGCTCTAGGTTGTGACCAATCTTTCGAGATATGCCGAATTGTGAGGAGATGTTCCAAGGCTTGCTACGATTTTTTGAATATGAATAATTACAAATAACAAAAACTCCATTTTTTCAAATAGAACCCCTGTATATTTTCACACCGTTCTATAGCGTTTTTGACAAGCTTTTCAGTGATGTATGGTTTGTAGGCTCCGATTCTGATAAACGAAGAGTTATTAAGAAAATAGTAATTTGTAGATGTAAATATTTTAATAAACCACTAAAATTTTGTAATGGGTGCAAAAATGAAAATCATTGTATCAAAAAGTGCGAATTTCATTTTATTAAATATTTACATCCAAAAATTACGATGATCTCAACAACTCCTCGAATATCGGGATTGGACCCGAGAAACCGTATATCACTTAAAAGTTTTGTCAAAAACGCTAAAGACTGGTGTGAAAATATATAGGGTGTTCCATTTAAAAAAGGAGTTTCTGTTATTTGTAGTTATTCATATTCAAAAAATCGTAGCAAGCCTTGGAACATTCTTTCATGACTCGGCAATATCTCGAAAGATTGGCCATAGCCTAGAGCACAGAGTGAAAAAAAATCGGTTGCGTTATATTTAGTGATTTAAATGTTACGAATATTTGATTAAAACCTTACACCTGGGAATTTTCAAGAAAAAAACTCATCAAAAAGTATTACTGATACGTAAAAATGGCTCTAATAAATTTAACGCAGAATTTGGTGTAGAATTCAAAAATGAAACAACATGAGGTATATCAATTAAAAAAAAACAACTTTGATATTTTTATAATGCTTGGACACCTGTGTACAAACGAAAATATTTTAAAAAAGTGCAATAGAAGTGCTCCTAAAGCATAAAAAAATTAGAGTGATACCTTGAATAGCAAAAAAAGTTATGGAATTTTTAATGAGCTTTGGGATACCTGTATGTAAAGAATATTCATATTTGAATGTGTAAGAAATAAATGAAGGTTTCTATAAGTAGAAAAAATCACAATACAAACAAATTAATTACTCCAAAATATGGTAAATTTAGAACAATTTGTATTCGAACGCCTTTGCGAAAAAAAAATGTTTCAGAAAATATCTAAGACGTTAGAGATTTTTTCCCACATAATACAATTCTTGCTTATATTTTTGGTTTTAATTTGTTTAAGACAACGCAATAGATGAAGGTATATTTAAGGAACTGAACTCAGATGACATTAAAGAATTTTATACCCTCACTAGGGTTAAGAAAAATATTTGAAAAAAGATATGCTGATTTTATGCTGCACCAGGTAAATATAAGCGTATATATATTACCGCAAATGTAACTGCTCGTCCAGACAGTGGAAACAAACCTCTCTAGTAGTTATACAGCATAGCCACACCATCAGTTTGTTAGATACATTTTAGTAGATCGGCACAGTTAATGTGGCTTTGACTGATTGGACTAAGCTTGTTTTTCAATTTAATACTTTCAAAATTCTAACGATGAAAATAAAAATAAATATAATAATTTTACTCGCAATACCTATTTACCAACTACTTTTTCATTAAGAAATACTTTGTTTGTATTCAATATACATACATATGATTTCTTAATTAATTTAATCTTAGTAACAGGCTGTTGATGAACTTCCATTGTTTTCACCTTCATCAAGTGATACACTGACTGTTAAAGATTCAGACACTTCATTTGACAGTGATTTTTGTAATGAATCTCTTGTACCAAAACCTGTGTACGCCCAAAAAGCAACCATTGGAGCTTCTTATACTTTAAGAGAAAATTTTTCTGAATCCAGCATAAAAAAATTATTGGATTCGACGGAAGAAGGCAAATTGATATATGCTAGCTACGGAGCACATAAAAATTTCATGAGATCCGAATTATGCAAACTGGTTATTAAAAATGAATTAAAAAATAGCATTAATAAAAGGTAAGACAAGCATACATATACATAAGTATAGATGAACAATTAATATATCTTATATGCATATACACAGAATTGATAGTAAAAGGTTCATCGAAATTGCACAAGAAATAAATAATATATTCATTCATGAGAATCCAGAAATATATTACATCCCATACGCAAAAAGTGGAAAAGGTGGAACACCTCTAGCTGCTAGGGGAAAATTATGGAGCACTTATACTCACCTACGTAAATTGTATAGAAAAGCAGGAATTATAACATCAGAAACAGAAACAGCTATTGAAGAAACTACAATTTTAGGTATGTTTTATGTTTTTTTTTAAGTTCTTAGTATAATCTGTATGCACATTATATAACTTAAAACGTGAAACTGAATGCTGTGCAATTGAAGGGTCCAATGGAAAAAGTGCTTAAGTCACTTTTCGTGGAAACAGTTTTACACGTCTTTAACGCATTTTTTTGTGAATTGAGGGTTAATATATATGAAACTGTTAAAAACAAATCTAAAATACAATTTTAAGTTTGTTTTTAATATAATTTCAAATATATCAACCCACAGTTCACAAAAATTCGCATCAAAATGCCCTTCATTTGTTTTTACGAAAAGTTAGGTACTTTTTGAATTAGACCCTTCAATTACTTTATATAGGGTATACTGTATATCAAAAAAATAGCAAGGTATATGATATTAATTTGTGTTTAAAAATGTCAATTCACTTTTTATATAGTGAGCGATGATGAGGATCCATAATTAGTAAATAATAAATTGACGTGGCTAGAAAATTGTGTCGAACCATTTGGGCAAGTTCAGGAATATTGGCAATCCACAAGAAAAGCAAGAGAAAAATTGATGTTGAAACAATCGACAAATACTATAAGTCATTTTCTTGCTTACAACAGCCGTTGGGATATATTCTCGTGAGTTTATATATTTCGGCTTATAACTTTATTTTAAACTATTTTTTTACAGCTTGAACAAGATTTTTCATATCGTTATCCAGGACAAGAGAATGCCCTTTTGACAAAATGGCCCACAATTAGTAAGAATTTGATTCTGATTGCAAAAAGAAAGAGAGATTCCTATACTAAGGAAATTTTGAGAAAATTTGAAGAGGAATATGGATATATTAATGCTTGTGATAACGGTATGTGTACTTTTTTACAGTTAATTGGTAGTTTAATATTTCTTTTATTATTGCAGCGATATTAGACATCTTTTCATTGACAATATTACCTTTATTAGTGCAGCAGCATTTAATAAAATCGAAGAAAAGTGGTTGTGCGTGGAGACCTTCTAAAACAGAAATTACAAATGGATTTCTTTTGCAATTAGACGTAAGTGCTACAATTCATTCTTTTAAATACCACCCTTTTTTGTGTGTATGAAATATCGTAGTTCCTATTTTGTTAAACATTTCTTATGTGAAATTTTAAATAATGAGATGATGATTCTGTTATGTGGAATCCTAAATAATGATGTTACAAACTGATTCAATGAGGCAATTTAATTTTCTACAGCAACTGATAAATCATTACTATGCTCATTCATTAAGAAACAATAATTATTATTTTATTTTATTTTTGTTTTAGAATGTTGCTGATGTAAACCCTGCTTTACAAAGAAGAAGAGAAAAATATGTAAAATATAAGCTTACAGAACAACCCCTACCCATTCTAGTAGGATCATTTAAAGAAATTATAGCGTGTTATGTTGTGGTGAATGGTATAAAATGTAAAGTAGAAACTCTGTTAAAATGCGTGAATGTCTGCTTTAAACTTTATCATGCGTTACATGCGTCGTATCCTTTAGAATCTGAAGCAGTATGGACATTTATTCAACAAGGAATATTTGGTATAAAAACGAAGTATCACAAACATAATTCTTCAGTGTCTGCCCTAATATGTGACCTTAAATTGATGGTGTAAATAAGTTTCTCAATTCAAAAAACAAAATTTCTATATGCTGGTAAATATGAATTGCTTCAAATGTCCACTACAATTTGATTTTATCAATTTATATATAAAGCATTTAAAAAGCGATCATTTCTTACAAAGCAATGGCATGTTTATTTGTAAACAAAATTCTTGCGTAAGAATTTTTAATCAAATAGAATCTTTTAGAAAACATTTAAATCTCATATCACAGAAAATGTTGTTAATGATTTAAAAGAATGTATATCGTTGGTTGATGAAACAGAAACCAGAAGTTCTGAAGAATTTATTATGAATGAATCCACAAGCTATAATAATAAATCGTCTCAAATTTTAACAGATGAAGAAACTCTGAATCAATTAGAAAATGTTTTAGAAATGAATATAAGAAGGTTTATATCTGGTATGTATACTAATTCATTAATACCACGAAATGTGATACAGTATGTAATAGAATCTGTTCGTGATACGTTCTGTAAAAAGTATGTTCCTGCTTTAGGAAATTTTGTTATTGGTCGTTTACAAGATTTACAAGAATCATCTGAAATATAAACTTCGTACAAAAAGCATTTGAAGTATATGAAAACTCTTTGTCTCTTGTTGATAGTGAATATAAACGTTTTAAATTTTATATAAACTCTGGTACGTTTATTGAAGCAAATGAATACATAATAGGGCAAAGAATGGAAGAAGAACGTTTGAACTCGAATGTTTGTCTTTCACACAAACCAGTGTATTCACAAATAATACCTTTGCGAAAAGTATTTAAAATTTTTATGGAAAAACATGATCATTTGCAAATTATTAAAAATTATATGACACAATTGTCAGCTGACGATACAATTATAAAAAATTTCATTCAAGCAAAATTATGGAAAACCAAAATTAGAGATTTCAGTAATGAAACTATTATGCCTTTATTTCTGTATTATGATGACTACGAAACAGGTAATCCTTTGGGTTCTCGAGCAGGAAAGAATAAATTAGTCGCCGTTTATGTAACATTACCGTGCATGCCCCCAGAAATGTTATCACATTTAAGAAATATATTTTTATTTGCTCTTTTTTACACAAATGACTTGAAAACATTTGGAAATAAGGCATTATTTACCGAACTTATAAAAGAATTACGTTTTCTTGAGGAAGAAGGAATTGAAGTTGAAAACAGGGGTGAAACGGAAAAAATATACTTTAAATTGGGTTTAATTATAGGAGACAATTTGGCTTTGCATACTGTATTAGGCTTTACTCAGAGCTTTTCTGCAAATTATAGATGTCGTTATTGTAAATTGAGTAAAAATGTTTCAGAAAAAACAGTTGAAATACCTGATAGTGCTCTTCGAAATATAGCTTCCTATAATGAACATTTAAAATTAAATAATGTAAGCATAACAGGTATAAAAGAACCATGTGTTTGGCATGATTTAAGTGGTTTTCATGTAACTACTAACTATAGTGCAGATATAATGCATGATCTCTTTGAAGGGGTATGTAATTATGATCTTTGTGCAATATTAAATTGTTTAATATATGATATGAATTTATTTTCAATAGAGACGCTGAATTCTCGTTTACAATACTTTAATTATGGTCATGTTGAAATTACAAACCGGCCACTACCAGTAACAACTGACAGTTTAAAAAGTAGACTTAAAATATCAGAAAGTCAGGGTCTTTGTTTTACTCGTTACTTAGGTGTAATAATAGGAGACTTGGTACCATTTGATTTACCTATATGGACACTTTGGCAAAAACTTCGTGAAATTATTGGCATTACAACTGCTCCTGTCATACACATTCATAATAATATTCGCTTGGAAGTGCTTGTTAAAGAACATAACGAAATATTTTTGCAGATGTTTAAATATTTGAGACCCAAATATCATCACTTATTACATTATCATAAAATTTTGGAAATGTATGGTCCTCTTGTACATCTTTCCTGTATGAGGTTTGAACAAAAACATTGAGAGTCCAAAATGACCGCTAATGTATCCTGCTCTTTTAAAAATATCGTCCACACTTTAATAACTAAGAGTCAGTTGAAATTGTGTCATCAATTAAATAATGAACCTAAACAAAATTTTAACACAGGTTCAAAATATAATTTACCATATGAACTGTTTTCAAATTATTTTTCTGATATAGAATTTGATTCGCTAAATATAACTAAGTGGGTTGAATACCGTGGAGTAATGTATAAATTAGGTTCAATTTTGCTGACGGAAATCAAGGAAGATGAATATCCTTTATTTGGAGAAATAAAATATCTTATAATTCAAAATAGTCAGATTTATACGATATTGTCCTTACTTCATACAGTCACATTTAATACTCATGTCCATGCCTATGAATGCAAAATACCTGTAAACAATGAATTTGGAGAAAGTCTTGTAAAATTAGAAACATTACATTTGCTTTCTCAATTAGATGGAAAATGTTTTGTGTCGTTAAGATATGATGTATAGAACGTACTCCTATTCATCACTATCACACATTTTTCTACATTATGTAATTATGTATGAAAAATTTCAGATTCAAAGTCCTAGTGTGGGTGTACTTGTTGATTACAGAATATTCAATTATTTTTTCTGTTTATTTTTCTTAATGTAAGAAAATTTGTTGTTTCATTTCATGCTGCATATTTTTTTTAATATTGACTGTTTACGCTGAATTGTTTTGTTAATTATTTGTGTATGGATTTAGTTTTAAGAAACAAATTTTAATTTATGCAGTACCTATTCAATATGTTAATTTTCTCTATGTACGATAAGCAAAAAAATATGTTTTGAAAAAATAAATATTTCACCAAAAAAAAGTTATTTTAATTTTTACCCCAACTGAACTCTAAAAGATTTACACAGTATGTGGAATTCAGTTCGACAATTTAGGTATCAGTTAACACAATCTTTTAAACTATTGTCTAATTTAACGGTAAAATATTTACACAATATATGACTCTATTCATAAAATTTGGTTATCTATTAACACAATTTATTAATATTTTTTCTAACTAACTCTGGAAGGTTTATATAGCATGTGGATGTAGTTTAAAAAAATTAGGTAATTGTTTATACAATTTGTTAAACTATTTCACAATTTTTGTGTAAATTGTTTATAAACTATATTGATCGATTTATAAAATTCAAGTAACTGTTTACAAATTTTGTACAATTTTTCTATTTCAAATAAATATAAAAATACTATTTTTGTGTAAAAATTATTAAGTTTAACTTAACAAATCTCCAAGATTTTGAGTAATATTTTACATCCTTCGTCTAATAACGTTTGAAGTATATGAAGAAAATGATAAGAATTGTAGTACTGGTTTTCTAATATTGTATTAACAATGAATGCATTGTCTTAAATTTTTTTCAAATTAAAAAGAGGCAGATACCTATTACATGGAAGTTAAATCAATATACTTGTAAAATATAGTTATACTTTGCATGTAAAATAAATTTGTACACTTAATTGTAAAACGTATTTACAACTGTACATGTTACAACATTTCACATACATTTTGTGTTTTTATAACACAATCTCTTTACTACAATCGTGTTTAAACATTTTCTATTTATTGTTGATGTCTTCAATCTAGTAACAATTTGTAGAGGTGGAAACTACAATTGTGTTAATAAACACTAATGTTTTTTCTCTGTGTACGGTCAATATCAGCAGCCGTTACGTTTAAACCCATTTTGTTTTTAAACAGGTTACAAACTAGTAATCTTACGTCTTCATTTTGCTGTTCTGGTACCCCAAAAATACGTAAATTGTGCCTTCTGGAATATTGTTCCAGGTTATCAACTTCGAAAACTAGTTGTGCATTCTGTTTTTTTATCACCTCCAGCTCTTCAAACTGACGTTTATTTTCCTCCTTCAGCTTTTCAATAGCATCGGAATTATTTTCAATAGGCGTTTTTAGTTTCTCGTAGATATTTTTAGAGATTTCATCAACAAGTTTTTCTAAAAACTCTTGCGACAAAACAAACTCTGATACTGCACTTTTTATATTGCAAAAATTAGTTGTATCTTTTTCTTTGTCCTTTTTATTAAACCTGGTTTCCCGATCACTCATCATAAGTAATTTATCAAAACCACCATTCATAAAATGTCTGTGTTAATCTGTTTCCTTGTTTTGTTTTTAATTAGTAGTCGGTGCACAACGAAAGGAAACCCCGTTTTTGGGCATTAAAAGAAAAAATTAAATAGCCGTTACTTTAACGTGGTTGCAGTTTTTAATATAGTTGTTTATTGTAAAGCAGTGTTCAATTAACTCATAAATGCCTCAAATTTGAATTTAAAAATATAATATTACTACAGGCAGTAACTTTTGCTTGTTAATTAATTTCACTTTAAACTCTTGTAACTTTTTAGTTATTTATTTTTCACCAAAAATTTATTAAGAAAAAAGCTTTAATTTGATCTCCCCTAGCTACCCTTTTTCTCCGTAGGTTGTGAGGCACTCAGTATATGTAAATATTTAAAAAATATAAGCATATATTATCTTCAGGCACAAAGGGAAAGACGGCGACAAACCCGTGACCGGGATGGTTTCTACAAATGAAGTTAACTGCAAGGTTCCCTCAAAACAAAGGGCGTTAGCTCATCGGTGTGAATACTCACGCCTTGGCTTACACACAGACTGTATAGTAAATATTGATCAAATATTTACATCGCATTTGCGAATAAATTGGGCAAGTCGTTTTTGGTCTGCAGTGGGAATGTCGAGCTACGTTTCTGCTGAAGAAGCCCCAAGCAGGGCTGAAACAGCTGTCCAGAGGCTGCTCGAGGTTCTCACTGCAATCAAAAACGATTTGCACAAAATTTTTCTAAAAACAAATATTTACACAAACTGGTCGCAATAAAACTTGACATTACAGCAAACCAAAATAGTACGACCTTTAAGAGAATAAACGTCATAAACTTAGTTAAATCTTAAATGAAAATCCCCAAAGCTTTTACCTCAAATACCCACAGAAGTCTCAAACTCGACAGGTTGCTCTACAATAGTGTAAACGCCCGGAAAAATCGATCTTTTATTTTATTTAAAATTTTAATTTAATTTGATTACTGCGAGTGGAATTTAATCTGTTTTTTTTTAATTAAATTTTCTCAGCCAATAATGATTTGCACAGGAAATACTGTAGTCATAACAATAATAATTAAGATCGCGTTACTCGCAGAAACCGTGAGACTCTATTCCCTCTTTCCCCGCCGTGCCAAATTATTGTTGAAAGCTTGTTAAAGTTGCCCCCTGATTTAGGCAACCTTTGTAACGCCTGTAAGATAAGCGAAAGAGGTGGACATTCTTAAGATAAGCATCCAGGCTCCGCGGCAGGAACGAGTGAAATATAAAATCAGTATCCACCGGGAGGATCCATCGCAAGGCTCCAAAATGTCATCCTCCTACCCGTTCAATCATGTGGTTGTTTTACCATAGCAGTTTAACCCCCTAGAAACCCCTACAGGGAAATATGAATGAGTGTGTGTGTTTGTGCACGCGGAGAACACCAGCCTTGGGGCCCAGATTTCAATCGAGGAACTCTCAGGCATCCCAAAAGCCTCTGTTACTGCGTTTCGCCTCTGATAAGGTATTGTATTTGTTATTTTATATGTCATGTCATTTTCTTTTCAAAATTCCTTTAATTTATATTTTTTTTTGTACTTGTTTTCTTTATTTGTATCAATTTAAGTCAGTGCTCAATAAACCCATTGTAGCACATGAGGGATTTTATTTACTTGTACAGTTTCTGAGCCAAGAGCCCTTTAAAGCCTTCGAAAGAGTTAAAAAGACTTATTAATTAATCAGGTAAACAGGTTCGGTAATTTCCTAAAAAAATTACCTGGTGGCAGCAAAATTTTATTATTCAAAATTGTCTTTAATTCAGTTAAAGCACGCTACCTGCTTGGATAGTAAAGTACAGATAAGGGATGGAATTTTCTTATTTTTTTTTTTCTATATCCCAAAGAAAAACTTACGTAATAGAAACCTCCTGTTTACAATAGCTCTCAATGACGATCTCTGGTACGAAGATAAAAAAAAGAAAGAATCGTAAACCTTTACTTCTATTTCTCCAAACAAGGTTCCATGACGACCACTTCCTCTTCATTTTCCACAGCTCGTGGGAACTTTGTCGCCGTACAGGTATGCTCATCGGAAATAGCGTTTCGCGAACGTTTTGCTAAAGCAATTTAGTTCCTTTCCTACGACTTTTAATTCCAGCGGTAGTATCAGTTCCGGTTCCCGTTTAGGCGTCGGCCTATTTATTTTAAGTTCCCGTTTTACCTTCCACTTTTACCTCTGTGGCTGTCACTTGCCACGTGAATTTTTCACTGTGGCACCTGCGACTCGTTTCTGTTTGTACTGCTGCTTCTGCTGGTACTGCTACTGACGCTCGTTTAAAGAGGAAAAGCGAACCTCGACGTTGATCTTCGTGTACAGCTTGCGATCTTGCCAAGTCGACCATTCCGACGGTCAGTTTATGACTCGACGTGACAAAGCAGGCCAAACTATTTATTCTTTAGTACCCATGGCTCATTTGGGAGTTAGTAACGCAGTGCTCACTTGGAGATATTAATACAGTGATTTGATTAAATTAATCTTTGGTAGGATTATCTTGTCGTAAGCTAATTTTTAATTCACGATCGACGGATCCGTACGTGTATACAGGGAGGTGTGATGCTAAACCTATTTTTATTTAACTGTGAGTTTTAATTATACAATTTTTGGCGACTTAAATCTTATTTTCTGGCCTCTGCCAATTATTTAGGTATACGATATACCCATATCTCCGCTAGTTTTAAAGTAGGCGTACTATTGTGTCGGCACATATATTTATTTTCTAACTACGTCAATTTTGTGTGACAGTTAGCGAAGCCGTTTCTTAGTAAATTGATGTCATTGAATTTAAGTGTGTTGGTTGTATTATGTCGCATTATACCACAATATATTTTGGATGTGCATACACTGTTTTCGGATTTTTTTAATTTCCTGCGTTTAGACAAAAAAATTGAGTGCAAAAATACGGAGCCGGCTTAATATTTCGAAAACTGACGCATCTGATTGAAATTTGGTTTGTGTTTTAAATTGTCCCTCTCATCACACATGGCAACGATAAGTAATCACAATAACGAGTAGTTGGTACAACTACATGATTACAAAGTACGGCAATTGTAACCTAACTTATCAAGAGTGTGTTGTGTTCGGTGGTTTTAAAAATTGAAAATAATGGATTACATTACGGATGATGAAAAATTTTTGGATGCAGTTGATCAGGTAATGCAGGCAAATGGACCGCGAATATTTAGAAACAGACCTATTATGTTAGAAGGTTGGAATAACCAACTTGCAGTTACTTTCCATAACAATACCTTCAAAGAATATTCATAACAATGACAATGACAATGATAAACAACTCGTAAACCTAAAGCCGGCAATACATGTTCCAATAATTTCACGTAAAAATTCTTATAAACAAGTGTGTATAAAATCATGAATTGTAATTTGCAGTATACGTTTTAATTATATTAATAAAAAGATGTTCTGCTAAATAGTAATTTAGAATGTTAGATGGTAACTCATTAATGCTTCTAATTTCAAGTTATTTTCTTCGAGCAGCTGGGAATGTTGGATTATGTTATCAAGGGTGTCATCCAAAGGGAGAGCACGTGGTCATCACTGATTAAACTGTCTTGAAGCTAAAATTATTTATAAACATATACCCGCATAAACTAACTGATATCGTTCTTCATTCATCTGAGCCAACAACCAACAGCAACAATCAAAATTTACTAAAATTTCACGTCAAAAACCTTGAGAAATAGAACTTGCTCCTTGTTTTCAATATTACATGCATAAATTCATGTAATTCTTTTTGCTCGCTATACACGTTGAAAAATAGGTTTTATCATAAACAACATGTAAATTACATGTAAATTTCATTTATGATCATCTATTGCGGGCTTAACAGATGAACGCTGAATGCAGATATGAGGTTATATTCCCAAGGAAAGTTACCAACTATAACACAAACCAACATGAAAGTGGTACAACATTGCCGCCCTTGATCGACGTTTGAACAATCGAAATTAGTAGTTCAACTAACTAACATCAGATCGAAATCCGTTTGACTGCGCATTAAATTTATTTTCGAACAACCGGGACACAAGTTGCTAAAAAAATTTAGCAGATTCTAAGGGTCACTTGTACCAAAGGAGTCCAAGGTGACGTTCAACGGAACCAGGTTCAAAGTGAATAAAATCGCATCAAATTTTATTTAAGAATGCATTAATTGTCATGTTTCCTTAAAATCCCATGCGAATTTGTTTACTTTGAACCTGGTTTAGTGGAACGTCCTCTAGAACGTCTTGGTACAACAAACTATTGTGTCATTTTGCAAATACGAGCACAGTTTCGTGAAGGCGAGGCGTTAGTTTGTAATGTTAGATTATCTACCCTTTTCAAAATAATGTATATACAGGATGGATTAATTTCGATGTCTCTTATGGACATCTCCGTTAACTATAAGAGATAGAAAAAAAGCGTAAACAAATATCGGCGATCTTCTTCTGTTTTCAATTTATAGGCAAAAATTGCCATTTTCGACTTTTCGTTTATCGGTCAAATCCCTTTTATTTCTAGAGATATTAAAAAACTGCTTGAACATTATTAGAATACTTTTTGGTACACAAATCAGTGATGTAGTTGATTTTTTAATATTTACTTAAATTTTCGAGATATAACATAAAGTTATGTTTTTTTTAATTGAAATCATAGAAGGCAATGCCCTCATTAAATAGAGATTTTTCTTGTTTTTTCAAAAATATATACTTTGCTGGGTTTATTTTTTATCATTAATAGGAAAAACTGTCATTTTTATTATTATCCTTTCGTAAATATCCTAGTCTCAATAGGCTGGGTTCAATACGGGGCCGATTTGTTGTTTTGCAAAAAAATTTTAACGAGCTTTCAAATAATTTCACAGTGTTGGCTGCGTAAATAATTTCCTATTCGCATTAATTTACAAAATTCCGTTTTATCGTTTTGAGCGACCGTTCTGACAAGAGCTCCTATATGACTTTCTATTGAAAATGAGTTTATCATTCATCATGTTTCATAGAACATTTTAACAAGAATGTTTTAAACTATGTATTATAAAACGTGTTACAACCAAAAATTAATAGAAAAATTGTTTTCAATCTTTAAACGGTCAACATTGCACGAACACTCAACGTTTCACTATCGGTTGATAGCTTCATTAGGAAGAAACGTTCAACTTTCGGTGTCCGTTTAAAGGTTGAAAACAATTTTTATACAATTTCCATCGGACAAGAAACGACTCAATAAAAAATTGTCGCTCAAAACGATAAAACGTCTTACATCGGTCACGCAAACAGATCTATTTTTAGCATCAGTACGCCACCTTGCGTCACAGAACATGACCGGAAATTACTCGATCATTCTAGCTTGTTCGGGCAAGCCGTACGATCCGCCTGAAGTAGTTAGTTATTAAGATAGCCAGCGAAGGGTTCGTACCTCGAATAAATAGAAAGTACATTTTGTAAAAGTGTTATTTGATAGACAAGCTCATTAGTACTGTGTTGTTTATTGTGTAAATCGACAACTTATAATTAACGTGTTCTGAAATTAACGACTATAATTTGTGAACCCCCAAATTCGTAAGAAATTGGTGTCAGAGTCGGAAATTTCAAAAATGAAGCTGTGCGAGTTAAAAGTGAAAGGGCTGCGTGAGGAATTGGAAGAGAGTCCTGGAAAATTCGGGAAAGAAAAGCGTCTTACAAGAACGACTGAAACAGGCTCTTGTAGATGATGAAGGTAAAGACCCCGAAACGTTTCAATTTGAAATTGAAGACGCGGCAGCTCTACTGAAAGAAGTGAAAGAAAATATGAAATTAGAAATGCAGGAAGTGAAAGCAAAAATGGAAAAGGTAACGAAAATATGAAATTAGAAATGCAGGAAATAAAAGAAAAAATGAAAAAAGTAACGAAAATATGAAATTAGAAATGCAGGAAGTGAAAGAAAATATAAAAGAGCAAACGCAAGAAGTGAAAAAACAAATGGAAAGCTTGGATATGAAAATGGAAACTTACAATTTAAAATCCGATTTGAATATAGAAAACATGAAGATGTAAATTGACGAAAGGTTCGAAGATCTTAAAACCGATTGTGACGAGAAAATTGAAGGCGTACGAAATCAGTTTGATAGTACAATTAAGGACATGAAATTTGAATTCGACGATAAACTTGATGAGAAATTTGGTAGAATAAAAATTCAGTTCCAAGATAAATTTGAAGACTTAGCGAAACAACTGCATAAAGTGGGGCTAGGTCACTGGATTGTACCATCGTCTGTGTCGTCAAACCAGAAACTGAAACCACCTAAATTTGAAAGCGACTTACCTTGATCTACTTTCATGAGACAGTTCAAAATTGCTGCTGACGTGAATGGCTGGAATGACTGTGACAGAGCTGCAGCACTCGTTCTGGCCCTACGAGGTCCAGCATTGTGTAAGCAGCCGGAATTTTACTCCTAATGTATATTTTCTTAATTATTAAATAAGTCTGGCGTATTCCTTTTTAATGGCTCTAAGAATCTAAATTGCGAATGTATAAATTATTTTTATCAGGGACTTGCCGTACCCGAGACTAAACATTAGTGTGATAACATTTTTTTTTTTCTCTTGCTGTGACCTGGGAATTAAACCCAGTGGAATGTAATTCAACCCACGCAAAAGAGTAGTTCAGACAGGATACGTTAGGTGACAGCAGTCACTGGGTGAATTTTGACGTAGTTTTGAGATAAGATTCAGGATGTATGACCCCCTCGGAGAAAGGAAATGATGAATGTTCGTTGCTTACTCTTCAAGTATGCACATGATTCGCTAGCCCTTTTTGACTATCCTGTGGTTTTTATTCATTTTTCCTGTAACTAGTTGAAAGTCCGTTTATTTTAATCTTTTAATCCTCCTCAAAGAAAATTATTTGTACTGTGTTTAATAACCGGGTGATGGTTGAGTGAATCCAAAAAGAACGGAAGAACCCGACCCGAGAGCAACTCCAAAAAATCCTGCTGCGGAGTCCTTAAACAGAGAGGGGAGACTTTCCTTCAAATATCAGGTACGATTGTAATGATGTAATAAATGTATAACATTTGATATTCCTTTGTACAGTTTCATTTCCTCAATATACTTTAATTTGTAGCTCTGACTTTATTTACGTGTAATTACAAAAAGACAAAGAAATAACTGTATACAGTTCTTTAAGCCTGGAAGAACTCATAAGCCTCTGGCCTTGTAATAATTTTATTCAGTGTCCTAATTCAAATACACTTGGTGGCAGCGAAAATACCTTAAATTCACCTGTAATAAATCGGCCCCCTACAGTAGACTGTGCTGCAATGCGAGTTAATATTCTCCAAACAAAAACTAATGTCCAGTAAAGAAGGGCAGCCCGGTCTACAATTGAGTGCGTTACAGTCTATTCCTGAGGAAGTACAGAACAACTTTGATCAACTGGTGGAGAATTTGGAAATGCGTTTTGGTGATGCACATATGAAGCAAATCCATACCATCCAATTGAAAATTCGCACCCAGAAAAATGGTGAGTGACTTCAAGATTTTGAACTTGACATTGAGAGATTGGTACACCTGGCATATGAAGAATTCTTGCCCGAACCTGTGTTCCATCATCTGGCCATCCAAGCGTTTATCGACGGCGTTAAGGATTAAGAAATGCAACAAGTATTACGATTGGGTAACTTCTTAAAATGCACAGATGTACTGGCCGGTGCACTGGAGTTCGAAGCAGCCAAACAAGCATCTCGAAGCCTAGTACGAGTACGAGAGATGAAAGCTACCGACGACGATGCACTAACGGAACTCTTTGAAAGAATCAAGCGACTAGAAGAGAATAAATCTACAAGCAATAGGAGACGAATTACAACTTGTTGGAACTGTGGTAAACCAGGTCATTTGAGTTCCAACTGCCGGCGCAAACGAGCGCGCAAAGACGATGACTTTGAATTAAAACCAGTCAGAAAGAAGGGCAGAATGGTGACTAACTCTGTGAAGAGCCCCGGGATTGTCTCCATTTCCAGGATAAGGAACAATGAAAATAGCTTGTCTATGGCAGTTCAAGGTGATGCCTTTTGGACTATGCAACGTCCCAGCCAGTTTTGAGCGACTCATGGAATTGGTATTGCGTGGACGTAGCTGGAAGACTTGCCTCGTATACTTAGATGATGTGATTGTGGTTGGAAGAACCTTCTAAGAACACCTTGCAAATCTGAGTAACGTTTTCCAAAGGATTGAAGAGGCGAAGCTAAAATTAAATCCAGCCAAATGCAAGTTTTTCCAGATGGAAGTGAATTACCTTGGACATATCATCTCTAAGGTAGGAGTTGCGACCGACCCGGATAAGATTTCAGCTGTTAAGAACTGGCCACCACCGAAGAATGTGCACGAATTAAGAAGTTTCTTGGGGCTCTGCACCTACGACAGACGATTCGTTAAGGACTTTGCAAAGGCAGCGAAACCCCTACATGCACTGACAGAAGGAACAACCGCATTTTTCTGGAGTAGGGACTGCCACGAAGCCTTTGACAATCTAAAGGATCTTTTGCTGACGGCTCCTATATTGTCTTATCCAAGATCAGAAGGCAAGTTTATTATTAATAGTGATGCTAGCAACTACGGGATTGGAGGCGTACTGTCACAAGTGCAAGACGGGCAAGAACGTGTTATTGGTTATTTCAGTAAAGTTTTGTCGAAAGCTGAAAGGAACTACTGCTTAACCAGAAAGGAGCTTCTTGCCATGGTGAAGGCAACAGAACATTTTCACAAGTATATTTATGGCCGACAGTTTCATCTTCGAACAGACCATGCAGCATTGAAGTGGTTGCTTCAGTTTAAGAACGTAGAAGGCCAGCTTCCCAGATGGATAGAAAGATTACAGGAGTATGATTTTACAATCGAACATCGTCCAGGTCGTGTCCATAATAATGCGGACGCCCTCTCCAGAAGACCTTGTCCTGAGGATTGTCGGCAGTGCTCAAAAGCAGAAAATAAAGAAGGGATAATTCCCATCAGAAGAACTGGCGTCGTAGTAGACAGGTGGCAAACCGAGACTATTAAGAGGGAACAGCGAGAATATCCTGAAATAAGAACCATAATCGAATGGAAGGAAAGACGGCAACGTCCCACCTGGGTAGAGATATCGGGGAAGAATCCAGTGTTCAAAACCTATTGGGCACAATGGGATTCTCTGGAGTTGAAGAGTGGGTTGGTAATGAGAAAATGGGAAACACTACCTACAGCTTCGGGAGAAAAAGAATATCTGAGTTTATCGCAAGGGGGCGCAATCAATGGGTTCAACAATAAAAATTAATTTTACTAATAAATGTCTCAAAATAAGATACAGCTTTGATAGAGCTATTAGAAAGCTGAATAAATTCTGCACAACTTTGATTTTAGACTTATTATCGCATCATCATTAATGAGGGTGTCGAAAACAGATGAATTATTTACTTTAAAGAATATCATAACTTTTGTACTCTTTATCAGAAATTAACGAACTTTGGCTCATTTGCAAGCTGATTTAAAGTTTCTATTCAACGAATCCGGTTACTTTGTTATAAAGTAGTTAGAGGACGAGGACGCTGTTTGCAAAAGTAATAGTTTTTCTCAGTTTCCCAAAGAAATTTAAATGGAAAGGTGTATTTCTTTTACAGTGATTACAAAGCTTCCAATCAGGAGAACATTTTGGTGAAAACCCAAATGCTGGTCCATTTAATGCCAGGTGTCCAGTATCTAACCTCAAAACAATTTGGCGCGTATTATTTACCACAACAACCGACTACGGAGAATGGTTGTTTCGGTCACTAAAAATTTACCACTTTTCCTATAAATGTGTTCTGTAAGTAAACTATTTCAGGTGGTCGCTACTTACGAAACGCGTAACCGGAACCGTGGTAAGAATTTTCGACTTACGACGATACAAAACCTTACTTTTCTCTTTTTTGAAATTGGCGCTTTCTATGCCCAGTTTTGGCTAACACCCCATTGGCTAGTACCCCACCAAGTCGGTTTTATGCGCAGCGATTCACCTTTTTATTTGCATCATGTTGCGAAGAAAAGTTTGACACTTTGATCCTATGTTAAGTTTTGTCATTTACTTTTGCGCTAGTTTTATTGCGAAAATACCTTTTTCAAGTGAAGAACAAAGAGGTAATATAAATTTACTACACATCGCATTCAAATGCCCTCATGACGTTATCCAGAGCGGAAAAAACCTGGCTTGAGGTATTTTTCTATGCTTGGGCGAATACGGTTCGTTTAAAGGACGTAGATGAAAATATGGTCCAATGAATATGAGCAGGAAATTTTGGAAGGGGTAAAAATTTTACATGATTACAAATACTCAAATCCGTCTTTTTCCTCAAGAGAAGTTGCAGCCCAGCTGAATTTTCTCAAACCACAGTCTCCTTTACTATTTTCGATAAACAAAGTAACAAAAAATTAATTAAGTAGCAGGACGCGGACGACACTCAGCTGTACTACTCCTTTGAACCTGCTGACTGGAAGACTGCCACTCTGAAAATCAACACAGATCTTGGGGCTTTGTTTTCGATTACTCAGGATCATTATCTGAAACTTAATCCAAATAAATCTAAAGTCATCCTTTTTGGTAAAAAGAAATCCTGTGATAATCTCTCAAATATCATTCAGATTTGTATTAATGGCGTTAAGATTCCGTTTGTAACAAAAGTGAAGAATCTGTGTTTAATAACGGACAATAGTTTCCAGTACCACAGTCAGATCGCTAAAAACATTAGTAATGCTTATCTTTTTTTAAAGAAAATTTTTCCTTTTAGATCTGTCTTAAACAGGGATATAAAAAGACGCTTATGTGAAACATTTGTCCTTTCCCAATTTACTTATTGCACTCCAGTATATCATACAGCCTTGGATTCCATAACTACCTACCGTATTCAGAAAATACAAAATTCCTGTTTAAGGTTAATTTATGGAATCAGAAAATATGATCATATTTCTCATAAACTCAAGGAAATAAACTGGCTGAACATGAAAAACCGGAAAGAACTTCAAACTTTAAATCTATTTCACAAAATTATATTGTACAAAAGTCCGCCATATTTGTACAATAAAATACGTTTTCGATCTGATATTCATAATATAACCACCAGTTTCCGGGGCCTTATATCACCACCACCACATAGGACATCACTTTATGAAAGATCATTTACATATGCCATTTTCTCCAAATACAATGACTTACCTCATGAATTTAAACTTTTAAATTCAGCCGCTTTCAAATTACATTTAAAAAATATGCTATTCGTGTCGCAGTAAAATTAATTGACACAGATTGCTACTTCAAATAATTATTTTTCTTACTGGCTGTTCTTCTCTTCCCTTCGTAATTTCGCTGTTTGTACACAAATGTCAATATTATTTTTTTAATAGTTTTTTTTTTTAATTTAAAAGCAGAGAAACTTGCGCTGAATCTGAATTTCGCCTTGCGGTTGTGTATATTCTTTGTTTCTTTATAGCTGTTTTCTAATGTAATTAATTTATATAAGGAGTACCATACAGTATTTATTTGTATGTTTTTATGATCTGCACAATAAAGTCATTTATTATTATTATTATTATTAAATGGCTGATGTTGCAAATAATGGAGGTCGCTTTGAACAAATCTTTAGATATTATTAATTGAAATTTCAAACTAAATTTACGTATTAATCTATTGTTACTTTGTTCATGTTGTTCTGCAGTATTTATGTTGAATAGCATATGTTGTCAAGACAGTATATACAGAAACATTCTTGCTGGAATAGAGTTACCATCCGTCCGGCAAAAGGAGGACAAGTCCTACTTTTGTACTCAAAATTTTTAGTCCGGTCGGCTTTTATTACCGTCCAGCTTTTTTGTGCTAATGTCTAATTCCTTCAACTGTACGTGTTGCAACAGGTGGAACAGGCGAAATAGTAACAAAGGACTATACTGGGTGTCTCAAAACGTACGGAGGAGATTGAAAGGGCAGTTGTAGGACATCAAAATAAAGCTTTTTTCTTTATTCGCTTTTGACCAAAACCCAATAATAAGAAAGTTACAACAGTTTAACTTTCTTAATTTCTTCTTTAATTTATACCTACAGCTTCTTAATTAATCAAAATTACTTCACAAAATGCAAATTTATTGTTAAATAAACTCTAAATTTATCAAAACCACCATTCATAAAATGTCTATGTTAATCTTTTTCCTAGTTTTGTTTTTAATTAGTAGGGGGTGCACAGCGAGATGAAAATCCGTTTTTGAGCATTAAAAGAAAAAATGAAATAGACGTTACTTTAACGTGACGATATTTTTTAAAATAGTTGTTTATTGTAAAGAGGTGTTCATTTAATTCATAAATACCTCAAATTTGAATTTAAAACGTAAAATATTGCTACAGGGAGTAACTTTTGCTTGTTAATTAATTTCACTTTAAACTCTTGTAACTTTTTAGTTATTGCTTTTTTACCAAAAATTTATTAAGAAAAAATATTTAATTTGATCTCCCCTAGTTACCCATTTAATCTTCTTCGTAGGTTATGAGACACCCGGTACAGCGACATGCAAAATACTTGAGAATACTCTTTGACGGGCGGTGAATCCAGTGCGCAATTCATAAATTGACGTACCATTCTAAATTTTAATATTTATTTGCTGCATACCGACGTCATAGATTTAATTAAAACATAGTAGGACCGAATTTTAATAATATTAAAAATGTCCTCTTTTTTCTTGCAGAGTCCTCCTTTTTCCAATTAAATGTTCTCCTTTGCTAGCAAAACCAATGGTAAGGCAAATAATACAAAAATAAACGTAGAACAACTTTCCTTCTATAACGTTTTGTAGTACCTTTAACGGTAGCCGAGATATCTGGTGTGACAGCTACATGATAGGAATTATTTAATAACAACTGTTTATTATAGTGATTTTTTTGAGTCGGACTATTTGCGAAATACTAAAGCAAACACAATCATTGAAATTTCAAAGCAGAATTTCAGTAGACGTGGAATACCGAAACGAGTGATAACTGACAATGAACCACAATTTTCAAGCGATGAATTTCGATCATTTGCAAGGAAGTGGGAATTTACCAATGAAACTTCTTCGTCTTATCACAGCCAAGGCAATGGAAAAACAGAGAAGCACAAGAAAAGATAGCAAAAAGATTGATTAACAAAACAGAAAATCAAAAGGGAGACTCCTGGATAGCTTTAATGGAATTAAAAAATGTGCCAACAGAAGAAATAAATCTGAGTCCAGTACAGCGATTAATGGGGCGAGGGACAAAAACACTTCTACCACTATCAAAAGAGCATTTAACTTCTAAGTTATACTCAAATATAAGCAAAAACTAGAAGATAGAAAGAAAAAGCAAAAGTAACAATACGACAAAGGCAGGAAAGAACTTTCTAAACTGGCAGTGAAAGATATAGTGCGAGCGAAAAATAATAAGGAGCGGAATTAAAAGAAGAGATAGCGCCATTTTAAGCGCAAATAATTTCGACACAACGCAGTGCATTCGTTAAAGAAAATTACAAACGTCAATTATTTTTTTTAGTTCGAGTTGACTGTTAGTGTATATCGTTTTGGGTCTCAAGGTCCAATTGTTCGGTCAGTATCGATCTTTTATGTACAACTGTAAAGTTTTTCTTTTTTTAATTTAGTCTTCAATTGCCTTTTGGGCTACCTGTAAATTGCATGAGTGTTACCTGATTGAAACAATAGATATTTTCTACATTACCGAGTTGCATTTCTGTCTGACCGCTGAACGCAAGAGTTGTGACAAATCTCCTGGAGGTTCAAGAACACCAGCGCACATTGTGGGGCTTTGGGAAGTGACTTCATTGTGCGACCTTCAGCTGGGATTATTTTCCTAATACCATTAATAAGAACATTTTTCAAGGACATCCCCGACTCCTTCAGAATCTAGCTTCAGGACAGCTGTTGAGAAAACAACGCGTACTTGCAAACCACCTTATTCTCGAATCGAGGAAATAGATTCGCTAGAGAATGTGACGTCAAAATGACGTAGACTCTCATGCAAGCCTATGTTAATCATAGGAGAACTGCGTCATTTTGACGTGACATTCTCTTGCGAGTTTGTTCCCCCGATTTGAGAATAAGCACCCATGTGTCTTAGTGTCCAGGAGTATAACGTAAACGTTTTAGATTGGCAACAGAGTTAAATCCCTACATTATTTTACTATAATTAACATTACAAAACCATTATCTAGAGAAGAAGCATTACTAAAACATGATATTTATAAAAGCAGTCGACTCTTAAAAAAATGCTTTAAATAATTCGTTCTCTTATGAAAAAGTCAATTTATCACTTACATTTCGTTAAAGGCGTAACTGATACTAATAAATATAATTACGTGTACCTAGCGTGTTCTTAATATCATCGCGGACATTCGACTTAATGCTGAAAACCAGGGCCGGATAAAGGGGCTAGTGAAATGGGCGACTGTCCGAGGCGCCAATTTTGAGGGGCGACAAAATAGAATATTTTTTTATGAATAAGACTTGCTATAATAAAATATTAAATTTGTATGCATGTTTAAATTTTCGCGCCAAACAAATTAAACTTAAGAACTTGTTCCTGTTCGTCTGTAAGTGAGTTGCACATGCGCACCTTGCTTAATATACTGATATTTTAAACTCCCTCCGAACATCAACATATACATTTTAACAAAGAATATACATATGTGCTACGACGTTCAACTTATATGATACTACTGCGTGCGAAGCACGCCCTTAAGAACATTTAGCGTAAGGGCTGCAAAACTGTCATTTATGGCGAGGGTCGTTGTACATGTAGGCGTCCTTGTACATATAGGCTATTCCAAAAAAAACAAAATTGTATTTTTCCTGCAATTTGCGCTCTTGTTTCTTATGATAATTTTAACTAGCTAAGATAATAAACACAAAGCTCTATAACTTTTACATTTAAAGTTTTTCTCTAGCTCCTAAAATAAACCCTCTAGGCAAAGTGAGGGTGCAAAATATAAAAAGAAACCCTAAAAGAAAAAAGATGAAGCTGTGTAGAAAGTATCGCCTTGCAAGATAATAATTCGACAAAAGGAAAAGAAGAAAACAAATAACGAAACTACATGCAAAAAATAAAACGACCAATGAAAAACAAATGAAAGACGAATTTATAATGAACCAAAATATCTTCTTTATTAATTTACGATAAAAGGACAAGAGGACTATTTTTTAATTAAGAATTTTATTCTCTACCGATTGGTAAAATTAATATACAGGCTGTTCCACGTATTTTCGTTCTTATCTAGTAAACACGATGTTCAGTTGTTTTTCAGACTGCATCGTTGTAATCATCGTGAAAAATAAACAAAGTTAGCAATAATCCTGAATACTTAAATTTGACAGTATATATTAGGTGTGTTAGATGCATTCTAACCTAAATCTCTATTTGATTGATGCGAAGGAAGCTTACAAAATCTTAACGACGAGTGTGTAAAAAGCACACAAATTTCCAAGGTTACTGAGTGCCGCTGAGTTACTCTGAATTTTGCGGTAAAAAGAAGACACCTATTACCATCGTATAAAAAGGGCGCTGAAAATTGTTTAATTGTTTAGTCTGGGGCGCCGAAAACCATAAATCCGGTCCTGCTGAAGACAATATTATAAATAGATTCTCCAACTCCGTGTACTTTACTAATCATCAATGAATGTTAAGAAGCACAGTTTCGTTTTAAAGTGCATTTAATTTTACAAGCAGGACATTAAAAGGTACATCGTGCATATTAAAGTAAACTAAATGATATTTCCTTTACTAATGCAAAGACTTACTTCAAGCAGTTGATGATTAATAACATTGTACGGAAGACATGAAGCTGGTATTTTTAAGTGCAGTGGCGTTTGTTGCTTATGCACATATCAACCCGCCGGTAGATTCTAATTTTATAAGAAGTTTCATGCCATATTTCACTCGCATAAAAACGGCCATCGCAGATAGGCCCCACATACATATAATAAACTCAGGACACCATGGATGCAATGATTTAGTAAATTCTTTTTTGAATGAAAGAGACACAAACATCACTGTGATTTTAACCAACGAGCGCAACTCGTCGTCTGGGAATGTTACCAGTAAAGCTCTGGTATATTTCATTAACGAAAACACGGATATAACTAATACTTTGGATATCTTAAAAGAAAAATTTGGGTGGGACGTGAAAGGAAAAGTCGTCTTCATCATATGCACGGCTATAGACAACTTATTATGGATCAACGGTACTTTAGAAGCAATTTGGAACTACAGAATTTCCAACTTCGCCCTTGTATATCTTCATCGGAAAATCGAGGTATTAATCTACAATCCGTTTTTTAATAAGCAGCAAACGTTCTTCGAGTTAGGGGACTATAATTATTATCCAGATAAATTCGCAGATCTAAATCGTTCGAGAGTGAAAGTGGCCGTTTATTCAAACCCCACTTTTTCGGAGATGAAAAATGGCAGTTACTCCGGTACAGACATAATACTTCTTAAAACCATAATGGATACGATGAACGCTGATTTGCAAATCATAGAAAAGAAGAACGGCCATAATAATTCGGATTTTACTTTTTACAGCTCGGTGATTACCATGAAAGAAAACAATTCTTTCCCTCTGCCGTGCGTTTACCCTTATGTAATGGACAACGTTGTGTTAATTGTACCGAAGAGTCGCAAACTGCCCCAGTATCAAAATCTATTGCTCGTTTTCAATATTGTCGCTTGGCTTTTAATTTTTTTGTCCGTACTGATCATAATAATTTTGTCCGTTGCGATTAACATCATACTAAACGAGGATTACGCATCAACAATTGACTTATGTTTCTACACAGTCGAAGTCTTCTTATCAATACCGATACGTCTGAAAAAGAAACTGAAGCAATTGCGAATAATATTTTTACTGTGGGCTTTTCTTTGCCTCGCTATAACCAACGCCTTCAGCTGCGAATTAATCAGCGTTTTAATCACCCCGAAATATCATAAAGAAATAAACACGGTCGAAGAAGTTTTAGAGAGCGATTTGGGAATTATGCTTACCTTCCACTTCGTAGACATGGTAAGCCAAGAAACTAAAAATCGCAGACTAAGGGACGACATAATAATTGCGTTGAAGGGAGACATACTAGAATCCATAAGTAAAAAAATCACTAAGTATGCTTACATTTTACCCCTCAGTTCTGTGAATCATCTTATATTACCTCATGAAAACGGAGGATCAATTTATCACGTGGTCAAGCAATTTTTCTTACCTACCTTCAGGTCTTACTGGTGCACCGGCAAGTGCATTTACCTATGGAAAATCGAAGAAATCATTCTCAAGTTGTACGAAAATGGAATAATTTCGTATATCGAATCGAATTATAAAAGGGCTTATAAAAGCCAGACGGAAAAATTCGTAACATTAAAGCTGTTGCATTTGGCGTTTGCTTTTGTAGTATTAGGGACCGGCTATGTTGGCAGTTCACTTACGTTTGTGATTGAAAATGTTTATTTTATGCGTCAGAGAATTTAAATTAATAAAAATTTGTTTTACTCCCTGTAGAAATTTACTGTTTTTAAAAGTCAACATTACTAATGTGTATACTTATCAAAAAATTTTGTTGCAAATCGTGTTTGCAGTGAATTCCTCGAGCAGCCAGCAGTGGGTCAAATTTGACACTTTTAAAGGGAAACACCCGTTTCTAGATGATTTAGAAAAAAAACTGACTTGGGTGTCTGGAGCTCGATTTTTATGACAAGTTTAATGGTAAAAACCGCATTTAGATATCTTGAACCGTTTAAGAGCTACGGGGTGTTTTTCAAAATTCTGCGATTACTAAAAACTTTAACTTTTTTGTTTATGAAAATATTCGATTTCTGTAAAAACTTCTTTAAGGCACTTTTCAACACAATCCATTACAGTTTGTTGCATTTTTCAAAGATGCATAATTTTTGAGATATAAGCTGAACTTCTGATTTTTTGTATGGAACACCCTGTATTTTTTCACATTTTTGAAAGAGAATAAAATTACCTTTTCAGAAATATAAAACACTTGGTATATTAATTAAAAGGTTTGCAAGATATAGAGTTTTAAATAATTTTTGCAATATTCAAGTGGGCTACGGCTAAAATAGTAAAGGAGACTGTGGTTTAAGAGATAATTGAAATTAACCTCCGCCCATAATAAGGTGTCCCGTGCCATGTGCTCACCCATCTAGAATCTTTATTAACCGATTAACCTGAATTTTGGGGACAATAAATTAAACAAAAATGGAATTTTCTGACATACTGCTAGTCGTCATAGGACTTCTGGTTTCGCCGGAAGTGATATCAACTTTCTTATTTTAAATTTGCGGGAACTACTGACAGTTAATAATGTAGATAAAGATAAATTGGAGAAGTACGTCAGGCTCACATCTCTTTGCATGTCTCAGAATTGTTTTCAAATAAATGGTGAGTTTTTTGAACAAGTTCAAGGGACCGCAATGGGTAACTGTTTGTCACCGTTTTTGGCCAATTTATTTATGAGTAAATTCGAAAATCACATAAGAGATAATGATCAGTATTTTCCAAGAATTTGGATCCGTTATGTTGATGACATTTTTGCTATTTTTGATACCAAGGTTTTTCAACTAACAATACCATAAAGAATTTATTAGGAAACCCGAAAGATAAAGCTGATGTTGAACAGAAATCTGGAATTTATGAAATTAAGTGTAACGAATGTACTAGTAAATATATTGGACAAACAAGAAGAAATATATTAACACGTTTTAAAAAATATTTAAGTCACTACAAGTACAATAGGTTTGTAAAATCAAGTGTTGCACAACATATTTACAATACAGGACAGTATTATTAAGGATAATTTAAAACTCATTAATTAAGTTTCAAATAATAGGGAATTAAATGCTTACGAAAGTATTTTTATTCAGAAAAATAAAAACAATTTAATGAATTCAGACAACGGACCAATACCTAATTCCGTATTATTTGATTTACTCTAATTTGTAGGTTGTTATTTGACTTTTAATAAAGAAGCTAGAGGTAAAATGAGAAAATTACGATTTTTCTTTTTTTGCAATTATTACGAATAAGAATTAATATAGAAACTTTTTCTCTGCGAATTATTAATGCTCATCAAATTTAGCAACTTTCCCAAATCTAAACCTACTAGCTATCTCTTCAAATAAGCGAGATCCCCAGTGAGGGTCGAATTTGAAACAGCCTGTATATTGAATACCAATTTGAATAGAAATGCAAAAAACCGTACAAATATGAATTGTTGAATCAAGGAGGCTAGCAGAGCTCTTCATTGCTAGTTTGTAATAGGTACATAGAAGTATTCTGGACTTGGAATAAAATTAAAATGATTTTAATTTATTATTCTTTTTTGAAACTTTGAGAAAGTCAAAAATTGTTATTTAGTAACTTCTTCAAGTTTCCTGAGTTTCACTTCGATCAGACAAAAATTCTGGAAATGAGAGATTTTTTCCATAAATCCGGCATTTGGCCCCACTGTGCGTCGTCTGCGGGTATCAACGTCGTCCATTACGAGGTCACCTCAAGGTCATTTCAAGATCGTCTCAAGGTCTTCTCAAGGTCACTTCAAGGTCATAACCTTGACCTTGAAACTTCTGGTTTGTGGGTGTCTAGCCGTTTTCTTACTTCTGCGAAAACCATCGATGTCTTTCTCTTCCATCCTTCTTTTCCTTGTCTGTCTGCTCATCCGTGGAAGAATCACTCATGTTCTATTAATTTTTTTTTTATTTTATTTTAACGGTTAGTACTGGTGTAATATTGTTTGTTAAATTATTCGGAGTTCAAATAATAATTGCACTTTCACCTAGTTTTTTATACGGACCTGTCTTGTTTACAACGGCCGCGGTCGCGTTATCGCTTGCGCTACGAGACACTAATCGTTGTATCAATGCCGTTTGCTCAACAAAACACTTAATTAATTTACTTATGCTCTTTCGGATTTTACCCTATCTTTCTTGTTTTATGCTACTGCACACTTATCTGACTTTGATTAATATCGGTTGAAACTTAAACACTTCTCTGCCCAGTAAATGAGTTAAATCACGGAGCTGACATAAACACCTAAATGGTAATGGTAATGGTATTCCTAGCTGACATGATTGACATTTTGTTAAAGTAAAAAGATAAATATCCTAACTTTTTCAGTTATTAATGGGAATTTATTATTTTCGTAATATTTATTACGTTTTAGGGCAAGCAGAAAAATGAAAAATAAAACGTTTTCCCTATAGTAAACCCGAACTGCGGACACGGCTTGTAAAGCAGTATTATGTTGAAGCATGAATACATACCAACACGTGTAGATAATTGTTGGAAAGGCTGCAAGAGTACCCGTCGTAAATAATTTTAGGTCGGTCGGATTAATATAGTCGAGCGATAAAGTAATGGACAGGGGTTGTAAAGACCTGGGCGTCTTTAAAGTAGTGCTGGCAACCAAATCGGGTTTTTGGATAACCGGTTAACCGGTTTTGGATTATTCGCGGTTTTAAGCAAAACCGAAAACTGGTTATCCGAATAACCGGTTATTCGAATATCCAATTATGGATAACTGGATATTCGAATATCCAATTATGGATAACTGGATATTCGAATATCCAATTATTTGGATAACCGGATATTCGGATAACCGGTTATTCGAATAACAAAAAATACTCAAATAGCCTAATAACTTGAAATTCAAGCCACTGAATATTAGAATGTGATTTCGCCTCTTGGATTTTAGTTTCTATTACAAAAAAGTGACTGCACACAATTACATATTTATTTAGTTAAGTAAAATATCTGTTCCTTATGCAGTCGCTTAAGAAACATATCAGAGGTTGAATTTATTTCATTATTACAGCAAAAAAAGTCGCCGCGTTATATGTGAGACAGCCTTTATGGATAGCTAGATTAGCTAGTATAGCTACAAAGTTTAACACAACTCATAATATGATAACTTTACTTTTACAATTTCTGGCGTTGCTTTAGTTATACAGGACGACGACCAGTGAAATAGTGGATCATTATATGCGTAGCCACGCGGTAAGGCCCGAAATGTCTTAAGTTTGAACATAAGTGATTCTTGTGTGTACTAATACGTCCAGTGGTACGAAAGTTTGGACGTAGGTGATTAGTGATACTTATAAAAACACATATAACTTCGGCACTGAGACACATAACGCATGAACCTTCTTATAAAATATCTGGTGATTCCCTGAAGGAGAGGTTATAAGTTTTCATTGTTTTTATCTGTTTACCCATTTAGAGATAATCTTCCTTAGGAATTTGTGGCAGCAAATATAAAAGAGAAATAAAATTGAAAATGAGTGAATGCTGGAAGTATTTAAAAAAAACTGAAGATAAATCTTACCTGATATGTTTACTGTGTAAAAAAAAATTAAAGTGGTCAAGTGGGACTCCTAATATGTGGAACCATTTAAAAACCCAGCATGTGCATATTGGAGCAAAACTAAGTACAAGCAGAAAGCAGAGGTAAATTTCACCAATACTTAATATAATGTCTGGAGTTGAAAATCAAGAGCAAGCTAGTGTATCAGTATAGAGAAGAGAAAATTAAAAGAAAGATTTTATTTAAATAAATCAAATCATAATATTACTGCTTATATTTTTAAGATTTAAATAATTAGATCGTCCTGTAAAAAGTAGGGTCATGGCAACACTAGTTTAAATAATAATTGCAATAAACTTCAGACTATTTTTAAAGGCATTGATATCATCAAAATTTAATCTTATAGATTAATAGTAGAACCAGGCCCATCTCGCCTTCCTCAATCAGAAAGCATACTATTGAATAATGCAGATTAAACCGAAGAGTTTATTGAATCTGACGTGCCTGATCCAGAAGGAGATAAGGAAGTTCAATCTACATTATCATCATCATTTGCTCCATCGTTTACTGTGTCGCCCCAAACCAAAATAGACCATATTTTTTTGCCAAAAAAAGTTGCGCTGAGGAAACAAGTGTCCACTACCGACGCTATTGTTAAATTAATAATAAAAGACATGCTGCCTCTTCCATTTGTGGAAGGTACAGGCTTTATTGAGTTTGTAAACAAAATTTTGCCAACTTATCAAGTTCCCAGCCGCAACACTATTAAAAATAGAATTGGTTTACTATATGATGTGGAGAAACAGAGAATCTTGAATGAGGTGGCAAATTTAGAATGGGTATCTTTAACTACAGATTGCTGGTCTTCGAGAAACACGGATTCATTTATTACAGTTACATTACATGCAGTAACAAAAAATTGGCAGCAAGTTAATTAGACGCTTACAACAGAATATGTGGAGGACAGGCACACTGCTGTGAATTTAAGAGACAAATTAGAAGAAATAATTGGTGTGTGGAACTTGTCGGGAAAAGTGTGTGCAATAGTGCATGACAATGCAGCAAATATCGTTAGTGCAGTAAGACAATTCACAGAAGATAAAGAAAGCGAAAGCATTTGTTGCTTTGCTCATTCTCTGCAATTGTGTATAAACAAAGGTCTTGAAGTTCAAAGTCTACAACAATTAATCACTAAATGTTCTTCTATTGTTGGACATTTCAAACATTCCAACGTAGCCACAAACGCCCTTAAAGATGCTCAAAATTTCAATAATCTTCCAAATCACAAATTAATTCAGCATGTGAAAACGCGTGGGAATTCCGTTTACTATATGGTAGACCGACTTGTAGAGCAAAGACAAGCAGTTGTAATGTTCTTCAAAATCGCGCTGTCACTTCTAGGTATCATGCTATTAATTTTGAATTAAAAGAGTCAGATTGGGATTTATTGGAAGCGTTAATAGCTACTTTAAAACCTTTTGCATTAACTACAGCTATAATGAGCACCGAAAATTCACCAACGGTTTCAATAGTATTGCCAATCGTGAAATCCTTACTAGAAAACTTATTAAAGGATGAGGTTACAAGATTTACAAGAAATTAAATATTTCAAAGAAATTGTGTCAGGACAGCTAAACTGCAGATTTAATTTGAGTGCCAACCTAGCATATGCAAAGGTAAGCAAGTTACATTCCATGACATTGCAACGTTTCTGGACCCTCGATACAAAACTAACGAAAGTAGTTTTGGAATAATTTCCAAAGTCAAAACTGAAATTAAACAGCTTCTGCTTCAAATGGAAGCGAACATAAATAAAAACATGAATATTGAAAAAACTACTACGAAAACGACTCCATCAACTTCGCAAACTGCCATAGAATTTTTATTTCCTACACAAACTGATTCACCTAATATTTTGCAAGATCCTATGGATAAGGAAATAGAGATTTATTCAAAGGATTCGCAAATTGACAAAAATTCATCACCATCGCAATGGTGGAAAAAAAATGAACACCGATTCCCATTTCTCAGCAACTTAGCTCGGAAATATCTTGGTGTACCAGCAACTTCTACACCCTCGGAACGAGTATTTTCAAGTGCTGGAAATATTGTCACACCCGAAAGAAACTGCCTAACAGGAAAAATTGTAAATCAATTAGTATTTTTAAATAACAATTTAAAAAAATAATCACATGTAATATTATGTAAAATGCATATTAATAAAAAAATTTGTAAATTGTTTCGAGTTTTATTCTTACTAAAATTAAAAATTTAATTTAATCTTTTAGTTTACAATTGTGGAATAAAATGAAGAATAACATTTTTAATAATTTTAATTTTTAGAATACATTTGTAAAATGTGTTTATACAATCCATTCTTGAATAACAAATTTTGCATTGTCGGCCAGACACAGGAAATTTGTAAAATATTTGTGTTATTAGAAACTCCTGTATCACTTTAAAATCGTGTTGGTACAAATATTGCAATTACACAAACTGAAAATATTTATAATTTTTATAATTTATTTAACACTGTTCATTAGATAGAACAAGAATAACTGAAATTTATGTTGTATTTCACAAGAAAATGAAAACTACTCTTAGTATGCTAGAGGCACGTTTTTAAATGTATAGTCGCTATAAATTAGAAATGTAACTAATTTAACGGACAAAAGAAGCACAAAATTGAAATTTTGTCGATTTTTTTTTAATGCTTGAACATTTTTATCTAGTTTATCTTACATGTATTTCAGATATGCCCAATATAAATCGTAACGTAACACTAGTATTTCATGATTCATTTCGTATTCCAAGAATATCTAGAATTAAAACTCAATTCGTAATTAATCGATTTTCAGATAATCCAAAAGCCGCTTTTTCGGTTATAGATTTTTCGAATATCCGAATAGTTGGTTTTTGGTGTTTAAGTAGCCATTTTTTCAAATATCCGAAAGGAGGTTTTTGGATATTCGAATATCCAAATAATCGATTTTTGGATATTCGAATATCCGAATAATCCGTTTTTGGATATTCGAATATCCGAAAAATCGGTTTTTGGATATTCGAAAATCCGAATAATCGGTTTTGGATATTCGAATATTCGAATAATCGGTTTTGGATATTCGAATAGTCGGTTTTAACCATTATTTGGATATCCGGATATATCCAAAACCGGTTTTTAAGGAAACCGATTAATCGGTTTCAATTTTTTCCGGTTTTTGCCAGCACTACTTCAAACTCCATGGCTGTACCTTCTCCGTCCTTGCTCTATCTTTCTTTAACCCTTTTCAGTTTCTTGGTTTCGTTTTATAATTGGAGAAACCGTAAATTGATTTAATTGAAAAATTCTTGCAATATTTTTCTGTATGTAACCTTATTTTCATAAGGTTACCACTTGTATGGCATATGCATCGTTGCTGTGGTTATTTCATGGCATCTATTTACAAAATATTTTTAAATAAACATGAAACAATAAATAACAGTTACCAGAACCAATTATTATACGCATTATTTCTACTATTTCTAGAAAATAGGGCAATTATGATAAATGTTAAAATATAAACAAATCAAATGTTTGTCACAGCTTCCTAAAGTAGTAATATTACATAAAAGTTATATTTCAAGCAGAAAAATTCACATCTTGCATCACATTTATTAATATAATTAAAAATCTGCAATTATTTTTGTCTACGAGTATATTTATGACATGCTTGTAATTGATGATAAGAGTTTTATTATAAATGTTCCGTAATAAACAAGTCAATAATGTTAAAAAACTAAAGAAAAACAATAAGTAAATTTGATGATAATAAACAATGCTTGAAGTAAAACCAAAATGAGTAATGATTAACAGCAGAATAAAAAACTGACCCTATTAAGTTTATTATTATTATTAATTAATTCTTAAAAACAAAAGGAAAAAAGTCAAGTAGCACAACTATACTTGATGCGTGCCATAACTAAAAATAAAAAAGCCAATAAAAAAACTAAATAGTCAAGCCCTTTCAATTACATACGTACAGTAACAACAGAAATTGAATTAAATTCTGGCAGATATAAATTTCAAATACATAAATTATGATTTGATGTTTTAAAAAATGTTGTTGCTAAGTGAGATTATAACTCAAGAACTGTCAGATCTTGTTAAGAAATATTTTTTTATTCCATGATCGTAGATCGTCCCAATATATGACCACACTTTCTTCACTCCAAATTTATTAACTACTGCTTTGAACCAAGACGCTCTCGATCTTGTTAAACCTTCTCTCACAATAAACTTAGAGCGTTTTAGATTTTTTTTTGTACACTAAGGTCCAGTTTTACAAATGCGGCTCAACTTTGAGCTGAGGCTTAAACCCTTAGCAACGATTATTTCAACAATTGTCGTGAAGGATTTAAGCTTCGCCTCAAAGTTAAACCGTCATTGTAAAACTGGGCCTAAGTCACGATCTTTGTAGCAAACTTGATGATAACCGACACGATGTCTTCCAGCCAACATTGCACCCACCCTGTGGCACCGTTTAATCATAGAAGCATTAAAATTTCTGTTAAACTTATCGCTAAAAATTTCGACTACTTTATCTTCAACCCATTCGTTTTCTTGCTGTTATACGCCCCGTAATCGCAAACAAACTGGTCTTTCAGCCCACTTACTTCGCTCTTCAGTACGCATACTTGGCTTTCCAAACTTGCAGTTCCATTATTGTACTCTTGTAGAATTATATCCGATACTTTTGCCACGATCGTGTTTACAAACGTTTAGTTTGAACAAATTTCTTTGGTCGCTTTTTAGATCAGCTTAGCAAGTTCTTTCCATATCAGATGTCGTAGACGGCATTTTATGAAAGAAAAAACGTCTCACTATTATCTTACTATCATCAAGAATACCTAGAAAATGTACTGTATTGTAACGAAATATCACCCAAAATAATTTAGTATAGTTGGAGCACGCCGAGCACAACAACAGCCTTTTGCATCGCATCGCAGACTGAAATGACGATGTTAAGATTTCAAGGTTTATAATAAATATATACAAACTCACTTATAAATGTAGAAATACTAATAATAAACCCCAACCCGAGAAGTAAGAAAGCAAACTGAAAATGGGTCATGTTTAAAACCACCACTTTACTGAAGTCGGTCTTGCTGATATCCTGCAATTTCTGTGCTGATTCCACGTGACCGACGAAACCATTTTCGTACAACCTCAAGAGAATTTCGTTCATTTTTTCCAGGCATACGCATTTTCCATTACACACGTAAGCCCTGAGTGTTGGCAACAAATACTGTTTCATGATGTGAAAAATGGGTTTTCCATTTACGCGAGGAAACCTTCCATCCATGACCGAACCCGAAGGCAAAACGTAAGCAAAAGTGATATCACCGGTGTACAGTGACATGAGTACTTCGTGCTTTATCGTCATGTTTATTATACCTTTCATGCCACGACCGACAAATTCCCTCTGAATGTCGTCAGCGAAGTACAGATCAAATTTGATGCCCAGGTTTGTGCGTACTAGGGCATCGATTGTGTTGATTTCTTGATAATCAACCGGGGTGACCAGGATGCTTGTTAACATACTGTTGAATGCCGTTGTAAGTATGAGACATAAATAGGCCCAAAAAATTAAAATTACTTGTACCACCCTCAAATTAAATTTCATTACAGTTGAAGAAGATACTAATAGTTGAATAACTTGCAACCACAACTTCGTGATTGAACGATGTCTTCCTTTTATAAGAAAAGTTATTGCAGTCGATATCACAGTTACGCTCAAGAAAGATAAGAAAATAAGTGACCATACAGTCTCGGTAAACATTTCGGGCATATTCCTATATTGAGGGAGAGCGTTACCTTTTGGTACGACGATAACGACGTTATCCATTTTATAAGGATATAAAATAGAAAGGGAATCCAAATTATTCGCCTTTATAACCCCACTATGAAATACGACGTCATCATTAATCGAGGCATTTAAGCTTGAGTTCCTAAGAACTACTTCAGCATTAATAACGTTCATTATCATTTTAAAAACAGTTACGTCCTTGCCAAATATTCTTCCGTTTCTGGAGTTGGTTAAAGGGGGAATATCCGGTATGCCCACATCGAATCTGTACTTGTTCAAGTTTTTCAATTTATCTGGAAAATAACTACAGGCTGTCGTAAAATTTAAGTATTTTGCTTCGCCGAAAGGATCGTACGATGCGACTTCAACGGTTTCGTGAAAATAGACGACTGCAAAGTTGAGGATATCGGTTTTCCAAATGTTTTCCAGAGTTTGATTTAGCCACGCTGTATTTTTAACCTTCACGCAGACGAATATCACAATGCGTCCTCGGTAGTGCCAAATTTTTCTCGACCTAATTACCATCAAGTTTTCGAGCAAATTCTCCCAACGATTAGTGAAATATACCAGCGTTTTACTTTTAGAGATGTTATAAGTATCATTGTTGTTCAGGAAAACAAACGCAGGTTGCCGATAGTTCTTTAAGAAGACACCAACATTGTCTTTCGCGTTTCCATTATCATCATATACAACGGTATAAGTCACGTTTGTTAAGAATGAGTAAATACGAGAGAAATCTAAGATATTTTGTTTTAAAAACATTTCTTGTTTCACTGGCATGCCATTCGTTATTAAAATGCACAAGAAAATATGAAACAGCAGCTTCCGCATGTTTGATTACTGTCTGAAACTGTACCTATAATAATCACAGAATTCTGTAATAGAAATAATGGACTGAAATAAACGCATTAACATTTCATTAATATGAGAGCAAATGGGTAAATGAGACAGAAAACAAATATACATATTTGAATAAATAATGGAACGAACACACAGATCATACGTACTTACTTACATAAAGCGTCGTATTCACCATTGGTTGATTAAGTTTAACTAATGTTTACTTTTATTAAAACTATAGCAACGATTATTCTTAAGAATACTTGAATTTAAATGCGGCTGTTAAAGTAATATTTATTTGCAATAAAAAAAATATTTTCGGTCTTATCTAGGGATGATGGGTACCCGGGTACCCGATTATTTAGATGGAACCGGTTCCTTTTTCTGAATACTTGTTACCTGATAACTACCCGATACCCTATATTCGGAAAGTGCCCAACAACGACGTAACTTTCATTACATTTTGCGTGATGTGACCTTCATTAACACTTTGCTCGAATGAGCATCTGTTATTTCAGATAATTCTATATTAGTTTTTAAAATTGTAAGTCGATACTTATCGGATATCCAAGTAGTTATCGGGTATCGGGTACTTATCGGGTAACGGTACCTACCCGGGTATCAATAACGGGTACCTGGATAGCAAAATTATCGGATATCAGTATCCCTAGTCTTATTATGAATTCTGCCTCGTATTTTAAAGAGAAATATTTGTCAGTAAATAATAAAAAATTAAATAAATAATAATAAATTCCTGTTGTTGTTGCTGCTGCTCCAAAAATTTCTGTTGCTGAATAGACAACATTGTGATTAATTCGGTCTTTTCAGCTGACATTTCATTCAGACGTATTTTTCTAAATTTTTTCCTTTTAAAATTCTCGTCCTTTGTATTTTTCACTGTAAACTGCTATAATTACTTCCATTTTCAATAACGTGACATATTATTTGTCAAAAATACATACTGTTTTTCTGATTATAAGGACCCCGAGTTATAACTCGTTTATTTTTGTTCACACATCTAATAAAATATATACATTGTGAGAGAGACAGTTAAATTAGCAAAAAGGTGCAGGCTGAGCTCATTAAGAATCCGTTTTCAAATATTAATTGTTGTGGCCAACTTGGTTAAAATTTTACAAAAACCAAAATCTCATAATTTCTTTTATTTACCGTAACGTTTTCGTTACTTAAGATATTGATATACGGTTTGAAATAATTTGCATGGTAATTTAAGTACTTTTATCGTCACTTAATAAAACCAACTTCAGTTTTGCATTTACTCTATCAAAAACAATAACAGTCGTGTTATCAGTGTTTAGAGTCAAGTGTGAATTTGGTAAAATCAATTCTTTCGTATAAAGGATGAATAAAAGTGGGCCTAAGATTGAGCCCCGAGGTATCCCAATGTTGGTGAATTCGATTAAAAAGGACGACATCCAATCTGAGGCAACCCTTCTTATACCATATAATAACAGTTTGTCTAACAGAAGACCGTGACTGACGCAATCAAATGCCCTAATGAGATAGCTCGAAACTGCAATACGACATTCGGCCGCGTCGAAAAAGTCAATAACGCGATCATACAGCTGAAATCATTTGAAAGGCCGCTGTGAATAAAACAAAGGCCGATTTTGATATGACAGTTTCAAACTACAAAACAAAGGCCGATGTTGTAAAATAAACATAAACATAAACATAAACATATTCTATATTGAATGACTATAAAAGTATTCATAACGTCAAATGTGTATAACAGTAACATTAAGTAAGAGTTAATTTCTTCTCCAGGTACTCATCGATGTCGTAGAAGGCCTCTCTTCTCAACATTTCTTTCATCTTAGCTTTAAATTTGACTCTGTTTAGATTTTTTATTTTTTCAGGTATTTTATTGTAGAGTTTAATTCCGTAGTAGTTTATACCTTGTTGCGATTTTTTCACCTTATGATAGGGGATTACTAGGTCTCTTTTATTTCTAGTATCATAGCTGTGATGTGTATCATTTGCAGGATATAATTTTTTATTATCAAATATGTGTAACACACAGGTAAGTATAAAGGTGCTTTTCAGAGTAAGTATACCTGTTCTACGAAATAGCTCTCTACAACTTTCAGAAAAACGGAGTGTGCCGCTGGAGAAGCTCCCCATATCAGGATACCGTATGTAGCTACATTGTGGAAGAGGGAGTAATAAGTGCTCATTGTCGCTTGGTAAGTTCCTATTTTTATAAGTCTTCTAAGGCAGTACAAGGTTCTAGATAGTTTTTTATTTATGTCTTCAACATGTTGTGTCCATTTTAGATTCGAATGTAAATGAAGGCCTAAGAACTTCATTGTATTTCCATCTTTGTCAGCTGGTGTATTAATAATTAAAGTTTGAGTTTTCTCTAGGTTGATTCTTAAGTTATTATTGCTGAACCAATGTTCGGCCTTTTTTACAGTCTCCACCGTTTTATTTTTTTAAATTTCTATTGAGTCGTCCGTATTTATGAACGTGGTGTCATCGGCATATAGGAAGGTTCCATGAGCAGACACATTAACAGGCAGGTCATTCGTGAAGATGATATACAGCAGAGGTCCTAGAATTGAACCTTGTGGTACACCTTGGTTGACATTGTTTTTCAGACACTTCGTTCTTCCAGTCAGTGTACTGTATTCTAGATTTTAGGTAAGATTCAATTAGTATATACTGGGTGTCTCATAACTAGAGACCGGATTTATAAGTTTTTACAAGTTTTTTACGCTAACATACCTAAACTTGGCGTTTTGTATTTATATGTTTGTCGATTAGAGAAGCCCAAAAATGGTAGTTTTATTTCGCATATAACTTAATATTTTAGACTTTTAGCGCATATTTATTTATTTATCCATATATTGATATAAATAACATTATAATTCCATATACGGTCAATATTCAAGTCTGCAGATTTTTCCAAGAAGTAATTTATTCTTCTCAACGTCTGGCCACTTTATTTTACGATTTCCCGGAATGTGATTTTCTGGGAATCTGTAGCGACTTGCACTTGCATTTTGCACTTATGTTTTGCATTTCAGTTTGAGATAAGAACTCCGTGAATGTGTGTGACTAGTGACTAGTGTATTTATCAACGCGAATTAGTTGTTATTTTCTTATTTAATTTAAAGACGAAATAAATTCAGTGCTTATCTTTTCAAAATGCCGAAAGTAGCATCCTCTCGATCCGAGCTATTGAAAAAATGGATTAAAGCATCTAAACATCTAACTACAGATGGAAAAGTTATTTTTTGCAACGCATGCTCAAAACAGGTAGATACCTTACAAATTCTCTTAAAAATCACATTTTCATTTTGACAATATTTTAAGGTGTCGTCAGACCAAAAGTACCAGATTGATCAACATTTGGCTACAAACCTCCATAAGGAGTCGGAGAAAAGATGTGTGTCTAACTTTAAGCAGTCTTTTATTTCTTCAACAGCCAGTAACTCACAGGGCAGTGATACAGGAAATGAATTCTTTTTAGACTTGTGCAGTGCTATGGCAGAGTCAAACATTCCTTGGCATAAACTTGAACAAGCAAGTTTTCGAACTTTTTTGGAAAAATATTGCAATCGTCATATTCCAAATGAATCGACTTTGCGGAAAAACTATCTAAGTATATGCTACCAGCAACGGATGAAGAAAATAAGAGAGAAGCTTAGCGACAACAATATTTATATAGTAGTTGATGAAACGACAGATGCCTGCGGTCGTTATGTAGCAAATATGTTAGCAGGAGTATTAAGCAACACAGTTGCACCAATATCTTATTTGGTAAATAGTGCAGTTTTGGAAAAAACAAATCATTCAACGATCGCACGTTTTATTAACGACAGCTTGACACTTTTATATGCACCTAATCAAGTTAAATCGGAAAATATATTACTAATGGTGTCTGATGCAGCAGCCTACATGATAAAAGCAGGACAGGCTTTACAGGTGTTTTACCCAAATCTGATGCACTTCACTTGTATGGCTCACGCAATGAATAGGCTCGCTGAATTGGTGCGACTAGAATACCCAACAGTAAATAAGTTGATCAATAACGGAAAAAAGGCGTTTCTTAAAGCCCCACTGCGTATACAACACTATAAAGAATTAGCTGCTGACCTGCCATTACCACCAGAACCAATAATTACGAGATGGGGTACGTGGCTTGAAGCAGCAAATTTTTACGCAGATAACTTTAAACAATTAAAGGAAATTTTCTTAGAATTGGATGATTCCAATTCAGCGGCTTTAAGAATTTGTAAGGAATGCATGTCGAACACAAACATCGGGAATCAATTAGCATTCATTAAAACTCATTTTTCGGTTTTAATATCCACCGTTAAAAAGTTGGAATCATCCCAGACGGCTCTATTAGATTCTTTTGAAGTGGTCGATGATGCAATTGAAAGTGTAAAATCAATTCCAGGGGAGATAGGAGAGAAGTTAATGGCAAAATTAGACAAGGTTCTATTACGTAATCCTGACTACAATAAAATGAGGAAAATCTGTTTAGTTTTAAAAGGTCAAAGTGAAGAAGATTTGGACATGGACCCCAAAGATGTAGCACCCATGAAATTTGCGCCCATTACTTCATGCGATGTCGAGCGTTCGTTTTCCTCTTATAAAAATATTTTGACAGACAGACGACAAAATTTTACCCCAAATAATTTAAATCAACTGTTGATTATATTTTGTAATCCTACTACTTAAGTGTTAAGTGTTAAAATTACTTATATGAAACAATTTATGTTTTTATTATTCTAAAGTATGTATAAGTAAAATAAAATTTTTATCGCATATAATATCCATATTTTGATCCATTTTAATCGCATAAAAAAAACTTATTTTCCACTTTTTTAGCACATATAAATCCGGACTTTACTCATAACCTACGGAGGAGATTAAAAAGGTAGCTAGGGAAGATCAAATTAAAGATTTTTTCTTAATAAATTTTTGGTAAAAGCGCAATAACTAAAAAGTTACAAGAGTTTAAAGCGAAATTAATTAACAAGCAAAAGTTACTCCTTGTAGTAATATTTTAGGTTTTAAATTCAAATTTGAGGCATTTATGAGTTAATTGAACACTGCTTTACAATAAACAACTATTTTAAAAAACGTAGTCACGTTAATGTTATAGCTATTTCATTTTTTCTTCTAATGCCCAAAAACGGGGTTTCCTTTCGTTGTGCACCGACTACTAATTAAAAACAAAACAAGGAAACAGATTAACACAGACATTTTATGAATGGTGGTTTTGATAAATTTAGAGTTTATTTAATAACAAAGTTGTATTTTGTGAAATAATTTTTATTAATTAAGAAACTACAAGTGTAAATTAAAGAAGAAATTAAGAAAGTTAAGCTGCTGTAACTTTCTTATTATTGGGTTTTGGTCAAAAGCGAATTAAGAAAAAAGCTTTATTTTGATGTCCCAGAGCTGCCCTTTCAATCTCCTCCGAAGGTTGTGAGACACCCAGTATATATATAATAAAGGCCACTATGCACAAATGAAAGGCTGGTATGTATATTATAATGCAATTTAAATTTTATATAAAACAGATTTATTCTTGAATGTGTAGTTAACACTGTACATTTTTCAACCCATATGCAAATTGGTTCTGTTTCGTCGCATGTTGGGTTTATGATTTTACCCTAAATTTTCAATTCTTCACGTTTTCTGGCTGTATATTTTGCACACAGTAGCCTTTCAAATGATTTCAGCTGTAAAACGCATGCATAGCTGTGGTAGTAGAACGATCAGTACAGAAACAGTGCTGGTTGTCTTTTATAGTATCATTCTTGTTCAAAAACTCAAGTAATTGCAACGTACTCCTAATTAACAAAAATTATTACTTACCAGACTGACAATCTTAAGTTGAGCAAGGACTCTCTTTATCCAGCCAGATTTTACTGTACAGGTCGCGGGAAATTACGGAATCTTGGCTAGATTGTTGAGGGTTTTGAATAAAGCAGGGTTTTATATGCGCCACTAAAATCTTTTTATTTAAACAAGATGTAAGAAAATAGAAAATCATCACCAAACTAAACTTCAAGAAATAACTTTCCTTTGAAATATATACGTACAAATTAAATTAACTTTAGCTCAGAAGACACTAATAACTCAGAGAACTGAAAATAGTATCGAAATGAAACAGAAAGTAATTAGAAGAAGGGTTTTGATGAACACTGTTTTACCGACAATTGAATTCCTATCTTCCGACAACAAAAATTTGCTATATTTTAACACTCTAAGAAACGGAACCGTTACATAATCTAGGCAGAAAACAGTACTCAAATATTTTTGCAAAAACAGAACTTAATTTAATTTTCGACGCTTAGGGCTGTCAATCACTAGTTTACACTAACTTTAACAGATAAAATAGCGACTATAACTAACTTTAACCTTCAGTTTATTCCCATGGAAACAATTGTCTTCGTGCTTGTTGTCATGGAAATAAATCGAGAGTTAGGGTTAACCAGTGATTGAAAAACCGGACCTTAGACGATCATTCTATTTAAATACGACCAACCTTTAAAGCTTCCCGAAATGAACCCTCTTTAAATGAAAGGTTTAATAGAAATGCAAGAGGTGTAGCAAGGGAACAAGCTACATTTTTTGCTATAAAGATTGGGACGTCATCAGGGCCAGATGAGTATTTAATAATATTTTATTGTCACTTATCACAAGGACATGGACATTGTCAAAAAACAAAATAAGTGATACAGGTAAATATATCACAGATAGACATAAGCAAAACAAATTAAAAAGACAACGATACAAAGATAATGTGCGTCAAATTGGGCGATTTTGTTTAGCCGAGCACAGATCGCAAAGAAAAATTATTACATTTATATCGTTATATATTATATATATAAAAAAATTATTACATTTATATCGTTATATATTCCTTCATGTGATAAAAGTTTATAGTAAATAGGCTTTAAGCAAAGATTTGAATTGTTTTAAGTCAGCATTTTTAATGAAGGAGGGCAACGCATTAAATACTTTAATTGCTTTATAATGCGCACCACGTTCGTAGAATGTGGATCTATGCTTCGGAATACTAAAGTTATTAAAGTGTCTAGTATTCATATTGTCATATAAGTCAGAATTTCGGATGTACATGCGCTCATTCTGCTTTATGAAAGTAGCTAATTCAAAAATGTACAAGCAGGCTAACGGCAATATTCCTAATTTTTTGAATAGCGGTTTACATGGAGAATTCGATGGAGCTTCACACATGATTCTAATGATTCTTTTTTGCAGCAAAAACAAGTTAGTAAATCTACTGCATGACCCCCAGAATATTAAGCCATATCTCAATCTCGATTCAACGTACGAAAAATAAAACGAATTTAATGACAATATCCCCACGTGATGTCTTAACTGGTTCAAGGCGTAATAAGCAGAGTATAATTTTTTACTTATATCACAACAGTGGAGTTCCCAATCAAGTTTTGAATCGACATGAAGACCGAGAAAATCAATTGCTTTTGAAGTTGGAAAAGACTTGCCGTTATGTTTTATGTAGATGCTGTAGTCTGTTGAATGTGCTTTAAAATTTATTATATTTGTTTTACTCATATTAAGGCACAAGTTATTGCTAATGCACCATTCATTCATCTTCCTTGTAATTAGACTACATGCTGCAGAATTATCAGCAATGGAATCCCCGGAGATTATTATACTAGTGTCATCTGCATATTGGGACAGACGGCCTACTTTTAGTGACAAGGGTAGATCATTAACATAGATTAAAAACAATGTAGGTCCTAAAATGGATCCTTGTGGAATCCCACGGTGGGTAGGTGATTCTGAAGATAAGTGAGTTTTTACTTCACCGTTAAAGTCAGTTGTCAGTGAAATTACTTGACTGCGATTACTTAAATATAATTGGAACATATTCAAAGCTAAGCCACGGATTCCATAGGCTTTCATTTTCATTAATAAAATATCGTGATCCATGAGATCGAATGCCTTGGAAAGATCCAAAAATATGCCGGTTACAGTATGGTTTTTATCTAAATTTTCATAAATATATGTTAAGCTATTGTAAATCGCATCTTTTGTGGATGCGTTGCTGACGAATCCATATTGATTTTTGTTTAAAATTTCGAATTTTGATAAGTATAAAGTTAATCTTTTATTCAAAATTTTTTCGAAGATTTTGCTGAAAGCCGACAAGATAGAAATAGGTCGGTAATTGTTGACATCCGATCGATTACCCTTTTTGTGAATTGGAATGACTTTACCACATTTTATTTGATCCGGGAATATCCCCTGAGAGAAACATTTATTTATTATATTTACCAATGGAGATATAATAAAACTGCAAAGATTTTTTACAGAGAGCAAGGCACTTCATCAATACCAGCTGAATTTTTATTTGATATTAATTTAATTACTGTTCTGACCTCTTCTTCATCAGTAGGTGTTAAGAACATATTGTGGTCACAGTTAAAATTGATATTACATTGATTAGTATGATGATTTTTTTTTGAAGTTATACTTTATTTTAGCTTATGATTAATAATGTTTATTATCTCTTGTCAGTAAAGGGCTGTAGATAAAGAGACGACGAGGTACAAGTTGTAATGTTAGGTGTATCAGTACCGCCCTTGATAGGAATTCCAGTAAAGAACTGGTTGAAGATTTTCGCTACAGTACCGGGATCCTCGTAAAGTTTATTTTTCCATAGTAGATTTATATTTGCTGGCTTTTTGTTATTATTTGTTATATCTGAAACTACATTCCATAACGCCTTGCTGGCATTATCAGAGTTAAATATTTTTTGTTTATAAAAATGGTCCAATTCAGGATATTGTTTTTTTTTAATGATGCAAGTCTTTTAAATTAGTGCTAGAAGTCATGATTGACCCAGCTTTTAAAGTCATTTTTCTTAAGGTTACATTCGCACAAAGGAAAAAAATTGTTGACATGTAATTAGAAAATTTCTTTAAAGCGGTTATACGCGTCGTTCAAATTGCTACTATTAAAAAGGCTGCTCCGCTCTACATTACTCAAGCAACTGTTAAATTCGTCAAGTTTTCTCTCTATAAATTTTCTTTTCAGAAATGTTTTAGCATCCAAATAAATTTCAAGATCAACATTAAATTGTATAAAAACCGATGTGTGGTCAAAAATAACATTATCGGTCACAATGCAACTGAAGTCTTTAAGATTGGAAAATACATGATGAATAATAGTGGAGGAGAGTTTGTTACTCGGGTGGGCCATGTCACGACTCAATTAGTAGAAAATAAATTACATAGAATGTTAAATCTTTTTGCATTGCTAAGAGAATCAACGTTTAAATCACCACATAGTGTCAAGTTCCTATTAGGCCACAGGGGTTTATGTCTATTGCCACAGTTTTAAACGCAATTATAATTCCCCTCAGGTCGCTGGGATGGCAGTGATAGCACTCTATTTACAGTAATCTGTAATCCTTAGCATACTTTTAAGTTACCATGGTTACCTTTTATTGAGTTTGAAAAGTTTGGAATCGGTTTTCAGAAGCCAAAGTATTAATTCGATTTCTCCTTTAATTAAACGTTTAAATTTCGTTTGTGGCCATCCCAGGCGAACGAACAGGACAATTTGTGATAAAAATAAGGTAAGAGAGAACGATAAGCGAAAAGTGCACTTTTCGGCTATCACGGTCGCGCGGCCTTATTAGTCGCCGGAGCCAAAAACGATCCGAGCAAACGTGGTCGTAATTTATAGAAAGAAAATCACAAATTGTCCGTTTATTCTTCTGGAATAGTTCTAAACTAGTATCTTGGGCAAGAATGCAGCTCAATGTGTTAGATTTTTTAATTTCCGGAACAAAACTTAAACCGTTAACGCAGAAATATTTTTAAATTAGGCGCTTTTTTTATTTTAATTCCCCCCAGGCCGCGTAAGGGACGCATTTTGTTGCTCCACATATACAACATTGGCTTTGACATCTAATAAATCTTTTATCTATGCATTAGGCTTATAGAGATATTCTGAGACAAAACAGATCTGTAACTGTGATGTAGTAAAGTGAGACTAGATGACATAGGAATGACAACGAGAATTCACACGATCACCGAGTGAATCAAGCAGTATGTGTATAACGTATGATATGTAACCTTGTGCAACAAATGTATTTTGATGTCACAACTGCTCACTACATCATACTGGCGACGAGGACGGTCGACACACGGAAAAAATCTTACAATAACTGCGTGTTGAATTAAAAAAGGGAAAAAGCTACCAGAGAGTCGCAATGGCCACCATAGGAACCTTCGGTGAATTTCAAGGATACTTAACACTATAGGATTGCTCGATCCCTATACCGCAATGTAAGCCCGCTCCGACCGCTGTTGTGACGTCACCATCGTTCCATATTCAAATACAGCGCCTAATATTTAAACGTAAAAATGCCGGCCCGACCAAAGTAAAAGGAGAAAATGTGCTTTATAATAACTTTCCGAAAGGAAATTACATAGTTTCTGCAACTATACGAAGGAATGCATCCGCCGTTGTAAAAAAATACAAAAAAGAAAAGGACTGTGCCAATTAAAGTCATGAAAAACTTTTTGTAAATTAAGAAGAAAAATTAGAATTAAATTTCCAAAATACTCAAAACGGAACTAAACATTTCAAATGAAAATTTCTACGCATCCTAAATAGTCAAAACGGCAGAGGCTAAGTAAAATTGTTAAATAAAAATATATTACTCCTGATATTTATTTAAATTTACAAGCTTTGTTTTCTTTTATGGAAAAGTTAAATAATTGAAGCACTATCTTGTCCGATGAAAATTAGTATAATAATATACATAAAATTATTTTGTAGCGGACATTTGAAAAATTGAGATTTAAGTCGTCGCTTCGCTATGGGTTTTGCAGCTACTTCGGGAAAAATTTATAAATTAAACGTTAAAGTTTTTTAGAAAAATTTTGTGCAAATCGTTTTTGATTGCAGTGAAAACCTCGAGCAGCCTCTGGACAGCTGTTTCAGCCCTGCTTGGGGCTTCTTCAGCAGAGACGTAGCTCGACATTCCCACTGCAGACCAAAAACGACTTGCCCAATTTATTCGCAATTGCGATGTAAGAATGATGAACAGATAAAATAGCGACATCTTACTATCGCTTTTTGACCTGACATTGCAGTAGGATAGACAAATTGAAGCGGGATTTGCTCCTAATGAGTCCCCCATGCAAGGCGGCCATGCTTGCTGTCAAAGCATAATGAAAGATTTTAGAAAAATTTTGTGCAAATCGTTTTTGATTGCAGTGAGAACCTCGAGCTACGTTTCTGCTGAAGAAGCCCCAAGCAGGGCTGAAACAGCTGTCCAGAGGCTGCTCGAGGTTCTCACTGCAATCAAAAACGATTTGCACAAAATTTTTCTAAAATGTTTCATTATGCTTTGACAGCAAGCATGGCCGCCTTGCATGGGGGACTCATTAGGAGCAAATCCCGCTTCAATTTGTCTATCCTACTGCAATGTCAGGTCAAAAAGCGATAGTAAGATGTCGCTATTTTATCTGTTAAAGTTTTTATTACAAAATTCATAATTATTTTTGCTCGGATATTTCCAAGAAAAACTAAATACGTGATTCAGAAATATCTCCCGATATTTTCAGGGTGAATAGAACATCAGATCACCTTTATATATTTTTTTTTTCCCAAAAGTGAATAATAATATTTTGCCAATATCTTTTGGATCCTTCAAGTTATTAAACTAATATTTTAAATGTTGGTATAAGGCATCTAACTTCTCATAAACAACATATTTGTCAGACTCTCGATTACCCCTTCTTTTTAAGGGATAGTTTTGAGGAGTATTTTATCCCTAACTTTTTATTTTTTACATATTTCATCTAAAATTTATGAAGGAGATATTCTTTAGATAATTTGGCATAAAAGAAGCTTTCTTATTGCGTATCCATAAACCAAACCGTTTTCGAGTAACTGAGGTTTAAATGTAAAAATACATCTATTACGCAATGTTAACACACTACAACTTAGCTAATTACTTATTTTTCATTTTTCGAAAAAGATTTATATAAAAAGGTGACCTTATTTTTTGATGTTCTTTTCACCCTAAAAATATCAATTTTTCGAAGTATCCGTGCAAAGATAAATACGTGTTTTATAACAGATATAACAACGAGATGTGCAACTCCTTAGAAAATTTGACTCCTGACTACTCCACTGGGAGATTGTAATAAAAGGTGATGTGCAGATGGCGCAGTTCAATTTTGCCGCTCTTTTTTAAAATATGTAATGTTTCATACTTTAATGTTCCATTATAAAATTAATGTAGAATATATTTTAAGAAATATCTATGAATGAAATTTTTCTTTGCGGCCATAGATATAAAAATTTGATTCAAACAATTAAAAATTGATATTCTTCCACAACTCTTTTATATCCACTGTCGCCTTCATTATTCTGATGATTCAAACAGTAAATATAAAGCAAATAATTAAAAAATATTTTCTTTTTCTAAAATTCATCTTACCTGACAAGAATGAATGAGAAATGAACAACTGAAACATTACATGATATTATATTACTGAAATTACATGCATTATTACAAAAGTAATATGCTATAGGTTGTTTCCACTTTCTGGTCAAACCTTGGCACATAAACACCAATGCTTTATTTGCTAATTTAACATGATGTTCATTGTTTCCAAAATCTTCATATCCAACAATTCTATCCGAACCTCGATAAAAACAAACATTTTCTTTAAGGCTGTATGCTCGCTTAAAGCTGAATTCGATTTCAAAAGGGCGTATCACTATTTTTCGCATATATTTAGAAGAAACATACGTTCAACATGTGTTCCTGCATTTTTACACACAAACGAAAAGAACAGAGAACAGAATTACCACCTAAACGTTTTCCTTGTAATTTATGACTCTGCTGTCACTGATCTTTATTTTTGATTGGTTTACATGTCAGTTTGTGACACACCCACAAGAAAACATTCGAATAAGGCCTCATTCACATTGGCACCGCCCGCGGCCTTCTGCAAATTTCTAAGGGCGAGCGCACACTCAGATCAGTAAAATTTCTTATGTAAAAGTGATGTAAATAAAAACGGCGACCTGATCTAACACAGAAACTATGTAAAACTCGGGAAATAAAACTACGTCTGTCCGAAAGTGAAAGTTTATCAGAATTGAAACAACGGCACAAAAAGCGCATCGCCTGTTCCTCTGTAAATCAATAACATCATTTTGTTGTTTCATTATCATTATTATTATTCCTATAAAATTGTTTTTATTTTTTAATTTTACGTGGATTGCTTTTTTATCTAGACTACACTTATGTGCACTAAAATTAGGCACAATGAAATATTGCGGTTTAAAGCGGACGTAAAGAAAAAATATACATTATACAGAATAAAACACTAGAACAGTCAAATGAAAACATTAAAAGTGCCTTAAAAACTGAACCCTGATTTAAACGTTGGAATAAATATTAATGACTGTGCCTTACGATTATTGGAATATGAATTAATACTGCTCTAATATACCGACGCAAGGAAGAAAAAACGCTCACAGAGCAAGTTAACGCGTTAAAAAAGGACATTATTAATTGCTCTAAGCACGTATTCGGCGAACATTCTGATTGTGACGTTTATTTTTGCACCGGGTTCAAAGATAATAAAATTAATTCAGTTCCAGACTTAGTAGAATGTGGATTATTTCATGACATTATTGCTTGCTGTAATCATTTGACGCATAATGTACACAGTTTACTTTTAAATATGAACATTAATGCAGCGGAGATGTACAATTCAATTGTTTCAAAATTTGTTGGTGGAAAAAGAGTTAACTTCTCTTTGAAAAATAGCTACGAAGTGAAATGCCACGCTGCGAGCCTTTCTTAAAATTTCAGTGAGCAATATCGCCACCGCATTTATAAGAGAATGGTCGGAAAAAGTCCAGGCAAATATACCAAAGTATACAGTGTGCCCGGATACGTAGGGACAGCATGGGTAACTTCCGTCTTTGAAGAGATAGAGAGATGATTAAAAAAGATGCTGGTTCAAGAGCTCATTAACAATCCATTTACTTAAGATATTGAGATGCGGCTTGAACTAGTTTGCATGATAATTTAAGTACTTTTATGGGCACTTAATAAAACTAATCTCATTTTTACAAATTTTCAATAATCTAACCAAACCTTAAAATTTTAAATTGGTACTCCCTAATTTTCTTGGCCTTTTTAAGAGAAAATTTATTTCTGAATGCAATGATGTAGCACACGATATGGAGACTGTTCAGATCTTCACTTTCGAGATGACGACATTCTCAAATCTTCAGTTTTCATCGGCGTTCAATTTTGAAATAATTTAAAAAGTAGGCAAAAAAAAAAATGTTGACATAATAAGAATTTGTAGAATGTCAAATTTTGTAATTTATACAAAAAAGAAATTGTATCAAACATTGGTCAATTCGAGCCGGATAGTAAGCACGTAGTGTAACTAGTGCTTTGGTCTTTCGAGAGTAAATTTGGCAATTCACACATTCAAGTAAAGCCAGCTGTTGGAATATATCAAAGAGAAGTAACAAGAAGTATACAGAGGCAGATCTATTGAGAAACAAGCAAGTCGAAAATCAAGATTAATACACAAGTTGAAGAGTAAGACTGAAATTCAGAGACACAAAGGCAAAGAAGTACAGATAAACAAAGGCAGAGACATCGACGCAAGGTCGTGAGTTGTCAATACATTTTTTTTATATTATTACATATTAACACCGAATTTTCCCATCAAATTTTGTTATACGATTATGGCAGATACACTGAAAGGTTTAAAACGCAAGCGTGGACATCTAAAAGGCGCTATAACCAGATTCACCACATACCTCAATTCTTTGAATACTGAAATAAATGTAATTGAACTTAAAAAGCGAAAAGAAATACTGGAACAATCTTTGTCAGAATTTAATGATGTACAGTCACAAATTGAATTATTAGAAGATTCTGAGTATGACGAAAAGGAGCGTGAAGAATTTGAAACAATTTATTTTCAAACAATAAGCCATGCTGAGAAGCTTATATTAAATAGTACGTTAGATGTAAGATCAAATTCAAATGGTAATGATCAGGGAAACAGTATTTCTGAGCATCAATTAAATAGTCAAATTAGATTACCAAAAATCAATTTACCGACCTTTGCAGGTTCATACGAAGAATGGTATCCATTCTTCGTATGAACTCTAATTCATTCAAATAACAATTTATCTGATATACAAAAATTCCATTATTTAAAATCTTCTATGCAAGGAGAAGCCGCGAATTGCATAGTCTCTTGAAATATCCACTGTAAATTATACAAATGCATGGAATACTCTAAAAGATCGCTATGATAACAAATGCCTCATTATTCAAAGACATATTAAGGCTATTTTAGAATTGCCAGTTGCTGCAAAAGAAAATGTAATTCAATTAAGACAAATTTTGGACGGCCTCTCCAAACATTTGGGAGCATTAAAATCATTAAAACGACCAGTTGAAACGTGGGACGATTTAATTATTTTTATTATCACCACAAAATTAGACCCATTAACTTGTAAGGAATGGGAAAATAGTTTGGAAAAGGATGTCCTACCAAATTATACCCAATTAATGTCATTTATTTCGCATAAATGTCAAACACTCGAAGCCATAGCAAAACCAACACAAACAGGATTTATAATATCGCAATACGGAAAAGCAACTGCATCTCACGTTATTACATATAAGTTCGTTTGTGCAATCTGCGATGGAAAACATCCTATTTTTAGATGTGATAAATTTCTTAAAATGTCGGTAGAGAACAGGAAACAAGAGGTTATTTCCAAAAAATTATGTTTTAATTGTTTAAAACCTAATCATCAAGCTTATCAGTGCAATTCAAGTGGATGTAAAAATTGCAATGAAAATCACAACACTCTTTTACATTTGGATAAATATTCCTCATCATCAGAGAATAATTGTGACTTATCTATATCCAATGTAAATGCATGCACATCGTTTTTACAAATACTTCTGCCTACGGCAATTGTACATGTACTGGACCATCATGGTAAACTGCATCAGTGTCGAGTTTTACTCGATTCAGGTTCTCAATCGAACTTTATCACGGAATCATTTGCAAATAAACTCAATCTAAAACGTACAATTACAAACATTCCTGTTATTGGTATTTGTCGATCAACTACTAACACAATTCATCGAACTGCTTTAAAAATGAAATCTCGTTTCAATTCATTTGAAGTTCATCTGGATTGCCTTGTTTTAAAAACAATAACCGAAAAATTGCCGATTACCAACATTGATATTCAAAGTACAGCAATTCCTAATAACATTAGGCTTGCTGATCCTCACTTCAATGTTTCAAAAAATATAGATATGTTGATTGGAGCAGAATTATTTTGGGAAATAATGTGTGTTGGACAAATTAAAATATCGAAAATAGGTCCTTATTTACAAAAAACACATCTAGGTTGGATTGTTTCAGGAAGATTACCTTTAAATCCTATTTCTTCAAATAAAATATTCTGCAACCTAGTAACTAATGTTGATCTGAATAAAAATTTGGTACGTTTTTGGCAATTAGAAGAACCATTACATAAATATAAATATAACATTGAGGAAGAAGCTTGTGAAAAACATTTCTTAAAAAATATTACTAGAGATTCCAATGGACGATTCACTGTAAAATTACCAATCAAAGAAAATGTTGGGTTGACGCTCGGTGAGTCAAAAAGTACTGCATTAAAAAGATTTTATTCACTGGAAGCAAAGTTGGATAAAAATCAACAATTAAAACGTCAATATTCAGATTTTATACAAGAATATATTTCATTAGGACACATGAATCTTGTTACAAACGATAGAAAACATTTCTCAGATTGTTTTTATTTACCTCACCATGCCGTAATAAAAGAATCCAGTTTGACAACTAAATTACGTGTCGTTTTCGATGCATCAGCGAAATCATCAACAGGTGTGTCTCTTAATGACATATTAATGGTAGGGCCAACAATTCAAGATGATTTATTATCCATTTTATTGCGATTTCGAGCTCATCGGTATGTAATAACAGCTGATGTTACAAAAATGTACCGACAAGTGATGGTAGATAAATCACAGAGAAGTTTACAAAGAATACTTTGGCGTTTTGAAAATACTCAAAACATTCAAACGTTTGAATTAGCGACTGTTACTTACGGTACGGCATCAGCTTCTTTCCTAGCCATCAGAACACTCTTACATTTAGCAGATTTAGAGAAACATAATTTTCCTTTGGCATCTAAAATTATAAAAAGAGATTTTTATGTGGATGACCTATTAACAGGTGCTGACACTTACGAAGAAGCAAAAAGAATTTGTTATGAAATATCGCAAGTTTTATCTAAAGGAGGTTTCGAGTTGCGTAAATGGGCATCAAATTACAAACAACTTTTATCAGATTTCTCAACTGCTTCAAATGATTTAACTGTTTTAAATTTAGACGATAGTAAAAACCTCAAGATTTTGGGACTTCAGTGGAATGCTAATACTGATCATTTGCAATTATTGATACAACATCATTCTTTCTCAAAGGTTACAAAAAGGAGCATATTAGCACAAATTTCTCAAATTTTCGACCCTCTAGGTCTTCTTAGCCCAATTGTAATAAGAGCAAAAATATTAATGCAACAATTGTGGCATTTAAAACTTAATTGGGATGAATCTGTATCAATCAAAATACATTCCAATTGGAGACAGTTTCAATCAGAACTTCAAAGCTTAAATCAGTTAAAACTTTTGAGAAATGCGATCCCGTTCAAATCAGACATTGAAATTCACGGCTTCAGCGATGCTAGTGAAAAAGCCTACGGTGCTTGCGTATATGTGCGAAGCACAGATTCAAATGGTTGTATCGCAGTGAATTTGCTTTGTTCAAAATCTAGAGTTGCACCGATAAAAAAATTATCACTCCCAAGATTAGAGCTTTGCGGAGCGCTTTTACTTGCCCAACTTGTTTCAAACGTAATCAACTCTCTACATAATAATATTAGAAAAATATATTACTGGTCCGATTCGACCATTACATTAGCATGGATTCAGTCAAGTTCACATAATTTTAAAACATTTGTGGCAAACAGAATTGGAGAAATTCATCAATTATCAAGCCCTAAGGACTGGAATCATATATCAACAATGGACAATCCAGCTGATTTTGTTTCACGAGGAATGCCAGTTGATCAATTTTTAAATTGTAAATTGTGGTGGCAAGGCCCAAGATGGCTTTTATTCAGTAAAGAATATTGGCCATCATTTAACAATATCCAACTATTAAATCTTCCTGAACAACGTGATCAGACAATGTCATCATTTGTTTCAGTACTGCACTAATGGGATATATTTGAAAAATATTCTTCATTGAATAAACTACTACGTATAACTGTATACATCCTGAGATTTTTCAATAATGTTAAATGTAGTCTAATGAAAGGAAATTTATCTACTGAACCAATAAATGCATCGGAAATTAAGACAGCACAAACACGGTTAATTAAATACGTACAAAAAATGCATTTTCAAATGGAATTACATCATTTAGACTCAAGAAAAGCTATTAATAAAGAAAGCTCGTTGTTATCACTGGATCCGTTTCTAGATATTGATGGCGTTATAAGAGTCGGTGGTAGATTAAGAAACTCTAGTTTGCCTTATGATAAAATTCACCCGATAATATTACCTTCTCATCACCCGTTAACAAAATTAATTATAAAATACGTGCACATTAGACAAATGCATGCAGGACTTCAAGCCACTTTAGCAGCTGTGAGACAAAAATATTGGCCTCTTTTTGGCCGCAATATTGTCCGCCAAGTAATACGAAAATGTTTACCTTGTCACAAAACTAATCCAGTTAGAATTCAGTGTATTATGGGTGATTTACCTAAGGAGCGCTTACAACCAGCGCGTCCTTTTTTTAATTGCGGCATTGATTTCGGAGGCCCCATTCATCTTCGTGAATCGCTAAGACGAAACAGTAAGAAATACAAGTCATACATTGCCATATTTGTATGCTTTGCCACCAAGGCAATTCATATTGAATTGGTAAATTCATTATCTAGCGAAGCTTTTGTTAGCGCATTTCGGCGATTTATTTCAAGAAGAGGTATGGTAGGAAATATATTTTCAGATAATGGCACAAATTTTGTTGGTGCAAATTCTGAAATGAAAGAATTACGAAGGTTGTGTCAATCTGAAATTCATCAAAAGAAAATATTTGATTTCGCTTGTGAAAATGGTATAAATTGGCATTTCATACCACCTCATTCCCCGCACTTTGGAGGTTTGTGGGAAGCCGGCATAAAATCTGTAAAACGACATCTTCAGCGAGTAATTGGAGAATCATCATTAACATATGAAGAAACGTATACTTTATTAACCCAAATAGAAGCTGTTCTTAACTCGCCCCCTCTTACGAATTTATCCAATGTCCAGAATGACTTATCAGTTCTTACTCCCGGTCATTTTTTAATAGGAGATTCATTAACTTCTTTACCTGAACCTGATCTAACAAGACTTAAAATAAACAGATTATCACGTTGGCAACTTATTCAACAGATTAAACAACATATCTGGAAACGTTGGTCACTGGAATATATTTCTGAAGTGCAACAACGTAATAAATGGAAATTCAATAAGAATTATCAACTACAGGAGGGTCAAATGGTGCTCATCCGGAAAGACAACCTACGCCCGAGTTGCTGGATGACTGGTCGCGTTGAGAAACTTCATCCAGGTTCCGATGGCATAGTTCGAGTAGCTACCATTCGCACTTCAAAGGGAACGTTTAAAAGAGCTACAGCGAAATTATGTATTATGCCAGTTGAAGATTAATCATTTTGAAGGTTATACCTTCAAAGGGCGGCGGCATGTTCAGATCTTCACTTTCGAGATGACGACATTCTCAAATCTTCAGTTTTCATCGGCGTTCAATTTTGAAATAATTTAAAAAGTAGGCAAAAAAAAAAATGTTAACATAATAAGAATTTGTAGAATGTCAAATTTTGTAATTTATACAATAAAGAAATTGTATCAAACAGAGACTTCTTCAAAATTTTGAAAAACCGCACTTATTCTTTTTATGAACAGAAATCGCTAGTGCCATGATCACAGAAATTTTGCTTTTTGTTTATCAAGTTATTCTGCAGTGGCACTGATCAATTGCAGCCAATGGTGAGCGAGCCATTAAAATTTTAAACCAATATCACATCAGCTAGGGGTATGATGTGCCAAAAAGATAAGAATTTCATTGGTCAAAAATTTTAATCGCTTGTAGACGATTGTCCACGAACGATCAGTGGCACTCCAGCTTCATCTGTGTAGCCTTTTCTGGATACTGAGCTTCGTATATTTCACGAGTAAGTTCTACGTTCTTGTAGCACTTGGTATACGTATAGTCGCGATCAAGTGAATCGAGACCTATTTAAAGTTCTGCAATCCTTAAGGAGTGCTTACATTACATACATGTCTTCAATAAATTCAAAAACAAGTCGTTACAAAACTGTCGACTTGTCGCATACAAATTCTGATGAATCCTTAGCACAGGTCTTCGACAAATACTAGCACAGGACATCGTTTACACTATGTGACCTGTTCGCTACATATCTAGTATTTAATAATAAAAAATAGTATCGGTCATGAAAGATGACAATCAATTTTTGTTTTTGGCCGCGGCCGCATATTATTACTATGCTCTTTTTGGATCACTCCATGGTCACAAACCATCAGATCGCTTAATAGTTTAAAACAGCTAACTATTCTGCACGTGCGTAAAGTACCTTTGTATGGTCTGGGATCGCTGTTTTCCATTAATTTGGAATACAAATCTGTCTGGTAAAACATGTCGGATACATGTCAAATACATGAAAAATGTAATAATAGTATGAGACAAATTTCAGATTCATTCCAGACTTGTCAAACAATATGTAGGACACATGTATAATACAAATATGTATGTAATGTAAACGCCCGTTTATTACCAACGTTAACAAGGGCGCGGTTAGCTTGCAACAGTCTCGATAACAAAGTATTGTGATCATGGTACTAGCGATTTCTATTCATAAAAAGAATAAGTTCGGTTTTTCAAAATTTTGAAGAAGTTTCCATATCATGTGATAGATCATTGCATTCAGAAAAAAGTCTCTCTTAAAAGGGCCAAGAAAATCACCAATTTAAAACTTTAAGGTTAGGTTAGATTATTGAAAATTTGTAAAACTGGGATTACTTTTATTAAGTGCCCATAAAAGTACTTAAATTATTGTGCAGACTAGTTCAAACCGCATCTCAATATAATCAATTTGGCCATGACAAGTAATATTTGAAAATGGATTCTTAATAAGCTCTCGAACCTGCACCTTTTCGCTAATTTAATCATCTTTTTATCCGGGCACCCTGTATACGTCAAAGTTGCGTAGGAGACGTTTTTACCGAAAATGCAGAGCGCGACTATTTCCTGGGCAAGGCAGAAAAGAAAACAGGCAGCCGAAGCTGAGGGTGACTACGGACTAATAGAAGAGGTGATCCCTCTTAAAAACTTAGAAGAAAAGAAATTATCTTTAATGAACTACTTGAGCAGGACCCAGGTAGAGTTAGAATCGTTAGAGAGAAACACTGTTGGCCAAAACACCAAAGTGAAATGGCATAAAGAGCGAAGACTAACAGCAACGAAATTTGGTATTGTCTGTAAAAGACATCAAACAACTGATGCCAAAAAATTGGCGTAAAAATTAATTTCCTCTAATTTTTCGAAAGTATAGTTACAAATTGGTGCCGTAACCATGAAGAAATTGCGAGAAAACAATTTTCACAGGAATTTGGAAGTTGAACGGCGGATTATTTATATCTAAAGAAATGCCGTATCTTGGAGCTAGTCCTGATGGAGTAGTTGGTGATGATAACTCCTCAGGAAGCAGCAAAGATGAAAGTTATGCTCTATTTCTTTTTGGATGGCAATACTGTGAAACTGAAGAAAACACATATCTACTATTATCAGATTCAAGGGCAGTTGACTTTAACGAATAGTTGTATTCGTTGTATGGACACCTTTGGGAATGATATGTGAACAAGTAATGTTATTTACATAAATGTCAAGAAAGTTCTGAATTCATCATAATACATTACTTTTTACGTTTTCTTTTTCATCTTAAACAAAATGACAATTTTTGGCATAACATGAAGCCGAAGTTAAAATATTTTTATTTAGAACATATACTGCCTATACTGGCTTTAAAAGAAAATTAAAATAACGATCCTGATCGATATGGACAGTTGAAACCTCTTTCTGATAATCTGGTGACAATTCTGAAATAGATCTGTATTTGAAATTTGCTCTGCAAGATTCCATGTTATATAATGCCACATAATATCTAACTGTACTATGTCCACTAAAAAAAAATGGAGACAATTGTTGTGCATACATATTTGAGTTATTTTATTATAGCGTTTTCCGCTGGCTGCACCGGTATGCACTGAGTGTATCTCCATCTCGTTTTATTACATAAAGCTGAACCGAGATGGAAATACACTCAGTGCGCACTAGTGCAACCAGTGGAAAATGCTATTAGTTTGAATGCAACTTTAAACTTGTTTCTACAGTAACTTAAAAACACGGAAATAAACAATACATGATAGCAACAATAATTAACTCCTCGTATTTACAACAGAACGTATTACGTGTTCCAGATTCTTTTGGTGTGTAGTACAATATGATTCAAAAGGGCCGCACTATTATCACCAGAATGTTAATATTAACAGGATCAAAAACAAGCTTTTAATTTTTTTTTGAGATGCTTGACGAATATTTAAAAATATCGTATAATACACATGCACTTACAAATTTGAAACCGTGGTTGTAGGTTAAATGCCCTTTTTTTGTTGACAGTTGCATATGCTGATTTGCTAAAACTATACTCTATTTTTTATTAATAGGCAGAAGTTTACCGATTGATATAACATATTACATCTAAATCGTTCACAATTGTTTTAAATTCGGACTATCTATGAAAATCTGACATTTTAATTGGCAGTAACGTTACTTGTTAAAATAAATTTATTTAAGGTTACAGTTGATGAGACCTGAATCCTCGTATTCATCAAGTATTTATATTTTATTCAATTAGTTGTGTAGAAACAAAAATTATTTGACGCATTCCGTTTCACTATTTGGGTGAACTTGATATTCAAAATGTTACATCATCAGATTTACCGAAGTTTATTATGACAAAAATGTTTCTTTCAATGTAGCGTCAAAAATTTACCAAAAAGCACGACTCTGAAAAGAGAAATATTTATAGAATTATAGAAACTTTATTTTCTGGCTGCACTCGGTAGCGTTCGTGTGTTTACGGTGCGTGTATTCTGTGTTTCACTCATACACGCACTGAAACGCATTCGTTCTCACTCATACTCTTCATCTGTCACTAAATCGGGAGAATGAATGTTCGAATTCGCCCCTCTTGCACTAGGCCCGAAGACGGAGCTAGCCTGTATCACATACCACATTTGATTTGAGCGATTTCATTCCGAAAATTTCAAATTTGTTTCCCATTTCCTGACCTTATTTTTAAAAATAAAAAAAAAACTAAACGATTTATTATTATTGAATACTGCGAAATTTCGGCTAAAGGCTTACATCTTCGAATTTTTTTAATTTTAATTTTTTTTAAGGCCTTTTTGGCAATTCTCGAAAAACGAGCCTTTAGCCGCCTAACAGAATCTATTTAAAAATTTTTCGCGAAAAATTGGTACGATTTTAATGAAAAATAAGCCCAGGAAATGGGAAAAACTATTTTGGGGCCGAGCAAACAGCCTTAATGTCTACTTCATCAAATGCCATTACACACAATCGATCTTTAGAAAAGCTTAATGTTTGGTTTATGTGCTTGAAGATGTTAATATTAATCCCTGCAGAAAATACAACCTTTTCTAACAAGGCAAGAACAGTTCGTCTACATGGTAGAGATATTAATTTTCTCAAAAATGAATAACATTTAGGAGATCGTTTGAAAATGGCCAGAGCAATAATTTTTTCTTCACTGGTCCATCTTCTGCCCTTAGGCTTACGGTTAGCACAACGAATTTGTGATATTAAAAAATCGGTTAAATCTTGTAATGCTTTTATGTCATGTCCTCGATGTTTACATAGGCTTTTTAATTTCCTAATGTGGTCCTCCCTCTTCGATCTGTTTCTAATAAAAAATGTTCTCTTGGTGTACTTTCCATTAGATTTGAATGCCTCTTTCTTGATATCCCTTTACACGGAGTAGAAACCAATGACTCGACTTCTTCCAATGGGGTGTGGATTCTAGAGAGTGCGTTGTGAGATGTCTCAGGTACAATACAAGTACTGCTTGAATCTTGCACTGTTAGTATTTCTAAAATATAGAATTGATAGATGTAAGCCAGATGTCAGATTAACAGCCTAAGGTTCGATTTTTTCATCTCCAATTAACTTTATCTGGTAATTAATTCCCACAGTAACGATTGTGATCACAATTGTTACTATCATAATAAACCGTCAGATAAAGTTAACTAGAGGTGAAAAGACTGGGACCACACTGGGACTTATGCCCGATTTTTTCACCTCCTGATAAATTTATCTGCCAGGTATTATCCGTGGAAACCATTGTATCGATAATAGTTTCCGAGGATACTACCTGGCAGATAAATTTATCCGTAGGTGAAGAAATCGGGCCTTAGTTATATTCATAGAGACCAGTTAATCTAGAAGATTATACAGGTCGCTAAAAAGTATGGATACAGCTAAATATTTTCAAAACGGTTTATCAGAGCTCGTTGAAATTTGACATACAGGTAGAAGTGTTTAAGTTCTATCATCTGAGTTCTTTTTCAATTTTATACCATCCTTTATTTTTTAGATACAGTGCTAACATGATTTTGTTTAAATGGCACAGAGGATCAAATATATTTGAAGAAAGCATTTTTTTCTGAATTCAGTGATGTAACACATGCCCATCTTTATTTGTATTAAAACCTCGAAGTAATACAATTTGAAAAGTGTAACATTTAGTTTCCCTTGGAAACATTGTCTTTATCTATCGATAGTTCTTTGCAACCTGTACATTAACCAAACATTAAGTAAAAGTTAGTAATAATTATAAAAATAACACATTAAACTGAAAAAGAAGACATTTTAATAGGAATTCTAACTGTGCCAAATTTCAGCGATTTCTGATAAACCGTTCTGAAAATATTTAGCTGTATTCATACTTTTTAGTGACCCTGTATAGGAAGATGTATATTCAAGTCATAGTACAGTAGCACACAAATTTTAGTTGATAAAATTTACTAAAATTATTTACCTGGAACGTTAACATCACCACATGTGTGATTTAAAGGTGTATTAACAGAGTAATCTCCCTGTGAACTTGTCAACTTAGTACATGGAAAAAGGTTTGGTACAGCATTAGGTCGAAGTCTACAACCAATGTAATGATGCTTGGCAAAATGACGAGAACAAATTCGATAATTTTTCAGAGAGTCTCCACAAAATTTCATTTTCAAGCTCTCCTGCCAAGTCCTTGATCTAAAAAAATTCATTAGTATAATTTGTATTAGATTACTGAAATATAAAACATACTTTTCGAGATTTGATGGAAAATAACGCATCACATCCACTTCCGACTCTGTGCATCCACACACCAAACAAAATACTCTTGAAGCCATTGACACAAACGTGATTATAAATAAGCTATTCATTACATACTTAATTTACCCTATCTAAGCGTAAATTTACAACGGAATTAAAATAAACCAATTAAAAACGGGAAAGAAACACGATTACAACGTGGTTATAACTAACGTATGTGTAACGTATAATGACGTATGACATCTGAATTTTCATTTTAAAATAAAAATAGTCACTAAATCTAGTGACATTTGCTTTGAAAGGTGCCGCCATATGCGTTCACCTTTTATTAAATTGAATAAAGACACGTATATGTTCCCTTGTCAAATAGAAAAGAGATAACTACAAAGTTTAAAAACCGGAAAAATTCTTCAATCTATCAATCTTTTGAATGAAATTAAATAATTCATTAATAGCCGTTTCCACCATGTCTAGTTAAAAATTAAACCAGGTTTAACAGTAAACCCAGTTTGCACCGCGACTTAAGCCGTAGTTAGAAACTGGCTAAACCAACTCAACGTTAAACCATCACGGAAGGGGGATTAAATTGAGTTGGTTTAGCCAATTTCTAACTACGTTTTAAGTCGCGGTGAAAACTGGGTTTACTGTTAAACCTGGTTTAATTTTTAACTAGACATGGTGCAAACGGCTATAATTTGTTTAGAATAATATAATTTTTAAAGTAAGTGTCACAGAAAAAGTAAGTATTTAATCATAGAAAAACTCTAACTTGTGCAATCCTATATGCTAACTATTCTTGGTCAAGGATAGTTAACATATATAGGATTGCTCGATCGCCCGATTTCAAATGCCGGGCCCGTGAACCGCGTGACGTAATCATCGGTCCAAGCGACGAAATCGGGCGATCGAGCAATCCTATATATGTTAACTATCCTTGGATGAATTTAACACGGCAAACCCAGCGTCATGGGAAGTGTACATTCAACGATTCAAATTCTATTTAGAAGCAAATGAAATTACATAAAATCCAAGGAAACGTGCTACATTTTTAAGTGTTTGTGGAAATGCAACATTCCAAATTGCAAAATCTCTGTGCGCCCCTAATTCATTAGAAGATACAGATTTCGACAGAATTGTCGCAACAGCATTTTGCACCTAATCCCTCCGAGATTGTGCAACGCTTTCTTTTCCACAAACGTGATCAAAAGCAAGGGGAAGGCGTAGCCGCATACGTAGCCGAGCTTCGTAAAATCGCGGAATCATGTAATTTCGGAAATACACTAGAAACGATGCTCCGCGATCGTTTGGAGTGTGGGGTGAAAGATAAAGCTTTGCAAGGAACATTATTAGCAAAAAGTGACTTGACATTCAAGATACAACTTTAGCAGCAGAAACAACTGTTCTGCAAGTAACAGAACTTCACGATGGGTGCACCAACAGCCAATGGTGGAAATGACATACGTTTTAAATAAAGGTGGAAACAGACATCATAAGGTACCTTTCCAGCACAACGAAAGGGCCAAACCTTCCCAATCCAAATCGTGTTTTAGATACGGTAACGCGTATGACCCCGCAACAAGTAAATTTAAGATGAGGGAATGCTGAAATTATTATTTAAAGATGCAGTTGTAAATGGTTCTTTCGTCCAGGTGCCCGTTTACAACCTGTCCACCGTCCACCAAATTCTTTATGTACCGTTTCTTGAATTTTAGATCCCCATCAGATCCCCGATCAGAAATATCTGATTTCAGAATCCTGCTCTCGAAGGACCAATGTTAGGGTAGAAGTCCGAAAATTGTGGTAAAAATTCTTTATTTTTTGACATACATATATGTATTCTTTTTTTTGCGTTACTAATTACAAAAACTGTTTTCACGGAATTTAAAATATCCATCGCAACACCAACATCACTCATTGCGCTCTGTGTCGAATCTTCCAGTGAATCCACTCGTTGACGCCGTTTACGCCAAAGAACGAAGATGTTGCCGTCCCGGGACCCTTTCCCAACTTTAGATTTGGCGCTTTGAAGCAGTTTAGCTCGTTTAAGCGTAAGGTTATCTTGGACAAAAACATTTGAATTCTTGAGCAATTTCTTGTTAATGAATAATTTTTGTTTTATAGAGTTACCAATGAATTTGTGAGTATAGGTCGTGGTCTGTTTCTCGCACAATCAAAATCTTTTTCCCCTATACGGTGACATCGATCTATAAATCTATAAATTTTGAACTTCAGTCTGTCTAAAAAATTTAAATTTCGCATTGCATAAATCTGAAATGCGTTCGTATTTCTAAGAACATATTTCAGATGAGATAAGATGTAATATGGTGGCAAGCGAATAGGCACGTGTTGAGAAGCAGCTTCAATTTTTATTTAAATTCTGGTGAGTTTCCGATTCATCTTGAAAGTTTTGAAGTGTAATTTTGTTATTTCATTCTGTGTAGACGTGAAAAACTATTAAGTGTGTGACAATGGTTTCTTTACGAGCCGATAAAACTGAACTGACGGTATTAAGGTATTAAAAAACTTGTTTACTGATGTTCAATTCAAGCAAGAATTGTTTCACTGTATCACAATACCAAATAAAGAAAGCTTGTGAAGATATTCTTAAATTGAATGATAAAATACAAACGCAAACAAAAAGTCAAGAAACTGATATTCTGCAAGGAAAAAATGACGCATTGGAACAATATACAAGGCGAAATTCCGTGTGGTTTTTTGGTGTTCTTGAAGAGGATGAAGAAAATGTTTACGTTGTAATCAACAATTTGTGCAACGCAAAATTAAATTTGAATATTACGGAGGCATCTACAGGGTGGGCCAACAGTGTGTGGGCGGAAGATTGTGGCGTTACAATTGAAAATTTTTGAAATCTGTATGCGCACTAACATACATATCTGTTAGATGCACAATCTAAAATTATGTAGACTTAATACAGAGTGGTCCGTAAGAGTTTGATGACACTAGCATATGTTTTTTTTTTTTCTTAATGAAACACCCTATACTATTATTGCACTATTAGAAGTCTCATTATCAATGGACGAAAATAATGTAAGGTTTTTTTACCTAAAGTTTTTCGTTTTCGAGATGTTGACAATTTACCGGTAAAAAATGGCAAAATTTGTTACTCCATAAATTAGTTATTTTTAAATACGCTTTGAATTTTGGTGGATACATTATTTAACTGTTACAAAACAGAAATGTGTGATCAACACGAAATTTTTCCCAGTACTTTACACAGGGTGATGCACAACGCAAATTACCATTTTTCTAAAAAAAATTATGATGTTGAATAATAAAAAAAATGTATTTTGAGTTTGAAATTTTATTTCCTTCTGTAATAAACTAAGAATATATGAATACGTCTTCCCAATTGAGTACTAACTAACAAAAATATTCAATGTGGCAAGCTCAATAAATGTCCTAAAAAGCAAAATAAAGAACGAAAAAAAACAATTTGGAAAAATTACCATCACCATTTCCTCTCTCTTAGTTTAAAACGTATGCCGTTTTTGGATTTCAGTACAGTTTCAGTTAGAAATATCATTTCATGTTCAACAGATTCCAATTCGTAGTATTTCAATACTTTTGCAATCGTAGATTTCATAGCAAGCATTGCAAACTTTTGACCTAAAAATCATTATTTGAAGAAATTTAAATAACAAAGTGCCCCTGTACTTACCTATACAATTTCTCGGTCCGGCACTGAATGGGATGTATTCGAAAGCACTTTTTTTCGTACTGCGAAATGTATCAAATCTGTCTGGCTTAAAAATATCAGGATCGGGAAATAATTCCGGATCTCTGTGCATTACGCAAGGAGCAATTATAGCGGTTAAACCTTTCGGTAAATTATCTTCGCCTAAAATTAATAGTTTTATTATTTCTTACTTGATATCGATATGTAAAACTACCGTAATGTACATCTTCCTTTAATATTCTGGAAAAGTAAGGGACGGACGGATACAATCGCAATGTTTCTTTAATCACCATTTCTACGTACTTCATTTGATGCAAATCATTAAAGTTAGCTTTCCGATTTTTATCGTTTCCAAGAATAGTTTTTATTTCTAAGAACGCTTTCTCCTAAAACGAATATGAAAATGAAATTTGTAATTATGAAAAAAAAATTTGTAATTATAACACAATGCAAACAGGTTCTTGTTTATTTTTGTAAAATACAAGGTTTTCCCTTTTACTTTGAGATTTTATTGTAAATCCTACATGATTTGCCACCCTTTTGGCTACTTTGGCTACTACTGGCTATTGGAGACATATAAACGATCGCGATCACGAACACGATAGCGATAGCGATGGCGATACCGGTCGCGTTGGAAAGGGAACATATAGGGTTAGTTAAAAGTATGGAGACGGCGACTTATTGTCGTTAATATTCATTTTAGGAAATTATGTTCAATACAAAAGTATGTTATGAAATTATTATCTACATTTGAGGACACTTGAATTTTTTTTCTTCAATTGTTTTTAAGTTACGACGTCATCGATATTTGTTTGAAATGACAACTTATTTTTCTGATTATTGATTTCGATAGTTCATTCTATTCTCTTTTCAACGGTATACAATGTTCAGTATGTTACATTTGAAAAAAATTGAGAAAAAGTCCCTTAAAGTTCATGGCTGTCTACGATGAGAAAAAGAAACTGGATGTGTAGAGCTGGACCTTTCTTCTTTAAAATTTGTCTTTTGCTCAACTGTCGACTCGAAATTATGATTAATAACATTGATACCCTAAAAAATACAATTTTTTGTAGCCAAATTATTTTTTTCCATCCTAGGTAGCCATGATTTCATATTTGAGATTTCTTAATAATTCTGAGTGACTTTTCCAAATAAAATTTTCGGTAGCGTGAAAAATAAAGGTAATTTACTCTTATATCGCTTTCAAATATTTTGATTTCCTCGGTATATGACAGAAGGTATTCAGATTTTGACACATGCATCTTGAGTTCGGAAAGATGCAGGAGCTTTCATAAAGAATAAATTTTTCTGAGAAATCAATAATAAAAAATTTTCCCATAATGTAGACAACTTTCTGCCGGACACTGTATATACCGGGTATCCCGCGCCATGTTCTCACCCTTCTAGAATCTTTATTTATTAATCGATTAACCTAAATATTGGAGACAGTAAATTAAACAAACTATAGAATTTTTCGACATACTGCTAGTCATCGTAGGTCTTCCGGTTTCGCCGGAAGTAATATCAACTTTCTTATTTTAAATGGAACACCCCATATATTTTTACATATTTAAAATTTACAGATCATTACGAGTCAGAATACGTATGAATTGTTAATTTTGGTTTCCATGACTATGAAGAAAAAAAAATTTATTTTTCAATCTAGAAAGCTATGAATCGCATTTTTTCTTAAATCTAATGCAATCAAGAGTTTTGAGAAAATCACTCCTTCTATGGTATTCAGATTTTTAACATTTTTACAGTATTTGAAATTTTCATTAGGTCTTAACTCATTTCTTTCGATAGAACTTCATATGTTTCTTAGCTTAGTTTATTTTTTTCTGAGTATGCTGATACCAAATACGTCATATTTTCTTTGAAAACCATTTAAAATAGAGCATGTCTTATTGAAATTTTGCACTCCCTTTATTTCAAATGACTTTCAAAGAAAATATGATGTATTTGGTATCAACGTACTTAGAAAGAAATATTCTGTTGAATTAAGGTAAGAAACATATGAGTTTCTATTAAAAAAAGTTACGACCTAATGAAAATTTCAAATGCTGTAAAAATGTTAAAAAGCAAAATACAATCAAAGGAGTGATTTTTTCGAAACACTTAATCGCATTAGATGCGATTCAATGCTATAAAGATTGAAAAATAAAAAAGTTTTTTTTTTTTCGTTGTCATGGAAACCATAATTATCAATTGATATGTATTCGGACTCGTAATTATCCATGGATTTTAAATATGTAGAAATATATAGGGTATTCTATTTAAAATAAGAAAATTGATATCACTTCCGGCGAAATCGGAAGTCCTATGACAACTAGCAGTATGTCGAAAAATTCCAATTTTTGTTTAATTTATTGACTCCAAAATTCAGGTTAATCGATTAACAAATAAAGATTCCAGAAGGATGAGCACATGGCGCGGGACACCTGGTATATAATATTTTTATCATTTGCGAAATATGTATAGGATAAAAATAAACTTCTTATATAATAAACTAGATAAATTCACTAATTGTAATTGTATTTCAAAGAATTTAAATTAAATACTGTTTCAGTTTGTGTTTTAATAGAACTCCGAACTAAAATGTTGCAAAAAAACTAAAATAAATGTACAGACAACTGTACTATAAATGACTTAAATTTTACTAACAAAACACCGAAGAGTGTAATAAGTTTGTTGTACAAATTATCCTTATTTTATTACGATCTGTTCATATCACACGCTTAAAAATCCCAACTAATTTTTTAGTGAAAATAGTCCCAGCTGATGGTGTGTTAGTTGTGGAAACAGTGTAATATTCGTGATGATTTTTGTTTTCAGCAACAAAATAAAAATTCAAAAACTAATTTTGGTATTTCTTAACAATGAAAAAAGTAATGACAACTTATAAAAAGGCAGAAATATCTAAATTTTTATTTTATGCAACTAAAACACCTACAACTAATTTGTCTTATTTTTACAAGCACAATGGAATTACTAAAACGGTTTTTATAACTATAGGCGTTAAGTTTTCTGACTAAAAGGTAAGTTACGACAGCACAAACAATACAACAAAACAAATTATAATTGAAATTACCATGTAATTTTTAAGCGTGCAGTACAATTAGACTTACACTTCCCTGACTCGTCGATTATACTTTTAGTAACATTTGGCATACCGATAACATTAACCCACTTTTTACCATTTTTATATTTTATTCGGAAGTATAATATTTGTTCCATAACTAAATACTTTCAGAAAGGCAAGAACTGGGGTAAACTGGGGCTCCACTCGAAAAAAGATGGCCTAAGCAAATATAACACGCGTGCGCTGAAAAGCAGATGTTTAAAGCCAGCAAATTTTAAGACGTTTGAACTTTTTGCTAAGAAATATCACAATATCACCAGAAAATATAAATACTTAAGCAAAAGCATTTAACAAATTTCAGTACGTACTTCCACTTTATGTTCGTAAAAGTTATATTATGTAAAACTTAAACTACTTAAGGTGTTGATTTATGGAAATTTTCACTTCGTCAGAGTCAAACAATTCATTCATGCATTTTTAAAAATAACTCTACGATTCGTGTTACGGGATATTGATCAATTTCAAGAACAGGATTTACTGTGACTTTAAAATCCCCACAAATTCGAATAGATCCATCATTTTTTAATACAGGTACTATAGGGGTAGCCCAAGCACTGAAATCTACTGGAACAATAGCGTCCAAGTCCAATAATCTTTGAAGTTTTTTCTACTTTATCTCTCATCGCAAAGGGTAATGGCCGACTGCGTAAAAACTACGTAAATGCTACCGAATTGTCTTTTAAATTTAAGGATACGGTGCATTTATTGAAAGTTCCTAAGCCAGGTGAAAATAATTTATCGTATTTTTGAACAAATAATGCGATGTCGGATGGCAAATTTATATTATTAACTTCAGTTATGCTTAAATTATATAAACTGAAAAAGTCTCGACCCAATATATGTAGGTTGACCGCCGTTTTTAATGACGTAAAAGAACAACGAATTTCTTTCGTTTTGACATGTAACATTAAGGGTACATTTACCTACGGGCGCCAATTTATCGCCATTGTAAAAAAATAAAATTTTATTTGCACGTGACAATTGAAATTTGCTAAACTTATTTTTTCACAATTCATATGATATAGCTGATATACTGGCTCCCCTGTCAATTTGACCTACAATGGGTACTGTTTATGTTTGATTGTACTTTTCTTTCTTGTTGATTGTCATGCGTTGGGGTGTTTTTGTAAATTATCAATTTGTTTTAATGATTAAACACGTGCACGTTTTTTTACTGCCTTTTATTGTTCGCCATCTTGCTGGCCACCCCAAATGAAGTTTTTTTTTGTCAACGCTACTTAAAGCATTGCTACCAACTTAAATATCTGTACAGTTCTACATTCTAAATAAATCTCAAACATACCCCCCACCGTTGAAAGTGAAACTTTCAACTAAAATACAATACAAGGTAAATATAACAAGGTAAGTATGCAGTTCATAAATTCAAACACTAACAATCTTTAGTTTCAGGTCTCTGCACTGGAAGAGGACAAATCTTGGCCACAGCTCGCTTCAGAGTACCCTTGGAGGTCCTTAAAGAAACGACTCGAACAATGCCGTCCTTTCCGGGATGCACTGCAATAACGCGACCCATTTTCCAGCACAGGGGCGGTAAATTTTCTTCTTTGATTAACACAAGTGAATCTACTTCTATGTTTTTTACAGGTAAATTCCACTTGTTCCGCTGCTGAACTTCGGCTATGAATTCCTTAGACCAGCGGGTCCAAAAGTGCTGTTGGAGCTTCTGAAGTCGTTGGTATAACGATAGCCTGTTGTCAGGAATTTCTTGCACATCAGGGTCAGCCAACGAAGTTAGTGGTCTCCCAATGAGAAAGTGAGCCGGTGTTAAGGGATTCAAGTCGTTTGGATCGGATGAAAGAGGACAAAGAGGGCGAGAATTCAACACTGCTTCAATTTGAGTAAGTAATGTTAGAAAGTCTTCGAAACAGAGACTCGCATTGCCCGCAACGCGCCTTAAATGCTGCTTGACGGATTTAACACCGGCCTTCCAAATCCCGCCAAAATGGGGAGAATGTGGCGGTATGAACTTCCACGTTACGCCTTCATTAGTAAAGCTTTCTTGTAAATCATTTTTATTTTTTGTCAAAAATGTACGTACTTCCATCAGCTGATTATTGGCTCCGACAAAATTAGTCCCATTATCGGAAAAAACTTGATGCGGTTTACCACGTCTAGCTATAAATCTCCTAAAAGAAGCGATGAAGGCTTCTGTAGTTAGATCTGTAACGGCCTCAAGGTGCATTGCCTTTGTTGTGAAGCAAACGTACAGACATAAATAACATTTAAAAGTTTTAGCTCCGCGGCCACGCTTTGTTTTTAGAAAAAAAGGACCTGCATAGTCGACACCCGCGTAATGAAATGGGAATGAAATCTTTAAACGTTGCTCAGGCAAGTCGCCCATAAATGGCAAACATTGCTTAGGCTTTGCCTTAAAACAAGCTATACATTCGTGGACCACTCTTTTTGCTGTGTTTCTGCCTAAAATAGGCCAAAATTTTTCACGTATGGACGCGAGTAATTGTTGGGGTCCAGCGTGCAGTAATCTTTTGTGCTCAGAGATAAACAATAGCTTTGTAAAATGGTGGTTAGTCGGCAACAACATAGGATGTATTTTGTCTGTGGTGAAATTTGAAAGTTTTAACCTCCCACCAACTCTCAAAATGCCTTCTTTGTCTAGAAATGGGCTTAATTTAAGGAGCTTGCTGCCTTTCTCAACATGATTATATTTGCTGATTTGAGAAATATCGTTTTGAAAAGATGATCGCTGTACTTGCTTAACCAGCACCACGACAGCTTCATCTAATTCGTTCTTAGACAGAGCACCGCTTTTACGAAGATTTAACGGTTTTCTTATGTTATGGATAAATCTCAAGCAAATTGCTGCAACCCTAGCTAACCTACAGAAGCTGGAAAATCTTTCAATTTCAATGAAATCTGGAAAAGAGGTAACTAAAAGAACTTTCTTTTGTACTTTCATTTCCGGTAAAACCTCATTCGGGATATTCACGCAAGACTTAGGCCAATTTGATGTATCCTCTTGTAACCAATGAGGACCTTTCCACCAAAAATCTGAATCTATTAGGAAATGAGAGCTCACTCCCCTTGACACCAGATCTGCGGGATTTTCCTTTGATGGAACATAATGCCATTCGTCCGACTTGGTTAAACTCTGGATTTCGAAAATTCGATTACCCACAAAGTTTTTTAAAACATTTGGAGAACAATTTATCCAACTTAGTACTGCAGTAGAGTCACACCAATAGTAACAAGAGTGAGGTTTCACATTCAAAGATTTAAGTACCGTGTTGCTTAGTCGAGCCAAAGTTAAAGCCCCACACAGTTCCAAACGGGGTATCGTCACCGGCTTTAAGGGAGACACCTTGGACTTGGCGCATAACAGACTGGTCTGAATCTTACCCTTATCATCAATGCATCTGAGATAAATACAAGCTCCGTACGCATCATTTGATGCATCAGAAAAACCATGCAGCTCTATTATAACTGCATTTTCACACTTAACAAGTCTAGGGGTTCGAAGCTTATTTAAATCAAGGATTTGTGTTTTGAATTGCAACCATTTGTTGTGAAGACAAGAAGAAATAGATTCGTCCCAAGATACATGTTCCGCCCATAACCTTTGAATTATAATTTTTGCGACAATTATACAAGGTGCAAGCAGCCCCAGTGGGTCATATATTTGCGCAATGCTTGATAAAATTGTACGTTTAGTAACCTGCTTAGGAAACTTGTCAACATTGATGTTGTAGAGCAATGAATCGTCTGTGCATGACCAAAGTAAACCTAGCGTGCGGGTATTTTCGTTAGGACCTATGGTTAGTACAGAAGAGTTTGTTTCAGGATCGGAAAAATCTTCAATGATTTTTGAATTGTTAGAGATCCACTTCCTTAACTCAAAGCGATCTTTTCTTAAAATATGTGATATTTGTGAACAAATGGTTCGTGCTTCCTCAACCGAATTGAAGCCTGTTAGCAAATCATCCACGTAGAAATCTTTCAGTATGATTTGGGAAGCGGCAGGGAAGTCGTCGAGGCTTTCGTATGCCAACTGATGTAGACAACGTATGGCCAGATATGCTGCCGCAGCAGTGCCATATGTCACAGTATTAAGCTCATATTTGGATATAGTTTGCGATGGATCGTCACGCCAAAGAATACGCTGTAATGATCTTTGACTAGAATCAACAATAACCTGGCGATACATTTTCGCTATGTCTGCGGACACAACATAACTATGCTCCCTAAATCGAAGAATGATGGACTGCAAATCGCTCTGAATATTTGGACCTACCATTTGGATGTCATTAACTGAAATCCCCGTAGTTGTAGGACAGGATCCATCAAAGACGACTCGCAACTTTGTTGTTAAACTCTCCTCCTTTATGACGCCATGGTGAGGCAAATAATAAGAAGAATTTTCATTTTCGTCTGTTACCTTTGTCATGTGCCCCAAAGCTTTGTATTCATTCATGAAACTGTGATAACGCTCTTTGAGGACTGTATTTCCCTGCAATTTGCGCTCAAGTGAATAAAACCGCTTCGATGCCGTTTGCATAGAATCGCCTAATTTATCAGAGGACTCCTTTAAAGGAATTTTCACGATGAACCTGCCGTCCTCATCACGTTTCATATTTTGAATGAAATGCGTCTCACAAGCTGACTCCTCTGCAGACAGAATTTTTTCACCTGGAATTTCCTCTAATTCCCAAAACATTTTTAGCTGATCCTGAATAAGATCATTTGAATTTGTCACAAAATTACAATGGCTACGCTTGATCTGTTGCTCATGGAAAGAACCGGAAATGATCCACCCGAATTTTGTTTTTTGCAATGTAGGAAGCCCAGTGCCTAATTTTATCTGACCGATACAAATTAAGTCCCAGAAACATTCCGCTCCAAGCAGTAAATGTATTTTTGAAGGCTTATAAAAATTGGGGTCTGCTAATTTTATATTCCTTGGTATGTTTAGATGCTGGAATGGAATAAAATTCGCAGGAACGTGTTCTGCTATTCTGGGAATCACATAACAGGATGTTGTAGTGCTGAAGTGATTGATACGCGATTTTACCTGAATATTACATTTTGCCTTTATCTGTGATTGAATTTGGTTTATACCAACGATGGAGATGTTTGTGTTAATTGTATCAAGGCCCAATTTGGTACACAAATCAGCTGTTACAAAACTAGATTGTGATCCAGAATCCAGGATAGCGCGACACTCATGAGCAATTCCATTTTTATCCAAAATTTCAACACACACCGTAGATAGTAACACCTGAGGATTGCCCGAAATAGTCGACATGGTAACTGTGGGCTGCGATTGTTCAGCTGTTTGAGTTTCAAAATGCAACAACGTATTGTGCCTAGCTTGACACTTTTTGCAATTTTTTGATTTGCAATTTTTGGAAAAATGCCCAAAGCGAAGACAATTTAAACAAAATCCCTTTGCCTTTGCCCCTTTGATTCGCTCATTGATTGATAGTTTCATAAATGAATCGCATGCAGAAATCCAATGATCGCCTCCGCAAAATGCGCAAGTATTATTTGTAACCACAAATGATTTGGAGGTCTTTTGGGAATGCTTTGCCGCCGAAAGAGGCTGTAAAGATAAAAAACGCGAATTTGCCTTAGAATTTTCGATGGTTTCCAATAATTGAGCACGGTCACTGAGGAAATTTTCAAAATGCGTGAAAGTAATTTCTTCATTTATGTTCGACGCGCTTTTTTCCCACTCGTTTACTGTTGTGCTATCTAGTTTTTTCGAGATGATATAAATTAACAAATCGTCCCATTTGTCAACAGGTAAACCTAACGATTCTAAAAACCTTAAGTGCTTTAAAACCTCGTCTACAAGTTGCCTCAAACCCGCTGATGATTCTTTATTGATGGGAGGAATTTCAGCGAATGCTTGTATATGATTGTGTTTGAGAATGCGTTTGTTATTATATCGTTTGCATAGCAAATCCCATGCCACCTGATAATTACTGCTTGTTGTTTCTAAAGCCGCTATTATTTTAGACGCATCGCCTTGTAGCGTCGCCTTTAAATAATGAAACTTTTGGACATCGTTTATTTTGCTATTGTTGTGAATCAAAGATTCAAACGTATCGTGAAATTCCAACCACTCGCTGAATTTTCCATTGTAGATTTATGGTCGGTAATTTTATGTTACATGAATTTTCCGCGGAACGCGTAGAACTCCCGGAATGATTCGAACTTACGTTCACGTCGTTACAGTCCGCCTGACTTATTAACACCTTTGCTGAGCTTAACAATTTAAAATACTCATTTTCAAAACTCTCCCGTTCAAGAAATTCGCTTTCTAAATTTCCCGCGATGTTCTCGATTTCAGTTTGAATTTCCTCAAAATTGACAATGAGGCCCTCGAAATTAGCTGTTCTGTTTTGCAATTCGCATATTTGCGCTTTACTTAGGGTGCCAGTGTTAAATTCTTCAGTTAACTTCGTTACGAATTTGCTAAAAAATGTTACACGCGCTTTTAACGAGCCGCGTTTTTTGTGCAACTGCGTATTTTCTACCGACATTTTTCGATCAAAACTTGAGCAATGTTAAATTATATACGTACACTTGTTTTGTTTGTTTCAGCTTTCAGTTTCACGATTGACTCGAGCCCGCAGCTGCTGCTTCTGGTACTCGTTTCCGATGTTACAATGGCCGTCCCAACGTCACGTTGACACTCACGATGTGGAATGTTTTTCCTTGATAATCTTGCCAATCACGACTCGAAGGACCATGTTTATGTTTGATTGTACTTTTCTTTCTTGTTGATTGTCATGCGTTGGGGTGTTTTTGTAAATTATCAATTTGTTTTAATGATTAAACACGTGCACGTTTTTTTACTGCCTTTTATTGTTCGCCATCTTGCTGGCCACCCCAAATGAAGTTTTTTTTTGTCAACGCTACTTAAAGCATTGCTACCAACTTAAACATCTGTACAGTTCTATATTCTAAATAAATCTCAAACAGGTACATTTTTCAAAAACAATTGAACCATAAACGGCTTGTTTACATTATTTGACTTAATAATAAACAAAGAATCCTATCCGCTTTTCGACCTGCGAGGATCCGTTGCGCTGCCCCAGCTGAACTCTTGCGCGTTGAAGCCAACTGATGCAGTTCCAGTTCCACCTTAATTTTCAGAACCGCGTGCTGTTGAGCCGCCATCCAGTCGCTAGCAGTTTCCACCACACGTACAAAACTGACATCTAATTTTTCTTCAAACAGACGTTCTTGTACAGGGTGGATTAATTTCGATGTCTCTTATGGGCATCTCCGTAACTATAAGTGATAGAAAAAAACTAACGGCCAAGTCTCGATCTATTTTTTTGGAGATTAAGTCAAAAGCGTAAACAAAAATTGGCTATCTTCTTTTGTTTTCAAGTTATGGGCAAAAATTGACATTTTCGACTTTTCGTTTCTCGATCATATCTCGTTTATTTCTAAAGATATTAAAAAACTGTTTGATCATTATTAGGGCACTTTTTGGAATACAATTCAGTGGTGTAGTTACTTTTTTAATATTTACTTAAATTTTCAAGTTATAATATAAAGTTATATTTTTTTAAATAGAAATCATAGTAGACAATGCCCTCATTAAATAGAGATATACGTTGTTGGGTTTATTTCTTATAATTGATAGGAAAAACTGTCATATTTATTATTATCCTTGTGTAAATATCCTAGTCTTAATAGGCTGGGTTCAATACGGAGCCGATTTTTTATTTTATTAAATTTTAACGAGCTTTCAAATATTTTCAAAGTTTTGGCTGCGTAAATAATTTCGTATTCGCGTTAATTTACAAATTTCCGTTTTGTCGTTTTGAGCGACCGTTCTGATAAGAGTTCCTGTCTGACTTTCTATTGAAAATGAGTTTAATGTTCAAACAGTTTTCTAAACAGTTTATAGAAAAATTGTTTTCAATCAACAATCGAAATTGCACGAATACTCAACGTTTCACTATGGGTTTATAGCTTCGTTAGCAAGAAACGTTGAACGTTCCTGTAATTTTCACAACATCTTTTTAAAATTGAAAACAATTTTTATACAATTTCTATCGAACAAGAAACGACTTTAATAAAAAATTTATAATTGAAGTCGACTCTTGTTCGATGAAATATGTGGGAGAAAATAGTTTTTAAACTTTAAAACTGACACTGAAATCGCAAGAACACTCTACGTTTCGCTATCGCTTTATAGTTCCGTCAGGAGTGAAAAAATGTAAATAAACAAGTTGTCAAGAGAAGCGAAAAGAAAACATGATTTTACACTAAAATACAAGTTGTTCGGGTAAAGGTAATAATAACTAAATTAGAACTAAATTAAGCTTTCTTTTTTTTGTTTCTCTTGGGTTATAGTTTATTAAAAACACGAAAAACAAAAACAAACACACAAATAGTAAAATATAAACAAAATCGGACATGTATCAAACTAAATTTGCGTGCATTCGTATTTAATATAAACAAAAAAGCTTTTGCCAGATCGGTCGCAATGGGTGCTACATTTCTCAAACGGAATTTTGTAAAATAAAGTGCATATGAAACTCTTTACGCGGCTAAAACTGTCTAAAGGTTTGAAAGTTTGTTAATATTTAATAAAAACAAAAAAAATGTCGGCACTGCATTAAAGCCAACCTACTGAGACTAGGATAGGCAAGATTAATAACAAAAATGGCATTTTTCCTATTAATTATAAGAAATAAATCCAACAAAGTATATATTTTCTAAAAGAGAAAAAAAATTCTATTTAATGAGGGCATTGCCTACTATGATTTCTATTTAAAAAAATATAACTTTATGTTATATCTTGATAATTTAAGTAAATATTAAAAAAGAAACTACACCACTGAATTGTATTCCAAAAAGTGCCCTAATAATGTTCAAACAGTTTTCTAATATCTCTAGAAATAAACGAGATATGACCGAAAAACGAAAAGTCAAGAATGGCAATTTTTGCCCATAACTTGAAAACAAAAGAAGATAGCCAATTTTTTTTTACGCTATTGACTTAATCTCCAAAAAATAGATCGATACTTGGCCACTAGTTTTTTTCTATCTCTTATAGTTACGGAGATTCCCATAAGAGACATCGAAATTAATCCAGCCTATACAGGACCAGGATTCAACCCGATAATGTAGCGATCACGGAGGGCCTTTTCAATTTCATTTGCCGAAAATTCACAATGAACAGCTAAATTACGCACCCTGGCTGCTCATTATTTGGCACTCTCACTACACTTTGAGCATTATAAAATTTAAATCTCGCAGAAAATATTGACACCACAGGTTTAAAATGTGAATTTAAGAGTTTTATTAAGTCACCGTAACTTAACTCTTCTGGAACCATTGGTAAAACTAAAAACCAACTTGTATGCTTCCTCACTTAATGAATTAAGCAAAATTGCTCGTTTATGTTCCATTGTTGCAATATTATTTGCTTCCAAATAGTTTTCCAAGCGTGGTTTGTAAATTGTCCAGTCGCTGTTTAAATTGAAGTCGCACTATCCTCGTCGTCACCTTATCTTTTGGGCACTCATTTAGAATAAATTAACACACCTTAGTTAACCCATTTATTTACACCTACGTACAACTTAGCCATCACAGACATATTGTCGTATGCACAGAGTGATTGCTTATCTGCATAACAAAAACTAGTACCGCAAATCCATATCGAATCGCTTGAAATTTAAACAGTAGATTACAGTGAGTTTAATTGGAGTAAAAGATTTTTATAAAGGTTGTTGGCAATTCTGATAAGACAACTGAAATGTTGATTTAAATCAGATTGTCATGTGTAATACGATGAAGAGTCAAGGTTATGCCGATAATTTTTGTGGTAATGCTACAAATGTCAACGGCGCTGGTATATGAATTTGACAAGTGAGCAGTACGAGACAAATTCGACAGCGCCGTTGACATTCGTAGCAAATGTCTCAAAAATGATCTGCACAACATTGACTACGAATTCGTATCATTAAAATAATAGTACTATATTCGTTGTAATTTGTACGAGTACAATTACCGCTGCAATTTTTTTGTAACCATAGAAATGATTAAAATTAATAGCGTTTTTCGTTGGCTGTGTGCACCGAGTGTATATCTGTCTCGTTTTATTACATAAAGCTGAACCGAGATGGAGATACGTTCAGTGCGCACTGGTGCAGCCAGCGCTATAACTTTTTTTGTTGACTAATGAACATGAACTGACCGATGAATTAAATAGAAATAATAATAATAAAACTTATTGCTATCTTAAAATATTTTTGGTTGATTGTTCAATTTTTAATTAATATTTCAACATTTCATTCTTCATTTGATTGCTTCGCGTTACTAGCTAAAACGAATGTATGTCGATCAATTATAAGAGCTTCTTTCGAACCTATCCATATCAGGTCAGGTTTTTTGAAAAATTATAAATAAATAACCGTCCATTGCATTGTAAATCCTCAGTTCAACGGCAACTACCGATTCTCTTACAGCACATTTTTAGTTAAAACAAAACACTGCCCTTACATACCGTTACACAGTTTAATATCTGAAGTATTTTATTAATATAGTCAGAAAAACACTGCTCTCTTCATCATATACGGTTTACAACAGCACTATTCAAAACTTCATACATCCTTCGACGGTGTTCAAACAAAACTCAATATGTCCAAAACAAATTTTGATTTTTAAGATAATTTTTGACCAATTTTTAATCTTAATAAAGTAAAATAAAAACACTCGGTATTGTTTCACTTAATATATTTAGTACTAAAATAAAAAGGTATTAAAAAACTAAACTAAAGTTTAGTTTTTTAATAACTCCTTACGATGGCATAACAGCCGAAATGTGCATTTAGTACTAAATATATTAAGTGAAATTTCCGTGTTGTTTGGTTAGCTCTTATTTATTTCGCTATAGATTTATAGCTTCGTCAGGAGTGAAAAAAAGTAAATAAACTTTTTTTCACTCCTGACGAAGCTATAAATCTATAGCGAAACGTTGAGTGTGTTTCCCTTCATTTTTCTGTCCGGTTTGAGATTAAAAAAACTTTGTACTTATAATTAAGCATAGGATTTGAATAAGTACACGCCATCGTTTCAGTAGCGCCGTAAAAATGTATCGAACAGGCACATTGTGTAATGGGACGGTGAAAATAACTTACGGCGTTACTATAAAGCCCGCAATAGACGATCATAAATTGCATGAAATTTACATGTAATATATGACATAACCTATTTTTCAACTATGTTAGGTCAAAAAGCGATAGTAAGATGTCGCTATTTTATATGTTCATCTATTTTTCAACGTTTATAGCGAGAAAAAAGAATTACATGAATTTATACATGTAAAATTGACAACAAAGAGCAAGTTCTATTTCTCAAGGTTTCTGACGTGAAATTTTAGTAAATTCTAGTGACTTTGATTATTGCTGTTGGCTATTGACTCAGATGAATAAATAACGACTTCAGCTAGTTTATGTGGGTATATGTTTATAAATAATTTTAGCTTGAAGATTGTTTAATCATTGATAACCAAGTGCTCTCCGTTTGGATGATATCCTTGATAACATAATCCGACATTCCCAGCTGCTCAAAGAAAATAACTTGAAGTTAGAAGCATTAATGAGTTACCATTTTCACCAACATTAACATTCTAAATTACTATTTAGTGCAACATCTTTTTATTAGTATAATTGAAACGTGTATTGCGAATTACAAATCATGAATTTATACACACATGTTTACATGAATTTTTATGTGAAATTATTGGAACATGTATTGCCGGCTTAAGACGCAATGTCGCAATAAAGTCCGCCGGTCGAGGTACAACTGGTCAACTAATTACTCTGAAAATGTTTACACATTTAAAGAAGAAGAGTTGATTACACAACTGTATTTTTTTATTGCGGCAATATTGCTCTGTTTTTTGTTATACTGAGTAACACCATTGCTGATGCGGCGTTAATTGTCTCCGCAGCCCTCGCGTTTGTTTACACGCTACGGTCTAATATTTTATATTACCTGCTTCACTAGAATTTGAACCGCGCAAAATATATTTCTCTTATATATAATTATAATGTTTCACCAAGCGCCGACAGTCTCTTCCATTGAATTTTTAATCTGACTTAAAGAACTGGTATACTAGGGCAATAAAATATTTATATGTATACCGGCTCTTTCAAATTGAATGTCCACTGAAGGGATCTCCTAAACCGTAAGAGATACAAATTTGGTTAAATGGAAGAAAAGTTGCACAAATCAGTGCCTAATTCATATCCATTGACACAATGATCTTTTTCTTATTTCTTCTTGAGATATTAATGAAAATGTAAAAAAGTCGGTTTCCTTCTTTGCTCTGTATCTCTTTTATTATACATTTTGAAATTCTGAACTTTCTACGGACACTTTGTGATTCTGTTTCGAATAGAGGTGGCAGAATTGAAGTCAAACGTTTCGTCATTCCACTACCATCATCAGTTTGGATTTTTTAAATACAACGTATATCTTTTATTATTCTAATCGATAGCATTTTTTCTCCTGACTGTAATGATATATCACACTTAATAGTTGATATTAACTGAAGCTTAAATAATATAGATTTTTATATGAAAATTTTATTTAGTACATAATTTCAAATTTCTGGTTCATTTTCTTGGGTATAGTGTAAATTATAATAAACTGTTTAAAGTTTTTTTGCATCGTTGTTTTAATAATGCACTGCACTTACGAAAATGAATTTCTACCGACAAATATCAGGTGGTTCTAAAATAACTTGCTAGACTAGTATCTCAGCTTTGGTATAGGAATGAAAAAGCCTAGTTTTTAATTTTAACTCGCACGGTTGGGTTAAAGGATAAAGATTAATTATACTAGAAATATTTAGATATTACTGAATAGGGTGATTCCTATACCAAAGCTAAGATACTAGTCTAGCAAGTTATTTTAGAACCACCTGATATTTGTCGGTAGAAGTTCATTTTCGTAAGTGCAGTGCATTATTAAAACAACGATACAAAAATACTTTAAATAGTTTATTATAATTTACACTATACCCAAGAAAATGAATAATAAAAAGATGTACGTTGTATTTAAAAAATCCAAACTGATGATGGTCGTGGAAAGACGAAATGTTTGACTTCAATTCTACCACCTCTATTCGAAACAGAATCACAAAGTGCCCGTTGAAAGTTCAGAATTTCAAAATTATGTATAATAAAGAAATACAGAGGAAAGAAGAAAATCGACTTTTTTACATTTTCATTAATATCTCAAGAAGAAATAATAAAAAAAACATTCTGCTAATGAATACGAGTTTGATATGGAATCGTGCACCTTTTATTCCATTTAACCAAATTATATCTCTTACGATTTAGGAGATCCCTTCAGTGCACCCCCAATTTGTATATATATAATATAATATTTTATATAATATTTTATTTTTAATATTTCACTGCAATTAAAAACTATTTGCAACAAAATTTTTAAAAATTTCATTATGCTTTGACATGCCATGCGGCCGCCTTGCATGGGAGACTTATTAGGAAGCAAATCCGCTTCAATTTGTTTATCCTATTGCAATGTCAGGTCAAATAGCTATCGTACGATGTCGCTGTTTTATCTGTTTATAATATTTTAGTTAGGTATTATAGCTGTTACATGAAATATAAGAAAAACTTAATTTCTGAAAATTATGAAAAAGTGATTTATCTTAAGTTTTGCATGAATCCTCTTCATTTGTAATCGGTCACTTACCTGTTCTTTGGGATTATTTGCCAACAAATAAAGTGCGAAACTAATTGCAGCAGAAGTTGTATCATGTCCCTGAAATGAAATAGTTTATTTATCTAAATTTACGTTTACGAAAACAACCTCAAACATAAATGTATCCACCTCTTCTCGGATATCCTGATCGGATAACTGTTCTCCATTTTCTTCATAATTCAACAGTAGATCTAAGAAAGCCAATCTTTTTTTAAATCCAGCAGAATGAGCGGAACTGTTTATTTTAAGGGCTGCACGTTTTCTTGTTATAATTGAGTTTGTAAAGTTGTGCAAATATTTCACAAGTTTCTGTTCTTTCCAATAATTTTGTGTAAAGTAATAAGTCAGGTGGAAATTTTCCATGGGTTTCATAGAACGTTCTATGATGATTTTAGTTATTTCGTTGATGCTTTGAACGTACTTTGATGTGTCATGCGTTTGAGCGTTGACGGATATACCCATAGCGGATTCTAAATCGCGTAAAAGGTGACTAAACTTGGAAGAGGATAGTTTAAGTTCTTACCACATATTGCATCCAATGAGCATAAACTAATGTAGGGATATATGTCCGATGAGTTGTTACTCAATTCCCTGGACAGTTTTTTTACTAAAATATCACTGGCATTATCGAAAGCTTCTACGAATTCTTCCAGTACTTTGAAGTGGAACGCAGGGGTAAGTATTTTCCTGTGTTTCCTCCATTTCTCACCTAAGTCAAAGTAACTTGTAAAAAATATTTTCAGCCTCTTTAAATGGTTTGTAAAAATTACGTAGCAAATAAAAAAAAAAAAAACAACTTATTGTTAATTGAATTTTAAGGCACAACCCAGAGCAAAAACATACTTTTTTTAATTCCTATTTACTCATTCTGCAAAAAAATATTTACCTGAACTAGTAAGTAATCCAAATCCCAACCAGTTATGGAAATAATTATACGTTCTGCTCTTGTCAAAATATTTCGTCGACGACAAAATTGTTTCCACAAGTTTAGGGTCCGAGATAATAAGAATGGGTTCTATCCAAACAATACCCCAATATACAGAACCCAACTTGCTTCGTAATTCCCTTAATTTCGGATAGATAGCTGCAATTAATTTAATTACAGTACTTAAAATTGTTACAAAAAATTCCTATTGTCACGTCATCTTTTATACATTACATATTTTTGTAAATATTTTGTGCAGTTCTTATTATACATATAGTGTCAGACTAAAGTTCCTTCCCCTCTGGAACCAAATAAGATAGTATCACGATGTGAGTTTTTCGTAAAAAATAATAAAAAGAAATTATTAAAGCACGGCCTTATGAGATCGAGGGCAATTTCAACAGTGTCAGAATGTAATAACAATAATTGAGATAACCCGATATAACACGGTTAATATTTCATAATAAAACATCGGCAGAATCGCGACAATTGGGATCTACGATGGTCGTCGTCGCTGCCCCTAGATTTAACATCTGCTCCGTCGAAGCCATCGCAATCGCCTAGTCACCCTGAATCATGCACCCGCTCCCGCGACGTGGAGGTTGAACCAGTGATCAAGAAAATGGCCAACAGAACAATTTCGGAACCGCTCAACTACAAAAAAGAAGTTGGACGATTTAATGGCAGAAGGTGATGATATCCGAAGGACTGTCAAGAAATTGACATTCGGACTACAAGCAGAATTACAGGAATTTGGATCCAATTCAGAAGCAAGTTGGCAAAAATTAAGGCAGGTGAAGACACAGATAGGAACATTGAAAAATCCAGCACCACACATCACGCCGGCTAACAAACAGTCATATTTTAGGTGGGGCATTCTGTTATCCTGTCCGCAGATGAAGAACATTTCGACAAGATTCTCTTGTCCCGATCTAGAGGAAGAATCTGAGAGTGTACATTTCCTTCCGACCGTTTGGACAACGTTGAAATCTTTTGTAATGAAGCCGACTTCTCGAATACAACCTGTATCCACCAACCTGCCCGAATGTACTAATTCAAATTGGAGCCTCAGGATCATCACAACGAATAAATCAGCAGATGAAGAATGTAAATGTGTGAGTTACGTAGAGAGAAGATTAACTGCTAAGAATAAAACATTATTTTATTTCAAGAACTGCAATAGCCGAGGGGGTATCATTCCTTGAATTTGGTGTACACTTTGACTGAACTTACATATAAACTTAATGAATTCCCGAATTCTTTTGAACTTAAAGAGTTCAAGATAAATTCTTATACGAATTTGCAGACTCCTGCATTCGCATGAATTCACTTGAATTCGCATGAATTCTGGTGATTTCATATTAATTTTACTTCTCCTCCTTCCCCTTCCCCTGAAAGTTCATCAATCTTCTGCAAATATTTTGCGTTTATTTCATAATCTCGAGATACTACTGTACACCTTGTTACAAAATTGAAAAATCGACTGTTCAAAACTCTCCCTGAAAATACAAAAGGATGACAACAAAAATTACTTATACGTAATAATTAAATAGCTATTAATGATCTGTATGAACTTATAAAAGAACTTACAAAAAATGAACATCTTGTGTAAACCGACCTGATAATTGAAAATTAATCTCCGCCCACAATAATTTTATATCCGTAGATACGTATTTCGGCAGCTAAGCTATCTTCAGTACGCTACCAACTTAAAAGCACTAAAAAAAGATCTAAAAACAACCTAATCACACTGATAAAATCATAAAAATGTTAAACCTAACAACAATCTAATCATCCTAAAAGATATATATGTGTAAATGTAAGTAAATATAAACTAATATGTAAAAATCTAAAATAAACTATGTTATGTATAAATCGGAAAAAATATATGTAAACACCTAAAATTAACTGTCAGAAAACCTTACAAATAAGAGCTAACCAAACAACACGGAAATGTGGAAATAAATACTCCAAAGGCCCGAAAAAACTTCTTATTCTGACGAATAAATAAGTATATAATTCCCTGTTATTTGATACCTAAAAATCCTGAAAAATAAAATAAAATATATATATTATGTATAAATCGTCAAGAAACAAATGACACCCACACACCGCAAGTTAAGAGCATTTTAGGAAAATTTTTATCTCGGAGAATCCCCTTCATACTAAATATCCAGTACAAATGCGCTTAACTGTCTCTAACACCCCTTTATATATGATTTAGGTGGCGACATCTTGCAGATGATTTTTGACATAGTAAATATATGACATCTAGCGGCCAATTTTTGACTTAAGATCTAAAAAATAATAATGATAATAATCATAATAATCATATATATCTAAATATGAACCGTCAAATAAAAACCTACAATTAGAGTAAATCAAATAATACGGAACTAGTTATTGGTCCATTGTCTGAATTCATTAAATTGTTTTTATTTTCCGAATAAAAATACTTTCGTAAGCATTTAATTCCCTATTATTTGAAACTTCCTTAAGAGCTTTAAATTATACTTAATAATACTGTATCCTGTATTGTAAATATGTTGTGCAACACTTGATTTCTCAAACCTATTGTACTTAGTAGTACAAGTTAATAGTGACTTAAATGTTCTTTAAAACTTGTTAATATTGTTACGTTTCTAGGGTTTAAATTAATTTATTTAATCGAATAAAACACTCGGTAACAAACTTAACCGTAATTTAATAATGATTACAATCTAATTTATTTGCAACAATTTATTTTCTACACTAAATCTAACTTCGACGATCGCTAATTAGAACTCGACTGACTCCTGAGTCCACCCCGGCCGATTTTATATTCTACGCTGCTTCTCGTTTGTTCCAACACTCGAAAAGTCGAGTTTGTTCGCTATAGGCCCCGGTGGCGTGGCGGCCGATGACGCATAATAACGAACCGACTTCTTGACGCCTTCAGGGTGACGTAGTGCTGAGTGGCCACACTGCCCCCTTCTTAAAAACGTTTCGTCTCGAAATGTTCCTGGTGATAGTCTTGAAGGAGGATGTCGGAATCTACATGCTGGCCCATTCTTGCAACTTCCCGTCTGGAAGAAGTAGCAGTCCACGGTTTTGCTGTTGCTGACTGTTGCCTGTGGGTGGTGGCTGCACACTAGGACTTCGATTCCCGTTCTGTTGAAGATGACTTCCAGCATGCTCCAGTCTAGTCCGTCCAATCCGCAGCCCAATTTGAGGATGGCTAACTTCATCTGGTGGTTCTCTATTATCTGTCTCCTATATAGGGCTCTCCACATACTTTGATAGTCAGGTTTACCGCTTGATGTCTTCTTAGTGACTAAATAATGCACGTGGCGCCTCCGATCTGGCGTCGAATCGATGATCTGCAGACTCTTACATACCACGGGATGCTGTCTTCGAACGTCCTCGATTTGGTCAAATTTCTTCCTAAACACCTGAGCGATTCCTTTGGACATTTTCAGGTCTTCTGCTACTCAGTGGGCCAGACTGTACTCCAATGGCACTTTAAAGAGATCTTGTTGCTTCTCCGTGGTCACTCCAAACCGTGCCTTGCGTCCTTCGGCGTGATGAGACATGAAGGTTTCGAAGTTCACTTCAGAAACTTGCGCCCTTTGTACTGTCCCTTCATCTGCTTCTCCATGGTAAGGGGCTACCCGGTTGAAGTGGATTGCTTTGGGTTTGCCATGGGGGACCTTCTTGATGCGGTAAACGACGTCGTTGATCCGTTTCATCACTTTGTAAGGACCTTCCCAAGAATTCTGCAGTTTTGGGGACAGGCCTCGACGTCTTTGGGGGTTATAAAGCCAGACCAGTGCTCCAGGTTGGTATCCCCCGTGTTAAGCGTTGATGTCGTAGTGCTCCTTCATCCGATCGCTGGCCGTTTATATATTGTGACGCACTTGGTTGTGGATGTCGTCCATTTTCCTGCGTAATTTGCTCACGTAATCTTCGTCGGCAGAGACTTCGCCAGGTTTCACACCAAAGTTCAGGTCGCAGGGCAGTCTCGGCTTTCGCCCGAATACTACTTTCGCCGGAGTCTCCCCTGTTATCTCATGAACGGACGAACGGTATGTCATTAGAAACAGGGGAATGTACATGTCCCAGTCCCTCTGATGATCGGAAACGACCTTGGACAGATGTCGGTTGATTGTTTTGTTGAACCTTTTCACCATTCCGTCCGACTGTGGGTGGAGTGCAGATGTTCTAGTTTCTCGTACGCCGAGCAGAGTACATACGTTCTTGAACAAGGCCGGTTTAAAGTTCCGTCCTTGGTCTGAATGCAGTTCCATAGGTGCACCATACCGACTGTTCCATTGCCTGACAAGGACTTCCGCAGTAGTGATTGCCTCTTGGTTAGGTAGGGCGTAAACCATTCGTTTCTGGGAATGGGCCGGCTACATCGATGGCTCTCTCAAAAGGACTTCCAACGTTGTACTGTCTCATGGGGGCCTTACCCCGCCTGTGGGGACCGTTACTGGCTGCGCAGACTGCACACTTTCTGCACCAATCCTTCACGTCTTCCTTGCAGTTCACCCAGTAAAATCTTTCGCCTTCTCCATAGTCTTCTTAATTCCCAGATGCCCTCCCGAAGTTCCATCTCGAAGTTCCCTCAGAACTTCTGGCACCCTATTCTTGGGGATTAGTAACTGTGTCTTCTGTTCCGTGCATTCCTGATTCTCTATGCTTCGTCTCAGAAGACCACGTTCCAACACTATGGAGTCCCACTGTGCCCAGTATGATTTTACGGACGGTGCACATGGTGCTACTTCTTCCCAGGTAGTCCTCGCGTCCCTGCTTTTCCACTCTAGCACTAATTTCAAATCCGGGTCGTTCTCCTGGTCTCTTCGCAGTTCTTCGCCTTGCCATTTGTTGTCAACAATGGCCGTCCTCGCAGTCGTGTCTCGTCCAAACGACTACAGTGCTTACAGTCTTCGGCACAGGATCTTCTCGACAAAGCATAGACATTTCGATGGCTAGTTCCTGCCCGATACTAAATTTCAAAATCGTACTCCTGAAGTCTTTCCATCCATCGTGCAACTTGCCCTTCTGGGTTCTTGAAACGGAGAAGCCATTTTAGAGCGGCATGGTCGGTCATCAGGAGTAAGCGTCTACCATACAAGTACTTGTAGAAATGTTCTATTGTTTTTACGACGGCTAGTAATTCCCTTCTTGTGACGCAATAGTTTCGTTCCGGTTTTGATAGGACTTTACTGAAGTAGCCGTTCACCTTCTCTTGCCCCTCTTGTATCTGGGAGAGTACGCCACCAATCCCAACGTTACTAGCATCTGTGTCCACGACAAACTTGCCTTCCGGGAGAGGATAATTCAAAATAGGAGCACTACTGCTTTAGTTGTTCAAAACCAATTTGACACTGTTGGTCCCATTCAAATGGACGACCTTCCTCAGTGAGTTTTGTCAACGGCTTAGCAATGTCTGCAAATCCAGGAACGTAGCGCCGATAGTAAGTGCACAGGCCAAGGAAACTCCTTATTTCGTATTTATTTCTACGAGTTGGCCAGTCTTTCACCACCTGAATCTTCACAGGGTCCACGGCGATTCTATTTCCATTAACAATGTGCCCCAGGTAATTCACTTCCTTCTGGAACAGGTGGCACTTCTTGAGGCTAAGCTTTAGTCCAGCTCCGTTAAGCCGCTGGAACACTCCTTCCAGGTTCCTGAGCTGGTCGTCGAACGTTTTTCCCAGGGCAATTATGTCGTCAAGGTACACCATGCACGTTGTCCAGGACAGACCTTTCAGAACCGTCTCCTTTAACCTCTCGAATGTCGCTGGGGCATTACATAACCCGAATGGCATCACTGTGAACTGCCACAGGCCCATACCAATGGAAAACGCCGTCTTTTCTCGATCTTCAGGCGCCAACTCCACTTGCCAATATCCACTCTTTAAGTCCAAAGTTGAGAAGATTTTTGAGCCGGCCAGGGTGTCCAGGGTACCATCAATCCATGGCAGGGGATAGCTGTCCTTCTTGGTGACATTGTTGAGTAACCGATAGTCTACACAGAACCTGGTGGACCCATACTTCTTCTTCACAAGCACTACTGGTGACGCCCACGGGCTGCTTGATGGTTCTATTACATTATCCTTTTCCATCTCGCGATAGGTCTTTCTTCTCTAGTCTCTATTTTGTGTTTTACGACATCAGTTCTTCCCTTGAATCCATTTTCTACCTCAAATACATCTTGATAGCGGCCGATCAGATTCTTTGCTTTTCTCTTCTGATCTGGAGTCAATTCCTGGGCTGTTGACGTAACCATCTCCCATAATTTCGTTGGGACTTTTGCTTCTGGCACGTTTGCTTCAAGTTGGTGGGAAATGGAGGACATCATGGTACAGCTTCCCAAGACGGTTCCTTTCTTGATATTGACGGAGAAACAATTGTCGTTCATCAGGCGGACAGGTACTTCCTTCTTAGCCGTCAACAACATTTTCCCAACGAGGACTCCTCTTCCAATCTTCTGATCATCAGTATTAGGTTCAACCATAATGACTTGCCCATCTTGAAAAACACCGTTCAGTTTTGCGTCGACGATAACCTCAGTCCTGCTGGGTAATACAACGTCTTCAGCGAGGACTACACGAGCGGCCACGTCTCCTCGTTGATGTAGAACCAACTCCTCATTATTGACCGCCATCACGCCACGCTTTAAGTCCAATTGAAACCCGTGGGCACACATGACGTCCATGCCCAAAATTGCCTCGTCCTCTATGTCTGCTACCAGTGCACGGTGTTTTATTGGAGTTGAACCAATGGTGATGATAACCTCTACTTCACCGTGGACAGTTGCTGATGTTCCAGTTGCAGTTTTCAGTTTCCACTTGGTCGGCTCGGTGCGTCCAGCTGACTTGATGACTTTGGGTCTTAGGATGATCTTCGTCGCACCCGTATCCAATAACATGGTGTGAGGAATGTCATCAATGGAAGAAGACACTACTGATTAACTGCCGTAGGGATATTACTTGTTTGGATTTCGCCTTTGGGGGCCTCTGAGTACGGGTCGACGTTTGCCCCTCTGGACCGACCCGGCTTAGTTTAACTGTGACTTCCTTGGATCCTGTCTGGGCTTTGGACATCGCCTGCGAACATATCCTTCCTCCTGGCAATTCCAACACACCAGCGGCTTCTTCTGTTTGAAGACCTGTTCCACAATGCGGCGAACATCCTCGGCGGTGGCATATTCCCTGGCTCGCTCCTTTATAGCAGATCCCAATTTGGCGTTAGCGGATTCATCCTCTTCTTCCTCTTGGAAGTCCATAGCCGCTCGCACCTTGACATGCCCTCTTGAAACTCGTCTCACCGCTTCAAATTCCAAGCCATAAGCCAATGCGTTCTTGGACGTCTTCGGATGGGTCATTCTCAATGCCTGCTGGTTGTCTGTGTCACGGATTCCATCTATGAAGGTCTGCACCGTCAAACATTTGAGGAATTCAACAGGAGCTGTGGTATATGCCAACTGGGCCAGACGCGCTACGTCCGCTTCGAATTCCCGAAGACTTTCTTCGGATTTCTGACAGCGATTCCTCAACTGCGCATGGTATACCTCGGTCAGATGGGCCTGTCCGTAACGCATTTCCATCCTATTCACCAGCTTGTCGAAGTCTTGTTGTTCCGCTGGCGGCATCGTCTGTAGCACATCGATAGCGTCCCCTCTCAAGGCCACAATTAACGAAGTGGCTTTTTCGCTGGCCGGCCATCTGTTCGCTTTTGCTGCTACTTCGAACTGTTTGAAGAAGACCAAGAAGACTTTCCATCGAACGTTGGTGGTTTTATTTTCAATTTCGAATTTTCTACTGGTCCTTCCACAATTCGGGTTTCATTATTTTCTAGTGTTTCTACTGGTGGCTGATCCCCGAAGACTCGCAACCCAGCCATGATTTGTTCCAGATCTTTGATTTTGTTATCCTGCTGGAATATTATTTCCTCCACATTACCTTGCATGTTTCTTGTTTCTTCCGATATTTTTACCACTAGTTTATCTTCGAGTCCTTTCGTCTGTTCTAGAAATTCACCCTTCAAATTTCCGGACTGTTCTAGAAGGTTCTCGTCGAAATATCTGGATTGCTCTCGAAATTTCTCGTCTAAGTCTCTAGATTGCTCCAACAATTTATTTTGTAATTTGTGGAAATTTCCAGATTGTTCTAGAAACTTGTCCTCTAAATTTCTGGATTGTTCTCGAAGTTCGTCCTTGAAATTTCCAGATTGTTCTCGAAGTTCAACCTTGAAATTTCCAGATTGTTCTAGAAGCTTTTCCTCTAAATTTCTGGATTGTTCTCGAAATTCATCCTTCAAGATTTTATTAAAATCAACGGAACCACACGAAATTTCGAAAAGGAACGTCTCTGGATCTTCACCAGCTGTCAACAAGTCGCATCGGAGACGCTATTGAAGTGCGCCTTTCAAACCACAGGTTTCTAATTCTCGTTCTTCCAATTCGGTTTTTAATTCGGCCACTTTTAAGTCTTTCAACAACACTTTTCTCGTAGCCATTGTTTTTTTTCGATACTGTACTTATTTAATAATCTGATTAAATTTAATTTACTTTAAATTATTTATTTATTTGCACAAACCCGCACACCGACACCACTGTTACGTTTCTAGGGTTTAAATTAATTTATTTAATCGAATAAAACACTCGGTAACAAACTTAACCGTAATTTAAAAATGATTACAATCTAATTTATTTTATACACTAAATCTAACTTCGACGATCGCTAATTAGAACTTGACTGGCTCCTGAGTCCACCCCGGCCGATTTTATATTTTACGCTGCTTCTCGTTTGTTCCAACGCTCGAAAAGTCGAGTTTGTTTGGTATAGGCCCCGGTGGCGTGGCGGCCGATGACACATAATAACGAACCGACTTTTTGACGCCTTCAGTGTGACGTAGTCTGAGTGGCGCGCCACAATATATTTCTTTTTGTTTGTCCAATATATTTACTAGTACATTCGTTACACTTAATTTCATAAATTTCAGATTTCTATTCAGCATCAACTTGATCTTTCGAGTTTTCCAATAAATTCTTTATGGTATTGTTAGTTGAAAAACCTTCGTCGTAACGGATCGAAACGGATCGAAAGGCATTTTAACAAATTTTCCTAGAGATGAAGTTGCCGTTAAAGTGCTAGAATTTTGGACCTGTTTCCTATAGTTAATCTTCCTGATTACATTATCTACTATTTGGGGAGTATGAGCGTTATGAACCACAATATATTTAATATATAAGTTCTTTATCATATCGGGGGTTAGTAAGTGGAAGAGAGAAATCTATTTACTAAAAATTTAGAATCGCGAGTTTGTGTTGTACAGACTGTTGAGATTCATTAATTAAAAATCGGCTTGTATTTGTATCTTTACGATAAATGTCGATTTCTAATTCATTTTTGCTGTTTCTAATTATACGAGTGTCTAAAAAGGGAATCGCACCGTTTTCTTCCTTTTCGTAAGTAAATTTAATCATATCAAATTTTGAATTTAATTTTCCTAAAATCCTCCAAATCACACTTCTTGGTATCAAAAATAGCAAAAATGTCATCCACATAACGTAACTAAATTCTTGGAAAATACTGATCATTATCTCTTACGTCATTTTGGAATTTACTCATAAATAAATTGGCCAAAATTGGTGACAAACAGTTACTCATTGCGCTCACGGTCAAGTTACTGTTTCAGGTATGGGCACACTAGGAAATAAGGATTGAACATTAAAGGAGACCATAATTTCCCCTTCTTGTAAAGAAATATTTTTAATCTTATTTATAATTCCATTGAGTTTTTTACCGAAAATTTATCTTGAGGATTGGGAAGCACACTAAGCTCGGTGTTGAGAGTATGTGGGTGAGTATATACCGGACACGATTTGTCTCACCGATTTACCTGCCTTTTGGCAGCTAGATGTCGTACTTTTTATGTCAAAAATCATCCACAAGATGTCGCCACCTAAATCATATATAAAGGAGTGTTAGAAACAGTTAAGCGCATTTGCATTGCATATTTGATAAATATTTGATAAAATGTTCTTAACTTGTGGTGTGTGGGTGTGATTTGCTCTCATCTGTAGGTAGTTTTTGACGATTTATACATAATATTTATACTTTATTTTATTTATGTGTGGCGGAATGATTCTTTGTCTTCGACATCACATTCTTTGTCATCACATCAGTCACGGGTCAATCAATCTTATTAATCTAATGGATACCACGGATGGCAGATTGGCACAAAAAATGTTGGCTTTCATAAACAGGTTGAAATTTAAAACTCTAAATTATGAAATGCAGATTACCATTTCAGACATCGGCGAAATCAAATACAATATAACCAACATTAAAGCCTCTCTCGTAAACAGAATCTCTAACTACATTTACAGAGAACTTCAACACACATTATCAATCAAATTTAACTCCACTTTTAATTACATAAGGAATCTAAATATTAAAAAGTTTGACAAGTTGAAGTCTGAACAGGTAACCCCCAACTTATTTGTTAACAACGATAAATGGCTTGTTAATTTAACCGACACTGTACTTCCTACTGATGTAAAGAATGATTTTTTTTTCGCTAGGCCCCAAGTTTAGTTTAGAACCCCCTGCCAATTAAGTCTATATTAGCAGAATTGACATTGCCAATTCTGATAGATTAAGAATTACCAATATCATCACCAACTTCCTCAATAACTCAAAAACTGCTCGTCAACATAACAGACATTTTATTGACTACAGCAGACAAAGGTTCCGTTTCCGTTCTAAGAAAGAAATCTTTAGAATTGCTACAAGATAACAATACTTATTTGGAAATTAGTAAAGATCGCGTTACAGTTAAGAACAAATCAACTTATAAAACGCTTTTGCAATAAAAATTATATTGATGAAAACACCATGCATCAACTTGTCAACAATAGTTCCAACATTTCTCGATATTTTGGTCTCCCTAAAATACACAAACAAAATACACCCCTTAGACCCATTATTTCGTGCATAAATTCTCCTACATATCACTCGCAAATTTCATTACTAAAATACTTTCAGTTAGCTTCCCCATTGACAACACATACAATATTAAGGATTCATTTACTTTTGCTACCAAGATGAGATATATGAAGCTACCTCAAGAATACAGACTTATGTATATTACTAGATGTAGTCTCTTTATTCACGAACATTCCTACCAAATTAGCAATTGAAATTATTGCAAACTGGCCTAAGGTCGAAGCTCATACGAACATTCCTAAAAATTTCCTTAATATTTTAGAATTTTTATTTGACAATTGTTATTTCACCTTCAATAATATTTTTTATAAACAAATTCAAGGTACACCGACGGGCTCACCCATTAGCCCCATTATTGCTCAAATAGTAATGGATTATTTACTTGACGATAGCATTTCACGTTTAGCTTTTCCGATCCCCTCTCTTTACAAATATGTTGATGACTTGATCATTGCAATACCTTTTAACAAACGGAATGAAATCTTAACTATTTTCAATAGCTTCAACAATAAAATTCAATTCGCTTTGGAAAATGAAACCGATAATAGTGATCCGTATTTAGACAACAAACTTATAAGAACCCATGATAATAATGTCATATTAGACTGGTACAACAAACCAACTTGTTCTGGTAGATTTATTAATTTCCATGATAGTCACCCTTTAAGACAAAAAATTAATACGGTGCTTGCTATGAAAAATCGAATTAAATTAATCAGTCTAGAGTCTTAAATAAACTTGTGGATATCTTCATTAATAACGGCTACCCACCATCACTCCTGAAAAAATTAATTTTCTCTCGTCCCAACCCAGGTGTCAATGCTGAATTACCCAACCCAACAAATATCCCTATAATTTACAAAAAAAAACTAGCTTTCATTAAACCAATCTCTCCAAAAATTATAAATGTTCTGAAACAAAACAATGTGAAAATTGCACGTTACAACCCTCTTAATATTAGTAAACTGTTTACCAAATGCAAGGACCCTATTCCTACTCTCCTTAACTGTGGTGTTGTTTATCAAATTTCTTGCAATGATTGCAATCTCATTTATATAGGCCAAACTAGCCAACATTTAAAAAACAGACTAATACAACACGAAAGTGATTGCAGAGTAGGAAAAATGTCCTGTGCTTTATCTATCCATAGCAACGATAACGACCACGCCTTCAATTTTAATGATATAAATATTTTAGAACATGAAAATAATCATAAACTTAGAACTTTCCTTGAAATGTCTCATATTCAAAATAAAAATAACATCACCGTTAATTTTAAAACTGATACAAATTAACTTAACAACATTTGTCAAACCATTTTGAATTTCAAATTTTAAATTTGGTTACTTTCCTTTTATTGTTGGTACCATAACCTCTTTTCTGTTAATATTGTCTACCCTGCCTTCAGCCATCTTGTTTTGTATCTGACTTAAATCACTGAACATTTTATCTTTTAATTTTTAATGTGTTTTTAATCTGTTTAATTATGTAATTCTCAATTATACATTATTATGTTTTAATGATTCGGCATCGTTGCATATTTTTACCTTCAATTAATCACTCGTTAAGTAAGTACATTAATCTCACTTTTTGTATCACGTTGCTCATGTTCATATAACCATTACAGTTAATGTCCTGATGAAGCAGTAAATTGAATTGCGAAATATCGACTAATCGACTAAAATTACAAGGAGTTCTTCTTAAACAACGGCCAACCCCAGCCGTTTTATCCTCGTTAAACAATTTTTCCGCTTTAAATATATATATATATATATTTATATAATTTAAAGCGGAAAAATTGTTTAACGAGGATAAAACGGCTGGGGTTGGCCGTTGTTTAAGAAGAACTCCTTGTAATTTTAAAATTTTCAACTGTTAAATATATATATATATATATATATATATATACTAATCGACTAAAATTACAAGGTGTTCTTCTTAAACAACGGCCAACCCCAGCCGTTTTATCCTCGTTAAACAATTTTTCCGCTTTAAATATATATAAATATATATATATATTTATATATTTATATATATATAAATATATATATATATTTATATATTTATATATCTTCTTAAACAACGGCCAACCCCAGCCGTTTTATCCTCGTTAAACAATTTTTCCGCTTTAAATATATATAAATATATATATATATATTTATATATTTATATATATATATTTATATATATTTAAAGCGGAAAAATTGTTTAACGAGGATAAAACGGCTGGGGTTGGCCGTTGTTTAAGAAGACAATTTTTCCGCTTTAAATATATATAAATATATATATATATATATTTATATATATTTAAAGCGGAAAAATTGTTTAACGAGGATAAAACGGCTGGGGTTGGCCGTTGTTTAAGAAGAACTCCTTGTAATTTTAGTCGATTTGTATATATATATATATATATATATATATATATATATATATATATATGCTGTAGTATTCTTCCGGGTAGTCCTCCGCGTTGAGTTCTCTAAAGAACTATTTGTCTTCTGACAAATAGTTCTTTAGAGAACTCAACGCGGAGGACTACCCGGAAGAATACTACAGCATTCAACAACCGCGGAAGCCTACGGATTAACATATAGGTATATATATATATATATATATATATATTTAACAGTTGAAAATTTTTAACGAGGATAAACGGCTGATTGTTGGGCGTTGTTTTTATAAGAAGAACTCCTTTTAACTTCTGTCAATATTTCGCAATGTATTTATTGCTTCATCAGGACAAAATTATAGAGTAATTAAAGCTAGCCATAGAAGGTAAATTATGAAGCGATGTGCAAACATTACAACCAGAAAAAATATTTTCTTGTATAACAGCGATTACATAATAAAACACATTAAAATTCAATTAAAAACAAGTTAAAATATAAAAATGTTTGACTTAAGGCATTGTAACGGAAAAGTAAGATGATTATCTTACTTTTCCGTATAAAAATGTTTGACTTAAGGCATTGTAACGGAAAAGTAAGATGATTATCTTACTTTTCCGTATAAAAATGTTTGACTTAAGGCATTGTAACGGAAAAGTAAGATGATTATCTTACTTTTCCGTTACAATGCCTTAAGTCAAACATTTTTATATTTTAACTTGTTTTTAATTGAATTTTAATGTGTTTTATTATGTAATCGCTGTTATACAAGAAAATATTTTTTCTGGTTGTAATGTTTGCATATCGCTTCATAATTTACCTTCTATGGCTACCTTTAATTACTCTATAATTTTGTCCTGATGAAGCAATAAATACATTGCGAAATATTGACAGAAGTTAAAAGGAGTTCTTCTTATAAAAACAACGCCCAACAATCAGCCGTTTATCCTCGTTAAAAATTTTCAACTGTTAAATTTCAACAAGTACGGCGATACTTCTCTTCCAATATATATATATAAATATATGTATATATACAGGTTGTCCCAGAGCTCGGTAAAAGTTCCATAACTTTCTTACTATTCCAGGTATCGACTTAATTTTTTTTTGTATAATAGAAGCGCTTCCATTGCACATTTTAAAATTATTTTCGTTTATATACAGGGTGTCCAAGTATTTTAAAAATATTAAAGTTTTTTTTTTTAATTGAAACACCCCGTTTTGACTTCATTTTTGAATTCTACACTAAATTCTGCGTTAAATTTATTTGAGTCATTTTTACGTATCAATCATACTTTTTGATGTGTCAATTTTTTCTTGAAAATTCCCGGATGCAAGGTTCAATTCAAAAATTCGTAACTTCTAAACCACTAAAGATAACGCAACCGATTTTTTTTTGTCAATACCAAGGCTATGGCCAATCTTTCGAGATCAAACCGAGTCGTGAAGGAATGTTTCAAGGCTTACTACGATTTTTTGAATATGAATAATTATAAATAGTAAAAACTCCATTTTTTCAAATAGAACACCCTATATAGTTTCACACCATTCCATAGCGTTTTTGATAAGCTTTTCAATGATATACAGTTTGTAGGGTCCAGTTATTGAGAAAATAGTAATTTTTAAATGTAAATATTTAATAAACAACTGAAAGTTTCTGTTAGATTGGTGCCAAAATGAAAAGCGATTCATATTTTAAAGCAACGTCGCACTAGTTACGGATGTATTGTGTCAAAAAGTGCGAATTTCATTGATTTAATAATTTATTCGCTGTGCATGATTATCCGCGATCAATCAGAGGACTGCGGCTTTAATTTCAAATTTATCCTCCCAGTTCGCGTGAATTAGAAGTTCTATTGATGATTCATGAAAATTCTAACTTGAGTACTCGGGAGAAACTGATATACAAGTCAGTTTCTTTTGAGATTTCCCGAGTACTCAAGTTAAAATTTGAAAGTGACATACAAATAAGTTTCTCGTGAGTTTTCCTGAGTGTACTTCTTTATTTCTCAATCTAGAAAGCTATGAATCGCATTTTTCCGATCTAATGCGATCAAGTGTTTCGAGAAAGTCACTCCTTTGCTTGTATTTTGGTTTTTGACATTTTTATAGCATTTGAAATTTTCATTACGTCGTAACTCATTTTTTTTTAATAGAAACTCATATGTTTCTTATCTTAGTTCAACAGCACATTTCTTTCTGAGTACGTTGATATCAAATACATCATATTTTCTTTGAAAGTCATGTGAAATAAAAGGAGTGTAAAGTTTCAATAAGACATGCTCTATTTTAAATTAATTTTCAAAGAAAATATGACGTATTTGGTATCAGCGTACTCAGAAAAAAAAGTTCTGTTGAACTAAACTAAGAAACACATAGGTTCTATCGAAAGGAATGAGTTAAGACCTAATGAGTACGTTGGTATCAAATACATCATATTTTCTATGAAAGTCGTTTGAAATAAAGTGAGTGTAAAATTGCAATAAGACATGCTAATGAAAATTTCAAAGACTGTAAAAATGTTAAAAACAAAAATACCATCAAAGGAGTGATTTTCTCGAAACACTTGATCGCATTAGATCGAAAAAATACGATTCATAGCACTCTAGATTGAAAAATAAAAGTTTTTTTTTTGTCATGGAAACCAAAATTAACAATTGATATGTATTCGAACTCGTATTGATCCGTAAATTTCAAATATGTAAAAATATATAAGGTGTTCCATTTAAAATAAGAAAGTTGATATCAGGCATCGGCTAAGAATGCCAGCCAATCAGCTTAAAGGTCATATACGGCTTTAATGCCTCGATAACCAATGAAATTACTCGTGACCATATTTGGTCAGGAAATGCGGAGAAGCAACGGCATACAGTGTTGCCAGATGAACACGAAACTCGAGGGAGATGCGTCGTTGCCACATTTCAAAACGTAACAACCCCTATGTTGTATCATTTACGTTAAACATAACGCGACGTTATCGACGGAGTTCACGTTCAAATTCCTACGTGATATCATCGATAACAGCACGTTATGTTTAACGTAAATGATACAACATAGGGATGTGTGTTTGCCGTGAACTTAACGTCATGTCAAAACATCAATCGGTTCGTTGATATTTCTTGTTAAAGATGCCGGTAAAGTTAACTCAAAGAGAAAAATGTTGAAATAATTTTGATTGTAGAAGATAATTATAAATCTTTCAGAGATGCCGCTCAAATTTGTAATCGAAAGTATCCCAACAAGGTTATTTCACATGTGACGGTAAGAAGAATTGTTTCTAAATTTAAAAAGACTGGGTCTGTCGAAAAAAATGTTAAAAACCGTATGAGCATTAGATTACCAATGATGAAGCCGAATTTGAAGTGAAATAAACTACAATTGAAACTCCAAAAACCTCAATTTCTAAAATATCCGAGAATCTAAATTTATCCACCAATTCAGTCAAAGACTGCTCAAGAAAAATAATTTCAAACCTTATAAACCCAAATTTATTAATACACTGAAGGACAGATGCAATAGCCTCTGCATGTATTTTTCTTTTTTGCTAGAAGAAAAAATTGAGGAAAATATGCAGTTTCTCGGTTTTAAGAATTTCGATTTTCCTTGCTTACCGCCAAATTTAAATTGATATATTAGATGTGGTTGTGTTGTTTTTTGTTTCTATAGAAGCACACACTGATCTTAGTAAAAAATTTTCGCAAACGTCTATAATAAACATTTTTCCCATATGTTACGAACTTTATGAAAGGCACCGTGCTTACCCAAAACTACAACACATTGACCTTTATCTGCTTTAGAAATGATTAAGTTTGTTTATTTGTTTAAATCTTTTATTTTTATCTTAAGATCTCTTATAACAAGTGTTCATTTCGATTTCCGGTAGCATTGGCGTTGTAAACAAATGATTTTTTTAAACTCATGTCGTAGCTTAATTTTACTACTAACAGTACTGTCACTAATATCATGCCTTCTGTTAACTGTCCAGTAAGATGTCGTTTTATTTACGTTGTTTATTAGTTTCATTGCAAAAATAATTTCTTTTCAGGACTCATTTACGATGTTATTGACTTTATGTTGCATTACAAAATGATATTTGATGTTTACATTGAAGCAGATTTATGATTGAAAGTTAATTTTCTTAACGGTTCAAAAGTTACGAGAGTACCGAAACTGCTTGGAAGAGTTTAGAACTGAATTTGCCGCTATATTGTTGACTATAAAATATTTGAAGACAATCTGCATTGATGGGTACAGATGTTTAGACAAACTGGAGGATCTTCCGAAGAACAGTTGACTATGAAAACATACTGCTAAGGTTATGGAAAGTGCAATACTTGCAGTGGAAAATGTTCCATACATCCCTATTCGCTCATTATCACAATCAATTTGACTGGTTTGAGCTTTCGGTTGGAAGGTGTCACAAATTATTACCTGAAGATGCAAAGCTCTGTGTTTTCCGCATGACATTGGTGTAAGAATTGCTGCCCGGTGATCTCGGAGAGGGACATTACAACTTCTTATGTAAAAAATTATTTAATTTGTGAGTGAGTTGTAATTCATATTCTTCTAGATACGTTTTACATTATGATGACATTTTAAAGTTAGATTACGTCCAATTTTAACACAGTGACAAACGTTTTTCGAAACATAAGATTTTCACAAGTATGTTACCGAATTTCCAAATGAACGCTTGTTATTTTTAAGAAATTTTTTTTATGTAAGTGAATCATTACGTTTATTACTTAAAAGAAAAGAATTAATAATGAGTGATACTTCAGTATGTACAACATTTTTTGACTCATTGTTTAATTTTGAAAAAAATATTTTCAACAGTAATAATTAGATTTTTAAGTAATTTTGAATTTAGATTAGTTGGAGGGGAAAATTTAAGACCTACAGATTTAATAAATTAAGTTCAGTTTCTGTAAAAATAATATTAGATAACTTAAGTACATTTGTATGAAGTTCATGAAAATTATAACATTACAGTTTAATATCTTTAATTGTTTGTGCAGTGGGCTCTTGGTGAAACATTATGAATAAATTGTAGTAAAAGAAAACACTTGTATTTAACTGTTTCACGAACACTATCATACGGACACTATCATACCAGCACAATCTAATCAAAATTGGAAAATAAAATTGGCAGCCTTCCACAGTTACATACACAGACTATTTAACATACCACTAAATGAACAAAATTTCCAAATAGAAAGACAAACAATCAAAGCCATTGCAAAAAACAACGGATATAAAGAAAATTTAATAGACAAAATGATTAAAAATAAACAAAAACTGTTACTAAAACAACAATTTTATCCAGTAGTAAACAATAATGACCCCAATAAAACTTGGCATTATATAAATTACTTTGCACCCTTCAATAACAAAGTCACCTCAATTCTAAAACAAATAGATCTCAAAATAGTCAGTGTGAATAAAGGCAATCTCGGTACTATGCTTGTCAATAACAAACAAAAGACTACAAAGTTAGAAAAAACAGGTGTCTATCAAATAAATTGTGCAGATTGTGAAGCCACCAATATCGGACAAAGTGGTAGAAAATTAAAAACTAGATTAGATGAGCATAAAAAAGCAATCAAGCATAACATCAAGAACACCGGATTTGCAGAACATTGCATTGATAACAACCACTTCTTCGATATGGATGACTGTAAACTATTACACCATGTACATAAAAGCAAAAAATTAAATTTACTCGAAACTTTAGAAATATAACGGGCCATTTACAATAACAAACAAGTAACCAACAATCACATTGAATTTCCGAATACACCAATTATTGATCAATACCTGGAACTAAGGATGGACCTGGACTGCAATATAACGCCCCAGCAGTAAAACTTTATTTAGTATTAATCTTATACTCTTTGAGAATGGTAAAAGTGTATTACCGAAACATATGTCAGAGTTACTGAAATAAATTCGTAAAACAGTTAAATACAAGTGTTTCCTTTTACTACAATTTATTACAGTTTAAATTATGATATTTAGAAAAATTATTAATGATGATCCGTCACGTTCATAATAATAGTTATTAAAAATTTTGTGTAGTAATAATAATGAACTTAAATTTGATATTTTAACAGGTTTAGAAAACGTTGACCTTTAATAAATGTGTTCTTGTGAATTACTGTCACTTTCTGATGTATTTTGAAAACTGCAATCATTATTCTGTTCAAAATGACTATATGATCCACATTCATCAAAGTCCAGCGATAAATTTAAACAATTATTAAAAATATCTGATGAATTAGAACGTAGGAATTCAGATTTTTGTTTAATATTTCATGCACTACTGAATCACTACGAGAATTTAAATAGCAAGCTGATGTTTACTGCTTTCTAAACATAATGAATAAAGAATGTTGATTTTGTTTGTTACACGAAAAATGTCAATACATTTTTTCTTAAAACCGAATATTGAGTTTTCTATGACCAAAAGCCTTAGTATATAATTCCAAGATAGAATAACTTAGTCTTCTAGAAGCAAGTTCTGTAAACTGGTTTTCAATTTAGAAGTTGCCATTTAAGGGTCCATAATCACTGAGTAAACCTGGATAGCTTGAATAATCTTCTAAATTATCAGTTCCCAAAAACTTTTCATATGCCGGGTGTTCCACGCCATGTGCTCACCCTTCTAGGATCTTTATTTATTAATCGATTAACCTGAATTTTGGGAGACAATAAATTAAACAAAAAATGGAATTTTTCGACACAGAACTAACGGTTTCGCCGGAAGTGATATCAACTTCTTATTTTAAGTGGAACACCCTATATATTTTTATATATTTGAAATGTAAGGATCATTACGAGTCCGAATACGTATCAACTGATAATTTTGGTTTCCATTACAACGAATCATGTTGTCATGATGTCAATTTTGTGCAAATCGTTTTTGATTGCAGTGAGAACCTCGAACAGCCTCTGGACAGCTGTTTCAGCCCTGCTTGGGGCTTCTTCAGCAGAAACGTATCTCGACATTCCCACTGCAGACCAAAAACGACTTGCCCAATTTATTCTGCTGAAGAAGCCCCAAGCAGGGCTGAAACAGCTGTCCAGAGGCTGCTCGAGGTTCTCACTGCAATCAAAAACGATTTGCACAAAATTTTTCTAAAATCTTTCATTATGCTTTGACAGCAAGCATGGCCGCCTTGCATGGGGGACTCATTAGGAGCAAATCCCGCTTCAATTTGTCTATCCTACTGCAATGTTAGGTCAAAAAGCGATAGTAAGATGTCGCTATTTTATATGTTGATGAATGTATCGTCTTTCGAAAGGAAATGTAAGTGAAAATTTTCGACCACTGAATCAAATGGAATTAGTGAAGCCTTTGGAAGAACTATGTTACATTTTGGATGTGGAATATGTATATTAGAAATCTTAATTCAATCAATGTCCGGACATTTGCATTCAATAATTCAATCGAAAGGCTGCATGACTGTTATTTTGTTTCATTTTATTTCGCATGGCAATAATTCTAAGTAAAATAAAAACTAACTATTACACTAGTATGATTTATTTGTATGAGGTATTGGTTCGTTATAATTTTTAATTATAAACGGACTGATTAATCATTTTACTTAATGTGAAGGTTGAAATTACCATAGTTACCGAAATTTAGAAGTAAGGTTTGAACTAACGAAAGTTTACTGTCCCGCTTTCTGTTTCCGCAACTGTACATATATATTGATTTTGTTGTCAATAATCAAATTTTAGTAATTCATAGATGAGTTTAAGGAACATTAGATCAATTACAGAAATGAAATTAAATGTGCAAGCTAAAAGTTGCGATTTCATAAACTAAATGTGAAAGTAACAGAAGAAGACTTTTTACCAAAGATTGAAGAACACAAGAACTTTGTATACGGGCAGAATGGCCATTATAATATTAACTCTGATAGTTGCGATAGCGACAACAATTCTGATTTGGCTAATGAAACAACAAAAAACACCAATTTTGAGCTGGACATTGATATTGAAATTAGTGATGCGCTGACTCGGTTATTTTAAGAATCGAGTAGACTTGTACTCGTTAAAAAAAGAATCGAGTACCGTACTCGAGTCCCGTAATCGAATCCAGTACTCGGAGTTCAGTACTCGAGTCTAATACTCGAGTCGAGTCCTCGAGTTCAGTACTCGAGTCCAATACTCGAGTTCAATACTCGAATTTGGAATTCTAATAGTTTTCGAGTCGAGTAAGGGTTTTGTAACACATTTAGAATAAAGGTAACACCGCACATTGTACGCAAGAATAAGTCTTGCCTGCTATAAGTATACTGTGATCGCCAAAAAGTCGGCATCAAATGGGAAAAATTTTTACTTTTGATTTTTCGAAAAAACTAATAATAATTAATCATTTCCGCTTCTCTGAAAACCTATTTAGCCCCTATCAGATATACTGATTCTTACGTAGTTAGAAAATAGGGTTTTTCTAAATGGTCAAAATCATAAAATTATTATTTCTCAGTAACTAATCAAAATTTCAATGAAATTTCTTTAATTAGGTTAGTTTCAGCTTATTGGATAATATCAAGGCCAGAAAATAATTTGCTTTTCTTTAAATTCCGTTCAAATTGAATTTTTCAATACTAAACGATTTAAATGTATTTAATCGTCAAAACGTTCTCGTATCCTAGAGAGATAATAGAAGAAAGTTTCTCTTTGAAAATATAAAAATGCATTTAATAGTCGCTGCAAATTACCACATACTTTAAATATTTAATTGCAAGCAATAAAAACGCCTACAAGTCGACAGTATTGTGCTCGATGCAGCAACATGAAATAACTCCCTTCCAAATACTGCGGGCGGAGCTAGTACAGTCCGAGTATTAAATTTTCGTACTGGGCGCGGAACAAGTGGCCCGATTTTTTTTTCCTTGGTAATAACAATTTTACGATTTTGATCACTTCGAAAAACTCTATTTTCTAAGTAAAATTCACTAGGTATATCTGATTGGGGCTAAATAAGTTTTCAGACAAACAAAAATTATTGTCGTAAAGTTTTTTCAAAAAATTAAAAATATTTTTCCCCTTTGATGCCGACTTTCTGGGGATTACTGTACATGTATTTTAACTCGTTGTCAATTTCTACTAATATTTCTTTACTATCTTTGATGTGTACTCTAGGATTCTTAGAAATTCATTTTTCCATATATAAAGTCAATTTCTTTTACAAGTAATTCAATGGTCGGCTTTTAAATTATTTTTGTTAAAATAAATCCTATCGTGAGGGTATTCAAATTAAAGATCTTTGAATCAAATGATCGAAAAATCGACTTCGAATGATCAAATTCAGGTAGGAAAGTGGCAATATTGGGTGTTAGTTAAAAAAACCGACCATTGAAATACTTGTAAAACTAAATTTTTAGTGACGAAATTGTTAAAAATAAAGATATACAACCTTATATCGGCAGAAAGCTACATTTAAGTGCTACCCATTTCTGAAATAAAAAGTAGGCCGTTCCATTTAAAAAAATATGAGATATCGAATGTTTCGTAAGTATCGATCGCCCGGTGCAATCCAAAAAGATATAATAATTTTGTTCACATTTTCATAAAGCCCAAAGTCCTAAATCGTGTTAGATTTTCGTTCGCCTGTGTTATCTCCGTAATCTCTTCATATTCTAACTGACTGAGATTTTGAAGAATTTTTCTTTGAAAAAAAATTATTTTACGAAAGCTCACTGCGGCGCATCCAAATATCTAAAAATGTATAAGGTGTTCCATTAAAAAAAAAATTAATTCCCGCGAACCGCCATTTTGTTATCACCCTGTATAGTTCAAAATAATTTTGCAATATGCCGAATATTGTCTAGTATAAAATTCTTTATCGATTTTTTTCCCATAGGCCTCACAAAAGAAATACGCATCGTTGGATCACACTATACAACACATAGGATTAAGAACGAATACACGAGTATGTCTTGAAAATACATATGGAGTGACTGTTCCTCTTTCGACAATTGAATGTTACTTGTTAACACTTAACAAATAAGGGAATAAATTAAATAAATAGATTAAATAAACTAAATCATGAGGAAACTGTATTATTAAGTTTTTTTGTCATATTTTAGCTTTATTTGAAAAAAGTATCAATTATTATACATCACTGAAATCACCAGAAAAAAAAATGCTAACGAATAAAATAATAAAAAGATAAGGACATGAACTAAAAATATGAAATTACGAATTAAATAAAATTTTTATGTAAGAATCTTTATTATTTGTTTCAAATTAATATCGACTATTAAGTGTGATATACCATTACAATCAGGAGAAGAAATGCTATCGAATAGAATAATAAAAAGATATATGTTGCATTTAAGAAATGGAAACTGAAGATGGTTTAAAACGTTTGACTTGAATTTTGTTACACCGAAGCAGAATCAAAACGTGCCAGTAGAAAATTAAATCAAAATTTCAAAATTATTTATAATAATTTTCATTAATGTCTCAAGAAATAAGAAAAACATTCTGTCAATGGATGTGAATTAGGCATTCATTCGTGCAACTTTTCTTTCCGTTCAGTGCACAGTCAATTTGAAGCAGCCGGTATAGTGACGTCAGGATTTTTATAAGTTTTGAAACTTTTCTTTTCGATTTTACAATACGGCAGTTATATTCCACTGCTAACATTTTTTCACATTTGCAAACGTATTTACTTCTTTAGAGTTGCAATACATAAACAGGTTACAGGAATTTTGAAAACTTTCGCCAATCTTTCCCATGTTCCCACTGTTGACTGCGAGAGCAAAAGTAACTCTCCAGCAGGTAATTCTCCGTTACGTTCGTAAAGTCGCTTACGCCATTTCCCTTGATTTTACGAACGCACAGGGGAGTAATGGTATTACCCAAGAGGACTTTATGCACAGAGAACAATAATTCTTTACACTTAATAAATATGCTTTAATTTAAAGAGTCTACATCTTTCAATAGTAGCAAAGATATATTTCTTTAGAGATAATAAATTATTTTCGCGTGTCTTTTTAACACAAATACAATATACAGGGTGTAATCAAATTAGTTTCACATATTAATACCGTAAGTTCCTCATCATGTAAGAGAATTAATGCTGCAACTACCAAAAGTCTAGCTCAAAAATAAAAAGATTACCTAGTGGAGGAATATTGACGCTTTTGTTTGAGAACTTTTGGTCGGCCGTGCACAAAGACGTTATAAAACAAAATTCCAGCAAAATTCAAGGTCAATTGCTTGATCGCATTTTAAAAGCTTTATGGGAACACAATAAAATAGAATCACCGACCCATTAAAGACGACAGTTCAAATCGACAACCTCTGGGTCGTAGCCCGTGTGTGCAATATTATTAAAGAAGAACAATTTAAATCTGCTTGCATTGATCAGAATTAAATATGTTTCATTAGATAATCGACAATAATTAGATCTTGATATCCTGGTCTTTGTAAACCAATAGTATACATGATTTACAGTGCTAATTTCGCTTATTAAAATGAGTTAAAAAAATATTAGTCGCTTTGATTGATTGTCGCTTTGTTAATTATTTCCACCAACGAATACGTTTCTTCGTAGTTCGAGTTCGATGACGCTTTATTGGTTTGGTTCCACAAAATAATAAAAGCGATAACTGCGTTCAATAATGATTTTCCGAAATGCAGAAAGAAGACATTCTTAAACGTTTTGCGCAATAAAGAAATAACAATGCAGTTTATTGACGACCAGCAAATAAAGTACACGATAATACGTATGAATTAGTGAAATAATTTTAGAAAATGGAATTTCTAATTTTTATTTATTTTTACATTTTTGTGAGCAGAAAACTATTAACAATTATGTGAAAATTGATTAATTTAATAAGCAACGCGATGGATATTTATAATTCTATTCCGTTATGGAATTACATAAGCGATGATTTTACCCAGTGCCCTTCAGTTCGATGACGCTTTATTGTTTTACGACGTTTTATGATGCGCTTGTAGAAACTGATACACGGCCAGTCAGAGGTTTTCAAACAAAAAGTTTCCGGGCTCTGGGGGGGTTTTAATTTCTTTAATTTTTCACCAATAAAATTCATATTTGCAGAAATCACTTTCTTAAGTGATAAAGAACTTACAGTTTTAATATGTGAAACTTATTTGATTACAGGCTGTATTTGAATGAAATAACATTTATTTAACTGAATTACAAATTTATTTCACTGAACAAAAAATGTGAAAGATACAAATTTCTTCAATGTAAAGATTCCTATTTCTCAGTGTAAACACAGCCTGACCATTGATTTAAAAGTGGAGATAGTGGAAATACAAAAATATGCTTGCTTACCTAAACTAGAAGGAAAGTGTAGAACGCAACCCAAAAGAGGTATGGGTTTTAATTCTGGAATATGCTTCATATACATATAAAAGGTAAAATACCTAACATACCAAAGTATCATCACAAACAACAACAGAAAGCAAAAAGCTAAAAGGTTCTGCAACCACATTAACAACATTCTTTGTGTAAGTATCGCAAAGAACATGCTTGCCATTCGATTTTTACGCATTTTTGAGGAATAGTTATCTTATCTGGCAAAAAAAATTATTATTGTATTAAGCAATCATCTAATAAAATAGATTCGGAAATTGCAAACCATACATAAAACAAGAAGTAATTACGAAATTGTTAACGCAATTTAAAAAAAAAACTGCCGACTTGTACTTTGTTACTTTTTATTTGATACTCGACTAGTTACGGGTCAATAATAAAACTATACAATTTAGAAAAAAATGCTGCCGAAAATAGGCACTAGGCAGTAAGTAAAATGTTAATGAAAGAAATATAAAATAAATTAAATGCTATCAAACATATTGAGACTAAAATTTTCACTAATTCGTGTTCTTTATTTCAAATGCTAACATTTCAACAAGTTTAAACAATATTTTTTCACTATTTTTATTCACTTTAAAGAACTAATAAAAATCCGCTATTACATTTTTCGTGTCTTCTCTTGTATTCAACTATACTATAATAGACGCTCAATTTGTGATTAAATTTTCAGTAGTTGACCGCCAGCCTGAAACTTTTAATAATACAAAGTTAAAATTCTCACTCTTGAAATAGAATATTTATTCCAATACACCTGCTTTTTATGCGTTGTGCATGTATTTTCATTCTATAACAAGTACTAGAATATTATTCCATAGCTCTGCTCAACGAAACACATACAGGTGTCCCAGAGCTCCGCAAAAGTTCCAACTTTTTTGCTATTCCAGGTATCGACTCGATTTTTTTTATTTAATAGCGCTTCCATTGCACATTTTAAAAATATTTTCCTTTGCATACAAGGTGTCCAAGTATTATAATTGAAATTAATCTCCGTCCACAATAGTTTTATATCCGTATTTACAATTTTAGTTTAGTCCAAGTATTAAAAAAATATCAAAATTACGTTTTCTTTTTTTTTTAAATTGGAACGCCCCAGTTTGATTTCATTTTTGAATTCTACTCTAAATTCTGCATTAAATTTATTTAAGTCATTTTTACGTATCAATCATAATTTTTGATGTGAGCCCAATTGTTTCTTGAAAATTCATTTTTCAGATGTAAATATTTAACAAACAACTGAAAGTTTCTAGTAGACTGCAGTAGCGGCTGGTGATGATTTGCAGCGACTGGGCAACATGTGCAAAAAGAGGGGGCTCTTCCGAGTGAATTCTCTTTAATGTGGATTAGGACATTTTAGTATTTTTACTATTTTCAGATAATAAAAGGTATTGAAAGACAAGAAAATATTTTTTCTTTCTTTTTTATTCGTAACAGAATAGGTAACAAAAATAAAAATCATATTAATAACAGAAATAAATTCTCAAATAATAAATAAATTCTGCAGAATACGCTGTGTCCACGGATTGGGTTGACAATGGGAAAAAGTTTTTTATTTTTGAGTTTTTGAAAAAAGTCATTATAAAAGTTTTTGCTTGTACTAAACCCCCCAAAATTTTTTTAAAACATAGTAAATTCCACAGCCGAAAAAAATGGAAGGTTCTGTTTTGACTTTCTGCAAAATATGCAATTTTTCTCAGTACAATTACGTCAGCTGATATTGCTTGTTTCATGATTTAAAATGTATCTTCTGTTAGAAACATGATAATTAAGGTAATTTAAACAACAACATAAATTTATTGATAAAAGAGGACGTATGGACTCTACAATAGTTGATTCAGAACTACCGTGCCTTTAATTGAATTCCTCATTAAAGTGGGCTATGATTTCATTGTTTTTTTCTCCTAAGATTTTAAGATCGCCAACTGCGAAAACCCAATACACTACACCAATTCAAAACAACATTGTGTAAGTGCCAAGAGTAGTATCAAGTATCTTTCAACTTCTACGGTATTGTTACTGAATGAATTATTATTAGGTTCTATCCCAACATTCGATAAACTTGAAGAATTTACAACTTCGACATCTGGTATAATTGTAGGTCCTTCAATACAATTATCGTAAGTTATTTCTGGCGTAAAATTACATTGTTTGGACGAATCTTTACGTAAGTAAACCTAACAAAAATAGACTTTAAAGCTTTTACAGTAGTGTTGGCAGTCTCGTCTTTCAAACTGACATCAATATATTTTAAAAAATAATCTGCAACCAATATACTGGGTGTCTCATAACCTACGGAGGATATTAAGAGGGTTGATAGGGGAGATCAAATTAAAGACTTTTTCTTAATAAATTTTTGGTAAAAACGCAATAACTAAAAAGTTACAAGGGTTTAAAGCGAAATTAATTAACAAGCAAAAGTTACTCTCTGTAGTAATATTTTACGTTTTAAATTCAAATTTGACGCATTTATGAGTTAATTGAAGACTGCTTTACAATAAACAACTATTTTAAAAAATGTAGTCATGTTAAAGTTACGGCTATTTCATTTTTTCTTCTAGTGCCCAAAAACGGGTTTTCATGTCGTTGTGCACCGCCTCCTAATTAAAAACACAACTAGGAAACAGATTAACATAGACATTTTATGAATGGTGGTTTTGATAAATTTAGAAAATTTTTTTTTTTTTGTGCAAATCGTTTTTGATTGCAGTGAGAACCTCGAGCAGCCTCTGGCCAGCTGTTTCAGCCCTGCTTGGGGCTTCTTCAGCAGAAACGTAGCTCGAGATTCCCACTGCAGACCAAAAACGACTTGCCCAATTTATTCTGCTGAAGAAGCCCCAAGCAGGGCTGAAACAGCTGTCCAGAGGCTGCTCGAGGTTCTCACTGCAATCAAAAACGATTTGCACAAAATTGACAACATGACAACAAGAAAAAACTAAATAACAAATAAAAGTTTTTTTTTTCGTTTTAATGGGGCAAGTCGTTTTTGGTCTGCAGTGGGAATGTCGAGCTACGTTTCTGCTGAAGAAGCCCCAAGCAGGGCTGAAACAGCTGTCCAGAGGCTGCTCGAGGTTCTCACTGCAATCAAAAACGATTTGCACAAAATTTTTCTAAAATCTTTCATTATGCTTTGACAGCAAGCATGGCCGCCTTGCATGGGGGACTCATTAGGAGCAAATCCCGCTTCAATTTGTCTATCCTACTGCAATGTTAGGTCAAAAAGCGATAGTAAGATGTCGCTATTTTATATGATAAATTTAGAGTTTAGTTAACAATAAAGTTGCTTTTTGTGAAATAATTTTGATTAATTAAGAAGCTCTAGGTGTAAATTAAAGAAGAAATTAAGAAAGTTAAATTGCTGTAACTTTCTTATTATTGGGTTTTGGTCAAAAGCGAATTGAGAAAAAAGCTTTACTTTGATGTTCTACAGCTGCCCTTTCAATCTCCTCCGTACGTTGTGAGACACCCAGTATACTGTGGCTTGCAAAAAAAACGCGTATACCTGTTTTTCGTTGTATTAAGTTGGTCTTGAGATTGAATTTGTCAGTGTCAAACAATTAAAATTCAGACTGACAGAAAACGAGTAACTTAGAAGACGAATAGTGATTCACAGCAGTAACGAATGATTATAGCTTAAATAATACTATGAAGCATCCTTACGCATTGACATGAAAGCAATGCACCAGATTTTGCATGATCATTTGAACATACGAAAGCTTTGCAGTCGTTGGATCCCACACAATTTAACAGAAGCGCAAAAGCAGAGTCGTATCAAATGGTGCGAAGAAATGCTGGTCGTTCAAATTTAGTTTATAACATCGTTACTGGTGACGAAACGTGGATCTAGTCGTACAAGCTAGAAAGTAAACAACAATCTACCGTTTAGGTATTTCAAAATGAACCAAAACCAACAAAATTGATTGGTATACTACAATTTGTTTGCCGGAAGTCATCGATCATATAAGAAGAAACAATCGAAATCGACGAATTATTCTTCATCATGACAACGCCAGCTCTCACTCAGCCCGTCAAACAGTTGATTTTTTGTCCAACAAAAATGTTGAATTAATGACTCATTGTCCATATTCACCTGATTTATGACCTAATGATTTCTTTTTGTTCCCAAATATCAAAAATAAAATGCGTGGTGAGCGATTTTCGTCGGCTGAAGCAGCGGTTGAAACATTCCGGACACTGGTTTCTGAGGTACCATCTTTAGAGTGGAAAACGTGCTTTAGAAATTGGTTCGAGCGTATGCAAAGGAGTATTGACGTCAAAGGCGAATACTTCGGAAAGTAATGACACCGTTTACCAAATTTCATATGCGTTTTTTCATACCGTTTCCAGAAATTTTTCCAGCAGCCCACATATGTACAAAAATTAAATCGCGGCAACAAATGTGCGTAGCCTTATTTCAAGCTCGGTCCTCTTTTTATGCTATCCAATTGGTCAGTTAATTAATACTTGAATGTGAGCATTATAAATATAATTAATATTATTGCACTACTAGAATCTGAGCGAGATTGTTTACACGTTTTTTTGTTATTTAATGCTTTTATTGTACCAGCCGAAGTCGCTCCCAATCGAAACAACGACGCGCAGTTTTATAGAGGTGGTTATTGTAGCGGTACCTTAAGCCGGCAATACATGTTCCAATAATTTCACATAAAAATTCAATTATATTAATAAAAAGATGTTCCGCTATATAGTAATTTAGATTTTAATGTTGGTGAAAATGGTAATTCATTAATGCTTCTAACTTCAAGTTATTTTCTTTGAATAGCTGGGAATATTGGATTATGTTATCAAGGGTATCATCCAAACAGAGAGCACTTGGTTATCAACAATTAAACTCTCTTGAAGCTAAAATTATTTGTAAACATATAGCCACATAAACTAGCTGAAGTCGTTATTCATTCATCTGAGTCAACAGTCAACAGCAACAATCAAAATCACTAGAATTTACTAAAATTTCACGTCAAAAACCTGGAGAAATAGAACTTGCTCTTTGTTGTCAATTTTACATGTATAAATTCATGTAATTCTTTTTGCTCACTATACACGTTGAAAAATAGGTTTTGTCATAAATTACATGTAAATTTCATGCAATTTATGATCGTCTATTGTGGGCTTTATACCTAAAAAAACCGTATGAGTTCATGTTTTATCGCGACGTACTGTTTAAGAAAATTCTTATCCTAAAACTTGTCTGGACTGTGACCATTACTTAACCTGATAGTATTAGTAGTTATGAGCAGAACTTAAGTAGTATTTCCTTGTTGGTAAAACAGAAATATTTTTCCGAAATATAAGAATTACGTTACCGAAATTATTATTTCGGTACATGCATAAGGGTATTTAACGGTAACGTTTTCAGTCGTTTTAACCAATTCCGATATCGAAATAATTTGCGTTAAAGTGTAAACCGAAATAAAGTAACGGAATGGTAACGGTATGTGGCGCGCCACTTAGCTCACTACGTCACACTGAAGGCGTCAAGAAGTCGGTCGTCGGGCTGTCTATAATGAACAAATTCGACTTCTCCAGCGTCTTCGAAGATGGAACAAACGAGAAGGCAGCGTAGAATATAAAATCGACCGGGGATGACTCAGGAGCCAGTCGAGTTCTAATTAGCGATCGTCGAAGTTAGATTTAGTGTATAAAATAAATTGTTGCAAATAGATTAGATTGTAATCATTATTAAATTACGGTTAAGTTTGTTACCGAGTGTTTTATTCGATTAAATAAATTAATTTAAACCCTAGAAACGTAACAGTGGTGTCAGGTGTTGGGGTTTGTGCAAATAAATAAACAATTGAAAGTATATTAAATTTTATCAGATTATTAAATAAGTACAGTATCGGAAAAAAAAAACAATGGCTACGAGAAAAGTATTGTTGAAAGACTTAAAAGTGGCCGAGTTAAAACCCGAATTGGAAGAACGAGAGCTAGAAACCTGTGGTTTAAAAGGCGCACTTCAACAGCGTTTCCGATGCGATTTGTTGACAGCTGGTGAAGATCCAGAGACGTTCCTTTTCGAAATTTCGTGTGGTCCCGCCGATTTTAATAAAATCTTGAAGGATGAATTTCGAGAACAATCCAGAAATTTAGAGGAAAAGCTTCTAGAACACTCTGAAAATTTAGAGAAAAAGCTTCTAGAACAATCTGGAAATTTCATGGACGAACTTCGAGAACAATCCGTAAACTTCAAAGATGAGTTGCAAACTAAATTGATGGAACAATCTAGAAATTTGGACGAGAAGTTCCAAGAACAGTCTGGAAATTTAGAGAAGAAGCTTCTAGAACAATCTGGAAATTTCGACAAATTACAAAATAAATTGTTGGAACAATCTAGAGACTTAGACGAGAAATTTCGAGAGCAATCCAGAAATTTCGACGAGAAACTTCTAGAACAGTCCGGAAATTTGAAGGGTCAATTTCTAGAACAGACGAAAGGATTCGAAGATGAACCAGTGGTAAAAATATGGGAAGAAACAAGAAACCTGAAAAGTAATGTGGAGGAAATAATCTTCCAGCAGGATAACAAAATCAAAAGTCTGGAACAAATCATGGCGGGGTTGCGAGTGTTCGGGGATCAGCCACCAGTAGAAACACTAGAAAATAATGAAACTCGAATTGTGGAAGGACCAGCAGAAAATTCGAAATTGAAAATGAAACCACCAACGTTCGATGGAAAGTTTTCTTGGCCCAACTACTTCAAACAGTTCGAAGCAGCAGCAAAGGCGAACAGATGGACGGCCAGCGAAAAAGCCACTTCGTTAATTGTGGCCTTGAGAGGGGACGCTATCGATGTACTACAGACGATGCAACCAGAGGAACAAGAAGACTTTGTAACGCGCCCGCCTCCCCCTGGCTGTAAATATTGATAATAAACAAATAAAATCTGATTTGTTTTGATTATTTAAATGGCTCGTAAATTGTCTAGTGATAAGTGAAAAAGGACCCCTCTGTCAAGCTCGCATTAACATAGGGTCTTACCTGGTATTGGTGTGAAATTTGAAAGGAGGGACCTTACAAGAATGAAATAAAAATGCCAGATTAACGTTTAAGACGTATATTGTAGAGGAAAAAACTCCTGAAGTCCGCAGTCTTAACTGGCCTTACCAGTCCTGCGGAATTCTTGAGCGTAAAACCCTCTACTCGAAAAATTAAAATGATAACACAAACCAAAACCAAAATCTTACAAAAGTGAGCCGTAACAAAGTAATCGTAACTTAATAGCGACCTTAAATTCAGTACCGTGACGAAATTCCTATTATCGACGCGACTCATTGACATAAACCCCGGAGTGCCCACTCGGCTAGGTCTCGCCGACTGACTCAGGTAGTCCCTTAAAGTCTCCCTGGGAGTAACTAACCACTAATTGTTAATGTGGCAAGAATTTTGCATAAACAGAAAATATTACTTTTATTACTTTTATTCGTAATTTTGAGAACACCTCGGGTGTTCCCCGCCAATCAGATCCGACAGTGTCACGGGGGTCTATCTCTGTAATAATTATAATGGGTGGGTACACCCGTGAGGCAAATGCTTTAACCGACAAGGCACGGCGTAGAATAAGAGCAGCGGTTTATCACGGTTGTTTAAGTGACCCACATGTGGGGTTCATTGGAATCGTCACCGGGCTTCCACCGTATGATCAATTGACTTTGTTATTTGTTTTAAAGAGAGGGATCGCGAATCGGTTTCGGACTGGATACCTGAGATCAGAAAATATTACTTTTATTACTTTTATTCGTAATTTTGAGAACACCTCGGGTGTTCCCCGCCAATCAGATCCGACAATGTCACGGGGGTCTATCTCTGTAATAATTATAATGGGTGGGTACACCCGTGAGGCAAATGCTTTAACCGACAAGGCACGGCGTAGAATAAGAGCAGCGGTTTATCACGGTTGTTTAAGTGACCCACATGTGGGGTTCATTGGAATCGTCACCGGGCTTCCACCGTATGATCAATTGACTTTGTTATTTGTTTTAAAGAGAGGGATCGCGAATCGGTTTCGGACTGGATACCTGAGATCAGAAAATATTACTTTTATTACTTTTATTCGTAATTTTGAGAACACCTCGGGTGTTCCCCGCCAATCAGATCCGACAATGTCACGGGGGTCTATCTCTGTAATAATTATAATGGGTGGGTACACCCGTGAGGCAAATGCTTTAACCGACAAGGCACGGCGTAGAATAAGAGCAGCGGTTTATCACGGTTGTTTAAGTGACCCACATGTGGGGTTCATTGGAATCGCCACCGGGCTTCCACCGTATGATCAATTGACTTTGTTATTTGTTTTAAAGAGAGGGATCGCGAATCGGTTTCGGACTGGATACCTGAGATCAGAGGTAGCACAGTCTCAGCTGCCCACATTCTAGCCGCACTCCGGTCGGGGAGGCTTGATCGTAGGATGACCCAGATTAGTTGCTAGGGGTCAATATTGAATCACGGGTTGCGATTCAGGATCGAATCCTTGTCCAGATTCCCTTAGGGCAAGGGCGGTCATGAATCGCGGTATACGTACTCGTGCATCTACACGAGTACGATAAAATGACCAGAACATGTTGGTCGGTCGAGAAAATAGTACTCTCAGTCGGAGCCCCCGGCCGAAGTAAATTCTGACGCTCAAAAGGGACGAACAGAGACGTACTATAAAGATATGATTTGTAATTGTAAATGTGTTGGCCGAAATTTAGCACTGCCCATTCTGAGATATGGGTACACTTGGGCTTTCAGGGACTCTTCCAGTCGATGTCCGGGCACAAACTCCGCCGGCCAAAGCCCGCCCATGGACATCACCAAAATCGTCCTTACGGGAATTGCATAAATAATGTGCCAGAAATACAGATCCCAGAAAGTGAAGTTTGTCTAGATGTGGTAGATCTACCACCGGAACTGAAAGGCAAACGAGACACCCGCAGGCGCGTCAAATCAGTCCTTAAATTTTAGACTGAACCCGCGTTCCTACCCCGAGGACGGCGAGACCCCAACAAATCGCCACCCTTACATGAATGTATGACAAATTATATCTGAGTTCCTACTGGTAATGATAACACATGCGCCTTTTTGTCTTTAATTAACACACTAACACTTACACTAGGACTTAACGCTATTGGTCACTACCCGTAACTTACGTTAGGAAACTTAGGGCCAGTTTTACAATGACGGTTTAACTTTGAGCCGAAGCTTAAATCCTTCACGACAATTGTTGAAATAATCGTTGCTAAGGGTTCAAGCCTCAGCTCAAAGTTGAGCCGCATTTGTAAAACTGGACCTTAGTAACTTAGGAAATAATTAATTTACATGAGCTTAGAAAATAATTAAAAATGGACTTAGAAACAAAACACGCTCGGTCGTCCGATCTCGGAGCTATTCCCTTCTTGTCCCTCGAATTCCCTATTGCGGTTCTCCTTACACCCCTCCGAAAAAACAGCAAAAACCACTTCTCTACGAATGTTACTTATCTTAAATCCTAAAATATCCTACGCCCTAATTGACTTAATAACTCATGCGTCTATCCGTGGCGTTCCCACCCGTTTGGCGTTTCAAAATGCCCATACTTATCAACCCTCTGCAAACTTTCACTATCTTGGCGCCAACCGCATTAGCAACACCACGAATCGACGGAAAAAAAATAATGATAAAATAAACTAAAAATAAAAACGTCTTAAACCACAAAAATATAGCTGACCGGCTAGGACTGTTTCAACTTCAACAAGCTGGTGAATAGGATGGAAATACGTTACGGACATGCCCATCTCACCGAGGTATACCATGCGCAGTTGAGGAATCGCTGTCAGAAATCCGGAGAAAATCTTCAGGAATTCGAAGCGGACGTAGCGCGTCTGGCCCAGTTGGCATATCCCACAGCTCCTGTTGAATTCCTCAAATGTTTGACGGTGCAGACCTTCATAGATGGAATCCGTGACCCAGACAACCAGCAGGCATTGAGAATGACCCATCCGAAGACGTCCAAGAACGCATTGGCTTATGCCTTGGAATTTGAAGCGGCGAGACGAGTTTCAAGAGGGCATGTCAAGGTGCGAGCGGCTATGGACTTCCAAGAGGAAGAAGAGGAAGAATCCGCTAACGCCAAATTGGGATCTGCTATAAAGGAGCGAGCCAGGGAATATGCCACCGCCGAGGATGTTCGCCGCATTGTGGAACAGGTCTTCAAGCAGAAGAAGCCGCTGGTGTGTTGGAATTGCCAGGAGGAAGGACATGTTCGCAGGCGATGTCCAAAGCCCAGACAGGATCCAAGGAAGCCACAGTTAAACTAAGCCGGGTCGGTCCAGAGGGGCAAACGTCGACCCGTACTCAGAGGCCCCCAAAGACGAAATCCAAACAAGTAATATCCCTACAGCAGTTAACCAGTAGTGTCTTCTTCCATTGATGATATTCCTCACACCATGTTATTGGATACGGGTGCGACGAAGACCATCCTAAGACCCAACGTCATCAAGTCAGCTGGACGCACCAAGCCGACCAAGTGGAAACTGAAAACTGGAACTGAAACATCAGCAACTGACCATGGTGAAGTGGAGGTTATCATCACCATTGGCCCAACTCCAATAAAACACCGTGCACTGGTAGCAGACATAGAGGAAGAGCCAATTTTGGGCATGGACGTCATGTGTACCCACGGGTTTCAATTGGACTTACAGCGTGGCGTGATGGCGGTCAATAATGAGGAGTTGGTTCTACATCAACGAGGAGACGTGGCCGCTCGAGTAGTCCTCGCTGAAGACGTTGTATTATTCAGCAGGACTGAGGTTATCGTCGACGCAAAACTGAACGGTGTTTCTCAAGATGGGCAAGTCATTGTGGTTGAACCTAAAACTGATGATCAGAAGATTGGAAGAGGAGTCCTCGTTTGGAAAATGTTGTTGACGGCGAAGAAGGAAGTACCTGTTCGGCTGATGAACGTCAATTGTTTCTCCGTCAATTTCAAGAAAGGAACCATCTTGGGAAGCTGCACCATGATGGTGTCCTCCATCTCCCGCCAACTAGGAACAAACGTGCCAGAAGCGAAAGTCCCAATGAAATTATGGGAAATGGTTATGTTAACAGCCCAGGAATTGACTACAGACCAGAAGACAAAAGCAAGGAATCTGATCGGCCGCTATCAAGATGTATTCGAGGCAGAAAATGGATCCAAGGGAAGAACTGTTGTCGTAAAACACAAAATAGGGACTGAAGAAGAAAGACCTATTCGTCAAGCTCCAGGCGATTACCGTGGGCAAAGCGTGAGGAAGTAGAACGCATTATTCGCGAGATGGAAAAGGATAATGTAATAGAACCATCAAGCAGCCCGTGGGCGTTACCAGTAGTGCTTGTGAAGAAGAAGGATGGGTTCACCAGGTTCTGTGTAGACTACCGGTTACTCAACAGTGTCACCAAGAAGGACAGCTATCCCCTGCCACGGATTAATGATACCCTGGATACCCTGACCGACTCAAAGATCTTCTCAACTTTGGACTTAAAGAGTGGATATTGGCAAGTGGAGCTGGCGCCTGAAGATCGAGAAAAGAGGCGTTTTCCATTGGTATGGATCTGTGGCAGTTCACACTGATGCCATTCGGGTTATGTAATGCTCCAGCGACATTCGAGAGGTTAATGGAGACGGTTCTGAAAGGTCTGTCCTGGACAACGTGCATGGTGTACCTTGACGACATAATTGTCGTAGGAAAGACGTTCGACGACCGCCTGAGGAACCTTGAAGGAGTGTTCCAGCGGCTTAACAGAGCTGGACTAAAGCTTAGCCTCAAGAATTGTCACCTGTTCCAGAAGGAAGTGAATTACTTGGGGCACATTGTTAATGGAAACGGAATTGCCGTGGACCCTGTGAATATTCAGGTGGTGAAAGACTGGCCAACTCCCAGAAATAAACACGAAATAAGGAGTTTCCTTGGCCTGTGCACTTACTATCGGCGCTACATTTCTGGATTTGCAGACATTGCTAAGCCGTTGACAAAACTCACTGAAGAAGGTCGTCCATTTGAATGGGACCAACAGTGTCAAACTGGTTTTGAACAACTAAAGCAGTACTTGATTAGTGTTCCTATTCTGAGTTATCCTCTTCAGGAAGGCAAGTTCGTCGTGGACACAGATGCTAGCGACGTTGGGATCGGTGGAGTAGATACAAGAGGGGCAAGAGAAGGTGATCGGCTACTTCAGTAAAGTCCTATCAAAGCCGGAACGAAACTATTGCGTCATAAGAAGGGAATTGCTAGCCGTCGTAAAAACGATAGAACATTTCTACAAGTACTTGTATGGTAGACGCTTCCTCCTGAGGACCGACATGCCGCCCTAAAATGGATTCTCCGTTTCAAGAACCCAGAAGGGCAAGTTGCACGTTGGATCGAACGACTTCAGGAGTACGATTTTGAAATTCAGCATCGGGTAGGAACTAGCCATCGAAATGCCGATGCTTTGTCGAGAAGACCCTGTGCCGAAGACTGTAAGCACTGTAGTCGTTTGAACGAGAAAGTAGCCACGACTGCGAGGACAGCCACTGTTGACGACAAATGGCAAGGCGAAGAACTGGGAAGAGACCAGGAGAACGACCCGGATTTGAAATTAGTGCTAGAGTGGAAAAGCAGGGACGCGAGGCCTACCTGGGAAGAGGTAGCACCATGTGCACCGTCCGTAAAATCATACTGGGCGCAGTGGGACTCCATAGTGTTGGAACGTGGTCTTCTGAGACGAAGCATAGAGAATCAGGAAGGCAGGGAACAGAAGACACAGTTACTAATCCCCAAGAATAGGGTGCCAGAAGTTCTGAGGGAACTTCGAGATGGAACTTCGGGAGGGCATCTGGGAATTAAGAAGACTATGGAGAAGGTGCGCGAAAGATTTTACTGGGTGAACTGCAAGGAAGACGTGAAGGATTGGTGCAGAAAGTGTGCAGTCTGCGCAGCCAGTAAGGGTCCCCACAGGCGAGGAAAGGCTACCATGAGACAGTACAACGTTGGAAGTCCTTTTGAGAGAGTTGCCATCGATGTAGCCGGCCCATTCCCAGAAACGATTGGTGAAAACAAGTACATCGTCGTGGTAATGGACTACTTTAGCAAGTGGGTTGAAGCTTACGCCCTACCTAACCAAGAGGCAGTCACTATTGCGGAAGTCCTTGTCAGGGAATGGATCAGCCGGTATGGTGCACCTATGGAACTTCATTCAGACCAAGGAAGGAACTTTGAATCGGCCTTGTTCAAGAACGTATGTACTCTGCTCGGCGTACGAAAAACTAGAACATCTGCACTCCACCCACAGTCGGACGGAATGGTGGAACGGTTCAATAGAACCATCAACCGACATTTGTCCAAGGTCGTTTCCGATCATCAGAGGGATTGGGACACGTACATTCCCCTGTTTCTAATGGCATACCGCTCGTCCGTTCATGAGACAACAGGGGAGACTCCAGCGAAAGTGGTATTCGGGCGAGAGCCGAGACTGCCCTGCGACCTGAAGTTTGGTGTGAAGCCTGGCGAAGTCTCTGCCGACGAAGATTACGTGAGCAAATTACGCAGGAAAATGGACGACATCCACAACCAAGTGCGTCACAATATACAGACGACCAGCGATCGGATGAAGGAGCACTGTGACATCAACGCTCAACACGGGGGATACTGGAGCACTGGTCTAGCTTTATAACCCCCATAGACGTCGAGGTTTGTCCCCAAAACTGCAGACCTCTTGGGAAGGTCCTTACAAAGTGATGAAATGGATCAACCACGTCATTTACCGCATCAAGAAGGTCCCCCATGGCAAACCCAAAGTAATCCACTTCAACCGGATAGCCCCTTACCATGCAAAAGCAGATGAAGGGGCAGTACAAAGTTTCCGAAGTGAACTTCGAAACCTTCATGTCTCATCACGCCGAAGGAAGCAAGGCACGGTTTGGAGTGACCACGGAGAAGCAACAAGATCTCTTTAAAGTGCCACTGGAGTACAGTCTGGCCCACTTCGTAGCAAGTGGTAAACCTGACTATCAAAGTATGTGGAGAGCCCTATGTAGCCTGAGGAGACAGCTAATAGAGAACCACCAAATGAAGTTGGCCATCCCCAAATTGGGCTGCGGATTGGACGGACTAGACTGGAGAGTAATTTGAAGCATGCTGGAAGTCATCTTCCACAGAACGGGAATTGAAGTCCTAGTCTGCAGCCACCACCCACAGGCAATAGTCAGCAACAGCAAAACCGTGGACTGCTACTTCTTCCAGACGGGAAATTGCAAGAATGGGCCAGCATGTAGATTCCGACATCCTCCTTCAAGACTATCACCAGGAACATTTCGAAACGAAACGTTTTTAAGAAGGGGGCAATGTGGCGAGCCACTCAGCACTACGTCAGACTGAAGGCGTCAAGAAGCCGGTTCATTATTATGCGTCATCGGCCGTCACGCCACCATCGAACAAACTTGAATTTTCCAGCGTTAGAAGAAACGCGAAGGTATCAAAGGATTTAAAATCGGCCGGAGTGGACTCAGGAGCCAGTCGAATTTTAACAGCGATCGTCGAAGTTAGATTTTAGTGTGTAAATAAATTGTTAAAATAAATTAATTTGTAAGCATTATTAAATTACGGTTAAGTTTCTATTGGGGTGTTTTATTCGTTAAATAAATAAATTAAACCCTAGAAATGTAACAATGTTTTACAACCACGTTTTTCTGTAATATTATTTTGAATACATATCGGTAATACTAGTGAAATATCGGCGTATTTGTATAAATCCCTTCATAATCAGAATACAATGAAAACTTATTTTAGTATATTTAACATACAATAGCTCTAATGAATTTGGTTTCAATTTATTTGAATTATATTATAGAAGAAAAATGTTTCTCATTTGCATCATTTTTTTACAAAATAACATTCTCAGTTAAGAAAGTCAAGGTAACCATATTCAATGAAATCATTAACGACATCATGAATTCTAACTTGATAATCATGGTAATTCTTTGTTTTATACTCAAATGTTTGTCGTATATCCTCAGCGGTCACATCTCCATTCCAAATTGGTGCATCATCCTCATCGGTCATGATTAAGTGCAGCGTCAGAAGCGCCATGCATAATCCGTACACCGAATACCTTTTTAATTGCAGTTCCAGTATATTAAATGGTATTAGTTTCTCGGGATCTTCCCCTAATTCCGTGAGGTACGAGCACAATTCGTAATGGTAAACTCTGATCATCTGATGGTAATGTACGTCACGAAAACTCTTGTCGGTTGCTGTGAAGAGGAAATTTGATAAATCTAGTGCGGGTGATCCGTAACGAGCAAACTGCCAATCCAAGAGGCACATATTTGTTGGTATGTTGGGATTGTCTGGATTCTGTAATGAAAAGTTATTTTTAAATTAATTATATACTCTTTTATGCTGTTTGCCGTTTATTATATTTTGACATCAACAATTAGTTTTGGTCAAGGGTAGTCATGGGTTTTAAAATTATTGCCGGATTTGTGCATTGCATCAATAATTTTTTGGTGAATAGATAAAACAGCGACATCCTACGATCGCTTTTTGACCTGACATTGCAGTAGGATAACAAATTGAAGCGGGTTAACGACTGAATGAATTTAGGCTACCCATAACTAGATGGCGGCAAGGTACCAATTCCCTCAACAATTAATTCAATTAAATTTTCAAATTTGCTACGTAATAAGCTACCCCATGCAAGGCGGCCGTGCTAGCTGTCAAAGCATAATGAAAGTTTTTAAAAAATTTCGTGCAAATCGTTTTTGATTGCAGTGAAAACCTCACTCTTACATCACAATTGCGAATAAATTGGACAAGTCGTTTTTGTTAGCAGTGGGAATGTCGAGCTACGTCTCTGCTGAAGAAGCCCCAAGCAGGGCTGAAACAGCTGTACAGAGCCTGCTCGAGGTTTTCACTGCAATCAAAAACGATTTGTACAAAAATTTTTCTAAAAACTTTCATTATGCTTTGACAGCAAGCATAGCCGCCTTGCATGGGGGATTTATTAGGAGCAAATCCCGCTTCAATTTGTCTATCCTACTGCAATGTCTGGTCAAAAAGCGATCGTAAGATGTCGCTATTTTATCTGTTCATTACAATAAGATGATTTAAACTTACTTTTATGTATGTAGGTAGGTGATTAACTTAACACAACTCACAGTTCTGTAACAACTGAATCTATTCCCAAATGAAGAACCTTATATAACAAGATTTTAGGTGGGGGTCTCTACCTCCTCCAACCTTACGGTTGTATTCAAGATAAACCGTTTTTGGATCCTCCGTCAAGTTAAGGTCACGTCAAGGATAGATAATTTTTGGAACCCTCCTCTGACCTCGCTTTTAGAGGTAATGATGAGATCACGTCAATGACATTGAGATTTTGCGACTTCCTCTGACTTGATCCTTAACCTTATAGTTAGATTGGCACAAAACAAATTCTAGAACTTCCTCCGATCTTAACCTTGAACCCTCAAGGTCATTTCAAAGTTACCTTTCGGTTACGTTAGGAACAGGTCGATTCTGGAACCTCCTCCAATCTTGACCTTGATCGAGGTTACCTCAAGATCATGGCCTTGAATTTGAAGGTCATCGTGAGGTCACGTCAGGAATAGGCCTATTCTGGAACCTCCTCCGACCTTGACCTTGAATTTTATTGGTCAAGGTTGGAGGAGGTTCCAGAATCGGCCTATTCCTACTACTTTAGACTTACGGTACATACTAGTGTTGTGAGTCGGTAATATTACCACGTTACCTTACAGTAAGTGTTGTGAGTCGCTAAAATTACCACGTTACCTTGCGGTAAATTTCCAATGTTACCGGTAAGGTAATATTCATTTATTACCGTTTCTTATCGTTTGTTACCCCTGTCGGAAAGATAACGTAATTTCGAGTTACCAACCAAGGAAAGAAATGGTCAAGGAATATTTCTGATTATTTAGGAAAACCGTATATACTAAAAAAAAGGGAAATAAGTATTTCATAACCTAAAATGACATTCGTTTTCAAATGATTTTATTTAGTGGAAGTACATAATATTAAATATTGTAAGCTTTATTTTAAACAAAAGCCAAAAATGTAATGCGTTTCCCACATCAAATTAATCAGAAAATTGAGTAAAAATAATATTTTTAGTTACAAGTGTAATTGGTAACTCCGGCGTGAGATGTCACTTGAGCTGAAATTGGAAATATTACGGTAACATTACCGGTAAGGTAACATTAAAAATAAATTACCGGTAATTTTCAACACTACCTTACGCTAAATTTCCAATGTTACCAGTAAGGTAACATTCATTTGTTACCGTTTGTTACCTCTGTTGTCAACATAATGTAATTTTTAATTGCACACTTGCAAAATACAAGTAAACCAATGAAACAAAAGGCCATGGAATACTTTTAGTTAGTTAGGAAAAACGTAAATACTAAAAGAAGAAAATAAATGTTTCATAACCCAAAAATATTTTCCTTCAGACATGAAATTATTTAGTGGAAATATATAATATTGAGTATTAGAAACCTTATTTTTTAATAAAAGACAAAAACGTAATGATTATCCGATATCAAATTAATCAGAAAATTGAATAAATATCACCTTGTTAGTTAAAGCGCAATTGGTAACTCCGGCGCGAGATGTCGCAACCTAAGCTGTAATCGGTAATGTTACGGTAACATTACCGATAAGGTAACATTAAAAATAAATTACCGGTAATTTAACAACACTAGTACATACCCTGTTTCGCTTCACTCGCTATGGCCCGGCGCCTTAAAACTGAGCGTCGGTCGGAGCGGTGCGGCGCGGCTCCCAAACGAAATGCATGTAAATCAATCAATGCGCGTCCATTAGGGCGGGAACGCGGTGAAGAATAGTGCCTATGAGTTACGTGCCTTTCGTTTTCTCCGCTCCGCTCCGCCGACCTAGTGGACGCTCAGTTTAAGACGAAGATTTCGGCTAGTATACAAAGACGTTATTTGAAGGAATATAGGAATAATATATATAAATAAGTATATAATTCCCTGTTATTTGATACCTAAAGATCCTGAAAATTAAAATAAAATATACAGTGTACCCGGATTTCGTAGGGACAGCACAGGTAACTTCTTTATTTGAAGAGCTAGAGAGATGATTAAATTAGCAAGAAAGTGCAGGTTCGAGAATACATTAAGAATTCATTTTCAAATATTACTTGTCATGGCCAACTTGGTTAAAATTTTACAAAAACCAAGATCTCCTAATTTCTTTTATTTGCCGTAACTTTTTTTGAACAGATAAAATAGCGACATCTTACTATCGCTTTTTGACCTGACATTGCAGTAGGATAGACAAATTGAAGCGGGATTTGCTCCTAATGAGTCCCCCATGCAAGGCGGCCATGCTTGCTGTCAAAGCATAATGAAAGTTTTAGAAAAATTTTGTGCAAATCGTTCTTGATTGCAGTGAGAACCTCGAGCAGACTCTGGACAGCTGTTTCAGCCCTGCTTGGGGCTTCTTCAGCAAGCATGGCCGCCTTGCATGGGGGACTCATTAGGAGCAAATCCCGCTTCAATTTGTCTATCCTACTGCAATCTCAGGTCAAAAAGCGATAGTAAGATGTCGCTATTTTATCTGTTCATCATTCTTACATCGCAATTGCGAATAAATTGGGCAAGTCGTTTTTGGTCTGCAGTGGAAATGTCGAGCTACGTCTCTGCTGAAGAAGCCCCAAGCAGGGCTGAAACAGCTGTCCAGAGGCTGCTCGAGGTTTTCACTGCAATCAAGAACGATTTGCACAAAAAAAAATTTTTCTGTAACTTTTTTTGTTACTCAAGATATTGAGATGCGGTTTGAACTAGTTTGTATGATAATTTAAGTACCTTTATAGCCACTTAATAAAACTAATTTCATTTTTGCACATTTTCAGTAATTTAACCTAACCTTAAAATTTTAAATTGATACCCCCTAATTTTGTATCTATTTTTTTATCGTTTGTATACGATTGTCCACGAACGATCAGTGGAACTACAACTTCATCTGTGTAGCTTTTTCTGGATATTGAGCTTCGTATCTTTGACGAGTAAGTTTTACGTTCTTATACCACTTGGTATACATATAGTCACGATCAAGTGAGTCGAGACGTATTTAGAGTTCTGTAATCCTTAAGGGGCGCTTACATTACATACATGTCTCCCATGACTTCAAAAACAAATCTTTATAAAACTGTCGACTTGTCGCATACAAATCCTGATGAATCTTTAGCACAAGTTTTCGACAAGTACTAGCACAGGACATCGTTTACGCTGTGTGACTTCTTCGCTATATTTCTAGTATTTAATAAAAAAAAAGTGTCGCTCATGGACGATGACGATCAATTTTTGTTTTTGGCCGCGGCCGCATATTACTATGCTCTTTTTGGATCACTCCATCGTCACAAACCACCAGCTCGCTTAATAATTTAAAACAGCTAACTATTCTGCTCATGCGTAAGTATCTTTGTATGGTCTGCGATCGCTGTTTTCAAATAATTTGGAATACAAATACAAATCTGTCCTGTAAAATATGTCGGATACATGTCAAATACATGAAGAATGTGATACTTGTATGAGACAAATTTCAGATTCGTTCCAGACTTATTAAACAACATGTAGGATACATGTTTAATACAAATATGTATGTAATATAAATGCCCCTTTATTACCAACGTTAGGACGCGGTTAGCTGGCAACAGTCTCAATAAGGATGATTGGGATACATTTTTTTAGTTTTCAAAATTTTCAATTATAAAATAAATAAGTAATAACACTGACTCTATTGACAGGAACGTATGATAATAAGCGTGCTTCTTGTTTCGAAACATAATTTTACAGATAATTTGATAAACAGAAAACTTTGTGATCATGGTACTAGCGATTTCTGTTCGTAAAAGAATAATTTCGGTTTTGCAAGATTTTGAAGAAGTTTCCATATCATGTGAAACATCATTGCACTTAGAAAAAAATTCTCTCTTAAAAAAGGCAAAAAAATTAGGGGGTACCATTTTAAAATTTTAAGGTTAGGTTAGATTATTGAAAATTTGCAAAAATTAAATTAGTTTTATTAAGTTCCCATAAAAGTACTTAAATTATCATGCAAATTAGTTCAAGCCGCATCTCAATATCTTAAATAACAAAACAGTTACGACAAGTAAGAGAAATTAGTAGATTTTGGCTTTGTAAAATTTTAACCAAGTTGACAATGACAAGTAATTTTTGAAAATGGATTCTTAATGAAGTCTCAAACCTGCACCTTTTTGCTAATTTAATCATCTGTCTTTCTCTTCAAATACATAAATTACCCATGCTGTCCCTACGGAATCCGGGTACACTGAATATATTATTTGCACTGGAATTTGATAAGGAGAGGATTCTCCGAGATAAAATTTTCCTAAAATATACAGACTGTCCATTTTTCGAGTGCCACTATGGAGATCTCGCTTATCTTAAGAGATACAAAGTTGGTTAAATAAGGGCAAAGTAGTGCATTTTCATGATAAATCATAATCTGAAAAGAAACTGGAAATATCTGGTTTTGAAAATATTGCAGAAAAACAGAAATTTCTGATCTTCTCTTTTAATTTTTTCACCATAAACTAATCGTACTAGGCTTTTCTAACCAAGACATTATTTAGACACTTTTTTTATGAGGAATTCGAATATGGCATCCCCTTTTCAATAATTTTCAAGATGGAGGAGAAACACTGGAAACTTCATTTTTTCTTACGGACGCAATCTTAGATTTTAACATTTTGAGATTACGTCTTTTTTTCTCTTTACAGCGGTGTATAATACACGGTGAACCAATATCACATTTTTGCAAATATCTAATTTTTCATTTTTTGCGAAGCGTGCTTTGGAAAATCAAAATCATTGGGCGATATTTTCGTCTACGCACTAGCATTGAAAAATACCTCAAACCAGGTTGTTACCGTTTCTCTCGATAACGCTGCAAATATTTTGCCGCAGTCATTTGGGCATATTTGGATGCGAAGTGTAGTATCATATAGTATCATATCTTTGTTTTTCACTTGAAAAAGGTATTTTCGTGATAAAACTAGCGCAAACGTAAATGACAAGACTTTACATAGGATCAAACTGTCAAACTTTTTTTCACTATAAAAGAGAGTTGTGTTTTTCCAAAGCACTCTTTGCAATAAATGAAAAATTGGATTTTTGGCAAAAATTTGATATCGGACCACCATGTGTGATACATCGTTGTAAAGAGAAAAAAAAACGTAATCTCAAAATGTTAAAATCCAAAATGGCGTCCATAAGAAAAAATGAATTTGTCAGTGTTTCTCCGCCATCTTGAAAATTATTGAAAAGGGGATGCGATATTCAAATTCCTCATAAAAAAGTGTCTGAATAATGTCTGGTTAGAAAAGCCTAGTGCGATTAGTTTATCGTGAAAAAATTAAAAACGAAAATCAGAAATTTTGTTTTCTTGCGATATTTTTAAAACTATTGAAGATATTTCGAATTTCTTTTCAGATTGTTATTCAGCACGCACGAGAATGTGCAATTTTGCCGTAATTTAACCAACATCGTGTCTCTTAAGATAAGCGAGATCCCCATTCTAGCACTCGCAAAACGGACAACTTGTATATACAGGGTGTTCTTTTACTGCGTGCAAATAAAAAAACCTCAGTATAAGTACGTGAAATGCTACCTTCTGCGCTTATTTTCGGGTGGCTAGCGAACCATAGCCAAAAAAATTCGAAGGTTCCACTTGTTTGAAACTGCTGAAATTTGCGAGAGACGCACGGTCATTGACGCCTTCCTCTGTGGGTGTGACCATACACAGGAGTGCGTTCAAAAATGGAGAGTGTAGGGTAGAGCGTTACCCCCAGGGGAATGACAGCTGATTCGCCCAGAGCGTTGCGAGTACGTGGTAAAATTCTGAACGATTAAGACGTCCTCCGTGTGGCGCAATTTTTTATTACTACTTTTGTTACTATTACTACACGAATCTGAGTATTGCAGATGCAGACATCGTTTAATATTTAAATCTTATTGTTATCAACCTTTTTCCATATTTAATTTTGCTGGTTCCAAAAACAAATCATATCAAAATCCTTTAAAAAAAATTAATTATATTCAATAGGGAGAGTAAATTTATTTTATTTTATAAGGTATTCAATTTGTCACGCTTCACATCTATCATGCACCTATGATTTAACATATTTCGCATATCGGGCGAAATTCACCTCGCTCCTGACCGAGGAGTTGGGAGCGCACACCGAGCGCTACACCATTGCGATTTTAGAACGCTTCAAGGGCGAGGTGCGTCTACTTTGATATTGAATTTATGAACGGTTTTAGTGCACCCCAGTATAACTCTCACCCGTTCGGGCGTCATTTATGAACGCACCCCAGCGCCGATCATAAAAAGAGTCCAACATTTAAACTCGTTCTTCAGCGTTTCGTAATAAAAATCACTGATATCGTTTATTACAATGCCCGGGCCCTATGTGCGTTTCCGCGGACTTCCTCGTACAAAAAATCTGTTTTTCCTTATTTGTAAATGCCATTACGATCTTAATATGCGTTTTTACGAATCAAAAATCTATAGTCGGGCCGCCGAAGAAACGGAGTGATCACGCGATGCTCTTGTGACACCGACACGGAAAGCCGTATTTACATCAAACACCAGAAATTACCACTTACCTCTATTTTATTCAAATATTAAATTAAGTCTTAAGAAAGACTGATTAATAATAACGCCAATTTGTTAAAAATAGGAAAAATACGAACTACTGGAAATATGACCACGTTGTTACTCTGCAGAGTGAACGACACTGTAGGCTAGTGTAAATCTGTCGGTACTTAGCTCACAGAAACAGCAATCACGTGTATATCACGCAGTTTTACTACTCCGTTTCTTCGGCGGCCCGACTATATATTCGTTTGTCAAATTTTTCGTAACTGCAGAAAACTAATGAAATAGTGCCCCACCTTAAATGCGTCACAGCGGCCGCCGTTGTAAAAACACAAAAAATTGCCGTAATAAAAAGCATCAAAAAAATGCGAAACTGCGACTTTATCGAATGCATGCGAGAATACGTGTACTTTAAGATACTAATCAATTAGTAAATTTTGGAATTTGCAATGCAAGTGCGTTAAAAATGCTTTACTTGGCCGAATTTCATAATTGAATTAATAGAAATTGTAAATTTAATGTCAGTCATATTGGTAGTGAGCACATATCAGTTTTAACAGCTATTTTATTATCCCTTATTACATAATCCGGCCGATTTTGAACTGTACTAACAGTAGATAAATTACTATATTTTAATGTTTCTTTATTAAACTAAAGAAATCTAAGGTCCGGTATTATAAAGGCAAGTTAACTTTAACTATTGGTTTATTTCCATGGTAACAGTTGTGAACACAATTGTTGTTGCAATAAATTGAGAGTTAAAGTTAACTTTCATTTATAATACCGGGCCTTAATCTATTTAATCAGAAATGGAAAGGCAATTTATTACTTGTGAGGGCAAAATATCCAAAATAAAACGATGAATGACGGTGATGTCATTATTTAACTCATCCGAATTTCTGTCCAGTAATTATAATCGTCGGTTTTTAATTTGAAAATACCTAAAATTGTAATTAGCTATGCCAGCAGTTCTCAAACGGTTTGGTGAAAATCTTCCAATGCATTTTTCTCGAAAACTATTAACTTGGTGTTAAAGGCATATAAGTTTAATCGTTGCCATTTATGGTGATATATTACAGGTTGAAATATTTGCACACAATAAAAGAACATCCTGTATTTTATTTTATTTTTCAGGATCTTTAGGTATCAAATAACAGGGAATTATATACTTATTTATTCGTCAGAATAAGAACTTTTTTCGGGTCTTTGGACTATTTATTTGCGTATTTCCGTGTTGTTTGGTTAGCTCTTATGTGTAAGGTTTTTCTGACGGTTAATGGCCTTGCACCAAGAACGTGAAAAATTCTCTCAACTTTTCTTGTGCGTGGAACAATTTGGAACCCCAGAGAAATATTTATTCTATTAAATATTTTTTATGAATATGAATGAATAAGCTAACCACTCGTAAGAGTTAAATGCCAAATGACCATCGACTGCTACACATCTTGAGCAAAACTGAGAATATCGAAAATCTTCCTTCTTTCAAAGTACTAGACCGAAGGAAATTTTATCTGGCAATCAAGACACACATTTTGCACATAACTATTAAATCCAGGGTTGGAAAAAAACGGTTTTTTTTAAAGAACAAAATTTCTGTTTTTTTTTGTTTTAAACAGTTTTTTTTTGTTTAAAACATGTTTAAAATTGACCCTAAATTAAACATGTTTTAAATAAAAAAAATCAGCTGTTTAAAACAACTTTTAAATGTTTAAATTGACCTTACAGCTTACATAAAAAGATATATATTATTATTATTATTTGATATTTGTGTAAAAAGAAGAATTTATTAAAATTCGATCTCTAATTAAAAGAAAGATGAAAAGTTTGTAATGTTAGATTATGTACCCTTTTAAAAATAATGTATGTACTTTGATAATAATTTAAATCATTTAAGGCAGAACTTGATTTATTTAGGATCTACGGTCGCGGTGTTTTAAATGATTTTCAAAGAAAGTATGAACTATTTGGTATCAACATACTGAGAAAAATATTCCCAATAAAAACTAAAATCAAATACAATCCAAAGAAATATATTTTTTTAATTACTTGATCGCATTAGAACTAAAATACATGACTCCTGGCTTTCAATACTGGAAAACAAAAATTTCAAATATGTAAAAACATGTAGGTCGTTCAATTTAAAATAACAAAGTTGATATTACTTCCGACGAAACCAAAAGTCCAGTAGATATATGTTTGAAATTTAAAATTAAATTTTTGTTTAATTCATCGTTTTCAAATTTTAAACAAACCTTAAAATTTTAGAAGGGCGAATGTACGGCCTTGGGACACACGGTAGAAATTCAATGAAGACAAATGAAACGATAACGTTATAAATCGTTAAACAGCGACATCCTACGATCACTTTTTGACCTAACATTACATTATCATTGACTCATTCCGTAGTATGAACAGGGAAGCGGAGGATCCAGTATGTTTCAAAACTTAATGTAATAATAAAAGGTTAAATATTGAAAAGGTATTTTAAAATTTTACAATATAAGTATTATTCTAGTCAGTAATAATTAATGAATTGATTATAATCAATCTCATGCAATTTAAATTTAGTTCAAATCAGAGCTACAGTGTAGTCATCAAGTCATCAGCTCAGCCACGCATTGTCTACAATTATTAAAACCATTGATATGAGAAGAAACTAAAGTTTAAAGTTAATCTGTCAGTGAAATACAGACCCTAAACAATTAACTTCTGGTTACACAGTATTACGTTGCAAAAATAAAACACATATATCAAAAGTGGTTTTTTTAGCTTAAAACTAAAAAAAATGAATTAAAAACATTAACAAAAAAACATGTTTAAAACTTAAAAATAAAGCACTTATATCAAGAGAGTTCTTTTTTAGCTTAAAATTACAAAAAATGAATTTAAAACATTATCCAAAAAAAATGTTTAAAACATTTTGTTTAAAACAGATGGTATGTTTTTAATTCGGTGTTTTAAACATGTTTTAAACATAGTTTGTTTTAAACTTTCCAACCCTGATTGAATCCTAATAAAATTTTGTCTAATATGTCCGACAATTCCAAATTACAACTGTTTAATTTTCGTATCTTAAATAAGTGCTATTTTTATCACACTAAAAGTTGCTCACCAGCATTGTCCTACTTATATTTGGTTATCGAACATGCACAAACTATTGCCGCAAAAAGTTTTTTAACGAAATCATTAATAAAAAATTTTCCCATATGGTGCGAACTTTTTGGCGATCACTGTATATATTTTATATTATTTTCAGGATTTTTAGGTATCAATTTATACTTATTTGGTCTTTGGTCTTTTAAGTTGGTAGCGTACTGAAAATGACAGCTTAGCTTCCGAAATACGTATCTACGGATATAAAATTATTGTGGGCGGAGATTAATTTCAAATATTTTTTTAATAATTTTAGGAAGGAATTCCAATTAATTATGAAAGATAGATTCTGACAAGAAGATAAGATTTTGATAGGAAACATTTATATTTTCTTTTTTGGTAAAACTGAAAACACTTTACTACTTACACCGTACTTGAATAACATATTGGTGACAACAGCATCGCCATGTGAAAACACCGCGTGTGTTCCAATAGCCCCTAACTTAACAGCTTCCATCTGCAACTCGAAGGACCTCTCCAAAAATTTCTTAAAAGTCTGTATGATACTTCTATCCTTCGATAAACTTAGAGTCTCAAGAGCTCTGCTGCAGCTATATTTCAGTTGCGAACTTATGTTTCCTATGTTAACATTTGTGTTCTGTTTCTCTTTGAAATCTTCGGCGATTTTTTTGAATTCTTCGGGGTATTGTTGGCGCAAGGCGTAAGACAAGCCATGTAATTTTCCGTAAGTTTTCATCACGAGAGTAACATGACCAAAGTCTAAAGGTACTTGACGATTCACACCGCCGAAGCCCAAAGATTTCATATCTTCCAAAACCAAACTCTCTTGGTACGTTTCAGTACACCTCAAGTGTAGTTCGGGGATGGAAGCAAATGGTTCGAAAAGTTCATGGTTATTCTGAATATTTTTGAAGAGAGGGATCAGTCGCTCATAAACATAGATTTCACGCTTAAATAATCTATCGACTTGGGTATATTTTCGGACGGCATCTGCAAGAGCTGCACATTTGATGATCCAGTTCAAAGTTACACTATCGCCATTTTCTTCGTTTACTCCGTTGATTGTTATTTTTACTACAGTTCCCAAATAATTATCACCTGGTGCCGCACCTGGCGTTAAATCTAACTTGTAATCGCTGACGCCTTTTTCTTCTATCAATCGGTGGATTCTTTGAAGCACAAACGGATGAAGATACACTTTTTCTGTCATGTTGTTTTGGTACTGCGCCCACACGAACTTTTTTGCGATAAGGTTGAATTCGTAATCGATGATACGTTCTCATTTGATAAGGACAATACAATGAACATGCAATATAACTTATCAGTTTACAACCTTGCGATGTCCTTGATGCTGATTTTTATAATTAGGCTTACCATACGTCCAGGTTTCAGACATTGGTCTCAGCGTCGCGGCCGATTAACGATTTAAAAAAAAAAAACTTAAAACAAATACGCCCGGTACGTCGCACGGCACGACAGGAACGCGTCATTTAATTCTGATTTGTAATGGAAACTTGTTTGATTTAAAATGTAAATGGTACATAAAAATAATTAAAATAATTTAATTTTCTGCCTCAGCGGACTTTCCGTACTTTGGGTACCTTATCTATATATCTGTTTCTTTTTGATAATAAAACATTTTTTGGTAATGGCCTACCCAGCTAGCAGAGTGACGTGAAAAGGGTATTATAAAGCCGTCATCTTTGTCACTAAAATGTCGTCATTCTAACATCCAAAAGACGTCTGGCCGAAGTCTAAAGGTGTTTTCTTTCGCTCACTAAATCGTGATCCAAACTTGTTTTGATTAAAAAACAGACTTTCTTTTCCTTGAATCTCTCTATTTTTAAAGCTTGTCTGGATTGAATTATGTTTATTTATAAATAAACTGTCGATCAAAAATTCAAGTCAGGTATTTTGTTAAAACAACTACGAAATTCAGGTTCACACTATTCGAAACACGATTCAAACGTTTAAGCAAAAGAAAACACTTTTAATCATTTTATAAGTCAAGCCATATCACGTCATGTAGATAACGTACCTTTGATGTTAATTGTGACGTATAATGACATGATAATGACGACGAAGTAACTTGTTTCGCCTCCACGTTGCAGCCACATTTATGTAGGGGTATTTCTTGTTCACAACTATATACATGTTATTATTTCCCTTAATTTAACAATTTCAATATTAATTTTGGTATAATTGGCTTCAGAAATATTCAAAGTATTTATTTACACTTTTTATTTAGTCCCAAAACTGTTTTTAAACTAATAATTTTCAGTAACATTTTGTCACTTTCTATTGACGTGTTAATGACATCACTTTTATGACGTTATTAATACGTGTCGTCAGTGGCGCACCCAAGGGGGGGGGGGGCACTGGGGCACGTGCCCCCCCCCCCCATATGCGCCGGTCGTGTTTGTTTCACACCAAGCCAGTCAAATAAAATCGTTGTTTTAACTTTTATCAAAACACTATCATTCATTACACTATGTATTAACTAATATTGTTGAAAATGAATTGTGATTGTATTGAAATGTATGTAGATCGGACGAAGTTGAAATCATGAATTTCTTGAACAATGAGTAAAAAATCCCTATTATTACAATTCTAAGATCACAACTCTGTGGTCAAAACTATCCTCGGCCAGTGGAAGCCAGGGACTGCTAGCTAACTGTAAATAATAAAAAAATATTTGGGATAATACCGTTACGTTAGGTACTTAGGTCGCAATTTGCTTTGGTACAGTGTTTTTTATTTGCGACCGGCAAGTTTTCGACTGAACACTGGCAACACTACGCGATGCGCAAAAACACGCAGTACGCGTTCGTATTTTTGTCGTGAAAGTTTTACATTTTTTAAACGTTTCTGTGTTCATTGTTCCTTAGTTCATTTTGAATTATTTCTCTTCTTATTTAAGTAAAGATACTTTTAAATCACGTAAGTAAAACTAAAGTTACTTTATTATTCATTTTCTTCGTTGAGATAATATGTATACATAGCAGATTGAACTGATTGCGTATTTGATTTGAAGATAAAATTTTGATTACCAGTTTATCCACAATGAGCGAGAAATGGAAGATGAAGACGTTGACTTTGTTGAACTTCTGAAAAAGCCCAAAATAGATGAAAGCGTGGAATCACAAAGTACCAGCGAAGCCGACATATAGATCAGGTTATTACCTACTATTTCTATTAGTTTAGTATATTACCGTTCGCGCAATTTGATAATTTCCTAAATTTTAATGGTTGTTGAAATCGGTACTTTATCAAAACATAATTTATAAATATTTTTTGAATTTTTCTCTTATTTTTTTTTAATTTTTAAGGGTTATCGTGTTTCCGCCACAAACGTGCAAATACAAGCTGCAACTTACTTGGAGGACGCTTCACTCGCTTTAGACTATTCGGTTCATCAGAATCATGACAATCAAGACATATCCTTTTATAAACAAAAGCAACTACTGAACTATAGAGACAAAATAGATATACTTCAGAACTTGGCGATTCCAGATAGAAAATTTGATTTTCCTACCACAAAGTTCGGCTCCAAAATGAGAAAATTTAATTATTCATGGTTAGATACTTATAAGTGGCTGGCTTATTCCAAATCTAATGATGGTGTCTATTGTAAATATTGTTTTATTTTCGCGCCACAACAGGTCGGAAGTACTTCATCTCAAAATTCTGACCAGCTCGTGATTCTTCCATATAGAAATTGGAAAAATGCTTTAGAGAATTTTCGGAATCATTAAAATTGTCACTACCATCTAACTGCTACTATAAAAGCTGACAATTTTTTAGCAATTCAATCTGGTAATTTGCAATCTATAGAAACTCAAGTCGACATCGCTAGAGTTCAGCAGATTCGCGAAAACCAAGAGAAACTGGATCCTATTATAAAAACTGTGGTATTGTGTGGACGACAGTATTTGCCATTGCGCGCACATAGAGACTATGGGGAGTTTAACATTACCATTGAACCGGAAGAAAATGAGGGAAATTTTCGTGCGCTGCTACGGGCACGTATTCAGTCCGCCGATAATAAGCTAAAATTACATTTCGAGACATGTGGTCGAAATGCTACATACTTTAGTTGGAAAATACAAAATGAAATTATTGAAGCTTGTGACATAATAATAACGAGAAAAATTTCCAGTGAAGTAAATACTGCCAAGTGTTTCACAATATTGGCCGATGAAACTGTCGACATATCATCAGTTGAACAACTTTCGTTGTGTGTGAGGTATCTTAAAGAATATGAACCAAATTTGTACAAGATTTGTGAACATTTCCTACATTTTGTTCCTGTTCCATCCACATCTGGAGAAGCTTTAGCTAATGCAATTTTAACTGGACTAAAACAGTGCAATATTGACATTTCTTATCTAAGAGGTCAAGGATATGACGGGGCTTCCAATATGAGTGGGGCATTGAAAGGTGTACAAGCTTTAATTATGGAACAGTATAAGACGGCTATATACGTACATTGTGCATCGCACAGCTTAAACCTTGCTCTTTCCAATGCATCCGAAGTGCAAGCAATAAGGAATTGCGTAGGGACTATTGAAAAAGTATATGTTTTCTTTAACACACCGAAAAAGCAAATAGTACTAAAAAATAATGTCCAAGCTTTACTACCAGAATCACACAGTAATCGATTGAAACAATTATGTCCAACGAGATGGGTACAAAGACATGATTCTGTCGTGATTATGGTTCAACTACTAAAGCCAGTCTTTATTTCGCTACAAGAAATATCTTCATGGAAAGACAAAGATTCCAGTTCAAGCGCATTCGTTCTTATCGGTGCGTTGAGCCAACCACATTTTATTATTTCTCTTTTGTGCTTAGAAAGGCTTCTGGGATTTACTCTTCCTCTCAGCAAAATACTTCAAACGAAAGATATCGATCTCGCATATGCAATGAGTAATGCTGAAGATGTGATCTCATCCGTACAAAACGTACGTGAAAATGCTAACGATGAGTTTACTAAAATTTTTGAAGAGGCTAAGCAGAAAGCTGAAATATTTGGTACTAATATCAAAATACCAAGAGTAACAGCGAAACAAATACATCGAAGTAATATACCACTGAAAATTGCATAAAATATTACCAGCTTTCAATATTTTTACCATGGATAGATTCTTTTCTAACCAACCTAAAAGACCGATTTTCCAAACACAAAACAATATTTAGTAACTTTATGGTTCTGCTTCCTACTAGTGGAAAATCTGTTACACAGAAACAAATAGACGATTTTCATATCTTAGTGTCCTTCTATCAGCAAGATGTACAAGAATTGAGTAAAAATGTGTTAGAAGCAGAATTACGTCTCTGGTACCAAAAATTTATTAAAATTGGTAATTACCCCCCTGTTCCAAAAAGTGCAATCGATGCCATAAATGTTTGCAATGCTGATATGTATCCAAATATTTTCACGTTGCTCAAAATATTTTCAACAATACCCGTCTCTACAAGCACAGCAGAAAGAACATTTTCAACTTTACGAAGACTCAAATCATATTTAAGAAATACAATGGGAGAAAACAGGCTAAATGGACTTGCAAATTTAAACATTCATAGAGAGGTACATATAGATTCTAATGAAGTACTATCTATTCTAAAAGAGAAAGGCTCCAGGAGGTTGGATTTCGTCTTGTGAATTGTGATTTGTGATCAAATTCCATTCTTTCTTGCAGTTTTCTTGAGTGTAAAGAAATAAAAGTTTTTTTTTTAATATCTCGGTAGTTTGCTTATTTTGCTCCGCTTTGTATACGAGACGACCAAAACATAAGAAGTGTACTGTGCCCCTCCCACAATTAAGTTCTGGGTTCTGGGTGCGCCACTGCGTGTCGTACGACTCACGTACGTCGTATTAACGTCACTTTCGGAGCAAATGACGTCAATCCGGCCGGAAGCTGTTGGTTAGCGGTGTATTTACATTTCAAGATGTTTTGAAAGAGGTGAATGGCCTAATGTATAGAGGCAGGTTGTCTTCATCGTGCTGAAGTTTGCAAGCGATTGCAGGGGATTGACTACAAGGGTGTGTATTTTTTCTTTTTCTTCGTACAGAAATAGTATTGTCGAGTCAATAAACTCTTACAAATGCGAATTTTTGTATTGGAATGCTACGTATGTGTATTACTGTGAGCTGTAAAATTTCCCGAAACTGCTGAATCGGTATATTTGCTAGCGCTCGGTACTATTAATAATTCACAAGGATGACAGAAACAAACGTTTTAATAAGAAATTTCATTTTCATCTTATTTTTTCTACAATTGAATATAATACAAAAAATTCTCCGACCATGAATATGAATTAATTAATAAGAGAGAAGTGAAGTTTAACATATCACATGTGTTGCAATTATAACTGTCATTTATTTTTATTTTTGCTAAGCGAACATTTTTATTGTATACAGGGTGTGGATAAAGTATGGAACAAAATTCATATTTCTGTTATCTTGGGTTTGATGAAACAGGTCGATTTTAGTTTTGTCCCGTGCATTTTATGACATAGTGAATTTCATTCTGTAGCCATCTGATTGCATTCAGGTGTGACGTCATCAGTTTTTTCAAATGGTAACATCCGACTTTTATTATCTCTTGTCGTTAAGTATTCCATTGTGCATACAACGGTATCAAAAGTTTGGTATCTTACATAACAATTTTTTGGAGAAAAACACTTTCGAATTTAAAAAAATTAAAATTTTATTCCTATGATAAACTAATCAAAAAATGATAAACTAATCAAAAATTATCAACAAATTAGATAAAATATCAACGGAGGTGTTCAAACTATCCACCGTTGGCCATTTGACATTGGCCAAGACGGACGTACACACTTTCTACGGAACGTCGTATTGTCTCTGGGTCAATATTACGAATTTCCTCGTAAACGCGAGTTTTCAGGTCATCCAAGTCGTGTGGCTTATTTGTGTACACCTTTGATTTCACATGACCCCATAGAAAAAAAATCAAGTGGGGTGAGATCTGGCGAGCGGGCAGGCCAGTCAATTGTTCCCCTTCGTCCTATCCATCTCCCTGGGAAAATTTCGTCGGGATACCTGCGAACATGCTGGCCAAAATGTGGAGGTGCTCCATCTTGTTGGAACCAGATTCTGGGATGAGGCGCATAAGGATTGGCTTCGTCCGGAAACAGTATTACCAATGCTGGCACGACGTCAAATCTTAGAAAATCTAAATATCTTTCAGCGTTTAAATTTCCCTCGAGAAAGACAGGTCCCACAATGCGATCTCCTATTATTCCCGCCCACACATTAACTTTTTTTGGGTTTGGGTGTGACCCTCCCGAACCCATCGAGGATTTTCGCCCGACCAATATCTACAATTATGGCGATTCACCTGACCGTTTATTTTAAAAGTTGCTTCGTCGCTAAAAAACACATTACTGAGAAATTCGGGATTCTCATCGCATCGTAGCATCAATTGTTCACAGAACTCGTTTCGACGGTCAAAGTCATCTTCATTCAGTTCCTGAACGAGATGGACTTTATATGGATGAAGTTTTTACTTCTTCAAGTACTTTGCGACTGTGGAAAAGTCGACTGCATTATCTCTGGCAATGTTTCTTGTTGAAGTGTGGGGGTTGTTTTGAACTTCCAAGAGAATGTTCAGCCTAGTACCTTCTTCAGTTCTTGGACGACCTTGTTTGGGTCTGTCTTTCACACTGCCAGTTTCTGCGAATTTTGCCACAATTTTGCTCACCGTTGATCGCGAAATCGGTGTTCGGTTTGCATTTTCTGCATTGAACAATTGACAGGCTTCTTCATGGCTACGTATTTTATCACCAAAGCCAACCATAATAAGAATTTGAATTCTGTCTTGTTCGCTCAAATAAGCCATTTTCGTGATTCACTTTCAACACTACCAAATTTCCGTTCTAGTCAAAACGAATATTCAGGTGCAGTACTTGATATACGGTTATAAGCTAATTGACAGTACTTTGACATTAATTTCGTCTACGCCATAGTTACTTGCGTTTTTCAATTGTAAAAAACATCATCAACCGGAAATTTAAAAAATCATTCGGTTCTAGGAACAAACGATAAGGCCTGCATAGGGTTTTTTTGTTTCCCTTATGTCGACTGGTCGATGTCTCGATTGAAGACAATCCGAGGTACACCTCAGACGTATCTAATTTGTTGATAATTTTTGATTAGTTTATCATAGGAATAAAATTTTAATTTTTTTAAATTCGAAAGTGTTTTTCTCCAAAAAATTGTTATGTAAGATACCAAACTTTTTATACCGTTGTATGCACAATGGAATTCTTAACGACAAGGGATAATAAAAGTCGGATGTTACCATTTGAAAAAACTGATGACGTCACACCTGGGTGCAATCAGATGGCCACAGAATAAAATTCACTATGTCATAAAGTGCATGGGACAAAATTAAAATCGATTTGTTTCAGGATTTTTTCATCAAACTCAAGATAACAGAAATATGAATTTTGTTCCATACTTTATCCACACCCTGTAGATATAACGATGATGATGTGTTTAGTCTATTTCTATTAATAGAAAGGTGAAGAATAAAAAAGATACTCTTTAAACAAACAGTATTAATTTATTTATTTTTCATAGAAAATACATTATGAACACGAGCGTATTTAAATATTAAGTAATGTATAACTTAAAATATTTAGAATTTCTTATTAAAATCTAGAATATACCATTGATACAATGAATTCACACGATTGTTAGCACAATTTAATGTGTTATCTGAATGTAGATTACAATGATTATTTGCAGAACGACTTTTCAGATATTTTAAACTAGGACACCCAAACTGATCTAAATCAATAACATTATTACTTAAAAATGTACTTAACACTTTTTCTTATTAAGTCCTTTGACTAACACTGTTCCGTTTCCAATTATGCTCTTAATGTAAATGCTTACATTTTCTTGTGGTAAATAATAATCGTGTGAGATTTCCCATTCCAGTCCGTGTAAATTTTTTGTTGTCCATTCGATATGCTTTCTTAATTGAGAACAGAACCAGGATGACTTGCGGTGTGGATGTGAACGTGATGGACATGTTTTGTATTCATATCGAGTATTGCTACTTCTTTTATGATGAAGTGGCTTTGTTTATATTGAAATCCTTGAATATCAATGATGTACATTCTTACTGCTTTATTGTCTTGCAATAAAAATGAAGTAACACCTCGGCAATCATTTTATACTAACCACTACTGATTATTACTATTAGTTTTAGCACTACTTTTTTAGCGAGGGTTACGCAATGTTATCCTTACCTATCCAACCGTTATGTGTTCTATCCAGTCCTAACCATTTCACAAATACTTTATTTCTATTTCTTTTTAAAACTTTTCCCACAAGATAAACATCAATTTTTGCAATTGTTGTTTATAAAATACGCCTAAAATTTCCTGTTTCCTGACATTGCTTAATAAATACGTTATCGGGTTAGTGAGTTGAACCTTTCGAATTGTAAATACTGTTACGAATTTGGGGGTTCACAAATTATAGTCGTTTAAATGGCAGAACACTTTAATTACAAGCTGTCGCTTTACACAATTAACAACACAATAGTAATGAGCTTCTCTATTAAATAACACTTTTACAAAATGTACTTACTATTTATTCGAGGTATGAACCCTTCGCTTGCCAACCACTGACTAAACTCCTGGCGGACCATACGGCTTTTATAGCAGAGCCCTCTTTTGCTCGAACTTACTAGAAGGCCGCGTAGCTTCGGTAACGTTCTGTGACGCAAGGTGGCGAGACTGATGCTAAAATAGGTTTGTTTGTACGTCACGGCTGTAATACTGCCCCCCCTCTTAGTTCTGTTCTAATAGAATACGGAGCCAAACGGTCGATGTGGATCACTTTCTTCTTCCCACGAGGTAGCTTTTGTATTCTATAGACCACGTCATTGATCCTCTTAATTATTGATAGGGTCCATCCCAAGGCGCCTGTAGTTTGGGGCACAGACCACGAGTCCTTCTAGGGTTATACAGCCACACCTGGTCCCTTTCTTGGAATCTTGTTTCATTGGCTAGTCGATCGTAGCAGGTCTTCATTTTGTCTGTCGCCAAACTGATGTTACGACGGACGTATTCGTGAGTGTTCATTAAACGGCATTCAAGTTCTTGCGAGTATTCACTTAGTCCCAGTCGAGTTTCTGGTCGCCCAAATTTTAAGTCACAAGGCAGACGAATTTCTCTTCCGAGCAAGACACTGTATGGGGTTCGTTTAGTAGTGTCATGCTGAGCAGAACGGTACGCTATCAGGAAAAGGGAAAGATGTTCGTCCCAGTCCCGTTGCTTCTTCGAAACATCTTTAGCCCAGCGTATTTCCAAGGTCCTATTGAAACGCTCCAACATTCCATCTGCCTGTGGGTGCAAGGGAGTTGTTCGCGTTTTTAAAATGCCTAGTAACTTGGTCAATTCCTGGAAAACGTGTCCTTGAAAGTTCCTGCCTTGGTCGGAATGGATTTCAATGGGTACTCCAAATCTTGTTATCCAATTCTCTATCAAGGCACTCACAACGGTTATTGACTCTTGGTTTGGCAAAGCATAACCTTTTGGCCATTTGGTGAAATAATCGGTCACTACTATAATGTATTTGTTTCCATGGTTGGTTTCTGGAAGTGGGCCGGCTATGTCAATGGTAATCCTCTCGAATGGTGCTCCAACGTTGTAAGGATGTAATTTTTCGCGGGTCCGGAAACTGCAGCACATGTAGTACACCTGGCACACCAATTTTCCACTCAGTTCTACATTTCGCCCAGTAGAACCTTTCTCGTACTTTCGACAGTGTCTTGTTGATGCCCAAATGTCCACCGGACATACCGTCATGAATCTCTTCCAGGACCTCAGCGACCCTTACCCTTGGAAGCACGAGTTGGTCCTTCATCAGACTTCCATTAGGTGTTTCCCATTTTCTCATTAGCAACCCCTTCATTAACTCCCAAGAATCCCATTGTGCCCAATAAGTTTTAAATACTGGATTCTTCCCCGATATCTCTACCCACGTGGGACGTTGCTGTCTTTCCTTCCATTCAATTATGGTTTTTATTTCAGGATCTTCTGGCTATTCCCTCTTAATGGTCTCGGTTTGCCACCTATCTACTATGGCGCCAGTTCTTTCTGTCGGCATTATTATGGACTCGACCTGGACGATGTTCGATTGTAAAATCGTACTCCTGTAATCTTTCTATCCATCTGGCAAGCTGGCCTTCTATGTTCTTAAACTGAGGCAATCACTTCAATGCTGCATGGTCTGTTCGAAGATGAAACTGCCGGCCATAAAGATACTTGTGAAAATGTTCTGTTGCCTTCACTATGGCAAGAAGCTCCTTTCTGGTTACACATTAGTTCCTTTCAGCTTTCGACAAAACTTTACTGAAGTAACCAATAACACGTTCTTGCCCGTCTTGCACTTGTGACAATACGCCTCCAATCCCGTAGTTGCTAGCATCACTATCAATAATAAACTTGCCCTCTTATCTTGGATACGACAATATAGGACCAGTCACTAAAAGATCCTTCAGATTGTCAAAGGCTTCTTGGCAGTCCTCACTCCGGAAAAATGTGGATTTTCCTTTGATCAGTGCATGTAAAGGTTTCGCTGCCCTTGCAAAGTCCTTAACGAATCGTCTGTAATAGGTGCAGAGCCCCAAGAAACTTCTTAATTCATGCACATTTTTCGGTGGTGGCCAGTTCTTAACAGCTCAAATCTTGTACGGGTCGGTCGCCACTCCTGCCTCAGATGCCATGTCCAAGGTAATTCACTTCCTTCTAGAAAAACTTGCATTTGGCTGGATTTAATTTTAGCTCCGCCTCTTCATCTTTGGAAAACGTTCCTCGGATTTGCAAGGTGTTCTTTGAAGGTTCTTCCAACCACAATCACATCATCTAAGTATACGAGGCAAGTCTTCCAGCTAAGTCCACGCAATACCAATTCCATCAGCCGCTCAAAAGTGGCTGGTGCGTTACATAGACCAAAAGGCATCACCTTGAACTGCCATAGACCAGTACCTGTGGTGAAGGCTGTCTTTTCCTTGTCTTCGGGATGTATTCCAACTTGCCTATATCCACTTTTCAAGTCCAAAGTAGAGAACCAACTCGCACCGGATAAGGTGTCAATGGTGTCATCAATCCGAGGAAAGAGATAGCTGTCCTTTTTCGTGATATCATTTAATCGCCTGTAGCCCATACAGAAACGCGTGCTGCCATCCTTTTTAGTTACAAATACGACAGGAGATGCCCATGGTCTTTTCGATGGTTCAATAATTCCTTGGCCCTGCATGTTCTTGATTAACTTGTCAGCCTCTTCTCTCCTCGTCAATGGCAGTCTTCGTGCGGGTTAACGAATTGGATTCTAATCGTCAGTGTTTATTCTGTGCTGAACAATGTCCGTCCGGGTTAAGTCTTCATCGGTAAAGGCGAAGATTCTTTTGAATTTTCGAGACAGTCCTCTTATGTCTTCTGTGTCCATGGGTGCTAACGATGTTGTTACCTCTTCCAGCAATTTCTCTAGTAGTGGTGGTAGAGTGTCAGACTGATGCCGAGCGGATGCATTGTTTACTCGAATGTGGTTCACAGAAGCAATTGCTTCACATTTGCCCACCACTGTTACGCTGGGTATGGTCACTGGGTAACTGTTGACATTTGCAAGACGAATAGGAATTGTTTCTTGGATCTTCACCAGAGTCCCAACCAGTAAAATTCCTTTCTTGGCGCTACTGATCTAAGTTGGCTCTATGATTCCGGCAGGATAGCTGCTAAGATTGCCTTCTAACTTCGCCAGAATTAACTTATCGGTTAAGGCTGGAATGTATATACTTTCTTCCAATATTACTTTTAAAACTGTAGATAAATTTCCAATAACGTGGAGAGGTATTTCTTCAGATCCAATTCGTAGAACTTTATCTTTTAAATCTACAACCAAGCCGTTTTTATTCATGAAATCCACTCCCAGTATGAAGTCGTCAACAATGTCTGCCACTAACACTCTGTGTCTTAATTTCATACTTCCAATCTTCATGTCAATTTCGGTTCCATCACAAACTGGAGTAACCTCGCCAGTAGCTGTTTGGATGTGATATACCTTTCCATTATTTACTAGCTTCAATTTCGGTAAAAGATCTTTTCTTATGTTGGACACATTCGCTCCGGTATCAACTGTGAATTGGAAAGATCTCTCACCAATTTTTCCATGTACTATCAAGCTATTTTCATTGTTACTTATCCTGGAAATGGAGACAATCTTGGGGCTATCTGTAGAATCAGTCAGCATGCGCCCCTTCTTGCCGACTGGTTTTAGTTTAAATGCTCACTGTCATTGGCGCGCCCGTTTGCGACGGCAATTGGAACTCACATGACCTGACTTGCCACAATTCCAACAAGTTATGATTCGCCTGGGACTGACCACCTTCTCTTCCAGCTGCTACAGTCTTTCAAGAACTTCTATCAGTCCAGTACCATCATCAGCTTTTACTTCTCGTACCCGTACTAGGCTTCTAGATGCTTGCTTGGCCGCCTCGAATTCCAGTGCACGGGTCGCACTTCGATGTGAAGCGGTTCTTTTAACGTAATACGAACAGGATTTATATTTGCGTTAATCATAATGGTAATTATTTCTTCCTTTTTCACGTTCACCAAAGCGGTTGGAGTTTCGACTTTATTGCCAAATTTTACACAATTTATAATGCCTTGAGAAATATTTTTATCTACTGGTAACTTGACGATTTGTTCTGATTTCGGCGAAAGAGTGATTTGAAAATTAAATTCCGATTGTTTTGTTTGTCCCCCTTCAAAATATATAGGTATTTTAGCCTCTGGGGTGACTAAGCTTTTCGAATTCAAATTAATCGAAGCGTTTAATAATTTCAATAAATCAACTCCAATTAAACCGTTGTACTTAAGGTTAAAGTCAAAAATGTAAAATTTATGTTTCTGGTTTCGTTTAAAAATTTTTTAAAGCGGGATGGTTACACTATAACCGTGAACTGAAGTATTGTGAGCAGATTGAATTTGAAATGGATCTTGGCGAACATAATTATTATAGATTTTTTTCCACAATTTCTGAATTTATAAGCGTTTTTGTTGAATCAGTGTCGATCATGAATTTTGAATTAGTTTCAGGCAATATTATGTATGGTAATTTTTACAGAGAAGTCGAATTTATTTCTATTACGTCATGTCGGTTACAGGAGGGTCCATATGAAAATTTTGCTCTTGATTTTCATAGTATTCTGGAGTAACTTCGTTTTCTTGGGTAACTTGATCCTCGTAGTGTTGATCATAATAATATTGATCTTCTTCGTTTTGAGTTACGTCAGTTATTCCTGCTGCTTCATTACCGTCTTCGTGGTAGAAAAGTTCTTCACTTATGTAATGTCGTGCTGGGGCTTGGGGTTGTTGTCTGATTTGTGTGCGTCTGGAAAAAATTCCCGAGGAGGTATCCATCGGTGTAGATTTCGGCAAAATTTTTCCTTGTTCTGGGTTGGAAAACATTTATTTCCGGTTTTGGTTGCGCAAAATTTTACATTGTAGGTTTCCACGCAAAAGTCGGTCTTGGTTGATTAAATTGTTGAAACATCGGTCTCGGTTGATTAAATTGTTGAAACATTGGTCTCGGTTGATTAAATTGTTGAAACATTGGTCTCGGCGGTGGTGCAAAGGGTAATTGTGGTCGCGGTGGTGGTTGAAACACAGGTCTTGCGAAAGCAAATTTTTGGGGTGGCCTCATAAACGCATTGGTATATTGTTTTAATGCGGGCTGTTACGTGATTTGCGGCTTGATTTCTTTTTGTAAACCTAACGTGTTTGTTTTATTTTGCATATAAGCGAAATTTTCCTTTTCTATTACTAACTTTCTCTAACGAATTTGGTTCTTGTAATCGAAATGCCAAACTAAGCTGTCCTTGTAAGCCGGAAAAAAACGTTTGAAGATCCAAGTCATCGTATAATTCGATTTTAATTCTTTTTTATTTGCGTCTCTTTCAGAAATTTTAAGTCTAGATAACAGTAAACTTCTAACATCTTGACAACGAATGCCAAATTGATATGGGCTTTCGTTTGATTTTGGTTTTAATGCCATTAAATCCCTTACTAAGCAGTTTTCGTCGCGCTGGTCGCCAAAATACTGCTGAAGTAAATTGCGAATTTGCGCCCAAGTCGTCGCATCTTCTCTACTGCCAATTAATACTAATGCTCTGCCGGTTAATTTACTATTTACTTATTATCAAATATTCATTTATCGGATTCGCAGGTTGCACTCGATTAGAAAACGTAGTTAACAAATATTCGCACGCAGATATAAAAATTTCCAGGGTTGAACGATCGCCATCGAAATTAGGTACGGCGTCTAAATAGATTTTTTGCTGGGTTGGTGTTGCCATTGTAAGGCCAGAATTTGATTGCACGTTTTCAGAGTCAGGAGATACTTGAGAATCGATTGACCAATTACAAATTTGTTGTAAAAGATTGTCGAGTTCGAACAATGTAATAAGGAAACAATATTAAGGAAAATGAGCAGTTACTTACATTAATAAAAGGATGATTTTCATGTCCATTGAAATGTTGAAATTCTTCTTAAACACTAAAGGTAGCTTTACACGATGCCTCATTTCTTGCATCATGTTGCATGCATTTATAACGCAATAAAATGCATGCATGGCTGCATGCGTAATTTTATAGCGCAGCACACTATTCTCTGAGAGGCAAGGCGATGCAAGCAAGACTGAATGAGATGAGATACTAGGCATCCCCTTTTTAGTCATCTTTAGACGATGCCGCATTACTTTTATCTTGATGTAAACATGCGTTTATAGTGCAATGAAACGCGTGCCAGCTTGGTTGCGTTAATTCACAGCGAAGCTTTTTTTAAAGGCAAGGTGACGCGATTGATTCCCAAATTTGATGGGAATCCTTTGCGCTATTTTTGCATTTTTATTAATCGTACCTTTGCATTCGTCGAACTAAAAAGTCACAGACGTCATGGAGTGGTATAATAAAGAAACACTAAATTTCATCAAGTTATACAGATATACATGTTTATGGCGTTCCAGTGATATAAATTATAAAAGTGGAGAGTTGAGGGGTGATGAATACCTGAATTAGAGGAAAAGTACAACATAATTTCAAAAATTACAACTTTGTTCCATCTGCTCGAAAAACCGTTCATTGTACGATCACGAGCATGCGCAGTAAACAAATTGGTGTCGTTGTGTTTACTGCGCATGTACTTTTTTTTAATGCGCATGCTCGTGATCGCACAGTGTACGGTTTCTCGACCAGTTGCAACAAAGCTTGTAGGAGTATTAAAAAAATCAAAAGTCTACGATCTTAGCTGCTTAAGGCGCGCCCTCAGGCGACTAGGGGTTTGACTTTATACTGTATGACAATTTATAGTAAATGGCCACTGTACTGCTGCCTAGTAAGCTATAATTCACAAAGAGAGCCGCCCTACATGGAATGACTTATTATGTAGAAAACTGGCTTCAATTTGTCAATCCTAATGCATTTGCGATTATCCTTAGTCCAATCGTTTTGGTTTACAGTGAAATTCCCGAGCTACGCTTTTTCTGAAGAAGCCTCAAATGGGGTTGAAACAGCTGCACAGAGGCTGCTCGGGGGTTTCACTGCAATCGATGTTATCACAATTTTAAAAAGACTTGCACGACTTTTATAATTATCTGAAAGAAGAAAATAGTATAATTAAGAAAGTATAATCAACTTGAAAATATGACTGGGCTAAAAGGGATTAGCCTTGCAACTTTCCATTCATTTTATTAGATTGCTTAAATTTTATTCATCTTTTTTAAGAGTAAAATAAACTATTACTAGATCCACTTTTTTCTTATTTAGTCCTTAAGCGTCTCATATTAATGCATGGCAATTATGGCAACTCTATAGATACGCAAACTTGCAGCATAGAGTATGTGGGCTTAGCGAAATCAGAGGGCAAGGAAAATACTGACATCCAATCAGAGGCTTAGCTGCTGGAACTGTTTCCATGGCAACTGCATTCTATTTTCTGTGTATCTGTGAGAAATTTCTTTGTTCATTTTCAAAGTTATGGTGCTTATATTTTATTAAATTTTTAACAAGAAATACTTAGTAGTGTATTTTTATAGTGAAAGTTCCCGCGACCTTTGAGTAAATGAAGAAGCATTAATTTTCCCCAGTTTTTATTAGCATTTATTCCAAATCTGATAATTACAGTTTTGCACTCATTCAATTTTTTTATTTTATTACATTTTACATACATAAGTTTGCTTTTTATTTCAACACAGCTAATTACGTTGCTTACTATAAGTACATACCTTTAATAAATCTTTAAACACGTTTGCAGTGACATTTATAAATAAAATAAGGATAAACTTAAGTAGAAATAAGGTCTTTAAACCCAACGCTGTTTATTTCATTCAGTAAACTAGTTTTAATAATTGCTAAAAAGGATTTTTCTATAAAAAAGACATAGATAATAATTTAAAAAGTCCGCTAATACTTGAAGTTTGCCTGACGAAAACCAGAGGCGCTAATAGTCACTTTTGTTGCCAATGTTTAATACGGGATTTACTTGGTTGAATTCCTGGCTTCCGGTTGGGACCCCGTTTCTCGAATTTCTTCTACTGCCGACGTTTCGTTCTCCATTGCAGAAGTACTTCCCCAGGGCTACTGCTGCTGTTGCAGGTGGTGGTGCTGCTGCAGTTGGTGGTCTTGCTGCTGCTTCTTGTAAGTCGTTGAGACCGTAGTCTCAACGACTTAACGAGAACGAAATGTCGGCAGTAGAAGAAATCCGAGAAACGCGGTTCCAACCGGAAGCCAGGAATTCAACCGTGAACGACGGCCGTGGAAGCCTTAAACAGGATTTACTTTTCTTTCTTTCATTTCGCAATATACAGTGAAATGAACTCTCCTGTAAACACTTTGACGCATACTTAAGACGCATGCGTCCTTGCCTCCTATTGCATGCTATTGTGTGCGTAGATGCATGCAATTAGCGCTTGCGTTGTTGCACGAAGTGAGGCATCGTGTAAAGCTAGCTTAAGGACTTAATCCTACGTGGAAAATCTTCGGCGATGCTGTCCGAACTTCCCAGTGTCGAAGGCTCGGCGATGTGGTCCGATCTTCGGAATGCGAATTTTCCAATTAATCGTTAAAACGAAAGGTTTTCGGCGATTTTTGTCCGGTTCCTTTGGGATATCCTACTGAATGCGCCACTTAAATTACGCGTTCGCGTAAAACGATTTTTAAAAAATCAAAAATTTATTGGAAAAAATACAAAAATTGAGATTAATCGAATAAGGCAATGTTAAAGCCACGACATTCAGACTAATGCTACTGTTACAATGCAATGCACTAAACTACTAAAAACAAAGCGTCAGCATGATGCAACGTCTTGTTGAGATAAGTAATACTGCGGGCAACGGCCGTACTCGGAACGTAACAAGTAGTTCGAAATGTTCATTGTAGAAACGAAGAAAATTTATAGAAGAAATAGGGTAGGCTCAAACGGTCTCAATTTACTTAAATTTCTTTAAAATAGCAAATTATGTATTTATTTATAAAAATTCAAACAAATGTGTAATCCTATTTTTTTGTTTATCCTAACTTACCTTAACGTAACAGGTAAGCCTTTCTTCTGCAGATACTCGTTCTGTAATACTCAGAGAACATTTATGCGTAATTCCGTAAATCTTTATGTACATTATGAAACTCTCCTTTTAAGAGATGTTTTGTAATATTATCGGATGCACCAGTACCGCATTTTCCGCTTTGTTTTTGTTTGCTAATTTCCACAGCACATACACACACACAAGCTACATATCTCAGTGAAATTCATTGTTACACTAATAAGGAAAATGACTTCTGTAACTATTTAATTGCATACGAGCGCACTCATCAAGACGAACCATTTAGTTACTTAGAGGAGCGCGAAACGTGGCTCGGCGATCAAATCATCGCAAAATTAAAAACTGCTGTGTCAATGAAACTTGATGAAAAATTCATGAGGAGTGGATGAAGGAAATAGTCAAAATTAAAACTACATTTACTCTCCACTAGATCAATTTAGATCATAAAATTATACATTTTAAAAATGTGAATAATACATTTCCTTAAATTAAAAAGGCGAATACTGCTCCATGCGATTAATTTTTTTCTCAATCATCTCCGCCACAATTTCAAAAGCGAAAACTATCAAAGCCCCCATTTCGCCAAAAAACAGCACCAGAAACACTTCTTGGTAGTGGGACAATGTGAAAGCTGCCACTAGTTTTTCGTCGGTTTCTACCGCATTTCTTTCGGCCGTGAAATTCCTGAAGTTCAAAATAATATCATCCCACCACTTTTGAAACAGGCCTCTTTCGATAATTTCTTGCGCCCAGTAGTTAACAATTTCATTGAGGAAGTTACCTTTGCGTAAGTAAAACGTATTAAAATAATTTGCCTCCGGTATGAAATTAAAAGTATCGGCCGTCATTACTTGTGAAGGATACGTTTTACATGCTGACTTAAATACAACGGATGTCGCATAATTCTTTGCGTCAGCTGCCAGTTCAATAAGAGCTTTCTCTGATTCGTTTACGTTATGCACAAATCTTAACCAGTCTTCGTTTGTGATTACGTAGCGACCGGTCATGACGGTTTGTGCGTACCACGTTTTGTAAACGTGAAATTCATGAACGTAAAGAACCATGACGTCAGTAACTTTTATGGTTTTCGATGGTGTACCAAACACGCTGCTTAATTTACCTACGTATGCGGTTTCGAAAATTATACGAAACACGAAGTAAAACGAGAATAAAATCAAGAGCGATCTGTATTTTGAAATTAACTTAATTCGAAAGCCGGAATGGTCTTTCGTTATTACTTTGTAAAATGCAATAATAACCATGTGTGTGATTAAGAATGACACATATAATTGGGGCGAAAAAATTTTGAATAAATTACGATGTACTTTTAAACTTTGGGGTTTTGGAGCTATTACAAAGAGCTTGTCATTGTAGAAGACAGGGCCGAATTCCACGCTAGGTACGACGGTGTTTGCAAGCAAATGTCCCAAAATTGCGTCGATCTTCCTCCCCGTTGCTAAATGTTCAGTTACATTTTTGAAGGACCCTCGTATGTCAAAATCTCTTTGATATCCTTCTTCATATCGGAACAACATTTTGATGCCGGTTTTATTTTTAATTGCCTCAAAAAGATTTATGTATAAACTCAATTTATCCTTGGATCCAATAACAAAGGGAATTTTCTGAATCCAAGTGACTCTGAGTGGGCATTCGTTAAACATCCTCTGCTTCACTTCCTGGTACTTTCTACATTTTTTGTAGCATGAAATCTCGTGGCAATTTCCTGTAATCAACGGGGATCGGATGCAGAAATTAGTTTCTGAAATGAAGCTAACGAAGACGCCGTCTTTCCAAAAATTTCGAAGAAGAAAATAAAAACGCTCAGTCGATATGTCAATTGAATTCAATTTCACATAGAGCTTTCTCGGAGTAATTTCTTTCAGTATACTTCCTAAATCAGAAAGATCGTTGTCTTTTTGAATAAATGCAAGAAGTACTTTCATTGGATAACTCCGTAATCTACTATGAACTAGCAAATCTCTAAAAAGAGTAAGATTGTTGTACACTGTTATTAATGTTTCGTTAGATGTTAGTTTCGCGCTTAAACTTTCCGTGTTTCCCAAAATAAATAAACTTGTGCCATCCAAAGAGACTAAATGCTCCAAGCATTCATCGAATGTATCAATGCTACTGATTGAAATGTTGGTGGTGGTTTTCTTTCCTGCCGCCACAAACAATGAAAGTATAATAATAAAAACTATCATTGTTGTATTTTAGCAACGTTACTTGGTGAGAAGCAAGAGTTAGAATGTAAATATTGGCTCAAGTGGATAGTCATTTAGGATAATCATTGTACATTACGAAATGAAATCCTGATTCATAATCACGTAATTACGTAATTGTTATTAATGACAGGAAGGAAAAAAAAGACATTAACTAATTGTATGTGTAGCGTGGGATCAGAATATTTGACAAAATAAATGCAAATATTTTTGGAATTATATCCACCGTCATGAGTAGAGACCAAAAACTATGGAAATATCACCAACTCCCACTACATGAATGACTCTCCTGCAGTCGATAAGTAGTTGTAAGGAGTCAACCTGACCTTAGCATTGTCAAAGTCAACATCAGGCAAGAACGGTAAAAATGATTCAATCAAATCTCTTTAATTTCAATGTAATATTCAAGCCGACAAAATTGAATACGAATACAGATTATTGTTCTTCTATTGCCACAAGTCAAAGACACAATTCACGAGTTAGATGAGTTTGATCAATTTGCCCACTGCCAAATTAAACAATTACCTATTCGTACGGATGATATAGCTAGGGAAACACAGTAATAAGCATTATTATAAGTGTACGGTTAGGTTTCATGTAATAACATACATGATCCAAAAGATGGAAGTGATTTGCTTCTTCATCTAAATCATTAAATTCTGACGTGTCTTGTTCTATACAGGAAGATTCAGGGAACGCATTCATTAAATGTTGACGGACTTCTCCTTTGAATTTCTGTCTCATATTTTGCAGTTATAAGTTAACGATAAGGATCTATCAAAGTATTGTTACGAATTTGGGGTTTACAAATTATAGTCGTTAAATTTCAAAACACTTTAATTATAGGCTGCTGCTTACAACAATTAACAACACAATTGTAATGAGCTTGTCTATCAAATAACACTTTTACAAAATGTATTATCTATTTATTCGAGGTACGAATCCTTCGCTCGCTAACTTTATAACTAACTACTTCTGACGGATCGTACGGCTTATATAGCAGAGCCCTCTATTGCCGGAACATGCTAGAATGATCGAGTAGTTTCCGGTCATGTTCTGTGACGCAAGGTGGCGTACTGTTGCTAAAAATAGATCTGTTTGCGTGACGGATGTAACAATGTATTATTTTCAATTTTTGACACTTCCGCTTATACTGGAAATTGCCGTCAAGTTTCTTATTTTAAAAGGAATACCCCATCTTTTAAAGCATTTTTGAAATCTTCATGTAATTCTAAAAATATTTTTTGCAACATGTCATACAAGCAAAATTAACCGTTTCCGAGGTATTTCCATTTAAAAAAAAAAACTCAAACTTGCAGAATCTTGTTTATGATACCGCCATCTTTGTACAACAAAAACCACGATGTCAGTTTTTGGCCTGTAGTAGGATACAGTAACATTCTTTCAAATCATGTCCAGTTTTGCACTTGATTGTTTACAATCTGGTTGAAAAGTAACTTCTATTTGAACTGATTTCAACTGTCGAAAAGTCATGTTTTTTAAATGGAACATCCAGTATTTTTTTATACCATAATAATCAGAATTAAGTGTTCTTTCGTTCTGTATTCCCTATACCTATCTCTTATAATTCACTCGTTAACGATGATTTCTTTTTAACACCTAATTTCTTTCCATTTTGCGGTATTATTTTTAAATAGTGGGCTATGAAAACTAGAGAAATTATAATTTTTCAAATCATCCGTCTAGTAGGCATTAAAAAAATAATTTAATCGCTACGAAGAACCACAAAATGAATATTCAAACGCAGACATATTAAATGTACTTAATGATAAAAAAAAACACAATTCAAGAAGATAATAAAAAAATTTGTTATATCGAGAAAAATACGTTATTACTTAGATACAATAAACAGATATTATTAATAAATAATAGCCAAGGACAACTTAGAGCCAATATTATGACCAACAATTTGTGTATAATTTTTAACATTTTTGGTTCATTTATTAGTTTTCATAAAATTTTGAATTGTCAGTGTAAATTTCTCTTTGTAGATGTGAAAAAGTCATACCAAGAATTCTAATACATGCGGTATATGTAAGTAAAAGGTTCAGGTGATAGATACGTATTTAAATATTATTTTTCGGTTTTCAAAATGAAATTGATTTTACATTCTGAAATTAATTAAAAAAACCTCAGTTTGTTAAATTTTAATAGCGCACTATTCAGGAATAATACTGGAAAGTGAAAAAATTTATGTATCAAAGAGAAAGTCATGAATAGAAAGAGAAAGGTAAGAAATGGGTATAGAGAATACTAATACAGTTCAAAAGAACATTTAATTCTGACTCTTATGGTATAAAAATATACTAGGCGTTCTATTTAAAAAAACATGACTTTTCGACAGTTGAAATCAGTTCGAATAGAAGTTACTTTTCAACCAGCCCGTAAACAATTTTGTGTAAAATTAGGTATGACCTGAAAGCTTATGAGTGTAGCCTACTACAGGCCAAAAATTGAAATTACGGCTTTTGTTACACAAAGATGGCAACATCGTAAACAAGGTACTGCAACTTTGAACTTTTTAAAAAAAATGGAAATGCCTCTTAAACGGCTAATTTTTCTAGTATTACATGTTACTTAAAATATTCTTAGAATTTTATGGAAATTTCAAAAATGCAATTAAAAATTGCGTAATCCATTTAAAATAAGAAAGTTGACAGCAACTTCCGGTACAAGCGGAAGGACCCGAAAGTTGGAGATATTATATTTTAATAGATCATTATCCCTAAATTATAACCGCAAAGTATGAAATAGAAATTCAAAGAGGAAGTCCGTAAACTTTTAATGAATGAATCTCCCTGTAAATTCATTTTCGGATGCATAACTTTCATCTTCTGCACTGACCTATAACAATTGTTTAACTTCCGTTAGATGTATTTTTTGTGCATCCTTTAGACCTAAAATGTTCAGATAGGTATCCGAAGTTAAAATCGAAAAAAGAAAGTAGTAGGAATAGGCCGATTCTGGAACCTCCTCAGATCTTGACCAATAAAATTCAAGGTCAAAGTCGGAGGAGGTTCCAGAATCGGCCTATTCCTAACGTGACCTTACCATGACCTTCAAGTTCAAGGATATGACCTTGAAATAACCTTGACCTGACCTTAGCCTGACCTTGAGGTGACCTTGGCCTGACCTTGAAATGACCTTGAGGTAATCTTGAAATAACCTTGAGATGACCTTGAAGTGACCTTGAAGTGACCTTGAGGCGACATTGAGGCAACCTTGAAATGACTAAGGTGACCTCGTAACGGACCTTGAAGCTCGGTGACTAAAATGTAATTGTTTTGAAATAACCCTGACGCAACCTGTTATTAAAAATGTACCTATTTAAGGAGGTGTTTAATTTGATACCCGCAGACGACGGTTGACCCTCAGGCTGAGTTTACCAACTTATTGAACGTAGTGAACGTGATAGTGCTTATTAGAATTATAAAACATGTTTGATTGCAATCAGTGTGGCAAACAAAATTTCGTAAATACACGAATCGATAATATGAATCGTCATTTGCGTACGTCATGCCTGGGAAAACGTTTGAAATTAGATGAAATTGCTGGACCGTCCAAAGTTGTTGACCAGGTGAACGTTATGAAATGTGATGTGTGTGAAATATACGTCAGCAGAAAGTGTTTCTCAGCACATTTGCGTAGTAATTCACATAAAAGTAATGCTTTTGTGGTCGTCGATAACGTTGTGGAGAAGATAGCCGGTGCATTCGGAGACAAAATCGTAACGTACCCTATAACGGAACCTTACAATTATGTTGATGTCGAGGACTTTATGTACAGAGTGGACCATTTTTTATGGTTTTACAAAGTTTCACAGTTATTTATAGGAATAGAAGAAAACCGTTTTCGCGACCCAATGCTACTTTTTCAAGAAAAACTCAGTGGAGAAAACAAAAGTTAGCTATCTCCATTTGTTTTGTTTTGTCCAGTTTTGAAGAATTTTACGTTGTATGTTCCTTTGAAATTATTAAATCTTAAATTTTATATTATCAAAACTTCTTAGATATTTCACTTCTATCCGCGATTGCATTTATTAATATACAAAGTTCTTGAAAGCATTATTAAACTTAAGAAATATCATTTTAGAAAAATTTTTTTGTGCAAATCGTTTTTGATTGCAGCGAGAAATAAGAAATATCCGACATTTCAATAATTCCTTAAAGAAATGCATTAATTTATACGATTTAAAATTTATAGAAATCTCTTAACTGTTCTCATTAATAATTAAAGAAATGTTCAAACAGAGTTAATTCATTTTTACATACTTGTGGTTTTATGTCAGTCTCTGATCTATCTATCTAGAAGCTATTTATTTATTGAATTAAATTAGCTGTTTTACTTAACAATAATTGATTTTTAGGGAAAACAATTCAACTATTTTTTTTTTGTTTTTGGTGTCATGGATGGCTTGTTAGCTACTGGAAAACAAAAAAATAAATAGTATCTTTATTAATTAATTATTAATGAAAAAATAATTACATGAAACTCTACATTTTTGAAAACCTCATTAAACAAGCAATTTATTTGTGTCATAGCCAACTGCGGTTTCCATTTAAAATTAGAAAGTTACAGTCTGTTTCGCAGAATTGGTGCAATTTCTACAAAAGATAATTCTGTCAGTAAAATCAGTGTTAATTTCTGAATAAAATAGTTTTTGAATTTTCAAAATATCTTGTCAAACAACTGAGATATTGTGAAAAATAATTTTTCGGAAAAATTCGTTTTCGGCCGATATTTCCCGAACGAATCGACATAGCTAACTTTTGTTTTCTCCACTGAGTTTTTCTTGAAAAAGTAGCATTGGGTCGCGAAAACGGTTTTCTTCTATTCCTATAAATGACTGAGAAACCCTGTAAAACCATCAAAAATGGACCACACTGTACAATATTCAAGAAAAAGTATTAACTTTGGTTCAAAGTACATTAGACATCCATAAAGCATTAAAGCGGAATGTGGAAATTTTCGGAGTCCTTGTCTTAGATTCTAAAGAAAGTTCTGAGATAAAATCTTTTAACACCAAGAATAAAATAACTTGTTTTGGAACTGATATATACAATATATATCGTGATTTTGTAAACGAAATACATGTAAAAATGTCGGAATTTCAGAAGCGAGATTCTGGTAAAAAAATAACAGGTGCAATCGTTTAGAATAAAACTTCAAGTTGCAAATATTGTTACAGGATGGACTTTGTGCAGAATTTTATATATGGAAGTCAACATTAATAAATACAATCCACTGAAAGCATCCAGCTTCATGCCACTACCGTCCTCAATAAGTGCGAAGAAAGCTGTCATAAATGTTAGAAATAACGACAACGCTTGCTTTGCCTGGGCGATAACGTCAGCGATGTGTCAACCGACAGGTCTTCCTCAAAGGATGTCTTCGTATCCCCATTATAACACAGTAGCGGATTTCATTGACCTAGAATTTCCACTGAAAGTTTGTGACGTGAAGAAATTTGAAAGCAAGAACAATATTTCCATAAATGTCTACGGACTCGGTTCCCATTATAATGATAAGGTTACGGTTGATGAAATTGTAATACTCACTATTGTTGGATTAAAAATTTATTGCGTTTAGTGTCAAAACAGACTTCACATCACGGTCACGAGAAATATATTTGTGAAGGATGTTTAGTGTATTTTCCATGTATTGAAAAATTGCAACGACACGAGAGGGAAGACTGTAAAGTTATCAAAACAGTTTTACCATCGACAGAGTTAAAAAGAAATAAGTATGGTGAATCTTTGCCAGAGAATATATTACAATTTGAAAATTTTGAAAAACAGTTAAAACTTCCTTTTGTTATATATGCCGATTTCGAAGCATTGCTAAAACCACTGGACAGAGTAGACCAAATTCAGATAAATCTTTCACTGTTAAGTGATATGAACACGAACCTCATTTGCATATTACATTAAGTGCAGTTTCAATGCTAATTTGTCAAGGTTAAAGTTATATCGCGGAGAGAATGCCGCCACTGAGTTTATAAAATGGTTAGAAAAAGATATTAAAGAAATTTACGATAAATATTTAAGTAAAATTGAGCCGATGACTGATTTAACACGAGAAGAGAAAGAGGCATACGACCGTGCAACAATGTGTCATATTTGTGAAAAACCAATATTAGATGTTAAGGAGAAGGTGCGTGATCACGAACATTTATCGGGAGCGTTTAGAGGTGCTGCTCATTCTGTGTGCAACATTAATTTTAAAATACCAAAATTTATTCCAGTGTTTTTTCATAATCTTTCTAATTATGACGGTCACTTGTTTGTAAAGACAATGGCATTAGAAGGTGAAGATATGGACGTGATCGCACGAAATGAGGAAAAATATATATCATTTTCGAAATTAATACAGTGGGGGATAAGACAGACTGTAAAGGTAAAAAGCGTAAAGTATATTTCAAAATAAGATTTGTAGATTCTTTTCGTTTCATGGAATCGTCTGTAGAGAAATTAAGCTCATACTTGGAAGATTGGCAATGTAGGGAAATTACAAAATATTTTAACGATGAAGAGATGTTTAAATTAATACGTCAAAAAGGAACTTTCCCGTATTGTTTTATTGACTCACTCATGAAATTAGATTTTCCCACTTTACCTTCTAAGAAAGAGTTTTATGATGTACTGTATGATGAACACGTAAGTGATGAAGATTATGAGAGAGCACAGCGCGTTTGGAATTTATTTAACTGTAAAACTATGGGTGATTACAGTGAGGTAAACGTAACATCTGATGTTTTACTGTTGGCAGACGTAGACCTTTGTATTGATAATTACAAACTAGATCCTTGCCATTTTTTCACCGCTCCAGGATTAAGTTGGGTTGCAATATTAAGAATGACAAAAATTAAATTAGAGCTACTGCAAGATGTTGATATGCTACATTTTTTTAGAATGGGTATACGCGGTGGAGTGAGTATGTGCACTAAAAGAATCGAAAACGCTAATAATAAATTTGTGCATGGTTTTGACTCTAAGAAGGCAACTAAATATTTACTATATCTTGATGCTACAAATCTGTACGGTCACGCAATGTGTTCCAGATTTCCGTGGGGAGAATTTACTTGGTTGTGTACAGAAGAGATTAACAATCTTAACATTTCAGAGTTAGAAGAAAATTCAGATGTCGGGTACATATTCGAAGTAGATTTGGAATACCCGACTCATTTACATGACAACACAACGAATTACCATTTTGTCCGGAAAACATAATTCCACCAAATTCGAAATATGGTAAACTTATTCCAAATCTGTACAACAAAAGGAAATACATAATTCACTATTTAAATCTGAAACAATGTTTGGAAAATGGCTTAATATTAAACGAAATTCATAGGGCAATTAAATTTAAGCAATCTCGTTGGCTAAAAATATACATAGACTTTAATTCACAAAAACGAGCTGAAGCTAAAAACGAATTCGAAAATTTTTTTACAAATTATTAAATAATAGTGTTTTCGGTAAAACTATGGAAAATGTTGAGAAACGCGTCGACATTAAATTGGCCACCAGCTGGGAAACCCATAATCGAAGACCGGGAGCTGAATCATTGATAGCTAAACCAAACTATAAATCAAGTAAGATTTTTAGTGATCACCTGGCCGCAATAGAATTATCCAAAGTACAAGTAAATTATAATAAACCTTTATACGTAGGATTTTGTGTTTTGGAAATATCAAAAACAGTAATGTACGATCTTTATTACAATTTTATAAAGCGAAAATGTATCAATAGAGCAGCTTTATTATATACTGATACGGATAGTTTAATACTGACCGTTAATACTGACAATGTATACGATGACATAAAGCAAAATTTAGATAAATTTGATACTTCAAATTACCCACCGATGTATATTATACATGAAATGCCTCGAACTGAATTAGTTATTGGACGATTTAAAGATGAATACGCAGGACAGGTCATAGAATCTTTTTTCGGGACCGGTGCGAAAGCCTACTGTGTAAAGCTTATTTCAAATTGTACTAAGAAAGCAAAAGGTGTTAAAAAATACGTTATAGATAAATACTTATCTGTTGATGACTACAAAGAAATCATTGAACAAGATGGTTTTATTGTTAAAAAGATGTACGTGTTTCACTCGGATTTTCATATGGTGTATACGGAGTTGAAAAATAAAATTACCTTATCATCTAAAGACGATAAACGTTATATTTTGGATGACAAAATTCATACTCTGGCGTGGGGTCACCATAAAATTGCTGATATAGAAAGAGATAAAAAACTAAAAGAACTAATTGAAAAACTGGAAAAAGAATTAGAAAATAAATAAAATATGTTTTATTTATAAGTTCTGTTAGAAAGTAAATAAATTAATTTGTAAAATTCATTTATTGTGTATTGTGGGTATTGTATGTTTACAGTTGTAGTTAATAAATATTTATTATAAAACATTGCGTTTTGGTATCCATGAATCATGTTTAGAACTCAATCCTAAATAACTTACGAGCGCTTTATTACCTTTTTCTCAATACATTAATTAAATATATATCTGGATGTTTTACTTTTTGTAACTCGTACTCATAAAACCCACCAAGAATGGCTTCACCATCAGCGTCTTTAATTAGATATGTTCTGGGATTAGTATTCTGCACCGACGAAATGGTAAATATTTCGTTGGACCAATTCGGAGTGTACATCTTCGAAAATGCTTGTCTGTATTTACTGATGCGCACATGATCTCCAACTTTAAATTTTGCAATTCTTGGATCCACAATTTTAAGGTTGCTGTAGACGGACTGTAAAATACTTTGCGCATTTCTTTGATTTATCTTGCTGGGTTTGTAACCCGTCGTACTGTGAACAGTGTTATTGTATTCTTCAATTAGCCTTGGTAATAAATTGAACCATCCGAAATTTCCTTGCATGCTAAATTCTTTCCACATTTTTTGTTTTAGGGTTCTATTAAATCTTTCGATCGAACTTTTTAAATTAGAGTATTTATAATTGCGATGTAAGAATGATGAACATATAAAATAGCGATAGTAAGATGTCGCTATTTTATATGTTCATCATTCTTACATCGCAATTGCGAATAAATTGGGCAAGTCGTTTTTGGTGTGCAGTGGGAATGTCGAGCTACGTTTCTGCTGAAGAAGCCCCAAGCAGGGCTGAAACAGCTGTCCAGAGGCTGCTCGAGGTTCTCGCTGCAATCAAAAACGATTTGCACAACATTTTTCTAAAAGATTTATTTATACTAAATAAAACTATAAAGATATTAAAATTAAAAACTATAAATAAATAAATAATTTAAATTAACAACTAACTTCCCACTCTGTACTCCTCACCGGCGGCGCAAAAACTCTCCTTTTCAGGAGAATTCTTTGGGCCGCCGCTACCTGCTGTTCCGGCGGTCGACGCTCAGGCGTCGGCGTCGGCGTCGGCGTCGCCACCAACAGCGGTGTCGGTGTATACACCGGGGTGAGATGAATGGTCGATCTCCAGCCATCGCATAATTCATGATGGCGGTCTCGCAGTTGATGAGGGTCCCGTCAGGTAACTGAAAAAAGAAAATAATCAAAATGACTTCTGTAACTTATGTACCCTGTGAACCGTAAAATACAAATTAGTTTTTAGATTTTTAGATTTTACGTACGGCGTATTTGGGGAAATCATCTGTAGATTGAACAACAAATTATAAAAAGTTGTTTAAAATGAAGATTTAAGTATACTTAATATATTGTTCAACATTCCCAAATTCCATTTGAAGAACAATCCATTAAACAGCAATATTCACAGACATATTAGTAGTAGGAATAGGCCGATTCTGGAACCTCCTCCGACCTTGACCAATAGAAGTCAAGGTCAAGGTCGGAGGAGGTTCCAGAATCGGCCTATTCCTGACGTGACCTCACCATGACCTTAAACTTCAATGCCAAGACCTTAAGGTGACCTCGATCAAGGTCAAGATTAGAGGAGGTTCCAGAATCGACCTGTTCCTAACGTAACCGAGAGGTAACTTTGAAATGAGGGTTCAAGGTTAAGATCGGATGAGGTTCTAAAATTTGCTTTGTGCCGATGTAACTACAAGGTTAAGGATCAAGTCAGAGGAGGTTGCAATATCTCAATGTCATTGACGTGACCTCATCATTACCTCTAAAAGCGAGGTCAGAGGAGGGTTCCAAAAATTATCTATCCTTGACGTGACCTTAACTTGACGGAGGATCCAAAAATGGTTTATCTTGAATACGACCGTAAGGTTGGAGGAGGTAGGGACCCCCACCTAAAATCTTGTTATATAAGGTTCTTCATTTGGGAATAGATTCAGTTGTTACAGAACTGTGAGTTGTGTTGTTAAGTTAATCACCTACCTACATACATAAAAGTAAGTTTAAATCATCTTATTGTAATAATTTATAATTTGTATATTTTTATTGTATTTAACAGTGACATCTAAACAAGTGGATTTTTTCCTGAAGCAAAAGAGAAGGCACGTGAACGATCCTTTTGATGACGTACAGAAGAAAAGACTTCTGACTGAAAACGTTGACAAACCAAAAGAAGAAAAGCCGGATGAGCACGGTTTGAATATGCCCTCAGTTCGAAACGAGTTTCAATTTGAAATACTCTCCCAGCCTTACTTCACAGATGAAGATTTTCGTCAATGTGATACTAATGAGACAGCACCTTCCGAGATTTCAGAAGCAAGAGAGGTGACTGACGTAGATCAGTTGCCACTTTTAGCTCAAAGTGTATATTTTCTAAATAAGAGCCGTACGAAGTGGATTTGTGTGGGACTGTGTACCGAAACATTTTTTGATCCGATAATACGTATTATGGGTTCCAAAAGGCAGAGCATATCGTTTTTAGAAGAGGAATGGAAAGAATTTTGTTCTTATAACTACACTTTGAAGTCGTATTTTGCTGAGAAGAAAACTATTTATCCGGTAATGAAAATCAGCTCAGTAAAGGCGTCTTTCGAACGCATCGAAGGAACGAAAATACTGAAATTAGAAAGAGGAGTGGAGACATTATATATATCTTATAAAGGTCTATTGGAACTCTGGAAATTGTGTGATATTATATTATATCGTTTAGAAGTTTTGAAACAATTGAACTATAAGTCATTCTACAGCAACATGATTCCATGCTTGAGTGTTATGGAAAGTGATATGAAGACAAATGTTAAATCATTTCTTAATAATGAAATATCTGAGAAAGGAGCAATTACAGATGAATTAATGATGTTTGGAATTAGTAAATTAATTTTTGATATAAGTATGCATAAAGCTGTTAATATGTAAATGTTATGTGATTTAATATGTATATATTTCTAGATATGACACTGTCAGTTATAAATAAAATTTTCTAAGAACACTGTTTGATCCTTTATTTAATAAACTAACGATACTTAACCAAAAAATTAAGAGAAATTTTTACGCTATATAAAGATAAGCAGTGAGTATTGAAGTAGTACACATGTAACATCGTTGACTGTTAGAAAGAAAAGCCATAAATGCGACGTCGTGTCAAAACAGATTACACTGTGAGAAGCACCTTAAAACGAAAAGGTCGTGGTTTACTTAATACGTTAATTAATAAACTACCAGTAGAGTTACACTTACCAGGTTACAATTACTGCGGTCCGGGCACAAAATTAGACGTTCGACTTAAAAGAGGAGACAGAGGTGTGAACGCGTTGGATGAGGCGTGCAAGCAACACGATATCGCATATTCTGTAAGTAGCCATTTAGAAAAACGTCACGAAGCAGATAAAAAATTGTATCAAGCGGCAGTGAAAAGAGTGAAGAGTACAGAAGCGGAATTTGGTGAAAAAGCATCTGCGTTTTCTGTAGCCGCCTTAATGAAAGCTAAGACAAAGCTTGGAATGGGAAACGGAGTGAAGAGAAAGCGTAGTAAAAGGAAGAAGCGTGGTGGTAAATTATCATTTCGACAAGCTGTAAGGAAAGCACAACATGCAATTTCACGTAATGGTAACAAGAGTCTGTTAGAAAATGTGAAATTGGCGCAGGCTGTTTTAAAGAAGGACCACAAGAAAATAAGACCTCCACGTCAAAGAGTGATACCAATTCCTAAGAGAGGAGGGTAACATAGATGAAAGTAATAATTTGATACATTATGGAGAAACAGGAAAAACGACGGTTTCAAAACTATCGTTATACCTACAGGTACATATGAACTAGACGATATCAACCAATATCTGAAAGATTATTTTCAAAATAACAATATCCCTGATTATATAAACATTAAAGGAAATAATAATACTTTAAAGGCAACCATACACAGTTCGGTTAAGCTCGATTTTAGTAAACCAAATTCATTGGGAAAATTGTTGGGTTTTCAACCGCGAACGTTGAAAGTAAACGATAATAACATTGGTGATTTTCCGGTGGAAATAAATAAAGTAAATGCTATAAGAATAGAATGTAATCTAACCGGTGGATCTTATAACAACGGAGAACCCGGTCATGTTTTGTATCATTTCTTTCCAAATGTACCTCCAGGGTTTAAAATAATAGAATCCCCTCTTCAAGCTATTTATCTTCCAGTGACCGTGAACGTGATTACGAGAATAGTCATTCGACTATTAGATCAAGATAATCGATTAGTAAATTTTAGAAACGAAGTAATTACTCTAAGACTTCATTTGAGAAGATTCACATAATGATTATTTACGATAGCAATTATTCGAAACGGAAAGAGTGTAGCAGAATTAGACGTAATGTATTATTTAAACCACGGAAACAGATACTGAACTGTTGTCGACAAAAAAAACTGAAATTGATACAGAGAAATCGAATATATTTAGAGAGTTTAGGTTATAAGGTGCTAACATAGGGGGAATTATTCTGTAGAAGAGACGTAACCGTCAAAGGGTGAACACCATCATTACACGTAAGGCAATCATCATCTAAACAGAACGACATGGATATTTTGGGAGTAACTGATAAAATTAAATTGGACACTTCAATAACCAGCATGGAGTTCCATTCACACTTACCACTCAGTTCATCATTTGGTAATAACGATGAAGTGCGTATCACCGTACCTGAGATCGACAATTACACCCTCCCTTGCGAAAGTTATTTGTACGTAGAGGGAAGACTGCGTTCGGTTAGTGATAATACTAAACACAGTGCGACGGCACAATTGATAAATAATCAGTTAGCTTATATGTTTAGCGAGATTAGATATCTTCTGAATGGAGTACAGGTGGATTCGGTAAGAAATGCTGGCATAACATCAACAATGAAAGGGTATTTTTCTTTTACTCGCAACGATACAGTAAAATTGGAAAATGCGGAATGGATCCAGGAGAATGATAAAATGAGTGATACATTCAACGTTAAGTGAGATTTCTCAGCAAGTGTACCATTAAAGACATTAATAGGTTTTGGGGAAGATTATAAAAAGATCGTTTTGAATATGAGGCAAGAATTAGTATTGATCAGTAAAAAATGATGACGTTGATGCAGTTGTGGAAACAAACAAGATGGAAAAGATTAAATTAATAATTGACAAAATTGTATGGCGTATACCTCATATTTCTGTTGGACTACGTGAGCAATTGGCTTTAACGAGAGTGACAGACAGAGATGTTGAAATATAAATTCCTTTCAGAAGCTGGGAGTTGCACGAGTATCCGTCGCTCCGAACTATGACAAGTCATTTTTGGACAGTAAAGACGGCTCCGCAGTTGGAAACGCCAAGGTACATAATCATCGATTTTCAAACTAAGCGAAAGGGTGTCGTCGATGCAAACATGAGTCTGTTTGATGACGTTAAGTTAAAATCATTAACAGTATTTCTAAATGGCGAACGCTATCCGTACGACAACATAGAAATTGATATTGAAAATAACAAATACGCCGTTATATACGACATGTATTTTAGATTTCAGGAAAATTATTATCTTGAAAGCAGTCAACCCTGGTTCAATCCAAAAGGATTAGCTAGTTGCACATTAATAGGAATCGACTGCACTTTTCAGAGAGATGTAATGCATAAAAGTGCAGTAGAAATAAGAATTGAGTTTACAACTAAAGAAAATATTAAAGCTGATACTATTGCTTACTGTTTAATTCTGCATGACAAAGCGTTCTCTTATTCACCTCTCACCAAAATTGTCCGTCAGTTGATGTAAACCGTGAATGGCAGTATTAACAGAGAAGCTAAAACTATTTGATTTCATAAGAAGCAACATCAACCGAACCATGAAAAAACGATTTATTGTCATTGATATTCAAACGATTTAAAATGGAAAATAATAAATTTATACCAAAAGGGTTGGCTTCTTACGATAGTGAAAGAAAAATGAGTCATTTTTTATTTCAACCACCCACAAGTTTGTCAATGGTCCCCAGAAAATTTCAAAATGTTGCAAACTGGATAATGACCAATCACCATTGCATTGATTGGAATAGAGGATTCGTCCCCTTATCTGAGTTTGACGCAATCATCACCTTTTTATGTTGTACAGCCAAAGTCGTTTACGTTAAAGGAGTGGAAAAGTCTCGATTTCTATGTGAAATTCTAGCGAAAAGCAATGGTGAAAGTGTAACTGTGTTAGATTTGGGTGAAATTTACGAAGATGTACAAAAATTGCAAAAATCCGAACCCAAGTGTCCATTTCACTCAAGAAAAAATTGCATGTGTGCTTTAACGAACGTGATTGATTTACATAAATTTATTCAAAGTTATATGAAGGATTTTTTACACTAAACAGTTGTGATATATTATGAGGAAACTTTGGTTCCCAGTTAGTATAAGAAAAGTTCAGCTTCGCAATAGATTTCTTCTCCCGTCTATTGAAGAACAAGAACATTATAAAGCATGTTGTAGAGAAGGTTGGTGAAGTTATTGACCAGTACGAAAAAGATTGTTCGTTCAGTAGTATACCAGATAAGGATTTGAAGTACTTTCCAAAATCGTATCTATGTACCAGAGTCACAGCCGTAGATCTAGAATACATATGGCCTAAGTTGCCGATTCATTATCAACGCTGTAAATATCTACAAAGTCAGAGACTCTGTCACCAACATTGGAATCAAACCGAATTTTCTTTGGATGAAATAGATGGTCCACCTCCACGGAAGAAGAATTGCTATTTGTGTACTTATTTTTAAATATTATTATTAAAATATTAATTATTAAATATTCTTATTAATAATATATTATTATACAATAAACTATAATCAGAAAGGAGTTGTTATTTTATTCGTTATTAATTTTAATAAATCAATTTAAGGATTTAAGAAAGAATTTAGAAATACATTGCGTTATTAAATTATTTAGATTAACTCTTGATGAGCAATTTAGCTTGACAGATTTTTATTGTCTTTGAAAGTATCGCTTTATTCGATTGAAATTTCAAACATTGTCAAATTTACGAATGTTCTAAGATGTAAAAGTCACAAAAATGGTTTTCACTGTGCAGCGTTAAAAATTTCATAGCAAGAAGTGATCTGTATAAAAATTATAATAAACTAAATCAGAAAGGAGACATTATTAATTTTAATAGATCAATTTAAAATTTAAGGATTTAGATTCACACACCGTCGTATAATAAATTAAGTGGTATAGAAAAAATAAACATATTTGAAGGCGAACGTCGATTAAATATACAAACACTATAAAATTTACATATGTATTCCGAGTTGTGAATGAATATAAATACCGTTTTAAATAAATAAAAACAAGCACGTTTTAAAGCGAGCCATACTAGCAAAAATTGCATAATAGTAAATTAACATATTTCCGAGCATTCACCGTCGATTTAAAATTCAAATTCAATTTGCATAGAAATCGTTTAACTAATATTACACACCAGTCTTAATCGGTCTTTCACAAAGCTTAGTGCGTCTTTACTAAGAGAATATAAGTAAGAGAATATTTTTAAGAATGTAATTTAAATTTACACGATTCTTACAAATAAAGATTAGGGGCTGACTGTTCGATGAAATCGTGGTTTCTAAGAGATGAGTGCTCGTGAAATGTGTATCGTTAAACTGTGTGACACTTGCAAGTTTGATTTAGAAAAATTTTTGCAAATGTTATTCAAATTCTAAAGTCGTTAGAGAGAATAATTAGTTATTGAATTTTTTCAAAATAACTGCAAGTAAGAATAAAAAAAGAGAAGGAAAAAAAGGAGAGAAAGGAAAGAAAAAAAGGAGAGAAGGAAAGAAAAAAAGAAGAGAAAGGAAGAAAAAAAGGAGGAAAGAAAGGAAAGAAGAAAAGAGGAAAGGTTAGTTCCAGTGGGCCGTGGTTACGCCTTCGTTACGCCTTCGTGACGCCCAGAAAATGGAAAGGGAAGAGTAGGGATGGGAGTGGGGAGAGGGCTTTCTTCCCCCCCCCCCCCCCCGGTTGACCCAGATTCCGCGGAAACAGAAAGTTACCCCCACCAAACTTCGCCCACCGCCCACTAAGTCCCGCCCAGTCTCCTCCCACTCATCCTCTTTTACTGCTACTGCAAATGGAAACAGGATAAAATAAATAATAAAAAAAATTTATTATGCGCGTTCGGTTTAACCTTATACAACTTTAGTTTTTAATAACATTATGTTCAGGATGTTGTAATACAAAATACGTGTTGCATCATTTCTGGGCAAGGTGTTCTTTCACTTTTCGATGGTCCGGTTACGCGTGTTTGTTATGTGACCATTTATAATGTTAAATTTGAATAACATATTACATAATTTCTTACGTGCAGTTTTAGAAGATTTACCTTCAACTTTTCGAGTATAAAAAGAGGCATTTAGTTCGAATAAACTCACAAGTTATTTGTACAGTGAATCTACTGGTAAGTGCTTTTACTTCTTAATTCATTAATAGATCTATAGTATGATACTCTATTTTTTCCAGATATATCTGTTCTATATTTGTTTGTTTGTTTAACAATTTAACTGTAAGTATTATTAAGTAAGATTTACGTTTTAATGTTTTAATATACTCCGTATTTTTGCATGGTAGTAATGTCCTTTGGAAATGAACGCCCAATTTTACAGCAATATTTACAAGGAAATCCTTCTTCAACAGTAACTACTAGCGTGGAATCTGCATTTAGCGAAACACAGACAGGGTGGCAAGTACTGCTCAAGTAAATGTTTCTCAGAGTGCATTTACCACTCAAGCAAATGTGCCACCTTCATGGTGGAATGAAATTGATAATTCCTCTTTCCTGTTGCAAGAAGGAATTATCAATGATTCTACACTGAACGCAGTTGGTGACGTAATAGATCGTGTGGATTCTCGAGACATTCATTCCAGTCAACCAATTGTTAGCCAATTGCTGGTTCCTAGCCCTTTTATTCTTAATCAGCAATCTACCCAACCTCCTTTTATTATTCCACAACAATTAATCGTTACTTCTTCTTTAATGAAACCACCAATTCAAACTTCGAAACCACCAAATAAACCAGTTTCCCCATCAAATAAATCAGTTCCCATTCTTAAACAACCCACTTAACCCCTTATTTCTTCTTTCCTTGCGCAAACCAAACCTACTCAACTCCTCATTTCTCAACAGTCAATAGTTACTCCTATTGTTACATCCACATCAGCCTCTACTACTTTGGTTGCTGTTACATCCGTTCCTATTGCTACATCGGAAACTGTTCCTATCGTTACATCCGTCTTTACAACTCCGAGTGCCATTTCTAGATCTGTTATTTCTAAATCAAAAACCCCGAGTTCCATTTCTAAATCTGTTGTTTCTAAAGCCGTTTCTAATACTCGTGAACCCACACAATATTTACGCATCCTACGTGGCAACCAATATTCTCGTCTAAGGACCGTTAGCGACAAGTATGAAAGAGTGTGGTTGCCTAAAGCACGATATTTGCAACGCAGAAGGGAACACACAATGGAACGTAGATTGGAAAGAATTGCTAATGAAAGAGTTTTCCTTTCTTATTTGCGTTCAAATGATGACTTGATGCATAGTGCGGAGTTGCAAGGTCAACTGAGTCAGTCGCAACCCCGTGTTGTTGCAGATAATATCCCGCTAAATCCTAATGACTCAGTTTCTGAAATAATTGATATATCAGACCGTTCAATGGAGATATCTCAATTATCACCAATTGGGAATAATAATAACACGAACTCATCAATTAATATTAATCCAGTAATGATTAATAATTCTCCTTCTGTTCGTCGACCGAGGACTATTAATCTACCGAGGACTAATGTTAGTGAATCTGCTAATATTATATCCAATATTCAGAATTTGTCATCTTCACAATCACAACCGGAACTACTTATCCCACCCTCTCAAATTCCACCTTCTCGACTTCAGATTTCACCTTCTCGGCTTGAAATTTCCTCTCCTAGTGTCCGAACCTCTACACCTATTCGATCCCTTTCCTCGTCACAACATGTTATACCCCTTCCTTCACCCTCTCCCAATTTAGTGGGAGTTATCTCAACAGCAGTCCAAAATTATTATGACGGAATTATGCCTGAAGTCAGGAACTGTTGTTTAGAGGGTGAGAAAAATCTTAGAAAAGTCACGGATGAGTTGCAATCTTGTCGTGAAATTTTACGTACAGTTCGCTTAAGGTCTCCGACTGACCAGGCTTTAAACGAACAATATGACAAAATTTCCCTCATTCACAACCGTCTGAGCCTGATCCAAGATTTGTTTCATAATCTTGTCGCAGACATATCTGTTTAAAAGGTTAAGTATTATCTATTTAAAAGGTTAAGTCTGATTTAGTGTCTTAAGATTTAACTTCTTCTCATAAGTAGATATGTCTGTGAATTATATTGTTGTTCAATGGTTTGTTAATGGTTAATTGTTATTCGTTTTACAGATGAGTTCTTCACCAACCACACCTCTTGTCAAATCAGTTTTCATGAGGCAAGTGGAACTGAAAGTGAGTAATCTAATTTGTATTTTACGGTTTACATTTTTGATTATTTACTTTTTCAGTTAATGGACGGAACTCTGATTAATGCAGAAACCGCGGTAATTAATTATCGAATGGTTCATCCACGACTCGAACGGTCACCTTCACCCAGCTACACTCCAACGCCGCTAGCGGCGGCCACACCTGAGCGAAGGCCGCCGGTGCAGCAAGTGGCGGCGCCTCAACGCATCCGCCTAAAAAGGAGAGTGTTTGCGCCGCCAGTGTTGGAGCCTCTACCAAGACCTTTACCACTAAAGGTGGAGGTGGAGGAGGAAAGGGCAGAGGTGGAAGTCGAATCCACGATGGATGAATCTTGGGTTCGTTATCGTTCATTACATTTCAACATTTTAATAACATCTTATTTTTTACAGTGAGGAGCATTAATCAGAGTGGCTGGAGAAGCCAGTTAGAAATATTAATTTAGTTAGAGATATTAATTTAGTTAGAAATATTAATTTAGTTAGAAATATTAATTTAGTTAGGAACATTAATTTATTATATTTATTTAAATAAATAATTTATGAGTTTTAGTAAGAGTGTTTATATAGCAGTTGATATTGATAACTACAACACAGTAATAGAGTATCGCGTTTGGTAAAGAGGAAATTAATAACGTGTTGTAAGGAGCAAAAATATTTTGAATATTTTTGAAAAATATTATTTTAAATATGAAGTTTCAACAACAGTCTTTAAAGTTACCCGTACAAAATTTCGACGATGCAATCGCAAATGAAACCTTTAAACGTCACAGTGTTCTCTTCGGAGGATCAAGTAAACGCGTTATCATTAGCGGGAGCTCAGGGGCTGGTAAAAGTAATTCCTTAGTGACATTATTAACCCATCCGAACGGATTACGTTTCAAAAATTTATACATCTGCTGTAAGACCTTATCTCAGGGGAAGTATAAATTTCTCCGACATTTGCTATCAACAGTGCCCGAAATAGGTTACTTTGAAATTTCCGATATTGAAAAAATGGTATCACCTACAAAGTAAAAGAATATTCAGTCGTTGTTTTTGATGATGTTCAGTGTGCTACACAAAATTTAATTAAAGAATATTTCTCCTTTGGACGTCATAGAAATGTTGACTGCTTTTATTTAAGTCAAACTTACAGTGCAATACCCAAACAAATGATTCGTGATAATTGTAATTTCTTAATACTATTTCGTCAAGATTTCACAAATTTGAAACACGTTTACGATGATTACGTCAGCGGAGATATGACTATGGACCAGTTTCGTAATATCTGTTACGCTTGTTGGAAGGAACCGTTTGGTTTCTTAGTTATTGATACCGATTGTTCCATAAACGCAGGGAGATATCGTAAAGGATTCGACACGTACATATATCTTTAAAACCACTACATTTTACACAGTTCTTTCATTTTTACATAGTTCTACAGTTCTTCAGTACTGTAACAGACGTTAAAGGATGCGGATGCACCATGAGTAATAAACTTAAAGCAGAATTAGCCACTGCGCGCGAAAGTTTGCGTACTAAATTAAAAACACTTAAATCCGATATTGCACAAGCAAAACATCATGCGGAGCAATCAAAAAAGTATCTGCAGACAACTTATTCACCTATTGTAGAGCCACTCCGAGATATTGTCAATAAGCTAGATGTTGTTCGCAGCGTATTACCTATGAAAGAGGAGCAACAGTCATACGAAGCCAGTGAAAAGAGATTGAAAGAGGAGCCAAAGAGTTCTTTCCTACGAAAAAGACCGATTTATAAATTGAGATCTGATCCTTCTTTCATACGAAGAAGACCGAGTTATAAATTAAAATCCGATCCTTCGTCGCGAATTGGATTGTCAGAGGAGCATGATGTGGGTACTTCAACACCACTTGGACGTGAAATTAAACAACCTTCCATCTTAGAAGATGAAGAAATTCTTGAGGTTCCTCATGAAAAGTCCACATCTCCAACTTCAAAATCTGTTTATGAAGAAGCAGAAGAATATGACACCGAAAGCAGTAACCCCCCTGCGGACGAATCCCTGGCTCATGCTCGTACACTTCTAGAAGAACGAAAATCATTACTTCGGACTAGATTAGAATCACCGCTGGTCGAAGCTGCCTTAGAATCGTATCATCCGTTAGCACGTGATTATGTTACACGATTTGAAACTGATGTAGAAAATGAATTCGATACAAAATACGGTGTAAGAGAAGAAGATGAGAGATTGTTTGTTGGGACCAGGAGCTTAAGTTTGACGGTCCCGATCTTGTAATTGGAGACTTGGCGTATAAGGGTACTAAAGGTTTATACGAGCTGGTTTTTAAGAAAAATCCAGAGAAATTTACGTTTCACGATGTGCGAGACTATAGAGATATATTGAGAAGAACTAGTGCGTTTAAAGTTAATTATAATCCCTCAGGGCGAATATCTGCAAGCAGAGGATTTAAATATGTGAATATTATAAAACCAATAATTCAGGGAAAACCACCAAACGTTTGGTGGGCGCGAAGCTGGAAAACAGGTGGAGCTTTGGAGAAAAAGCTTGTACCTAACAAATGTTTGCAGTATCAATACTGGGATGATCCTAACGAACTAGTAGAACGATTGCGTTTATTGAACGGATCCAAATCAGCAGGTCACTCCGCACATAACAATGAAATCATAGCGATCATTGAAGAATTAAAAGAGGCTAAAATTATTTTGTAAATTGTAGTATTTAGTGGAGTGCAAGCGAGCACACATTTCAGTTTCACATAGTTGTTGATTGATTCACAATGACTATTGATAAGTTTGGAAGACACGTTCATAAACACACAGTTTTCAAACACATTGCTGCTACACCATTATTTTACGAAACATTATTAGACTTTCAGAGTCAAGAGCTTAACGCCGAAAGTGTATATTTGCTTTCAAATAGAGGTCACCGAACGACGTATACGGTCCAAGAAACTTGCGTTGTTAAAAAAGTACTTATTCATCAACCTACTATTGTCAACATTACAGTATCCATCAACGCTATAAATTGTACTGATACTTTAATTGGAAGAACGTTGAATGTGGGAGATCAAATCTCGTTTACTTGCACATCTTCAGTTTGTGCAGTTCCATTATTTGTTGAATTCATCGTAAGAAAACGAGTTCTAACTGAAAATGTCTAATCTATCTTCTAATGTGAAACGTGATGTTGTTAATGAGTTGCACAAACCAGCAAGGAAAAACTTTCGCCGTCGTCGAGTAATAATAAAAGGACTCAGAGATCTCTTCCAAGCAGACTTAATTGAAATGCTACCTTATGCCAAGATAAACAAAGGATACAAATACATTCTGACAGTGATCAACGCATTTTCCAAGTATGCTTGGGGAATACCATTAAAAAATAAGACAGGTAAAGAAGTAACCAAAGCTTTTCAATCGATTTTATCTGAAGGTAGAAATTCTGTACCGAAAAATATACAAACAGATAACGGAAAGGAATTTTACAATGCAGAGTTCCAAAATTTAATGAAGAAATATAGAATTAATCACTATAGCGCATACTCTAATTTAAAAAGTTCGATAGTCGAAAGATTTAATAGAACCCTAAAACAAAAAATGTGGAAAGAATTTAGCATGCAAGGAAATTTCGGATGGTTCAATTTATTACCAAGGCTAATTGAAGAATACAATAACACTGTTCACAGTACGACGGGTTACAAACCCAGCAAGATAAATCAAAGAAATGCGCAAAGTATTTTACAGTCCGTCTACAGCAACCTTAAAATTGTGGATCCAAGAATTGCAAAATTTAAAGTTGGAGATCATGTGCGCATCAGTAAATACAGACAAGCATTTTCGAAGATGTACACTCCGAATTGGTCCAACGAAATATTTACCATTTCGTCGGTGCAGAATACTAATCCCAGAACATATCTAATTAAAGACGCTGATGGTGAAGCCATTCTTGGTGGGTTTTATGAGTACGAGTTACAAAAAGTAAAACATCCAGATATATATTTAATTAATGTATTGAGAGAAAAAGGTAATAAAGCGCTCGTAAGTTATTTAGGATTGAGTTCTAAACATGATTCATGGATACCAAAACGCAATGTTTTATAATAAATATTTATTAACTACAACTGTAAACATACAATACTCACAATACACAATAAATGAATTTTACAAATTAATTTATTTACTTTCTAACAGAACTTATAAATAAAACATATTTTATTTATTTTCTAATTCTTTTTCCAGTTTTTCAATTAGTTCTTTTAGTTTTTTATCTCTTTCTATATCAGCAATTTTATGGTGACCGCACGCCAGAGTATGAATTTTGTCATCCAAAATATAACGTTTATCGTCTTTAGATGATAAGGCAATTTTATTTTTCAACTCCGTATACACCGTATGAAAATCCGAGTGAAACACGTACATCTTTTTAAAAATAAAACCATCTCGTTCAATGATTTCTTTGTAGTCATCTACAGATAAGTATTTATCTATAAAGTATTTTTTAACACCTTTTGCTTTCTTAGTACATTTTGAAATAAGCTTTACACAGTAGGCTTTCGCACTGGTCCCGATAAAAGATTCTATAACCTGTCCTGCGTATTCGTCTTTAAATCGTCCAATAACTGATTCAGTTCGAGGCATTTCATGTACATTATTCGGTGGGTAATTTGAAGTATCAAATTTGTCTAAATTTTGCTTTATGTCATCGTATACATTATCAGTATTAACGGTCAGTATTAAACTATCCGTATCAGTATATAATAAAGCTGCTCTATTGATATATTTTCGCTTTATAAAATTGTAATAAAAATCGTACATTACTGTTTTTGATATTTCCAAAACACAAAACCCTACGTATAAAGGTTTATTATAATTTACTTGTACTTTGCATAATTCTATTGCGGCCAGGTGATCACTAAAAATTTTACTCGATTTATAGTTTGGTTTAGCTATCAATGATTCAGCTCCCGGTCTTCGATTATGGGTTTCCCAGCTGGTGGCCAATTTAATGTCGACGCGTTTCTCAACATTTTCCATAGTTTTACCGAAAACACTATTATTTAATAATTTGTAAAAAATTTTTTCGAATTCGTTTTTAGCTTCAGCTCGTTTTTGTGAATTAAAGTCTATGTATATTTTTAGCCAACGAGATTGCTTAAATTTAATTGCCCTATGAATTTGGTTTAATATTAAACCATTTTCCAAACATTGTTTCAGATTTAAATATTGAATTATGTATTTCCTTTTGTTGTACAGATTTGGAATAAGTTTACCATATTTCGAATTTGGTGGAATTATGTTTTCCGGACAAAATGGTAATTCGTTGTGGTTGTCATGTAAATGAGTCGGGTATTCCAAATCTACTTCGAATATGTACCCGACATCTGAATTTTCTTCTAACTCTGAAATGTTAAGATTGTTAATCTCTTCTGTACACAACCAAGTAAATTCTCCCCACGGAAATCTGGAACACATTGCGTGACCGTACAGATTTGTAGCATCAAGATATAGTAAATATTTAGTTGCCTTCTTAGAGTCAAAACCATGCACAAATTTATTATTAGCGTTTTCGATTCTTTTAGTGCACATACTCACTCCACCGCGTATACCCATTCTAAAAAAATGTAGCATATCAACATCTTGCAGTAGCTCTAATTTAATTTTTGTCATTCTTAATATTGCAACCCAACTTAATCCTGGAGCGGTGAAAAAATGGCAAGTATCTAGTTTGTAATTATCAATACAAAGGTCTACGTCTGCCAACAGTAAAACATCAGATGTTACATATACCTCACTGTAATCACCCATAGTTTTACAGTTAAATAAATTCCAAACGCGCTGTGCTCTCTCATAATCTTCATCACTTACGTGTTCATCACACAGCACATCATAAAACTCTTTCTTAGAAGGTAAAGTGGGAAAATCTAATTTCATGAGTGAGTCAATAAAACAATACGGGAAAGTTCCTTTTTGACGTATTAATTTAAACATCTCTTCATCGTTAAAATATTTTGTAATTTCCCTACATTGCCAATCTTCCAAGTATGAGCTTAATTTCTCTACAGACGATTCCATGAAACGAAAAGAATCTACAAATCTTATTTTGAAATATACTTTACGCTTTTTACCTTTACAGTCTGTCTTATCCCCCACTGTATTAATTTCGAAAATGATATATATTTTTCCTCATTTCGTGCGATCACGTCCATATCTTCACCTTCTAATGCCATTGTCTTTACAAACAAGTGACCGTCATAATTAGAAAGATTATGAAAAAACACTGGAATAAATTTTGGTATTTTAAAATTAATGTTGCACACAGAATGAGCAGCACCTCTAAACGCTCCCGATAAATGTTCGTGATCACGCACCTTCTCCTTAACATCTAATATTGGTTTTTCACAAATATGACACATTGTTGCACGGTCGTATGCCTCTTTCTCTTCTCGTGTTAAATCAGTCATCGGCTCAATTTTAATTAAATATTTATCATATAAAATAGCGACATCTTACTATCGCTTTTTGACCTAACATTGCAGTAGGATAGACAAATTGAAGCGGGATTTGCTCCTAATAAGTCCCCCATGCAAGGCGGCCATGCTTGCTGTCAAAGCATAATGAAAGAATTTAGAAAAATTTTGTGCAAATCGTTCTTGATTGCAGTGAAAACCTCGAGCAAATCCCGCTTCAATTTGTCTAACCTACTGCAATGTTAGGTCAAAAAGCGATAGTAAGATGTCGCTATTTTATATGTTCATCATTCTTACATCGCATTTGCGAATAAATTGGGCAAGTCGTTTTTGGTTTGCAGTGGGAATGTCGAGCTACGTTTCTGCTGAAGAAGCCCCAAGCAGGGCTGAAACAGCTGTCCAGAGGCTGCTCGAGGTTTTCACTGCAATCAAGAACGATTTGCACAAAATTTTTCTAAATATTTATGGTAAATTTCTTTAATATCTTTTTCTAACCATTTTATAAACTCAGTGGCGGCATTCTCTCCGCGATATAACTTTAACATTGACAAATTAGCATTGAAACTGCACTTAATGTAATATGCAAATGAATGAGGTTCGTGTTCATAACACTTAACAGTGAAAGATTTATCTGGATTTGGTTCTACTCTGTCCAGTGGTTTTAGCAATGCTTCAAAATCGGCATATATAACAAAAGGAAGTTTTAACTGTTTTTCAAAATTTTCAAATTGTAATATATTCTCTGGCAAGGATTCACCATACTTATTTATTTTTAACTCTGTCGATGGTAAAACTGTTTTGATAACTTTACAGTCTTCCCTCTCGTGTCGTTGCAATTTTTGAATACATGGAAAATACACTAAACATCCTTCACAAATATATTTCTCGTGACCGTGATGTGAAGTCTGTTTTGACACTAAACGTGATAAATTTTTAATCCAACAAATAGTGAGTATTTCCGTTGTTGTCATCAATTAATAATAAGTTTATATGAATATTTTTTCTATTTTTAGTAAAATGTAACGGTCCTACAACTTCATCAACCGTAACCTTACCATTATAATGGGAACCGAGTCCGTAGACATTTATAGAAATATTGTTCTTGCTTTCAAATTTCTTCACGTCACAAACTTTCAGTGGAAATTCTAGGTCAGTGAAATCCGCTACTGTGTTATAATGGGGATACGAAGACATCCTTTGAGGAAGACCTGTCGGTTGACACATCGCTGACGTTATCGCCCAGGCAAAGCAAGCGTTGTCGTTATTTCTAACATTTATGACAGCTTTCTTCGCACTTATTGAAGACGGTAATGGCATGAAGCTGGATGCTTTCAGTGGATTGTATTTATTAATGTTGACTTCCATATATAAAATTCTGCACAAAGTCCATCCTGTAACAATATTTGCAACTTTAAGTTTTATTCTAAACGATTGCACCTATTATTTTTTTTACCTGAATCTCGCTCCTGAAATTCCGACATTTTTACATGTATTTTCGTTCCAAAACAAGTTATTTTATTCTTGGTGTTAAAAGATTTTATCTCAGAACTTTCTTTAGAATCTAAGAAATAGACTCCGAAAATTTCCACATTCCACTTTAATGCTTTATGGATGTCTAATATACTTTGAACCAAAGTTAGTACTTTTTCTTGAATATTGTACATAAAATCCTCGACATCAACATAATTGTAAGGTTCCGTTATACGGTACGTTACGATTTTGTCTCCAAATGCACCAGCTATCTTCTCCACGCCGTTATCGACGACCACAAAAGCATTACTTTTATGTGAATTACTACGCAAATGTGCTGAGAAACATTTTCGGCTGACGTATATTTCACACACATCACATTTCATAACGTTCACCTGGTCAACAACTTTGGACGGTCCGGCAATTTCATCTAATTTCAAACGTTTTCCCTGGCATGACGTACGCAAATGACGATTCATATTATCGATTCGCGTAAATTGTTTGCCACACTGATTGCAATCAAACATGTTTTATAATTTTAATAAGCACTATCACGTTCACTACGTTCAATAAGTTGGTAAACTCAATTTGAGGGTCAACCGTCGTCTGCGGGTATCAAATTAAACACCTCCTTAAATAGGTACATATTCAATAACAGGTTGCGTCAGGGTTATTTCAAAACAATTACATTTGAGTCACCGCGCTTCAAGGTCCGTTACGAGGTCACCTCAGTCATTTAAAGGTCGCCTCAAGGTCATCCCAAGGTCACCTCACGGTCACTTAAAGGTCACCTCAGAGTAATTTGAAGGTCACCTCAAGGTCACCTCGAGGTCATCTCAAGGTCATTTCAAGGTCATTTCAAGGTCATGCAAGGTCATTTCAAGGTCACCTCAAGGTTATTTCACCTCAAGGTCATTTCAATGTCACCTCCAGGTCATTTCAAGGTCACCTCAAGGTCATTTCAAGGTCACCTCAAGGTCATTTCAAGGTCACCTCAAGGTCATTTCAAGGTCACCTCAAGGTCATTTCAAGGTCACCTCGAGGTCATCTCAAGGTCATTTCACGGTAACCTCAAGGTCATTTCAAGGTCACCTCAAAGTCATTCAAGGTCACCTCAATGTCATTTCAAGGTCACCTCAAGGTCACCTCACGGTCATTTCAAGGTCATTTCAAGGTCACTTCAAGATCATCTCAAGGTCATTTCAAAGTCACTTCGAGGTCATCTCAAGGTCATTTCAAGGTCACCTCAAAGCCATTTCAAGGTCACCTCAAAGCCATTTCAAGGTCACCTCAAGGTCATTTCAAGGTCACCTCAAGGTCACTTCGAGGTCATCTCAAGGTCACGTCAAGGTCATTTCAAGGTAACCTCAAGGTCATTTCAAGGTCACCTCAAGGTCATGACCTTGACCTTGAAGCTCATGGTGGGGTCACGTCAGGAATAGGCCGGTTCTGGAACCTCCTCCGACCTTGACCTTGAATTTTATTGGTCAAGGTCGGAGGAGGTTCCAGAATCGGCCTATTCCTACTACTCATATTTACCTAAAGAGAAAACGTTTTCGTAAGGTAGATATGTCCGCGACAAGATTATGAAACAAATCTTGGATCAGGCTCAGACGATCGTGAATGAGCGAAATTTTATCATATTGTTCGTTTAAAGCCTGGTCAGTCGGAGACCTTAAGCGAACTGTACGTAAAATTTCACGACAAGATTGCAACTCGTCCGTGACTTTTCTCAGATTTTGCTCACCCTGTAAACAACAGTTCCTGACTTCAGGCATAATTCCGTCAAAATAATTTTGGACTGCTGTTGAGATAACTCCAACTAAATTGGGAGAGGATAAAGGAAATTTCATCGATGAAATTTCCAAGTTTGAAATATTAGGTTGTGAGGAGAGGGATTGAATAGATGGAGATGTCCGTATACTAGGTGAGGAAATTTCAAGTCGAGAAGGTGGAATTTGAGAGGGTGGAATATGCAGCTCCGGTTGAGAAATTTCTGCTTGTGATGGTGACAATATCTGAATATTGGAAATAATATTAACAGAATCATTAGCATTAGTCCTCGGTAGATTAATTATCCTCGGTTGACTAACAGAAGGAGAATTATTAATCATTACTGGATTAATATTAATTGATGAGTTCGTGTTATTATTATTCCCAATTGGTGATAATTGAGATATCTCCATTGAACGGTCTGATATATCAATTATTTCAGAAACTGAGTCATTAGGATTTAGCGGGATATTATCTGCAACAACACGGGGTTGCGACTGACTCAGTTGACCTTGCAACTCCGCACTATGCATCAAGTCATCATTTGAACGCAAAGAAGAAAGAAAATCTCTTTCATTAGCAATTCTTTCCATTCTACGTTCCAATGCGCGTTCCCTTCTGCGTTGAGAATACTCTGCTTTAGGCAACCACACTCTTTCATACTTGTCGCTAACGGTCCTTAGACGAGAATATTGCTTGCCTCGTAGGATGCGTACATATCGTGTGGGTTCACGAGTATTATAAACGGATTTAGAAACTACAGATCTAGAAATGGTAGTCGGAGTTGTAAAGACGGATGTAATAATAGGAACGGTTGCAGATACAATAGGAACGGTTGCAGATACAATAGAAACGGATGTAACAGTAATCAGACTAGTAGAGGTGGATGTGGATGTAACAATAGGAGTAGTAGAGGTGGATGTGGATGTAACAATAGGAGTAACTATTGACTGTTGAGAAATGAGAGCTTGAATAATTTTGGTGTGCTGAGTAGGTTTGGTTTGCGTAAGGAAAGAAGAAATAAGGGGTTGAGTTGGTTGTTTCAGAATGGAAACTGGATTATTTGATGGTTTCATTAAAGAAGAAGTAACAACTAACAAAGGGCTAGGAATAAGAAAAGGACTAGGGCTAGAAACAATAAAAGGATTAGAAACAACAAACGATTGATTGGGAATTAAAAGAGATTGAGATTGACTAACAATTGGTTGACGAATTGGTTGACTATTACAGCTGGAATGAATGTCTCGAGAATCCACACGATCTATTACGTCACCAACTTCGTTCAGTGCAGAATCATTGATAATTCCTTCTTGCAGCAGGAAAGAGGAATTATCAATTTCATTCCACCATGAAGGCGGCGCATTTGCTTGAGTGGTAAATGCAGTCTGAGAAACATTTACTGGAGCAGTACTTGCTACTCCTGTATGTGTTTCTCACAGGGAGGGGGGGAAGAAAGCCCTCTCCCCACTGCCATCCCTACTCTTCCCTTTCCATTTTCTGGGCGTCACGAAGGCGTAACCACGGCCCACTGGAACTAACCTTTCCTCTTTTCTTCTTTCCTTTCTTTCCTTTCTTTCCTCCTTTTTTCCTTCCTTTCTCTCCTTTTTTTCTTTCCTTTCTCTCCTTTTTTTCTTTCCTTCTCTTTTTTCATTGTTACTTGCAGTTATTTTGAAAAAATTTCAAATTAATTAATTATTCTCTCTAACGACTTTAGAATTTGAATAACATTTACGAAGTTTAATAATAATCAACCAAGTTGAATAGTAATCTTATTATTACCAACTTTATAATAATCTTTATTCAAATGAATGTAAGGAAAAATCTGTCGAATAATAATCTTTATTTGCAAAAATATTCCTAAATCAAACTTGCAAGTGTCACACAGTTTAACGATACACATTTCACGAGCACTCATCTCCTAGAAACCATGATTCCATCGAACAGTCAGCCCCTAATCTTTATTTGTATGAATCGTGTAAATTTAAATTACATTCTTAAAAAAATTATCTTACCCCTTTGGTAAACACGCTCCGTGAGAGCCCGATTGAGACTGGTGTGTAATAATATTATATTAGTTAAACGATTTCTAAGCAAATTGAATTTGAACTTTAAATCGACGGTGAATGCTCGTAAATATGTTAATTTACTATTATGCAATTTTTGCTAGTATGGCTCGCTTTAAAACGTGCTTGTTTTTATTTATTTAAAACGTTATTTATATTCATTCACAACTCGGAATACATATGTAAATTTTATAGTGTTTGTATATTTAATCGACGTTCTCCTTCAAACATGTTTATTTTTTCTATACCACTTAATTAATTATACGACGGTGTGTGAATTTAAATCCTTAGATTTTAAATTGACGTTTCCTTTCTGATTTAGTTTATTGTATATTTTAATACGGATCACTTCTTGCTATGGAATTTTTAACGCTGCACATAACCATTTTTGTGACTTACATCGTAAAAAATTGAAATTGAAATTTGAAATTTCTATCGAATAAAGTGATACTTTCAAAGACAATAAAAATCTGTCAAGCTAAATTGCGCAGCAAGAGTTAATCTAAATAATTTAATAACGCAATGTATTTCCAAATTCTTTCTTAAATCCTTAAATTGATTTATTAAAATTAATAACGAATAAAATAACGACTCCTTTCTGATTATAGTTTATTATATAATAATATATTATTAATAACAATATTTAATAATTAATATTTTAATAATAATATTTAAGAATAAGTACACAAATAGCAATTCTTCTTCCGTGGAGGTGGACCATCTATTTCATCCAAAGAAAATTTGGTTTGATTCCAATGTCGGTGACAGAGTCTCTGGCTTTGTAGATATTTATCACGTTGATAATGGATAGGCAATTTAGGCCAGATATATTCTAGATCTACGGCTGTGACTCTGGTACATAGATACGATTTTGGAAAGTACTTTAAATCTTTGTCTGGTATACTACTGAACGAACAATCTTTTTCGTACTGGTCTATAACTTCACCAACCTTCTCTACAACATGCTTTATAATGTTCTTGCAAAATAGACGGGAGAAGAAATCTATTGCGAAGCTGAGCTTTTCTTATATTAACTGGGAACCAAAGTTTCCTCATAATATATCACAAATGTTTAGTGTAAAAAATCCTTCATATAACTTTGTTTGAATAAATTTATGTAAATCAAACACGTTCGTTAAAGCACATCTGCAATGTCTTCTTGAATGAAACGGACACTTGGGTTCGGATTTTTGCAATTTTTGTACATCTTCGTAAATTTCACCCAAATCTAACACAGGTACACCTTCACCATTGCTTTTCGCTAGAATTTCACATAGAAATCGAGACTTATCCATTCCTTTAACGTAAACGACTTTGGCTGTACAACATAAAAAGCTGATGATTGCGTCTAATTCAGATAAGGGGACGAATCCTCTATTCCAATCAATGCAATGATGATTGGTCATTAACCAGTTTGCAACATTTTGAAATTTTCTGGGGACAATTGATAAACTCGCGGGTGGTTGAAATAAAAAATGACTCATTTTTCTTTCACTATCGTAAGAAGCCAACCCTTTTGGTATAAATTTATTATTTTCCATTTTAAATCGTTTGAATATCAATGACAATAAATCGTTTTTTCATGGTTCGGTTGATGTTGCTTCTTATGAAATCAAATAGTTTTTAGCTTCTCTGTTAATACTGCCATTCACGGTTTACATCAACTGACGGACAATTTTGGTGAGAGGTGAATAAGAGAACGCTTTGTCATGCAGAATTAAACAGTAAGCAATAGTATCAGCTTTAATATTTTCTTTAGTTGTAAACTCAATTCTTATTTCTACTGCACTTTTATGCATTACATCTCTCTGAAAAGTGCAGTCGATTCCTATTAATGTGCAACTAGCTAATCCTTTTGGATTGAACTAGGGTTGACTGCTTTCAAGATAATAATTTTCCTGAAATCTAAAATACATGTCGTATATAACGGCGTATTTGTTATTTTCAATATCAATTTCTATGTTGTCGTACGGATAGCGTTCGCCATTTAGAAATACTGTTAATGATTTTAACTTAACGTCATCAAACAGACTCATGTTTGCATCGACGACACCCTTTCGCTTAGTTTGAAAATCGATGATTATGTACCTTGGCGTTTCCAACTGCGGAGCCGTCTTTACTGTCCAAAAATGACTTGTCATAGTTCGGAGCGACGGATACTCGTGCAACTCCCAGCTTCTGAAAGGAATTTATATTTCAACATCTCTGTCTGTCACTCTCGTTAAAGCCAATTGCTCACGTAGTCCAACAGAAATATGAGGTATACGCCATACAATTTTGTCAATTATTAATTTAATCTTTTCCGTCTTGTTTGTTTCCACAACTGCATCAACGTCATCATTTTTTACTGATCAATACTAATTCTTGCCTCATATTCAAAACGATCTTTTTATAATCTTCCCCAAAACCTATTAATGTCTTTAATGGTACACTTGCTGAGAAATCTCACTTAACGTTGAATGTATCACTCATTTTATCATTCTCCTGGATCCATTCCGCATTTTCCAATTTTACTGTATCGTTGCGAGTAAAAGAAAAATACCCTTTCATTGTTGATGTTATGCCAGCATTTCTTACCGAATCCACCTGTACTCCATTCAGAAGATATCTAATCTCGCTAAACATATAAGCTAACTGATTATTTATCAATTGTGCCGTCGCACTGTGTTTAGTATTATCACTAACCGAACGCAGTCTTCCCTCTACGTACAAATAACTTTCGCAAGGGAGGGTGTAATTGTCGATCTCAGGTACGGTGATACGCACTTCATCGTTATTACCAAATGATGAACTGAGTGGTAAGTGTGAATGGAACTCCATGCTGGTTATTGAAGTGTCCAATTTAATTTTATCAGTTACTCCCAAAATATCCATGTCGTTCTGTTTAGATGATGATTGCCTTACGTGTAATGATGGTGTTCACCCTTTGACGGTTACGTCTCTTCTACAGAATAATTCCCCCTATGTTAGCACCTTATAACCTAAACTCTCTAAATATATTCGATTTCTCTGTATCAATTTCAGTTTTTTTTGTCGACAACAGTTCAGTATCTGTTTCCGTGGTTTAAATAATACATTACGTCTAATTCTGCTACACTCTTTCCGTTTCGAATAATTGCTATCGTAAATAATCATTATGTGAATCTTCTCAAATGAAGTCTTAGAGTAATTACTTCGTTTCTAAAATTTACTAATCGATTATCTTGATCTAATAGTCGAATGACTATTCTCGTAATCACGTTCACGGTCACTGGAAGATAAATAGCTTGAAGAGGGGATTCTATTATTTTAAACCCTGGAGGTACATTTGGAAAGAAATGATACAAAACATGACCGGGTTCTCCGTTGTTATAAGATCCACCGGTTAGATTACTTTCTATTCTTATAGCATTTACTTTATTTATTTCAGAAAAATTTTTTTTTTAGAAAAATTTTGTGCAAATCGTTTTTGATTGCAGTGAGAACCTCGAGCAGCCTCTGGACAGCTGTTTCAGCCCTGCTTGGGGCTTCTTCAGCAGAAACGTAGCTCGACATTCCCACTGCAGACCAAAAACGACTTGCCCAAATCGATTTGCACAAAATTTTTCTAAAATCTTTCATTATGCTTTGACAGCAAGCATGGCCGCCTTGCATGGGGGACTCATTAGGAGCAAATCCCGCTTCAATTTGTCTATCCTACTGCAATGTTAGGTCAAAAAGCGATAGTAAGATGTCGCTATTTTATATGTTCATCATTCTTACATCGCATTTGCGAATAAATTGGGCAAGTCGTTTTTGGTCTGCGGTGGGAATGTCGAGCTACGTTTCTGCTGAAGAAGCCCCAAGCAGGGCTGAAACAGCTGTCCAGAGGCTGCTCGAGGTTCTCACTGCAATCAAAAACGATTTGCACAAAATTTTTCTAAAATCTTTCATTATGCTTTGACAGCAAGCATGGCCGCCTTGCATGGGGGACTCATTAGGAGCAAATCCCGCTTCAATTTGTCTATCCTACTGCAATGTTAGGTCAAAAAGCGATAGTAAGATGTCGCTATTTTATATGTTCTTTATTTATTTCCACCGGAAAATCACCAATGTTATTATCGTTTACTTTCAACGTTCTCAGTTTAAAACCCAACAATTTTCCCAATGAATTTGGTTTACTAAAATCGAGCTTAACCAAACTGTATGGTTGCCTTTAAAGTATTATTATTTCCTGTAATGTTTATATAATCAGGGATATTGTTATTTTTAAAATAATCTTTCAGATATTGGTTGATATCGTCTAGTTCATATGTACCTGTAGGTATAACGATAGTTTTCCAAACAGTCGCTTTTCCTGTTTCTTCATAATGTATCAAATTATTACTTTCATCTATGTTAGGTATTGCATTAAACGTTTCAAAATTTAACAAGCACATTTCATATGTTGCGTCTTCATCGAAGATGCCATGTTGACCATCTTTCAAGTACTACATTCTTACTTAACTTGTAAAGGACTTTCAAAACTGTAGACATAAGTGTTCACAATTTTATGTATTTTGTTTCTAATACCTTTCATAATTATAATTAATAACTCTCAATCCGTTCGACAAAAGATATTTCTCTACTTCAACTGGAGGTCGTAGATCTCCATAGCTGTCAAAATATTTTACGATTCCTCCTCTCTTATAATATGCTACCCAATGCGTTCCTTCACCAAAATCGCTATCTAAATTCACTACTCCACTTCCATGCTTCCATATCTTTTTAGGTAAAGTATCTCTCATAAACACACCTCCAAAGAAAGGTAATTTCCATATTTTAGCATATTTCAGTATGTCAATGTTTCAACGATCGCTGAGGCAAATATTTCAATTTTTTGGATTGGATCGTAAATATAACCCACACCCGGTTTTGTAAGGTTTTATATAGAATCCGCTTTCCACTGCTTTTCTTTCCATAGCGCGATTATGTCGCTCTGCCTCTTTCAGTTGCTCTTTCGCAGCTTTTGCATCGTTTACCGCCTTAGCAATTGCAGCTGCACCGCCGCCGAGCGATCCTATTGCGCCCAAAGCCGCAAATAATGGAATTAAAGGTAAAAACAGGTTACATATTAACAGCTTTATGCATACTTATATCAAAAATTAATTTGCTAATTCCAAACATCATTAATTCATTTGTAATTGCTCCTTTCTCTGATATTTCATTATTAAGAAATGATTTAACATTTGTCTTCATATCAACATTGACGAAAATCTTCATCTGTGAAGTAAGGCTGGGAGAATATTTCTAATTGAAACTCGTTTCGAACTGAGAGCATATTCAAACCGTGCTCATCCGGCTTCTCTTCTTTTGGTTTATCAACGTTTTCAGTCAGAAGTCTTTTCTTCTGTACGTCATCACAAGGATCGTTCACGTGCCTTCTCTTTTGTTTCAGGAAAAAAACCACTTGTTTAGATGTCACTGTTAAATACAATAAAAATATACAAATTATAAATTATTACAATAAGATGATTTAAACTTACTTTTATGTATGTAGGTAGGTGATTAACTTAACAACACAACTCACAGTTCTGCAACAACTGAATCTATTCCCAAATGAAGAACCTTATATAACAAGATTTTAGGTGGGGGTCCCTACCTCCTCCAACCTTACGGTCGTATTCAAGATTTTGTATCCTCCGTCAAGTTAAGGTCACGTCAAGGATAGATAATTTTTGGAACCCTTCTCTGACCTCGCTTTTAGAGGTATTGATGAGGTCACGTCAATGACATTGAGATTTTAAAACCTCCTCTGACTTGATCCTTAACCTTGTAGTTACTTCGGCACAAAACAAATTCTAGAACTTCCTCCGATCTTAACCTTGAACCATCAAGGTCATCTCAAAGTTACCTCTCTGTTACGTTAGGAACAGGTCGATTCTGGAACCTCCTCCAATCTTGACCTTGATCGAGGTCACCTCAAGATCATGGCCTTGAATTTGAAGGTCATCGTGAGGTCACGTCAGGAATAGCCCTATTCTGGAACCTCCTCCGCCCTTGATCTTGAATTTTACTGGTCAATTTCTACTACTGATAATTTCCTATTCCTACTACTGATAATCTTTCTTAACACAATTACAGCCTGGGCCGAAAGTATTAGGCACCCTTACGATTTTAATTCTTCTCCGAAAGTGTTTACACAAAAGTTTCTAATTTTGTTGTAGTGAGAACTACATAGGATAATTTAAACAATGCCCAATACTTTATAGGGATTGTAAAACATCTGGCAGGTAACAATTTGCAATTCTGGTTCAGAGAACAGGTAATCAGTCTCCTATCGGCGTACAGTAGGAAAAACCGACGGTTTTACCGGCCAAAATAATAAGTCAACCCTAAGGGTGCTTTTTCGCTTGGTGCGTTACTTTATCACCACACTGTATAGAATCCAATATACACCATATCCACGGATCGAGTTCACTGTAGGAAAAACGTTTTAATTTTTCACTTTTCGAAAAAAATCATTCTTTATTAAAAAAAACGGGTTGTCCTAAAAATTCCAAAACCGCCATAGAAAATATTAATCTCCATTAACAACAATAAAATAAAATCATTTACACTGTCACAAAATATGGCAGTACTCAAAAATTCCGTTAGTAAATACACGTAAACTGTTTCAGTAAAGTAATATCAATTTAATTAAAGAGTGTACCTAACTTTTTAATGGTGTAAGTGTAAATGGAGTCAATTCCAAAAACTAAAAACTAAATTTGGAGCAGTTTTAACAAAAAAAAAACATTTAACACAAAATTGGCACTTAGACCAGTTAGAAGTTACTCTTCAATTACTGTAAATGTAAAAGGGGTAATAGTTACGTAGAATAAAATAATTTAAAATAAACTCTCTTAAAAACAGGTTTTCATTTTTTAACTTCAATTTTAAAATTTTAAGAACCTGCAAACATTTTCATAAAACAAAGATATTGTGAATGAAAACGTGGTAAGGTATCAAATTCATAATACCGCCAATTTCTAGCTGACATGATTGACATTTTGTTAAAGTAAGAAAATAAATATCCTAACTTTTTCAGTTATTAATGGGAATTTATTATTTTCGTAATATTTATTACGTTTTAGGGCAAGTAGAAAAATGAAAAATAAAACGTTTTTCCTATAGTAAACCCGATCTGCGGACACGGCGTGTAAAGCAGTATTATATTGAAGCATGAATACATACAAACATGTATAGATAATTGTTGGAAAGGTTGCAAGAGTACCTGTCGTAAATAAGTTTAGGTCGGTCGGATTAATATAGTCGACCGGTAAAGTAGTTGGACAGGGGTTGTAAAGACCTGGGCGTCTTTAAAGTCCATTACTGTACATACATCCGGATAGGTAGGCTAAATGTTTATTGCGAATCGATTGATTCTTTCAAAGAAACCAACCAATCAAAAACAATCAGCAAGAAATATTTTGTGTATCCAGAACTAACCTTAAGTGTGGACATGCGATGATGTACAGAAACAGTTTCGATACTTTGTCTCGCAACATTATTGAGCGATTGTTGCGCGACTTTGTATCTATGCATGTACTAGGCCATGTACACACTTTATTAAAATACTTTATTAAAATTTTCTTTAGTTCTATCTTAAAAACAGCCCATAATCTTGTGGTTTTACAGTTTTTTGTTAAAACTAGAATTTTTGTCGAATATCAAACAATAAACCATTTTTCGTAACTTTTTCATTCAAACGCTTTTTTCTCGAAAATTTTCTTATGTAATTGGTAATTATTTTTATGTGGTCGTTTAGAGAATTAAACGAACTATTAAATAAAGGAAAATAATCACCAGGTCAAAATCAAGTAGGCGTTGGATCTCAGAAACAAGAACCGATAGACAATTGAAATAAATTGATGTCTTATTGACTCTGAATCACACACCAAATTTTAAATAGATACGTCAAACAGTTTTCGAAATATTAAGCCGGTTCCATACTTTTGTCCTTCCCCGTATTTGTTTTCATGTTTTTAAAGCAACTTTTAGTGAAGTTTGCTTTAGTTCTATCTTAAGAACAACCCATAATCTTGTGGCCTTCTAGTTTTTTTTTTATTAAAACTAATATTTTTGTCGAATATCAAACAATAAACCATTTTTCTTAACTTTGTCATCAAACGTTATTTTCTTTAAAATTTTGTTATGTAATAGATAAATATTTTTATGTAGTCATTACATAAATCAATTAATGAATGAAACGAGCTATTACATACAGGAAAAAATCAGCAGGTTGTCATTTAAAAAATAAATCAAGTAGGCGTTGGATCTCAGAAACAAGAGCAGATAAACAATTGAAACAAATTGGTAATATAGGTTTTATTGACTCTAAATCACATACCAAATTTCAAGTAGGTGCGTCAAACAATTTTCGAAATATTAAGCCAGTTCCATACTTTTGCCCTTCCCTGTATATTAATGTGTTATGGACAAAACGGGGTAGTTTGTAATTTCGCGCACGTTAACAAAAAAAATTTTATAGTGTAGTTGTTGGAGCTGAAATAACAACACTGCTCCGGTAGTCGAGTCGAGAAGGGGTGAGTATGTTTTTTTTCTTTTCTCTCCTATTTTATTTCGCATACCATGAAAACACATCGGATCATTGCACAAAAATTTTAATTAGCCCAAAAAACATGGAAATCATTACAACAAACTCCAGTGTTCAACATTTAGCGCTATGTGACTTTGATTGGTGACTAAAATGTCGCAATTACCGCTCAGATCTGATTGGTTCACAAAATTTTGCCGGTAAAATTAAGAAAGCCAAAAAAAGTTTATTACCAAAATATTAATAAAAAAAAAAAGATTAAATTAATGTAAAAAAAAGGAATGATTGAATTAAGTTAAACAATTATAAATTTCAGAATTAAATGCAATAAAAAAAAAACAGGAATAATGGAAAATCTTATCTGGTGGATCAACGATCCGGGATGGGTCCAAGAAGAGTCCTTTTGATTCCTTAACGGGATCGAATGGGAGCGGCAATAATTCGGCGAGCTCCGTGGCCCCGTAGGCAGAGTGGATCAAATTTTCGTGCCACTAACCTTGCCAGAAGTAGCCCAAAAAAATATTGGAGAAAGTTTTCAACAAACTTAAGAATTTCTTTTCCCAGACACAAAAAAAAAGAACCTGATGTAACGTTCTCTTCGCGTGAGACGAGTGAAAAACTTCTAAAACCTTCCGTAGAAGACGCACCAGCCCACTCAAAATGCAGGTGCTGAAGAATTTTCTTTATTCAAAAACCAAAATAAAATTGTAGCGGTAAGACGGTAGCCTAAATTCCTCGGAGTAGTTCAAAACTTCGGTAATTTTACCAAAAATACCGTCAGACCAGCTTGCAGAATAAAGTAAAATTTTACGAAGAAAACACCTCGTTCTCAGGCGGAAACTTAGTGAATAATGAATTATTATTTTCACCTGAACGAAAATTCGCGAAGCAGGGATGAGGATAGTTTCTCGTTACCAGCGAGAGTGCGAAGAGGATGGACGCTCTGATAAGAGAACCTGCATGACCACAACAAAAAGAAGTTTGACGAAGAATACAGATAACAACGTATCAACAGCGAACCGAAATTAATTTTAAAACCTTAAATGAGATTTTATTATGTACAGAAATTAATGTTAATATTTAATTGTAATAAATGTACTGTGGCTTGCAAAAAAAAAACACGTACATCTGTTTTTCGTTGAATTAACTTGGTCTTGAGATTTAATGTGTCAGTGTCAAACAATTAAAATTCAGACTGACAAAAAAGACGAAGACTTTCAGTAGCGAATGATTAAATAAAAATATTATGATGCACAAATAATATGTAAGAAGAAGAAATATTTGCAAAAAGAAAAGATGGTCCAAAAATATCGATTCACGACTCGGAAAATGCCCTTCTGAATTAAAACAAATTCAGTATAAACCGCAAAGGATTCCATGTTTTAACAAATATACTTTTGGCACCAACACGTCGAAAATTACAAATTCAACTTTGCAGAGTCTTGTCAAATGTTAAAAAATTATATTAATAGCAGAACATAAGCAATCGACAATTCTATTTCTATTAGATTATATTTATGGACCATATTTATGGAATAGCGTAATATTTATTGAACAAATCATACTGTCTGACTCATACCTGGTAAAATAGTATTCATTTCAATCTCAATTCCTAACCTGTACGTTTGGAAACATGACAAAATTCTCAAAATACCCATTTACAAAGCAAAAAATAGGTAAAAACTCGGTTACTTGATTTTGAAGGTGTACGCGATTTTATTGCAAGCAAGTGTACATCAGAATCAGGGGGTGGTAAGTGAGATTACATTAGTGGGTAACAAGTTTAGTTGTGCATGGTAATCATAGATGCCGCTGTTCGAAATAATTTAAGGTTAGCACTAGAGAAACTAGTAGTTTTCGATATACAAGGGATTTTTATTATTTGAGGTTGTACTAGTAGACGAAGGCGCGTGATTTGTGTTTGGTTTGTTTAAGATATAAGATTGTCTATTTTTTTGAGCTTGCTATAATCTGTACATTTGCGCTGTATCTGATTTTTTTAATCGGTAGGACCGATATTTGACTAGTAGCGGTATGAAAACATGAGGGTTAGACGTTGGTGTCCCGTGTGGAGTGTAACGACAGAGGTACGTAATTGATAATTGTGAGTTTTAAATAAATTGATAATACGAGTGTGCATCAAACATGGTACCTACTGTATGTGCTATACTTGCAGATTTTTTACGCCTGCAGATGAGCGCATCGAGAAAGTTTTGCTGAAAAGAATCGGTAGGCAAGATCTCTCAACAAACCATAGCCAATGTAAAGAAAAGCTAACCAGTGTGCGAAATACATTTCGATCCAGTTTGTAGGGATCAAACAGGGTGATTAAAAAGATTTTCGTTACTTACATTGCATTTGCCAGGTAGGATGTATCATCTTTATTACATGCCCCCAGGATTGGTTTAATATTATGTATAATACAGCAAAGCATGAATTCAGATTTCACGTTTTGACATCAAATTTGACACTAATTTATTTAGCACTATGCAGACCTGAACTACAAAGCATGACATTGATTTCAAAAATGTTTGCTGCATTAAAAGTAAAAATTTCAGAGTTTAAAGGTCCTGCCACTCAGGAAACATGTTTCTCATATCCTAATGTAAAACGAAGAATAATTACACCTCAGAAAATAAGAGGTGCGCTATTTCCAGATAGAGAAAGAGTTAGACATTTAATTTATTTAAGGTGTCTGAGCACTTTTACACTGAATTTTATTTTTTCTAAGTTTGAATAATGTGCATCATGTGCTTAATTTCCAGGAAAAGAGCCACATTTGTATGCACCTCTGACACTGTGACACAGACATTAAAAGCCTTTGTGACTGTTTCTTCTTAATTGTATCTTGAATAATATGAAATATAAAGAGTTTACCTTATTAACAAGATAAACATGTTTGTCCCTAAAATAAATTTAAGATTAAATCATAACTTTTTTATGTCAATCTAATGAGGTGTTCGCTGGTATGCATAAGTTACGGCAGTGCAGAATTGTACTTGAAATGTAAACGTAAGTAATGTAATGTAATATTGACTTGTTTATGTGTATTGTATCATATCAATTTTTAGAAAATAAAACTGAATAAGGTTAGTCAATCTTGTGTTGGGTAGGTATGTATTTTTTCTTATTGTCACTTTAGATGTTGAATAGGTATAGTTTCTCTGTTGTCTGTTTATTGCGATAGGTGTAAATAGTAATTCAACTTTTTAGACAACTGGCACCTACTTCTCGTCCCTGCGCCCACATTCATGTTCCTTACATTTAATTACTAAAGTTACAATATTTATTATGATTTTGTTCATGATTATATATATTCTTATCTATTTATAAGTCTTATTTTGTTAAGTACGTTTACATTTTAAATGAATCTTAATCGTTAGTTATGTACTTTATTTTGTATCAAATTAATTACTAATATATTTGATTTTACTTAATTCTGATTTTAAATTTGCGCATTTTAAGTCAACTGATATTTAGGCAGTTTTTGTGAATCGATGTGAAAACATCAACATAAAATTTTTCATTTTAGATATATCGCAATAATCAGTTTATTTAAAATGGATTTTAACAAATGGGAGGAAAACAACCAGAAAACAATTAAGTTAATAAAACGATAAAGGTTCGACCTTTTCGTCTTCTGATAAATTTATCTGTTAGTTATATTCTTGGGAACCATTATGTTGATAATGGTTTCCCAAAATATTATCTGCCAGATAAATTTGGAGATGGAAAGACCAGAACCAATTCAAAAAGTTTTATTTGAATATCCCGCGTAATTAGTTTCCCGCGTAATGGATTACAGTTATCTGCATTTTTGTTTCCTCTGAAATGCAAAAGTTCTGTGTGGTAATTACAGATGGTGCTGAAAGTTTATGCCAAAACTCATTTAGGGACTTCGCCATCTATCCCTGTGTAATCTGTGATCAGAATGTCCTGACACGTTACCATATAGCTTAAATTAAAACCAACTGCAATGTTTTGCTGGTAAGGCAGATTTTGCTTAAAAACACATGAAATTCACAGGTTCGCTAGTGCTGAGGTAGATGGCCCTGAACATAATAATGAATTAGGAGGTGGAGGAGAATCTCAGCTCAGGAGGGGAATACAATTTGGAGTTCTGTAGTCTGTCCATGGTCTGTACCAAATTATTATAAGTTCAGCGCGAGTCTAGCGTTCGTAGCTTGACGTATGTGTTTATTTAAAATTAAATATATCATGAAATAACAATTACAACAAATGTTTTGTACTGTCGCCGCCAAAAAAATGGACACTTCTTGACGTACAATTAACGACACTAAACATTTGCTGGGTAGCTGTAATTATGAACTGTCATTTACGAATGGCAAACAACTTAACTTTTTTAAAGATAAATTCATTTTCAATATTTTGCCTTAAGCCCACAACAGGCGATCATAAATTGCATGAAATTTACATGTAATTTATGATAAAACCTATTTTTCAACGTGTATAGCGAGCAAAAAGAATTACATGAATTTATACATCTAAAATTGAAAACAAAGAGCAAGTTCTATTTCTCAAGGTTTTTGACGTGAAATTTGAGTAAATTCTAGTGACTTTGATTGTTGCTGTTGGCTGTTGGCTCAGATGAATGAAGAACGACTTCAGCTAGTTTATACGGGTATATGTTTATAAATAATTTTAGCTTCAAGTCAGTTTAATCAGTGATGACCAACTGCTCTACGTTTGTATGACACCCTGATAACATAATCCAACATTCCCAGCTGCTCGAAGAAAATAACTTGAAGTTAGAAGCATTAATGAGTTACCATTTTCACCAACATTAACATTCTAAATTACTATTTAGCGGAACATCTTTTTATTAATATAATTGAAACGTGTATTGCGAATTACAATTCATGAATTTATACACACATGTTTACATGAATTTTTACGTGAAATTATTGGAATATGTATTGCCGGCTTTAGCTGTACCTCTAACATGAACCAACATTTTTCAAACTGAAATAATAAGCGAATTTTAGCGATGCACTATTCGTAAGTTCTTAACGCCGTTTATGTTAAGATGCCATTAAAAGCGATATTCGCCAAAGTGGGCTATTCCATCGCAGTTTATTGTGGTCTGTCAGTCAGTTAATTTATTAACGTAGTTTGAAAATGAATGCGGAAACGTTACTGTCGTAACAAATGAAATCATATTTGACGATGACAGTATTATAATAAAGCACTTGTTACAAAATATTAACGAAGCAACGTCAGTCACTTCAAAAAATATGTATAATAATACTCATGTACACTGCTAGAAATACATGTTAGACCTGACACTTATAGTAACGACACAGCAACGATATGTTGCAAATTTTGATGAACAATGGATGACAACTTAAAACACTTTTCTCAACCATCATCCAATAGTTCCACAAACCGCGTTGAAAGTATATAACAATGACGTCACGTGCTCGTCGAGAAAGTGTTTAGTTCTGTAACCACTATAACCTAGTTCGTAGCTAAAATTCGCTTTAAGACAACTTTAGTTTGGCTGGGTAAATGTCAGTTCATAATTACAGCCACCCAACAAAATTCTTAGCATGATTAAATTTACGTCAAACAAAGTGTCCACAGTAGCTACTGTGCACAGTACGGTTAAGAGCCAGTATTATAAACTCTAGTTGACCGGGGGCTGGACTCAACCATCGGTTGAACAATGTTAAAAGCTTAGATTATATAAGAAAGAGGATACGTTACGCCGTATCTAACGCATGAGCAACCGCCGTTACCAGAAAAGACCATAACCAGGACACTTCATTGCACAAACGCGTGAATTTTGGTGTTTTTGTTGCAATAGTGAATGAAACAGATACTGATAGTTTATAGAAACAATGTGCAATGTGTGGTAAAGCCAGCCCTGGAAGAAAGAACCTGGCAAACACGTTGTAGCCAAAGTGAATTTCGATGTTTTTGTTGTAATTATGAATGAAACAGATATTAATAGTTTATACTAATAATGTGCAATGTGTAACAAAGCCGACCGAAAAAGAAAGAGCCCGGAATAACATTTCACGGGTAAAAAGAAATGTCCTTGATATGGACCCTTATTATGATATGACCGCTTCTTTCTTACTTTTAAATTAATTTAAAGCATCAAACTTGTTCCGCCTTCTCAAATTTATTTATTGATAGATACAATTTAAAAACTTCTTAATTTTTTTTTTTAATAATACGGATTAATAAAAATTAAACATAAATTATAAGCATTACATAAAAATGTAATTACTTAATTCTTTTCTAGGTGTAAGTTAATTGGGACAAGCTGTAATTTTATTTATTTCACTATTTTTCATATTACCTTTTAAATTGTATTTATTTAATAACCAAGGATTTTTTTTTCTTTTTTTTTTTCTTTCTTTTCTTTAGCGGTCGACATGTACTACGACGCTCAACTTAAATGATACCATTCGACAGTTTGGTAGCCCTTAAGTTGACTGTTCAAATGCAGGAGAATCAATTAAGTTGAGCATCATAGTACATCAATAGGACATCAATGTGTAACATCGAAGTCCCATCCCTACATAGAAGCCCGAAAATCTATTTTTGTCCTGCTTATCTGAAAGTTTAAATATTTCCAATATTACATTCAATGATGTAGCTAAAAAAATGTAAAATTTGCCAGAGATGAAATATTTAATAAAGTAAAGCAATTGCAAACATTTAGTTAATGAAAATAATGACAGAAAACAAGTACAATGTTTTCTGAACAAATATAGGTTGTCTTGCGAAACGTTCCACACACTCTATTATACCGGCTGTCTTACGAAAAACGCACCACGCTATAACTCTGTTATTAACACTCCGATTTTAGTAATTCAAAAACTACGTAAGACTAGTTTATAAATACTACAAAACAGTAACATTAAATATTTTTTTAATTTGTAATTTTTCCCAAGCGATAGTCAACTATTTTTTTTTAAATAGCACTACATATTTTTTTTATTCAGTTCGATAGAGAATCTTTTTCTGAATTCAACAATCTATTCAACTTGATTTTTTAGTATCCTATAGCGAAATAATTTCGTTGTTAAAATAAAAACGAAGTGTGCGTTGAAATCCTATAAAAGCGCACGTTGCACCTATCTGTGTTCGCCTAACCTCGACTTTTACTTAAGGAGCTATGTTCCTACTTAAATCGGCCTAAGTTAAAATATTCTTCATTTATCATGAATGATTTGAAATTAGTTTCTACGCCCTAAAATCCAATTAATTGCTGCTTTCTCAATTTTTTTTACTATATTTTTTTTCTGAATTCAACGATGTATTCAACTTGATTTTCTGTAGTACTACAGAGAAATAGTTTCGCTTCTTAAATAAAAATGAAGTGTTCGTTGGAACATAAAACAATGCAAAATTTTATTACATACTAAAACAGTATAACAAAATATAAATAATTAGTTAAATATAAATATTGCTCAAAATGTCCCCCATTTTGCTGAATACATGCACTGCATTTAATATTAAATTGGGGGGTATCTCGTGACAAGTGCGAAGAATTCTCTCCCTTAAAACTTACTCGTTTTCTGGCGGTGTTAAGTAGACGCGGTCTTGAATATAACTCCATAACCAAAAATCTAGCGGTGTCATATCAGGAGAACGCACAGTCCACCTAACTGGGCCGTATGTCCCGATCCATTTTTGGCCAAATTTTTCATTCAACCAGTTAACATTTTGCCTGGCATTATGTGGAGTAGCGCCATCCTGTTGAAAATACAGTCTATTTAATTCTGCGAGAGGTAATTCATCCAAAAAGTTGTCCAAATTGTTAGCAGCTGGTGATATTTATTCTGATCTAGGGTGCCATTGATGAAAAAGGGCCCAATCAATCTATCACCTGAAATACCACACCATACATTTAGAGAGAATCTATGTTGTCGATTAGTTTCAACTGTAACTCTTGGGTTATGTTGACTCCAGTAACGTTGATTATTTCTGTTGAAAATGCCATTATTACTAAAAGTGCTTTCATCCGACCAAATAATATTTCTGTAAATAAGTCCATTTTGGCGTAACATATTTAAATAAAAAATACAAAATTGTTGGCGGCGATTTGGGTCATTTTCATACAACGCTTGTACTTTCTGTGGGATATAAGGCGTAAATTTATTTTTTTTTAAGATCTTATGGACAGTATCCTTTGATAAATGGTTGTTGTGTGCGATTTCTCTTGTTGAAGTTCTTGGATTTTCTTGAACACTAAGCAAGACATCTAATTCTACATTTTCACGAAACTGGCGTTGTTGCTTCTTAGGTTTCTTAAAAGCACCGTGATTTCTTCAATTTTGTTCAAGTCTTCTAAACTTCTGACGGTCAGGAACTTCTCTAATAGGAAAACGAATTGCGTACAGATGCTCTGCTTGACCAGAATTTTTATGGCACTCAAAATACACTTGCAGCATATCAGTTAGCTGATTGTTATCCAAAATAAAATAACAGTATAATACAATAATAACAAAAGACAACAAATAACAATAAATAAAATAACAATAAATAAAGTAACAATAAGAAAAAACGATGTGGCAAGTTAAATACTTAAGTGTTCAATGACATTTAGTGTTTTGTGCGCTGTCATAGGCTTCCATGGCTTGTTTCATTTTTATTAAAAAAAGTAATTATTTTGCTATAATATTTTTAAAAGTCAGGTTAAAATAGATCGTAGAATTCATGAAAATATATTCTCAGTCAAACTGAAAGACAAAAAATACGTGTTTCATTTGAAAAAAATAAATCATATTAAAAAAATCATAAATGAAGAACATTTTAACTTAGGGCAATTTGAGTGGGAACATAGCTCCATAACCAAAAGTCGAGGTCAGGCGAACACGGATAGCTGCAAGTGCGCTTTTATAGGATTTCAACGCACACTTTTTTTAACAACGAAATTATTTCGCTGTAGGATACTAAAAAATCAAGTTGAGTACATTGTTGAATTCAGAAAAAGATTCTCTATCGAACTGAATAAAAAAAAAATATGTAGTGCTATTTAAAAAAAAATAGTTGACTATCGCTTGGGAAAAATTTACAAATTAAAAAAATATTGAAATGTTACCGTATTTATAAAATGGTCTTACGTAGTTTTTGAATTATTAAAATCCGATTATTAATAACAGAGCTATAGCGTGGTGCGTTTTTCGTAAGACAGCCGGTATTAATAATACGATTATTCGAAAATCACGTAAAAATGGTTTATAAACGCTACAAAAAGATTGTTTTGCCAAGCGATAGACTACAATTTTCTGTCAAATATACATAATTTTCCTTCCTTATTAGTGTGCTGGTATAAAATCGCTAGAAACGTGTCCTAACAATCGTTTTTATACCGGTGTCCTGCGCCATGTACTCACCCTTCTAGAATCTTTATTTATTAATCGATTAACCCGAATTTTGGAGACAATAAGTTAAACAAAAAATGGAATTTTTCGACATACTGCTAATCGTCATAGGACTTCCGGTTTCGCCGGAAGTGATATCAACTTTCTTATTTTAAACGGAACATCCTATAAATTTTTACAATTGATAATTTTGGTTTCCATGACAACGAAAAAAAAACTTTTTTATTTTTCAATCTAGAAAGCTATGAATCGCATTTTTTCAATCTAATGACATTAAGTGTTTCGAGAAAATCACTCCTTTGATGGTATTTTGATTTCTTTCTTTTTAATAGAAACTCATGTATTTCTTCTTTCTAATGAAGTAAATTAGAACATTTCTTTCTGAGTACGTTGATACCAAATACATCATGTTCTCTTTGAAAGTCATTTGAAATAAAGGGAGTGTAAAATTTCAATAAGACATGCCCTATTCTAAATTATTTTCAAAAGAAAATATCACGTATTTGGTATCGACGTACTCAGAAAAAAATGTTCTGTTGAACTAAGCTAAGAAACATTCTATCGAAAAAAAATGAGTTAAGACCTAATGAAAATTTCAAATACTGTAAAAATAAAATTAAAAAAATACCATCAAAGGAGTGATTTTCTCGAAATACTTAATGTCATTAGATTGAAAAAATTCAATTCATAGCTTTCTAAAATACCTAAAATACATTAGCAAAAAAATTGTCTAATACAAGAACAGGTAAGTTGATTATTTATATCATTATTAATGCGAGTTTCATTGTCTTAACTTATCATCTGAAATTGTAACGAGCGTTTTGTAAGTTAGATACTCTTAGGGATACTTTGGACAAATTGTCCAAAGTATCCCTGTACTTTCCAATGTATCCTGTATTCTCTAAGTGAATTTTGAAAAATCTATTTCTATTTATTTTTCCTAGAGTTTAATATGCCCCGAGAGTACAAGAGACGTACCACACATACTTTTCCAGAGGGTCCCCTTAAAGAAGCAGTACTATGTGTTATTAATGGAAATATGTCTATTAGGAAGAGTGCTGAAATGCATAATGTTAAAAAATCCAGATTATGTGATTATGTTAAAAGGGCTAAAGTAGAAGGTCTTGAGAATGTATCATTTACACCAAACTTTAAAGTTAAACAAGTTTTATCAAACGCAATGGAAAACTCTCTTGCTGAGTATTTGGTAAATTGTGCTAACATGTTTTATGGTCTCACACCTAAAGCTGTCAGAAGATTGGCTTATGAATATGCCCGAAAAAATTCAATTGAAGTTCCACTCAGTTGGCATAATAATACTTTAGCAGAACGAGATTGGTTCTCTGGTTTTTTTGCATCGTCATCCCAATCTATCAATAAGGACACCAGAAGCTACCAGTCTTGCAAGGATGACAAGTTTTAATAAGCAAAACATTGAACCTTTTTTTGATAAATTGGAACAGTTGTTACGTTATGGTTTCACATTGTCACAAATCTATAATCTAGATGAAGTACAATCTATTGCTCTTCACAGTTTCCATTAAGCTGCTTATTCTTTTTTTTTTGTTTTATAGACAGGCGTCACGACCGTGCAACGTGTTCAAAAAGTGGTGGGAAAAAAAGGACAACATCAAATTGGTCAGGTTACTTCCAGGGGGAGAGGTGAACTCATTACTCAAGTAGGCATAATTTGTGCTAATGGTACGGCTTTGCCACCTATTTGGGTATTCCCAAGACAACGCTATGATGAAAAAAAGATGATGCATGGTTTATCTCAGACAGGAGCTTTAGGACTGGTTCATAAATCCGGTTGGATAACCTGTGAGAACTTTGTTTTGAAGGATGAACATATAAAATAGCGACATCTTACTATCGCTTTTTGACCTGACATTGCAGTAGGATAGACAAATTGAAGCGGGATTTGCTCCTAATAAGTCCCCCATGCAAGGCGGCCATGCTTGCTGTCAAAGCATATTGAAACAGCTGTCCAGAGGCTGCTCGAGGTTCTCACTGCAATCAAAAACGATTTGCACAAAACTTTTCTAAAATTTGTTCTGAAGGTTCTGAAGCATTTCACGAAAAACACTCACTGTAGTTTGGAAAACTAAAAAAAAATTATTGATATTAGATAATCATGAATCACACATATCACTGCCATCAATTGAATACTGCAGATCCAATGGAATAGTTGCCACCACATACTTCGAATAAGACCCAGCCATTAGACCGGACAGTATTTGGTCCATTCAAAAATTTTTTTAATCAAGGGGCTGATGCTTGGATGTTATCAAATCCCGGCCGAACATTGAGTATTTACGATCTACCACAGTTATGTTCAAGTGCTTGGGATCGAGCAGCTACTCCAGTGAACATCAAGTCAGGATTCCGATGCACAGATATCTGGCCCATTGACAAGAACGTTTTTTCAGAGCAAGATTATTTATCATCCTCTGTAACGGATCGCGTACCGCATCAAGATACATCAGATGATGCTGAAACTACTCCAGCTACTCTACTATCCATAAATCCACTGACTGCTGCTATAGCCGTGATTTTGGAGGCTGCTACAGTAGCAGAGACATCTACATCGTCCACAAAGCTGCAAAGTTCCAATCAGTCAACCTCAAAAGAAGACAGCTTCATAAGTCCAGAGGTAATACTACCGTATCCAAAGGCGGCCCCAAGGAAAGCAACGACACGTGGGAGACCCAAGAAAAAATCTATCATTGCAACTGACACCCCTGAAAAAGACGCCATTGTAGTTATCAAAATGAAAAAAGTCGCAAAACCTGATGTCAAAAGAATAAAGAGAAAGATAGTAGATACTTCATCGGAAAGTGAAGATGAAGTATTTATTGCTAAAGACAGTAGTGATGATGACGAAATATTTGCAGATCCTGGTGAAGATAATGAAAATGATGTTAAAAAATTGAATCTTGGAAACTATGCTGTCATAAAAGTCCATAGAAAAAAATTACAAGATAGCAGGCACTTTATAGCCAAGATCACAGAGAAATTTTTAACAGGATATGAAGTGCAGTTTTATAAAAGGCACTTTCCTTCATATCGATTTAAGGAAACAAACGAAGTATGTTCTGTACCTTTTGAAGATCTCAGAACTAAATTGCCACAGCCTCTACAAGATAAACGATCTAGATATTTGAACATGACATATTTTAACCAGAACTTGGAAGAATATAGTTTGTTGTAAATTTAGATTATTATTATTTGTTATTATTTGTTATATTTCATCAATTCAAAAGTGATATTGATATTTTAAAATATTGGCCAACCTATCCCCCGTTGCGGGGATACTCTGGACAAAAGTTTCTTTCCACGAAATATTTTTTTGTAGTAATAAAAATTTATTAACGTTAAAAATAAAAAGACAAAGAATTATGATTTTGTATTCCAATCTACCAGCCGCTTACCGTAAACTACCGTGACAAAATTTATCAACAAAACAGAAGTGTCCAAACCATCCCCGCTCTCCCCTACGTATTCAGACTCATAATGATCCATAAATATCAAATATGTAAAATATGTAGGGTGTTCCATTTAAAATAAGAAAGTTGATATCACTTCCGACGAAACCGAAGTCCTATGACGACTAGCATCAAAAAAATTCATTTTTTGTTTAATTTATTGTCTCCAAAATTCAGGTTAATGGATTAACAAATAAAGATTCTAGAAGGCTGAGCACATGGCGCGGAACACGCGGTTTAACCGGTTTGGTAACATCCGTGACATATTAGGCATGGCGTTAGTAATATTGGTTTAAACAGTTGACGCACGTATTTAATGTTAATTTAATGCTACCAATCTCGACTGTTTAAATGGTCTTGACTCTGTTCGCGTTGTGTATGCTCATTCTCATTACAGAGATATAGAGGAGGGGAGAATTCGCTTCGACGAGTGCGCATCCAAATTTACGACAAATCTATGGAAGCCGCCATTTTGACGTTCGCGTATTAAATACGACCGCCGCAGGTGCTTTATATACGGCGTTATACGATATATCAGAGCGTGTTGTGGTTATGAGGTTATGACATGTTGTTTTTCAGTGGAGTTGTTTTGTATTATAATCTGTGAGTTTTGTGTGGTTTTTATATTTTATGGGACTATTCGATAATTTATATCTACTACAAGATGTCTTGTTCTGTACCAGGATTTTCAAACATTCGAAGATTTAAGTCCGAAGGTATTTCTTTTCGCACGTAAGTTGTTATTTGTACCCATGCAGCAGGGATTATTTAAAAGCATGTACTAAAGAATCATTATTGGTACAATTGTTTCAGATTTTTTCGAGGTGAATTAGTGAGAAAGTGGTTGCAAGTTCTCGAAAAAGATATTGAACGTGAGCTTGGACAAGAAACAAATTCATTTGTTCTCAACATTTTAGTCCCGAAGATTTTATTGCTAAAGGTGATCAAAGCGTTCTTTTAGTCAGATGCAGTACCGTTTGTTACAAGTAGTAGTCAATAAAATCAGCGAACAAATCAGTACATAATTACAGGTGAGATTTAAATCTAAAAATGAAATACAGTGTTTTCAGTTTATTATAATTTTTAGTGTACGTCCGGAGAAAATAAAAACTAAATATACGATTGTAAAAAAGAAACATCTCCAGAACCAACAAAAATTGTACCAAGCCAAGAGAATTTATTTAGCTTTTTAAGTACAAATTCTGTTTTCTCCGTAATTGTACAAATTCTGTTTTCTCCGCAATTGTACATTTAATATACAATAGGTTAATTGTGTATGTACTGAATATAGGTAGATTTTTATAAAAATTTTTGTGCAAATCGTTTTACTGCAATGTTAGGTCAAAAAGCGATAGTAAGATGTCGCTATTTTATATGTAGATTTTTATGTTATATTACCTTTGTAGTTCATTTTGTTAATGATTTATTACTATTCAATAAATACTGCAAATCCATTTTTTTCTATGGTGAGTAATTTTATACGGTATATTTATCAGATCTTGCATTAAAATAACTATTATTTCACATACACTGGCACAAGACAGAAATATTTTAACTTTAAACTTCCGTAATGTAATATTAATTCAGAGTTGTTTTATTGTACTGTAACTTTTTTTTCTGATATGTTTCTTACGAAATCGTAATTTTTTATAATGCAAATCAAGTCTGTTGATAAGGTGTACTTTCATTTCTGTCTAAATGTGAGTAGTGCGTCTACTTAATTTTAACAGGCGAATTCTTTTATTTAAATTTCCCACAAAATAGAGCGTCAAAATGGCGATATTCATGGCCGGTTTCACAAAGCTTTGTTAAAGCGTTGATTAACTAATCAACCGTTAAGTTTAATCATTGTTAAAAATTTGATGCTGTTTCACAAAACAAAAAACTATTATGTTAATCTCTGATTAACTAATTGGAGTTTACGTTTGGCAACATCGAAAAATTGCCACTTTGACACCGCTTTAAAGTAATCTGCCGTCATGGCGTCAGGCCTGCAATCAGGTAGTGCGAGGTTAGAAACTCAAAATAAATACATACATCTTAAATTCTTCGCATTAGTGCAGTTAATGATTTTTAAAAATGAAAAAGGAAAAGAGAAAGGGAGGAAGGAAACTTTAGTGCAGTTGAATTACTTGAACATATGTGTATGGCAGACACATTTTCTGTTGTGGTACAGCTCAACGGGATTACCATCAGGTGAAATAATTTTAACATGGGGTACAATATGTAGTGCCAATGACATGAGAAAAGCGTAATGTTAACTTGTAGAGCTTCTTCTATTGGCAATTTAATTAACTGTTTGCTTTGCCTTGCAATAAAATGAATGACACGATGAATTATTCTACGTATCAATGGTTTCTGAAAGTATAGGGAATCAGCTGTTGAAATATTTCAGTGGATAATAAGGTAAGTTTATCAGCAACTGATTTGTACCATAAAATAAATTTATTTTTGCTTGTTGCAGGTTCTAGTCAGGTTCTAGTGTGGGACCAAAGAGTTCCATAACTCCTTTGGAAAAGCGATACGTTAAATTCAGTATCATCCAAATCATTAAAAGGATTATTTCTGTCTCTTATAAAATGAATTCTACCTTAAGGAGGCATTTCTTTATCGTCAGAGAAGAAAGTGAGATTGCAGACATTTTGAAATAATTTCGAATTGTTTGTTCTTGAAAATAATTTCCGAAATAGTGTCGTAAAAATTAATCAATAAACCAAGTGAGTAAAAAGAACAGAAATGTCATTATTTTTAATATTTAAGGTATGTTACATTTTTAAATAAAATTATAATTATTTTTTAGATATATGTGAGGAATTTTTATATCAAAAAAGCTTGATAATAACTATGGAAAATTCACTCGTTACTTTTTAATCGCTGGAATTCTATCGATTAATCTAACGCCTGATTAGACAGAAGTAAACGAAGCGTTATCTCTTAATCGAGCTTTGTGAAACACTTAACGGAGCATTAAGACTATTTAACGACCGATTAGAGAGCGAGCCGTTTAGTAATCATCGTTAAGTTAATCATCGTTAAATGCGGTTGTTTTCCTATTTAATCATTCGTTACAGAGTTAATCGGAACTTAAATATTTGACGAAGCTTTGTGAAACCGGCCATCAATCTTGGTTAGTTCGCGCAGGTCGACGCGAATTCTCCCCTCCTCTATATCTCTGGCTCATTATAGTTGCACACTTTCTGTTTTATTCACTGATAGTTGGCAATGCAGTTAGCTGTTATAAATAACATCTGTCAAGTAGTACGTGTAAACGAAGCTCACAAACCGGCGTTACTAACAACCGACGTTAATAACACAAGTCTTAAAAGTTTGTGCAAACGCAATCATTGATACTGCAAAAATCAAATAAAAAAATTATTTGCATTTTTTTTTTAATTACAACTCTAATGACAATTTTACAACTTTTAAAGTCGGTTGTTAGTAACGCTGGTTTGTGAGCTTCATTTACACGTACTACTGACAGTTGTTATTTACAACAGCTGACTGCATTACCAACTGCCAGTGAATAAAACAATAAGTACACCATAACGAGCATACATAATCCGAACAAAGGTTAGGATCATTTAGACAGTCGAGGTTAGTACCTGGTAGCAACATCAACCACGGGCGCAAACTGTTTACATAAACTACAAAACCGTTATTACTAACGCCATGCCTGATATGTCAAAAATGTAAGGTTACTAAATCGGTTTTATAACAACGGTTGTTATGACCCATTTACACAAATTTTCACGCCAGTGTTACCAACAACGGTTTTCATAACACCGGCCTTTCCCAATCGAAAGCATTTTAGCGTTGATTGAGATATTTACTGGAAGATGCCCAACCTCCTTGTATAAGTGCGTGCACCACATCCCCCTTACGTCCTACCGCCCTTGTCCGAAACTTATAACGCTGTACAGTAACGACCCCGGGCGTCAAGTAAATAAATTTCAAGCGTTGGGTTACAGCTCTATAGGTTTTACTCCAAAATAAGTTTGAGAAATATGGTTCGTCCATGTTTAAACGTCGGCGGTGGTCGGGGTACAAAAATCTGGCGTACGCGCACGTTTGTACGTGCGGTAGTTTAATAATTTTAAAAATCCTAAGTGTAAATACCTACTTATTCTAAAATTTTAGTAATCGTAACATTTTCATCAAGAGATATTTTTATATTAGTGAAAGTGAATGATAGGGCTTATCTAAGCATAAGCAAAATAATAAAATTTAATATTTTTTTATAGAATTCATTTGCCGCAGACAAGCAGTTACAATAGCTTGGCAGGCAATTTTTTTATTAGTTCTTGTACGCACTAATTTTATTTTTAATTAAGCTGTTCACGTCAAACAAATAAAAGTAATGCTAGCTTACTATTAATTAGCTATTTAAATTATTTTTTTTTTAAATTACGTTCCACGCGATAAACATCGAGAATGAAATCAAACGAGAAACTTCAAATTTAATTCTGCACAGAATTTTTTTACCACCGACGCGATGACTAAACGCAAGTTGAAATATTCTTTCCTTACGAAATCATACCAGAATCTTTGAGAGAAATTCCTTCTCTCAACGTTATAATTCACATTACAGTGAAATTATAAACTTATAACTCTTATAAGCAAACACCCGAAGTTGTTTAAATTAATAAATAAATAAATATATATTTATTGGCTCGTTAAAAAAATTACTTTAAAAATTGTATACAGATATTCGTTAAAAAACATTTTCTAGAATATAAAAAAAATTTTACTTTTAGTTTGATGATAGTATTCTAATTTTTCTACGAGGAATTTTCTTTTCTTTAAATTTTGTCTCCACTACCCATTTCATTCCGCGAAATAATTTTATTTTTATTAATAATTCTACTATTGTGTCTTTATGTTCTGGACACCTGTCGAGCCAAGTGTTGTATTTATTTTGCACTGCCTCTAACATGCTGATTTTAATTTTTTAGTGACATTGTATTGTTTTATAAATTTGGAAATTAACGTCAAATGTTTGCAGCAAAAAAGTAACAACTTCGGTAAAATTTTCAGTTGGCCGAACCAAATATTTAATTTCTGCTTCTTTTGTTCCGTAATCTCTATAAAAGTAATTCGTTTGAATTTAAAAATAATCTATCGTCCTTAACCTTGACCTACTGCAATGTTAGGTCAAAAAGCGATAGTAAGATGTCGCTATTTTATATGTTCATCATTCTTACATCGCATTTGCGAATAAATTGGGCAAGTCGTTTCTGGTCTGCAGTGGGAGTATCGAGCTACGTTTCTGCTGAAGAAGCCCCAAGCAGGGCTGAAACAGCTGTCCAGAGGCTGCTCGAGGTTCTCACTGCAATCAAAAACGATTTGCACAAAATTTTTCTAAAATCTTTCATTATGCTTTAACAGCAAGCATGGCCGCCTTGCATGGGGGCTCATTAGGAGCAAATCCCGCTTCAATTCGTCTAACCTACTGCAATGTTAGGTCAAAAAGCGATAGTAAGATGTCGCTATTTTATATGTTCATCATTCTTACATCGCATTTGCGAATAAATTGGGCAAGTCGTTTTTGGTCTGCAGTGGGAGTGTCGAGCTACGTTTCTGCTGAAGAAGCCCCAAGCAGGGCTGAAACAGCTGTCCAGAGGCTGCTCGAGGTTCTCACTGCAATCAAAAACGATTTGCACAAAATTTTTCTAAAATCTTTCATTATGCTTTAACAGCAAGCATGGCCGCCTTGCATGGGGGACTCATTAGGAGCAAATCCCGCTTCAATTCGTCTAACCTACTGCAATGTTAGGTCAAAAAGCGATAGTAAGATGTCGCTATTTTATATGTTCATCATTCTTACATCGCATTTGCGAATAAATTGGGCAAGTCGTTTTTGGTCTGCAGTGGGAGTGTCGAGCTACGTTTCTGCTGAAGAAGCCCCAAGCAGGGCTGAAACAGCTGTCCAGAGGCTGCCCGAGGTTCTCACTGCAATCAAAAACGATTTGCACAAAATTTTTGTAATATTTATTGTAACTAAGGTCTTTTCCGAGTGAAATTTCGTCAAACATTACGACGCACATTCTTTCATCTGCTTTCATACTTATAATTTTAGTCCTTAATTTATTAATTAATGTTGTGTTGACCCCCGTTTTTAAATTATATATCTGAAAGAAAACTGACTTAGTTTTAACTTCATATTTAAGAAACGAAAGAAAAGTAAATACCTTAAGCCATGATTGGATTGTAGATATTCCAGGTAGTACAAAATGCAGAGTGTTAAGCAAAAATTTGTAATTACTCGGCGATTTGTAATATAAGGACAGAGCCAAATGTTTTTCGCTTTTTGTCCACTTTGTACGACTTTTATGAAAACACTGCATGTACACTAAAGTTTTCACCGCAGGTGATTTATTCTTTAATAAATTTGAAAGAATATTACGGGTGGAAGAGGACAGTGCCCGCTGTCTAAGTCTGATATTAGCAGCATTTTTTCTTTTAATATTTTTTCTTAGTTCAATAATCCTTTTCTTCAAGTGTCTTTTTCGAGGTGTATCGCAACTCTCAACTGGGGTGGACGTAGCAAAACGTTCGAGAATTATTCCTGAAGAACTGTCGCTGTCTTGTTTAAAAGGTGAAGGAGTTTTGTCGGTGGTGCCGGCAATAGATGTTTAGGATCTTTTAACAGGGCTATTTATCAGGGTTATTGTATCTAATGTGTCTGAATGAGTATCATCATTTTGTTGATATCTGCTGTATGTGCGCACGGATTCCGAATTAAAAACACTAATGGTTTCCGGTGACTTTTCCTGTGGATAGTCCGTATATGGCAACGATGTGGCTGAATTGAAACCTAAATAAAAAAATTTACGTACATACCTGTATGATAACCAAGCTGCGGACCGACGCCTTCCACTATAGTTTATGAATCACAGAATCGGCGTACGCTGCACTATTTTATGAATCACAGAATCGGCGTACGCCGATTCTGTGATTCATAAACTATAGTGGAAGGCGTCGGTCCGCAGCTTGATGATAACCATCGGACCGATGCACAGTGGAACGATCTTCTGAGATCGGACATTCTGAGATTGGACATAGAATTTGCAGTAGGATATTTTTTTTCAGTTTTTTCTTTGAAAATTGTGCATTATATTTTAATATAATACAAACATATTTATTTGATATTTAAAAAAAACAAACCAAAATAGAAACTACAAATATGATCCAGAATCTAGCTCGTCTCGCTGTGCAGTATAAACCAATTAAAAAAATACTATTATTGTTTTCGTTACAAACATTTTAAAAAATAGGTTTTTTGACTTAAAATGGATAAGTTTTTAAATGAGACTCTGTTATTTATCGTTAAATTTAATTCATTTGATTTATTTAATAATAATAATAATAACAAAGGCCCAATGCGCGACGCCCCACACTTTATTTTATTATTTTTTGTTTGGTATTTTTTTATATTACAAATAAACTTTTTTCCCTCTTGTGGACTCAATCCGGGAACGTACTGTATACCTATAACCGGGTGTCCCGCGCCATGTGTTCGCCTTTCTAGAATTTTTATTTTTTAAACGATTCATATGAAGTTTTGAAACTATAAAGTACATGTAAAAATAAATTTCCTGTTGTATCCACTAAGCACTGTTCCTTCGCATCTATGTTTTACAAATATTTTTGCTACTACGTGTATTTTTGGTTTTTTATTTTGACCTGCGAGCGGTCAACGGCCTTAGTTTTTTCCCTGAAACGGTAAATTAACAGTTATTTATCCACTCTCGGTTCCTTCGGAATGACCAAACAACTGAATTGGGGTACCCTTGTAAAAAGAAAATTATACAAACACGACCCTTCTTTCACTTGGCCGCACAAACAATGAGCACGTAAAATAAAGCGAAAAGAAACATTTCTATATATTTTTTTTGTGAAGAAATCAAATCAATTTGTAATACATATGTAAAAAACAATTGTTCAATCTGCGTAACTGAAAATAAAAGAAAATACCCGGAGATATTTAATTTTGAAAACACAACACTAAAGCCATGTTCAGGTGTTTTGCGTTGGCGTTAAAATTCTACCCGATTCTATTGGGCCAATTTGAAAATATATAATTCATTTGATTAATGCCCATTTGCACCACTTTCACTTAAAATTTAAGTCCTACTTAAGTGGTTAAGTGACACATTCTATTATGGAAAAAGTGTCACTTAACCATTTAAGTGGGACTTAAAGTTTTAAGTGAAAGTGGTGCAAACGGGCATCAATGAACCAAACAAATATCTATTCCGTAACGCGGCGATGAAAATTCGTCTAGAAATGAATCCAGCTTTATACAGAATCTGCATAAAAATTGCACAGGGCGTAAAATAACGAAATTGATGACTGAATAGACCACAAGCGAGTATTTTGTTAAAGAAACGTTATATGATAGAACCTGACGCCAAAATAATAAAAAACATCATGGCCCGCTGCATGTTTTTAAAACAATTGTGAATGGTGTATAAGTGTGTATACCTCTACTACATGCCTGTACCTGTATAGTACCTATACACCAGTATATATATTGTATTCTAATGTTTTTAAAAATAAAAATCAGTTCTTTAAGTATTCGACTGCTAAATAAGTGTTTTGCAGACTCAAAACGGTCTCCAAAGTTACTATTTTGAAGAAAGAGCATGTATAAAAAATTCATTTAATTCTTGTATCGGCAGTAAATATTTATTTCATGTTAACCTTATAAAACAAGATATATCATCAATTTTCTATGGTAAGCATTGTAACTTTATTGTAATCAAAGCAAATATTTAATGAAGCGCTTATAGTTCTCGGTTCTCATTAAAAATTACTTGCCAGATCTATCATCGTTGATTGAGATATTTAAATAAATATTTCAATCAACATTAGCACGCTTATATTCGGTTATTGAACAAGTACCAACTGTTGCTGCCGAATTTTTTTTACATCAATAATAATATTTCCTTCTGAATGGTGTAAAATTTTTGGCACTCATAATATAACAGTATCGCAATTCTCACCTGAGTTGAATTTTAAAGGCGTTGCGTTGTAATTTAAAAACTTTTTATCCGCCGAAAAATCTCTAAAGCTGGTTGGAGCAAAATGTTTCTCACAAATTAACTTATTTCTTAACAATTCACTTAATGGCACTGTTTGTTTTATATATACATCAATAAGTTTTAAATTATCACAATTAATTAACCACCGTTTACACCGATCTTCATCTTTAACTGGAAATTTAAAAAACGTCAAAGAAGAAGTTTTTCTGGAGTTTTTACAATCTCTGTATACACAACAATGACATGCAGTTGAAAAACTCATTGTCGTATATCTCAATATATTACTTTCGAAATCGAAACTGTTTACGTGCTATTTATAACGGCGCGAAAAAATGTCTAAGTTTCACACCAATACATGCAGAACCGTGGATGGAGTATTCCCTCCACGTGCAAAACTGACGCTTTAGTTCACATTCTCGACTACAGAGTATGACATGCAGCGACCCTAGCGGCCAGAACTTTTGAGTGGTACGTTTAAAGCCATGCAGTTGGGCATCTTACAGTAAATATTTCAATCAACGATTTTAGAACCAACGGAGTGCACAAAGTTTTAAGTGATATAACGCTATATATTATTTACACGGAACGTGTCGCTAAAATATGCTGACAACATTTTCTCGGAACGAAAACGTTCTACAGTACATTCGAAAGAAAAAACATGCTTGTCTTCCAAGGGTCTATTGCGCTCGCTCCCTGGCCGCCTTTAGAAAACAGATTTTAAATTATAAACTGCTTATTAAATTATGTATTTATCTTCTGTATTCGTAAATTAGCATTTCTGACATTACTTCGAATGCAATAATTAGTTGCTAGTCAGTTTCTAATAAAAATGAATTTAGAAATTATTAATTAGTATAAGTTGATGATTACATTGGACTGGTGACTGCTTTTGTTTTTGTATTAACCCGCAAATCTGCAACTAAAATACATATACTATAATGAAATGATTAGTTTAGTTTTAAACTAACCAAACACCTTGTGTGGTTATCCCTGCCATCATTGGGTAGGTTTTAGTTCTAGTATCTACAAGATTATTGTAAGTACAAAGTTTTTTAATCTTGAACCGGACAAAATATGATGCGAACACACTCAACGTTTCGCTATATATTTATAGCTTCATCAGGAGTGAAAAAAAGTAAATAAATCTGTAGCGAAACGTTGAGTGTGTTCCCATCATATTTTGTCCGGCTCAAGATTAAAAAAACTTTGTACTTACAATTTTCATCGGACAAGAACCAATTTCAATTACAAGATTATTGTTTACGACTATTATTTATATTATATATTTATGTAATTTATAATTATAAACGAAACATTTTTTGTTTTATTATATGTATGTGCACGAGCAATTATAAACAAAACATACCTAATATAATATTCAGATTATAAAATTAGTAAAGATCTGCGGTGGAAAAGTTTTTCGTATTTTTCTGACTATTTAATTCATCTGTCGTTTCATGTTTATTAGCCAAAGAAAAAAACTTAATTTTAATCATTTCCATGATTACAAAAAATTGCAGAGGTAATTGTATTAGTACAAATTTCAAGGAATATTGTACTGTTTTTCTTACTTTAGTCAGGAATAATTCCACTTGTAGTGGGTTTCTCGATTATCTAAAAACCAAAAAATGTTTTTTATTTTCTTTTAATTGCTTCAAATTTTTCATAAATTAAATAATCATTTCCGTGGTTACAAACAAATTTCAGCGGTAATTGTACTCGTACAAATTACAGCGAATATTATACTAATGTGATAATTTTAAACAAATCAAAATGTTTATTTAAAAACGTAAAACGGGATTGAAGGAGTTGATTCATTAAATAGTCTTCCGAATACAATTGGTAGTCAATGTTGTGCAGATCATTTTGCAGTGATGCTACAAATGTTAAATTCACAAAAATAATCCGCATAACATTGACTACTTATCGTATTACATCTGAAAATTTTAGTTTAATTTAGTTTTTTTAGGTGGGTCAGACTAGCCTTAAGCTAAAACTTGCACGATGACCAATTTAATCGTATAAATAAATAAATCGTTTCGAAACTTCGTACATTCTAGAAGAAAAAACTTTTAATATTTACAAAGCTGTGATGGAAAAATCGGACCTAAGTCATTCAATTCAAATTGTGGTTTCGATGTTGTTGATGTAGGTTGATTGCCTACTTCAGAGTGATGTACCAGATATAAATACAATTCAGGAATAAGTTTAATATGTAATATAAAAATCAAACAGAATCATAAGTTAACAAAGAACATAAATATTAATCGCGTAATGCTCTTTTTATGTCACCTTTATTACTAGCATCAGTGTGTTTCACATGTTCGTGCTTGTTTTGTATTCTTTTTGATCGTCTAGGTTCCTGTTCAGTTTCTTGTTTCTTTCTTGGCTGTCTTTGCTCCTGTACATCGACTTTCTGTGCCCTTTCTTGTTCACTCTTATCATCGTTACATACTAAAACTTTTATGCTTGGAAGTTGTTTTAAGGGCATCTTTCCGACTCCTTCCTTCTTCAACTTTTCCGTTAATAATTGCGTACTCTTAACTGCATTTTTGTTTTGTGAAGTACGCGCGAAAGATTTTTGCAGGAGTTTGTTTTGAGTGTGTGTTGTGAGTATCGATGTCGGCGAGCAATTCAAATTCAGCTTGGTTTTATCCGAAGGGGCTTTACGAACGTTCATTAAATCACATGATGGAGGCGCTGGAGTTTTCTTCGTTACCTTTAAAGTATTTTGCGGTTCATCTTTAGTACTTATTTCATCATCAGATAAAACGAACTTGATTTTTTTTATTACAGGAAGCTTACGAGGTGTAGCTTGAGGACTAGTCATTACAGGCACCTTTACTTTTGAGCACTTGCTGTCTGGGGTTAAAAATGAACAAGTATTTTCTGGCTGCTCGCATATCACAGGACTAAGGCTAATAACTTTTGGCAGCTCGCCCACTTGTTGATGGTACATATTGTTCATGGTATTCTGCAGACAAGCTTCATTGTATATTTGAATATTTACTGGCTTTATTTCTTGTAGTACAGGAAATATTTTTTGGTTTATTTCATCATACTCGGAAGTTCCTATTACATTATATCCGATGTTTAGCAGTACTGAAGTGTATGTTTCTAATAAAACAGTTTCTACGTTTGGAAACACATCATGTTCGATTAAACGAAATATTTTTTCTCTAAATTTGCTCTCATTTTGTACCAGGTGACTATAGATGTCCAATGCATTGTTATAATGCTCTCGTGACGTTGAAAAATTCGCCTGATATGCATTGAATTGGCCGCTCAAATTCAGAATTATCAGCACAAACTCTTGAAAATCGATACTCATACAATGATAGCAATTGCAGTCACTGCGGTGACTGGTAAACGAAGGCAATTTAAGTTGGACCGTTTCACAGACAGGGGATCCACATTTTGTCGCTCGTTGCTCATTAAAGCACGATGGAATATTCAGCATCACCTCTTGCATTTGTTTGGAGAGTAACTCCACAGATTTTTCCATGTCCTTTACTTTAGCGTACGTTAAACTCATGCACGAACGTTTCGAAATGCATAAAATCTCACATATTCCGTGAATCTTTACGAGGCAATCTTCAAGGCGGTCGCTCATTAAATCAGCCTGGGCAAGGTGACTCAAGAATTTTACCGATTGCAAGGGAATTAACAATTTTTGAGTCAACAGCGTCACTTCTTTACAGTAACATCGGGTTTCCCTGGGCAGACGCAGCCAAACGTACTTGTGGACGAGAGCGGCGTAAGCTTCAAATAGAATCACCATGAAATAAGGAGAATTATGACCTAAAACAAGAAGAGATAAAACAAATGATAGAGAAAGCGAGAAAAACAGAAACAAAAATTTAGGGTCATGAGGCAGGGTTGGAAGAAAAACAGTTTTTTTTTTTTGTTTAAAACATGTTTAAAATTAACCCAAAATTAAACAACATGTTTGAAACAAAAAGAAACAGCAGTTTAAAACACTTTTAAATATTTCAATTACCATTTAAGCTTCCATAAAAAGGTACTTACATATCATTATCACTTGATATTTGTATAAAAAATACGAAGAATTTATTAATTTATATTCGATTTGTAATTAAAAGAAAAGTTTGTAAGTTTGTAATGTTAGATTATGTACCCTTTTAAAAATATTGTATGTACAGATGTGCTCACAAAAAAACAATTGATGGTCTGGTAATCGAGATAAACTACATTTAGTTTTCTTTTTTTTTTTAATGGAACACGTATATTATTTTTTCGATTCTAAATTAAATTCTAATGGGATTACATATACAGGGTGTCCCAACAGTGCATTCTCGGGCTATATCTCCATAACTGCTGCGGATACAAAAAAAGTTTCAAAACATTTTCGTTTTAGAATTTTGAGGTTTACAACCTAAAATTACTTTCACCTATTCAGAATGAATCGAAACAGTTTTACTCAATAAATTTTTTATTTCAAATGGCACACCCTATACAGACTGTCCATTTTTCGAGTGCCACTATGGGGATCTCGCTTATCTTAAGAAATACGAATTTGGTTAAATTAAGGCAAAGTTGCGTATTTTCGTGCTGAATAATAATTGAAAAGAAATTTATACCTTCAAGAATTTTGGAAATATCGCAAAAGAAACAAAATTTCTGATTGTCGTTTTTAATATTTTCACGATAAACTAATCATACTAGGCATTTCTAACCAAGACATTATTCAGACACTTTTTTATGGAGAATTCGAATATGGCATCCCCTTTTCAAAAATTTTGAAGATGACTGAAAAACACCTGGCAACTTCATTTTTGCATATGGACGCCATTTTCGATTTTAACATTTTGAGATTACGTTTTTTTTTTTTCTGTTTACAATGATGTATCACACATGCTGGTCCAATATCATATTTTTACCAAAAGTCCAATTTTCCATTTTTTGCGAAGAGTACTTTGAAAAAACAAAATGTTCTTTTATTGTGAACAAAAGCTTGACCACAGTTTGACAGTTTGATCCTATTTCAAGTCTTGTCATTTACGTTTGTGCTAGTTTTATCGCGAAAATGCCTTTTTCAAGTGAAAAACAAAGAGATATGATACAAATGTATTACACTTCGCATCCAAATATGCCCAAATGACTGCGGCAAAATATTTGCAGCGTTATCCAGAGCGGCAACAACCTAGTTTGGGGTATTTTTCTATGCTTGGGCAAAATGGTTCGTTTAAAACACGCAGACGAAAATATGCAGATAGGCCCAATGAATATGAGCAGGAAATTTTGGAAGCAGTAAAAATTTTACATGTACAATTTACAACTTGCCGTTATTATCTATTCTTATTATGTATTTTGGGGATGTCATATTCGAATTCTCAAAAAAAAATTGTCTGCATAATGTCTCTTGGTTAGAAGTCTCTAGTACGGTTAGTTTAGCACAAACGTAAATGACAAGACTTTTTCAAAAGGCACTCTTGTTGCTTTTCCAAAGCACTCTTAGCAAAAAAATGAAAAATTGGATTTTTGGCAAAAATGTGATATTGGACCAAACTTAGTATATGGGAAATTGTCTGGTGCAAAATCGGACGGATTCGTCATTTTTCGTATGGGGCTGAAACTCCATTTAAAATCATCGTAATAGTTGAGTTGTTGTGGTAACGGCACCGAAAGTGCATGCGCCATGGATTGCAATCAATCAAAATCACCACAGTCTAGTCTGACGTCACGAGAGGTACCCCGACCAGCGCGACCAGGCATTCGCCTTTATGCATGTAAATCCAAGCGTATGAGATAACTTCTCATATATTAACTTTGATATTGGACCACCTTGTGTGGTACAGCGTTGTAAAGAGGAAAAAAAAGTAATGTCAAAATGTTAAAATCCAAAATGGCGTCCATAAGGAAAAATGAAGTTGCCAGGTGTTTCTTCATCATCTTGAAAATTATTGAAAAACGGATGTCTGGGTTAGAAATGCCTAGTACGATTAGTTTATCATGAAAAAAAAATTAAAAACGAAAATCAGAAATTTTGTTTTTTTTTGCGATATTTTCAATACTATTGAAGATATTTCAAATTTCTTTTCAGATTATTATTCAGCACGAAAATGTGCAACTTTGCCTTAATTTAACCAACTTCGTATCTCTTAAGATAAGCGAGATCCCCATAGTGACACTTGAAAATTGGACAACCTGTATACCGGCTGTTCCACGCCATGTGTTCACTCTTCTAGAATCTTTATTCTTTAATTGATTTACATGAAATTTTGATACAATAAATTACACAAAAAAATGGAATTTTCTGACATACCGCCAGCCGTCATAGTCTTATTTTAAATGGAACACCCTATATATTTTTACATATTTGAAATCTATGGATCACTACGAGTTCGAATACGTATCAATTAGTAATTTTAGCTTCCATGACAACGAAAAAAGAACTTTCTTATTTCTCAATCTAGAAGGCTATAAATCGCATTTTTTCGATCTAATGAGATCAAGTATTTCGAGAAAATCACTTCCTTGATTGTATTTTGATTTCTAACATATTTACGGCGTTTGAAATTTTCATTAGGTCGTAACTCATTTTTTTAAATAAAACCTCATCTGTTTCTTAGCTTAGTTCAACAGAACGTTTTTCTCTTCCCTGATACCGAATACTTCATAGTTTCATATTCTCTTTGAAAGAAATTTGAAGTTCAGCATGTTTTATTGAAGGTTTATCAGCGTACTCAGAAAAAAAATGTTCTGTGGAGCTAAGAAACAAATGAGGTTCTAAAAAAATGTGTTACGAACTAATGAAAATTTCAAATATTGTAAAAATGTTAAAAATCGAAATACAATCAAGGGGAATGATTTTCTAGAAACACTTGATCATAGCATTCGTTATCATGGAAACCAAAATTAACAATTGTTACGTATTCGGACTCATAATGATCCGTAAATTTCAAATACGTAAAAATATACCGGGTGTCCCGCGCCATGTGCTCACCCTTCTAGAATCTTTATTTATTAATCGATTAACCTGAATTTTAGAGACAATAAATTAAACCAAAAATGGAAATTTTCGACATACTGCCAGGCACCATAGGACTTCCGGTTTCGCCGGAAGTGATATCAACTTTCTTATTTTAAATGGAACACCCTATATACTTTTACATATTTAAAATCTACGATTGAAGTTTGTTCTTGTCCGATGAAAATAGTAAGTACAAAGTTTTTTTAATCTCAAACCTGACAGAAAAATGAAGGGAACACACTCAAAATCTACGGATCATTACGAGTTCAATTACCTATCAATTGATAATTTTGGTTTCCATGACAACGAAAAAAAAAACTTATATAAACGCATATTTTCGATCTAATGCGATCAAGTGTTTCGAAAAAATCACTCCTTTGATGGTAATTTGCTTTTAACATTTTTACATCATTTGAAATTTTCATTAGGTCGTTACTCATTCTTTTTAATAGAAACTCATGTGTTTCTTAGCTTACTTCATTAGAACATTTCTTTATGAGTACGTTGATACCTAATACATCATTTTTTCTTTGAAAGTCATTTGAAATAAAGGGAGTGCAAAACTTCAATAAGACATGCTATATTTTAAATTATCTTCAAAGAAAATATGACGTATTTGGTATGAGCGTACTCAGAAAAAAATGTTCTGTTGAACTAAGCTAAGAAACATATGGAGTTCTATCGAAAAAAAAGAGTTAAGACCTAATGAAAATTTCAAATACTGTAAAAATGTTAATAATCAAAATACATCAAAGGAGTGATTTTCTCGAAACACTTGATCGTATTAGATCGAAAAAATGCGATTCGTAGCTTCCTAGATTGAAAAATAAAAGTTTTTTTTTTCGTTGTCATGGAAACCAAAATTATCAATTGATACGTATTCGGACTCGTAATGATCCGTAGATTTTAAATATGTAAAAATATATAGGGTGTTCCATTTAAAATTAAAAAGTTGATATCGCTTCCGGCGAAACCAGAAGTCCTATGACGACTAGAAGTATGTCAAAAAATTCCATTTTTTGTTTAAATTATTGTCTCCAAATTTCACGTTAATCGATTAATAAATAAAGATTTTAGAAGGGTGAGCACATGGCGCGGTACACCCGGTATAGGGTATTCCATTTAAAATAAGAAAGATATCACTTCCGGCGAAACCGGAAGTTTTTTCGTTATGGAAAACAAAATTACCAATTATTACATAGTAATGATCCGTAAATTTTTAAATACGTAAAAATATATAGGTGTTTTAGTTTATTTTATTGTGTCCAAAATTCATGTAAATCGCTTAATAAATAAGCATTTTAGAAGGTTGAACACATAGCGCGGGACACCGGACAACAGACCGTAATACTTACAGCTTCGGGAGAAAAAAAAATTGTAGCTAAACTGACCAAGAGGAATTCAAAGAAAATATGTTTAAGTATCTGAGATTGCCGCATGGGGGCGCAATCAATGGGCTCGACAATAAAAATTTATTTTAGTAACAAAAGTTCCTGAATAAGCGCCATTAGAAAGTTGTCGAGTAAAGTCGGCATATATGGAATACCCATTCTTTTGGCCGTCATAAATTCTGAACTAAGATACTAAATACTGAAATATTTTAAATAAAAATACTTTATTTTGTTTTCTAGCGATTACATATGATAAATTTAAGAAATACATATTTTTGGAAAAGTTTCTGTAAGAAATTTAAAAAACTACATTTTCATGTTACGATTAAAAATGGCGGGTAATATGGAATAGTGAATTGGGCAGGGCCCCCGCAACCATGTGTGCAAAGCGTGCAGTGCACGCGGGCGCCATTTTCAAGGGGCGGCAATTAGCCTCTTAGCCACTGGACAAATGTTATGTGATTTTTTCCGCAAAGAAACTTTGGGAAATAGTTTCTTGCCTGGTAAAAATTCGAAAAAAATTATCCACAAAGCTGAACTGTCTTGATGAAGGTAAAAAAAAAAAATTATTACGCTATTACTTTACGGTTTGGTTTAAAAAAAAAACAAATCACATTTTACTTTTTAAGTTTTCAGAAATTTAAGTTCCTTTTGCTTTTGTGATTTAGTTTCTTTTTCTTTCTAATATTAATAACAAGCGGGCTTCGCCCAGTTGCATACTGGGGGGCCTGCACAGAGTCCTCCTTAGTCAGATGAGAAGAAAGCGCTTCGCGCTGTTTGGACTGCTCGTCTCTGGGGGCTCGCGGCAGCTAGAGGAACTTGAAAAAAGTGAAGGAAAATGTTTAGAAAGTGAAGGAGAATGTTTAGAAAATGAAGGAGAATGTTTAGAAAGTGAAGGAAAATGTTTAGAAAGTGCAGGAGGATATTTAGAAAGTGAAGGAAAATGTTTGGAAAGTGAAGGAAAATGTTTGAAAAGTGAAGGAAAATGTTTGGGAAAGTGAAAAAAAGAAGGAAATGTTTAAAAAGTGAAGGAAATTGTACTAAAAAAGTTAAAAATTTTCCCTGTTTCAAATTTTTTAAAATTTTTGTTTTTTCCATTTTTTGTTTCTTTTAATTTTTTTTTAACAATCTCGATAATTGTCTGTTTTTGTATGTCAAAACTCATATGTCAGAGGGCGCCAAAGTATGGAGTGGCATGCGGGCGGGTTTTGGCCTCGCGGGGGCCCTGGAATTGGGATAATAAGAAATAAGGAAAAATATGTAATACCTTGAATTAATAAGTTGAAATATCAAAAGTTGTACTAATTCACATTATAATAAACTTACATTGGTGTAAAAAAAAATTTATTTTAAGAAATCTGCCAAAATACGTTTTTCTGGCACTGCGCGAAAACTTCCAAAACGATAAATTCACAAATTCATGTATTGTAAAGTTATGCAATCTTACCGGCTGAGGACCTCTATAGTAGTGGTCCACAATATCGAAACTCATATTAATACCAGCGTCATTTAACAGATAGCGCTTCTTATTTCAAAAATACCGGGTATTCCATATTAGCCGGTCTATTCCATATATGCCGACTTTACTTTATTAATTCTGCACAATTTTTATTTTAGACTTATTATCGCATCACCTTTAATAAGGGTGGAGAAAACAGTTGAATTATTTCCTTTAAAAAATGTCATGACTTTATCAGAAATTAGCGAACTTCGACTCATTTGAAAGGGAATTTTAAGTGGATTTAAAGATTTTATTCAACGACTCCGACTACTTTGTTATAAAGTAGCTAGAGGGCGCTATTTGCAAAAATAATAGTTTTTCCCGATCTCCCAAACGAATTTTATGGAAAGGCGTAGTTCTTTTACAGTGATTACTAAAGCAAAGATTCTAATTCATTTTAACGAAATATTTAGACGAAGCGGACTAAATTTTAGTGTACGAAGTCTGGCAATGTTGCCGTAAATTTTTTATTGATAAAATTACAATTAACATTTAATCCCCTTAACTGTACTCTCCTTCCCTATTCTTACATCGTTCCATTCGAATTTTCCATTGATGGAAACAGTGCGACGTAGGTCATTTTCCGACAAGATGTTTAGTAGTCGCGTCGCCTGTTGTTTTACAACTTCTACGGATTCGAAAAAGGTGCCTTTGAACGTAGATTTAATCTAAGGAAACAAAAAAAAGTCACACGGAATCAGATCTGACGAATACGGTGGATGTTCCAGTAAAATATTAGAGTTTTGGCCAGAAATTGCTTTACGGAGAGCACGTTGTGAGCCGGCGCATTGTCTTGGTGCAGAATCCACGAGTTCTCTTTCCACAAATCTGGCCTTCTCCTCCGAACTAGTTCACAGAGATTTTTCGAAAACTTGTAAATATTAATGTTGGTTAACTGTATGGCTATCAGGAACTCAGTTGATGTAGATAACACCTCGGATATTGAAAAAGACTACAACAACATTGCTTTGAATTTCGATTTGCTCATCTTTACTTTTTTGCCTCTCTTTAATTTTTTTATAATATTTATAATAAAATTAAAAGTATTATTCGATAGCATTTGTTTGAACCTTCTCCTTCCGCTAATATCATCAATTAATAGACACATTTGATAATAACTCGAGAACGAAAAAAGATAATCAATTCGAGATTTCACCATATTCACTATTTTGTAAGTTTTGAAACTGTTGCAAAAGAAACACACCTTTCCATTTAAATTTTTTTGGAAAAAAAAACTGAGAAACTATTACTTTCGTAAATAGCGTCCTCTAGCTGCTTTATACCAAATTAGCGGTAGTCGTTGAATAGAAACTTTAAATCAGCTCCAAATTCCCTTTCAAATGAGCCAAAGTTCGTTAACTTCTGATAAAAACTATAGAAGTTATGATATTTGTTAAAGTAAATAATTCAACTGTTTTATCCACCCTTATTAATTGTGATACGAAAATACGTCTAAAATAAAAGTTGTGCAGAATTAATTAAGCTTTCTAATGGCGCTATCAAAGTTGCAGCTTATTCTGAGACTTTTGTTAGTAAAATTAATTTTTATTGTTAAGCCCACTAATTGCGTCCCCTTGCGGCCAACTCAGGTACTTAAAAATATTGTCTTAGAATTTCTCTTGGTCACTTTAACCATATTTTTTTTTCTCTCGAAGGTATGTAGGTATCACGGTAAGCTACACCGGGTGTCCCGCGTCATGTGCTCACCCTTTTAAAATCTTTATTTATTAATCGATTAACCTGAATTTTAGAGACAATAAATTAAACAAAATATGGAATTTTTCGACATACTGCTAGTCGTCGTAGGACTTCCGATTTCGTTAGAAGTAGAGATGGGATTTCACCCGGTGCAATCGTTTGCACCAGTGGAATCACGGAATGCACCCACAATGCACCCCGTGCATTGGATGCATTGCCCGGTTGCCTACACTTACATAAGACGTGAGAAATGCTTCAAAATGACACCAAATATAATATATTTTGTACGGACTATCGCTAGACAATTGTTTTGTAACGGTAATTTCAAAGACTTACTTATTTTGTTCAGATTTTAAGCTACAAAGTTCCGGTTAAACTTAAAAGTTTACTATTCAGTTATTCACCATACACTATGAAACATTAAACCTGTAAACCACCTGCAAACAATTAACTAACATCAAGAAAAAATTATTTCTCGTTCAATTTGCGCGGGAAATTTAAATTTTTGAATGCACCCCGTACATTCATATATGCACCCTGGTGAATGCACCCATGTTGGTGTTTTCAATGCACCGGGTTCATTTCCTGGCCCATCTCTAGTTGGAAGTGATATTAACTTTCTTATTTTAAATGGAACACATATTTAAAATCCTCGGACCATTACGAGTCCGAATACGTATCAATTGATAATTTTGGTTTCCAAGACAAGGAAAAATTTTTTTTTTAATTTTTAAATCTAGAAAGCTATGAATCGCATTTTCTCTATCTAATGCGATCAAGTGTTTCGGGAAAATCACTCCTTTGATGGTATTTTGATTTTTAACATTTTTACAGTATTTGAAATTTTCATTAGGTCTTAACTCATTTTTTTCGATAGAACCTCATATGTTTCTTGCTTACTTCAACAGAACATTTTTTCTGAATACGCTGATACCAAATACGTGATATTTTCTTTGACTTTCAAATAAAATATGACGTATTTGGTATCAACGTACTCAGAAAAAAATGTTCTGTTGAACTAACTAAGAAACCTATGAGTTAAATGAGATACGACCTAATGAAAATTTCAAATGCTGAAAAAATGTTAAAAAGCAAAATACAATCAAAGGAGTGATTTTCTTGAAACACTTGATGGCATTAGATCGAAAAAAATGCGATTCATAGCTTTCTAGATTAAAAAGATTAGAAAAAATTTGTTCGTTGTAAATATGTAAAAATATATCATTTCCGGCGAAATCGGAAGTCCTATGACGACTAGCAGTATGTCGAAAAATTCCATGTTTTGTTTAATTTATTTTCTCCAAAATTCAGGTTAATCGATTAATAAATAAAGATTCTAGAAGGGTGAGCACATAGCGCGGGACACCGGTATACCGCCGGTTGCCGCCCTTCTTGAGATACCCGGTATACTTTAGACCCTGTATACAAGAAATGGATCTATCTGTTGAAGCTGTGATTTATTTTATACCTTCTGTTCTATAGTGTTCTTGAGCTGTGTGAAGAGTGAGCACAGGTTTTGCAAAGGAATCTTCAAAATGTCCTTCGATTTTGTATTCACATGGCAGCAAATAAAGTAGCCACTGCAGGTAATCCATACGTACATCAAGGAGTCTTCTGTTTTTACTTTTGCAAGGACTGTGGTATGCATTCTTTGCATATTTGTACAATGTCACAGACTGCGAAGTATCACCATTTAACAAATACGCCATGCTCTTACTTATGTAAAACAAAGCTAAAGTCTCCCATTTCTCAGTTGTATCGTCCTCAGCTAATGATACAATTAGCTGATCAGCTTCAAAGATTAAGGTCCTCATGGAATTGGATTCTACATTTCCTTTCTCTATTATATACCCGATGGATTTGATAATTTGCAACTTGTTAAGACTCATCCTTGCAATCTTTAAGCACAGAAAGCAAGCTCGAAAATATTCCAAGGTGTAGCATTGTAAACGATACTCAAAAGCAATAGCCATTAAAATGTCATACACCTTCTCTTCCTTCAAGATTTCAACCACGTTAAAATCCGTATATTTCTCAAACGTGTCTAACGCTCTGTGCAAGAATTTCATGGCTTCGTCATACTTGTTTAGATTCAAGGATTCATACGAGGTGGTTATATCACATTCATCATTTGAAATTACATGCTCATTATCGGACACTTTCTTACTCATAATATTCGAAGGTCTTTTCATGTCCGTCAGGTTTTCTGACCGCATGTTTTCTTTTATGGCGTTGTATCGAATGTAATACAAGCAAGCGAGGTTAATCTTATCTTCTGCTGTGCTTGCTTTCTTCTCATAGCTTGCAAGCACGAGTTCTAGAACATCGCAAATACATTTGTGTATGCTAGAAACATCCCAAAATTGCACAAGAGCTTTCACAACCATCACAATATCGGCGAGTTCATACAACTCTCTTAACACACAATTAATTGATATCTTACTCGGCCACACCGCTTTATACTGATCAAGTTCAAACTTCAATAATTCTATTTTATTCGCTGTATTAATTGTAAAATTTGGATGAATGCTTTTAATAAATGGTTCGTTTTTCACGAGCACAATTGCCAGGTTCAATTCCTGGAGGAGTAAGTCGTCCTTATACTCCGATTTTATGTGGGCCCATTTTAGAAACAGACTCTTTCGCTCATTCGGACATAAGTATATATTCAAAGCAGATATTATCAGGGCCTTCTCTCGCTCCTTTTGTTCCAAATAATCATTTGTTAAACACGAAAGGCTCAGTTTTAAAATGTCCTTCAATATAATCGAGTTATCGTTGCCTTCGAATTTTATTAAATACTTAACAAATAACTTCTTGATATCAATTCGTTGCCTTGCGCTTAGTTTTAATACATTAATGCTCACATTGTACAGGATTGCACCGATTTCCTTCCACAGGGCTTTCCAGTTTGCGCAGTGACGCTGCTTCAATTTCAAAATGAATTCACAACAGTCTTTCATATGTGTTCCAAACTCGCGTATTAATTCCTCTGATGCATTTGATTCTCGTGTTTTATCGCAGAAATCTTGAAAGAGGTATCCGCCTGTTACACAACAGCTGTAAGCCGAAGCGAAATCTGTCTCGAAACCGCACTTTCCACAAGGACATTTTAATTTGACTTGAGTATACCCAATACTGATACTCTTAGTTAATTTAAACAGTTCGATTTGGACTGAATCACTTATGGTATTATTCCAAAATGTGGAACTGAAACTTTTGTAGTTATTTACAATGCAATTAACTATCGTGTGCCAAAGCCTGCAGGTGATTGCAGTCACCCCTTGTGACTTAATCAATTGATTTATTTGATTAGTGGAAGAAGTTAAAGTCTGACTCACTTGTTTCTTGCTGAGATGATATTTTTCCTCGGTTATTAGTGCAGCTATACCATCTATTATTGAAATTGCTCTATTAATAGCAAGACACCTAAAATTGGATTTGATGCAGTTGATCGTATAATGAATTACGTCCTTCACATTGCAGAAATATTTTTTTTTAACCAACGGTTTCACCAGGAAAGCAAGAAGACTAAAAATTGAGTCACACAGTTCTTCATTCCAAACAACGCTGTTACTTTTTTCCTCCAGCAAGTTCAAAATAAGTAAAAATGCTTTACATAACTCGAGGACATCCACTCCAAAAGTCTGGCAATATCCGAAATAATTGCAGAGTTTTAGTTGCATTAGATCGTTTGGTGATACTTCAAAACACATCTTGAAATAGAGCACACACAAGTCCAAGAAATCTTCTGTGTTAACCTTTGGCTCACTATAGAATAACTTTGATATAAAATTGTGTATTACTTTGCAACATTCCTGATACAAGGTTTTATTTGATTCTTCATTTAGATTCTGTTCAAACTCGGGCAGTAGTAGAAATTCTAACTGTATAACGTACCTTGGAGTTTTCTGAAATGAATAAACTTCACTTTTGAATGTGTTTAGGGTAACAAAAAAGATTAAGTACCTGTGCAGAGAAAAATTTAAGAATGTAGTATAAAGACCGCAAATAGCTATTAGATGAAACATCATCCAAGGTGCATATAGCTTTCGAACATACCCTCAACGTGGTTATCAAATCTTCAGCAGAAAACTTATCTGTTGCGTTCGCGCAAGCATTGCAACAACAAATTACAAAATTCAATGCCGCCTCTTGGGTTAGTCGACTGCTTGTTGGTTCATTTACGAATTTTTTTAACTCACCGCTTTTTACGTCTGACAACAATGATTTATAAATCTGTTGATCCATTCCTGCTTTGCAATTCTGGAGAAAAGTGGCCGGTTAGCTTTTGTAGGTTGATATTCAAATCAAATTTACCGTCACTTCCTTGCAGAAAACATAGCCTTAATTGCGCCAAATCTTCGCAAAGTTTAGAGCCACTTTAATCTAAAATAATGTTTTGCAGTTAAACAAATCTTAATAACCAGATTAAAAACTAAATACATGTTAGTGACAATGAAATTCGACTTTCGAAAAAACCGTCATTTTAGTATCTTGCCAACATCAACATGCTAAGCCACAATCCTGAACGGCAAGAATTTATTTATACCTACATGACTTCCAGCATGATCAGCCGGATAGACAACATAGGCGTCTTCTTTTATTCAACCAATTGAATTAATCACTTCATCGGTGTGACGTCATCGATGAATGTCAAATAAGCCACCGATGACTCAAATTACGCTGAATAAAAGAACAGTCAGCTTGTCTGCTGATCAGAGGTTGTTGTTGGTAATTGCAATTGGAGTACAAATAAATAACCTACACAGTTGGAAACATTTATATTTGCTAAAACTTGAAAGAAATTTACAGTACTTTACCATTCTTTTTTATATCGTATGTCGACGTATCAATTTCTACACTGACTGAAACTCAAACCCTTGATCTTTATACGTTAACATAACTGATAAGAACTGTTCTTCATTATTTTCATTCATCCTTATATCAAATAACGTTTTGGTGTTTTTCATGTTTACAAACTAACAAACAGCCTACAATATAGACATCAATCAGTAGGGACAGCTTCTGTCGGCACCTTTGAACTTCATACTACAATTTTCCGAACCCAAGTAGGCGGGCAGTCATTCTAATGCTACCAGATGTCGCTACTTGAAAAACTTATTTATTTCGTAAGATATACCTCTTATATTAAAAAACCAAAGCTTGTTTTATTAGAAAAATTACAAGTGAGCTCAAAATAGTCGAAACATGATGAAATTCGATAAGATAATCTAATGGTTACTTATCCACCAAAACAGCTGATCGGTAATTGACGGCCATATTGAATGTGTGCCGGAATTCTGGTGGAACGTCTGTTTTTTGGCCATGCTCAGGTGATCACCGAGCCTGAATGCAGACCCTAATGCATACTCAGCATATTGAAAGTTAACAACTCGTGTTCTTAAAGAGTTAATGTGAGAATACTAACTGCTGAAGCTTGCCAGTCCAAAAGCATGTCTGTTCAATAGCTATGTTGAATTAGTAACTCAGCTCCTGTGGTTACCTGAACGAGGCCATCAACCATTGACCGTTGCGCCACGCTCGGTCGCTTGATGAATGCCCGCTCACTTCGCACATGCGCTCTCAGAAACTGTTGCGATAGAATGAACTTTATAACTGATTCATTATTGCTTTATTTTAGCATATAAGCACTGATATAAATGTTTTAATACATTTTTTGGTATCTCAGAAATAGTATCGTGTGTCGGCGTTGTCGTCACTCTTGCGCATGCTCGCAACCAGTCCGCCCTTCCCTTGTGCTCATGCCGGTCACATCTCAAAGAGTGCGAAAATTCAAACGCAAAATATAAACAGACCGCACATACTCCCCTCGTTGAACATTGATGTTCAACAACTCAAATGATACAATTAACATTCTACATTTCTGAACTAATTAACAATACATCTAAATAGGAACAATAATAGAACAAAGTTTTTTGTTACTTTGTTACTTGTTCACTGTTTAGTGTTTCAATTGGTAATGGACAAATTTTTGTTAATGCACGTTTCAGCACACCACTCGAAGTCTTCACACTAACCACCCTGGTTACTCCATCATCGCCTGGATGAAGCATGACGATTCTTCCGAGAGACCATCGCAATGGAGGTAAGTGATCGTTTTTTATTAACACCAGTGATCCTACAATAGGAGTTGTGCCATTTCTTTTCCACTTGACTCTTCTTTGTAGCTGTGCAAGATACTCTTTGGACCATCTTGACCAGAAGCTTTGGTGTATTTGTTGAAGCAGCTGATATCTTGACAGTCGATTCATGGGAACATGTTCTACATTCGAATCTGGTAATCCAGTCAAGGGGCGACCAATAAGGAAATGGGCCCGTGTTAAAGGAGATAAATCATGAGGATCCACGGAAAGAGGTGATATTGGTCGAGAATTGAGTGTAGCTTCAATTTGTGTGAGAACTGTGACAAATTCTTCGTAAGTTAATGCTGTTTCGCCAATAACCTTATATAAATGGTGTTTAATACATTTAATTCCAGCCTCCCACAATCCGCCAAAATGAGGGGAATTTGGAGGTATGAAGTGCCACTGTATATTCTCATCATTGCAAGCTTGTACAATGTCGTTTTCAGCTGATAGCAAAAATTCTTTTAGTTGCCTTCGAGCACCAACAAAGTTGGTTCCATTGTCTGAAAATACACGGGCCGGTTTACCGCGGCGCGAGACAAATCTTCGAAAACAATTTAAAAAATCATTTGTAGACAAACTTGTAACTAATTCAATGTGATTTGCCTTACTAGCAAAACAAATAAAAAGACATATCCAAGCTTTATGTGTTTTGGATCCACGACCCTTGTAATTTTTTAACTGAAATGGTCCTGCGTAATCAATACCTGTGTTGTAAAAAGGATAACTAGCAGTAACCCGTTCTTTAGGCAAGTTGGCCATTATTGGAAACTCGGTTTTGGGTTTTAGTCTGAAACAAACAAGACATTTCCTGCAAACTAATTTTGCTGCTTGCATACCTGCCGTGAGCCAAATTGTCTGTCGAACATGATACAATAAAAGCTGTGGACCAGCGTGTTGTAATTTGCGATGTTCATACTCAAGAATAAGCTTGGAAAGAACATGCTTTCCATTTAGCAATAGAGGATGTTTGGCATCATAGGTAACTTCTGAATTCTCTAACCTGCCACCAACTCTTAAGAACCCATCATTATCCAAAAAAGGAGACAATGCAGCTAAATTGTGTTTCTCCTTAAAACCTGCATTTGCCCTTAAAAGTTGAATTTCTTGAGAAAAGTCCTCATTCTGAGCTAACTTGATAAGAGTAAAAAATGCCAACTGAAGTTCATTAACTGACAGAGGTCCGTATGCTCTTTGTTCAGGAGGTTTCTTTGAGTTAGCACTAAATCTCAAACAATACGCTGTGACGCGTTTCAGCCTATTCAAATTAGAATAACGAAAAAATGGAAATTGTTCTTGCTTCTCAGCACATAATGTGTGAAACTACACCTTAGTATCGGGAATTTGTAAATCTACCTTTGATTTAAACCTTCTTGGCCAAGTAACATTTGTAGAAGACAACCAAGGAGACCCATTCCACCAAAAAACTGATTCAATTAACATATTTGCTGTAAGTCCCCGAGATGCAACATCAGCGGGATTATCTTTGGACCTTACATGACTCCAATTGTCAATAATAGTTAACTGTTGTATTTGTGACACTCTATTGGAAACAAAAGTTTGCAAATGTTTAGGATCTTTTTGAAGCCAAGTTAAGACAATTTCGGAATCTGTCCAATAATAGATGTTTGCTTTAACTGTAAGCGCTTCCGACACCTTTTGCATTAACTTAGCCAGAAGTAACGCACTGCTTAATTCCAACCGAGGAATTGTTAATGATTTAATTGGGGCAACTTTTGTTTTTGCACAAAGAAGTTCGACCTTCACTGATTGACTGGCATCTAAACTTCTAACATAAATGCAGGCAGCGTATGCATCTTGAGACGCATCGCAAAATGCATGAAGCTCGATTTCAGATGAATGCTCCCAAATTGCACGTCTTGTTATTCGCAAACCATTTAACGAATGAAGATTTTGGCGAAAGAAAAGCCATTTTTGTTGAAGATCTTGCGGAACGGGGTCATCCCAACCTAGTTTTAAATTCCAAAGCTTCTGTAACATTATTTTTGCCAAAATGATGCAAGGACTGACAAGACCTAATGGATCAAATAGCTTTGCAACATCAGATAGAACACTTCTTTTTGAAATTGTCTTGTGATTCTGTTGAGCAGAAATTTTATAACTTAAAACATCTGAATGACTGTTCCAATGAATACCCAACGTTTTTATAGATTCATCACATCCCAAAGAAATAATTCCCATCGTTTCATGGTTATGATGCAAACGATCTAAAATAATTTTACTGTTGGAGTGCCACTTTCGTAGAGGAAAATGGACGTCTAACAACATATTTGAAATGTCTAGACAAGTTTTTATGGCTGTTTCTTCACTATCGAAACCTGTAATTAAATCATCCATATAAAAGTCTTTTAGGATAATCTTTGAAGCAACTGGATACTGATTTTCATTATCAAAGGCAACTTGATGTAAACATCTGATAGCTAAATAAGGAGCTGAACTAGTTCCGTATGTAATGGTGTTTAATTGAAAGACCTGTGGTTCTCTATCCGGATGATCCCTCCACAAAATTTGCTGCAAAAATCTGTCATCTGGGTGAACCAACACCTGCCTATACATTTTTGCAATATCCCCCATAACTACAAATTTGTATTGCCTGAATCTTAGCATAATGTCAAAAATATCGTTGTAAATGATAGGACCTGTGAATTGGATGTCATTGAGAGACCAACCAGAATCAGTAGGAGAAGATCCATCAAACACAACCCTCAATTTTGTTGTTAAACTTTCCTCTCTAACGATTCCATGGTGAGGAAGAAAGTAAGATGGAATCTTGTGATTTCTGACATCTACTGCAGTCATATGATCTAGATCTGCGTACTCTTTCATAAAATCGACATATTGAGATTTCATTTCAGGACATGACAACAACTTGCGTTCTAATTGAAGCAATCTTTTCATTGCCACTTCTTTGGAATTTCCTAATAGAAAAGGGGAATGTTTCAAAGGTATTCGCACCATGAAACGACCATCTTCAGATTTAGTAAGGTTATCGCAGAAATGTTTTTCACATTCATCATCTTCAGAAAGAACAGTAGAAGATTTTTCAATTTCCTCAACTTCCCAAAATCTTTTAACATCAGCATCAAGTGATCGACTATTGACGAAGTTGCAAGAAGCGTTTTGAGTAGGCTGCTTTAAAGAGCCACACACAATCCACCCTAAGGCAGTATTGCGTAACATTGGTAAACTCTTTCCCAGTTTAATTGTCTGATTAAATAGAACCTTCCAGAAAATATCGGCACCCAGTAATATTTCTATATCACTCGGTATATTGAAACTTGAGTCAGCCAACGAAATGTCTTGGAATATTCCACGATTGTACGTCAAGAGTTTGGTTTGGAATGTTATCCGTTATTTTCGGAAGCACATAACAGGAAATCACCGTAGAAAATCTGTGAAGCATAAAACTGATGTTGACATTACATTTCCTGTCAAGTTTGGAAACCAATTTATTGATCCCCATGATAGAAATACTCGAAGATGTCTGTTCGAGATTTAATAGATTGCACAGTTTCGAAGTAATGAAATTGATCTGTGACCCACTGTCTAACAATGCTTTAGCCGTGTGTTTTATTCCAGAGGAATCTTCAATCGTAACTAATGCAGTTGATAATAACGTGAAACCATCATGAGAAAATTTTGAAAATGCACATGACGATGGGGTCGAAACTGGGGCTTGGTTTTCGGTATTTGATGACGTCATTTCTTTTTCCAAATGAATTAAAGAATTGTGTTTACCACGACATTTTTTGCAAGGACCTGAGCGGCAGTTTTTCAACTCATGACCTAAACAAAGACAATTCTTGCATAATTTTAGGGCTGTAACCTTTTCAATTCGAGTAGGAATAGTCAAACCTAAAAACTCTTTGCAGTTGTAGATCGTATGGTCTTGCTTACAAAAATTGCATGTAATTTTTGATGTATTTACCATAGCTAATCGTTTATGAAAATGACGACCATCTTTCACATCTTTTGTTTTTATACCATGGTTAATGTCTAACGTTTCGAGAAGATTGGCGCGATTTTTTATAAAATCTAGGAACTCTTGCAATTCCGGAAAATTGTTTGTAATTTTATGTTTTTCCCACTCTCGGACAGTGGATTTATCGAGTTTAGTTGTTATTATATAAATAATTAAAGTGTCCCAATGCTGGGTCGGTTGGTTTAATGTTACCAAGGCTCGTAAATGCTTGGACACTGTATCAATCAATGAACGTAAACCATACGCAGTTTCTTTCACTAAAACTTCTGTGTCAAAAATAGCTTTTAAATGATTGTGTACTAATAATCTGGGATTATTAAATCGCTGGCAAAGTAAATCCCATGCTGCTGTATAATTGTCAGTGGAAAATTCAAGAGCTTGTATAACTTTCATTGCATCTCCTTCTAAGGAGGCTCTTAAATAGTGATATTTTTGAATATTGTTTATTATAGCATTCTCGTGAATGAGAGATTGAAAAGTGTCTCTAAATTCTAGCCACCCGTTATAATTGCCCTTGAATTTTGGTAATTGAATAGTAGGAAGCTTAATATTCCGTAAATGGTCAGTTTGGCGATTGTTCAAACTGCAATCACTTAAATGATCATTATCATCACTGTTTGCTTGACTTTGTTCATCTGACTGTAAGTCAGATTTTTGATTAAATTCATTTGACTTTGAAAGAAAACGCTCGAGTAAACATTTGCCTATTGCAAAAGTGGATGTAAACGAATCAGTGAAATCATCGCGATATTTATAATGTTCATCAAGAACTTGCTCATCACACATGCACTCTATTTGAGTTTGTATTTCCTCAAATTCAAGTGATAATTGCGACATTGAATTTAATCGTATTTCTAATTCTTTAATTAGCTCATTTGATAGCTCCTCATTAGCAGCTACCGCACATTTTAATGGGTCTAAAAACTTTATAAAATTGGTGACTTTTTGTTTAGTGCAACCGCGTTTTCTGACGGCTTGTTTGAGATTCATTGTACTTGCTGAACGAGAATACAAAATGGCAGCAAATTATTACGCAATATTGTAAATTGTTAATTGCACAAACTGAAACTAGGTAATAGTAGGACAGAAAATAGGACTTACATTAGTCGCCTCGCTATCCCTGTTTCTTCGTTGAATTGTTGCTTTTTCCGCTAAGTTGGTTCGGTATCGTAGCTCGTAGCACGTGGAAAATGATGAATGTCGTCTATTAATCGTCGAACCTTCTTATGCGACTCCGAAGGACCAAATGTTGCGATAGAATGAACTTTATAACTGGTTCATTATTGCTTTATTTTAGCATATAAGCACTGATATAAATGTTTTAATACATTTTTTGGTATCTCAGAAATAGTATCGTGTGTCGGCGTTGTCGTCACTCTTGCGCATGCTCGCAACCAGTCCGCCCTTCCCTTGTGCTCATGCCGGTCACATCTCAAAGAGAGCGAAAATTCAAACGCAAAATATAAACAGACCGCACAGAAACGGTAAGACCGAAAAGCCCAAGTTGTCCCTACTGATTGATGTGTATACTGTGCGCGATCCCTCAGCAGTGTTACCACTCATAGGTTGTATACTCTGACACAACACTTCCGAAGGACGTTTCTTTGGCTTTCCACTTCCTTTTTTTCTTGTTAAAGATCCAGTTTGTCGAAATAATACCACACTTCGATTTAAACACTATAGAACTTGGTTATAATCAATAACAATTTCTGGAAACTGGACACGGAATTCCTTCAAACAATAGGTATATTCGTTTTAGAAATGCTGGTTTTGCCACAATAGCGTCATCGTCATGTAGCTGATGCCCATCTAGGTCAAGTTGTGGTTGCATCAGAAATTGATCTAAAACGAATAGTTTGTGATGGGCAAGTTGTACCCAGAGAAAAGAAAAATGTTAAATCGACATAATTTTCGTATGGATACGTTCAATGCATTCATTTATTTAAAAGAAAAGCCATTTTGAATTCTATTCAAGTAAAAAAATGTTTGAATCAACAAGAAACTGCTTGAATTAATGTAAAGTGTGCATCATTCAAATAAATAAATGCATGCATGTATTCAAACAAAGATTTTTTTGTGTGATGAACACCGACCTTACTGAAAAATAATTAAATTAAGGTTAAGTAAACAATACTTTGGTGTTGACGCAACTAAACCCTACTCTGGAGTAGGTGCACATTGCGTCAACACCAGCGTTGCCGCAGTGGCAATTAAAACGAATATGCCAATGTCAAATACCGCATGCCGAAAATCTAAAACGAATACACATTTCGTTGACGCAGGTGACTTGCGGCAACCTAAGTCATCTAAAACGAATATACCTAATCTTGAATTGAATAGGACCAGACAAAATTTTGCAACCGTTGCGAAAGTAACTTTTAATCAGAAATGTTTCTTCTTTAATTGAAAAAGGCGTTGCTTAGTAGTTTGTGATAAAATATAGTTTTGAAAATCTATTAATGCAAAATCACTTTTAAGAAGGAAATGATATTTCAATATCAATTTTGACGTTACACCTGACAGCTTAGAAGTTGAACTTAGAAGCGACATGCATGCAGTGGACAAATCCTCGTCCACAACCCACTTGACCAGATTTTTAATTAGACGCTCGTTACTAGTAGGTACAATATTCGCTGTAATTTGTACGAGAACAATTATCGCTGCAATTTTTTTGTAACCATGGAATTGATTAAAATTAAGTTTTCTCGTTGGCTAATGAACATGAACTCACAGATAAATTAAATAGTCGGAAAAATTTTAATTGAAAAAATGCCAATTGAAAGGCCATATAAGCGTTGGCCATGGTTTAACTTTGTCCGACGCCGGACAAAGGTTGACAGCTATCGGATAAATTTTAGCGCTAAAATATTTTAAAATAATTGACCAATAGGAACATGTTTTAGCCGCCGGACAGCGGATGTAATGAGAACTAATAGGCTTAAAACCATGGCAACACACATAATCCTCTGTGGTCGGTTGGCAATACTGTTTATCCGTTAACTTTCTGACGTTTATTCAAAAAGTAAAAAAAGTCCGTTGCTCCTTATCGTTGTTGCTATCATTATATTTATTTCGTAAAGATAACAAGATGCTGAAGAAAAAGTGTAAAGCAAATAGTAGTAAAATGCCAAGTGATTCCTCTACACCTGAAAAAAATGATGAAGACGAAAAGAAAGGCCGAAGATCATCTGTATGCTACATACATAAACTGCAACTACATATTTATTATCATCCTGAATTTTAGATATTAAAACCTCAGAAGCCACGTAATCCATTAAGTGATTTAGATTTGGGAAATGAGGAAATTCAAGATGATGACACAGGAACTCTCTCACGTGCTTCTAGAAGAGTTAGTTTTGCTCCAAGCAATTTTGTCAAGTAAATATATCAAATTATAGACAACACAGATTATACAATGTCTCACCTTTAACCTTTATTGTAATCAAAACCCCAGGAATGATTAGAGAAGGATAACACTTTTAACAGCATAAGCTTGCAAATGATATATCTGTTTAATCTGTGATTATAGTACGACTTCTTGAGTTTGATGAATGAGTAGTTATTCTTCTTAGGCAATTTGCTCAAGATCCGGAGAAGAACACCATTTGGGACAGCACATATGAGGAAAGCATAGAAAAGTCTTCTGAACACTCACCACATTTATACGTTCCAGAAGTATCGGTGCTACGAGAAGAAGACATGGATATTACTATGGGGAAAGAAAATGTTCGGATCGAAAGTTCTCCAGATTTGTTGAATTTATTGGATATGTCTGCGAATAAGGAAAATCTTGTAAACAACATGGAATTTACGGGAATCATCAATAGTGAGAAATCTCAACATGCAAATAATATAAGCAGCTACAATGCCACAATTGTCACCGATACTGAAATACTTAGTACTGACAGATTCTTTGAGTGCAGGAATCTTTCCGGTCAGAATGATTTAAATACACAAATGGAATTCACAGAAGCCCTACCTCTTTTAAACCAGAACAAATCAAACGATGATGATGATGTTGAGATGGAATTAACAGGAATTTTACATAAGAATAACCTACCTGCATTGAGCAACCAAACCTTACATTTTGGCTCGTCGATTAAGAACGATTCAAACATAATAGAAACGTTAGTTTTAAATATGGAAGGTATAGTTGTTGCAGATGACAACATGGAGCTTACCAAGATTGAAGCTGCAAACCAAAATAGTCTATTCACTCTTCTAAATCATTCTGCAGAAAAGATTAATTTAGAAAAAGAAAACTGTAAGGATACATCTAAAACATGTAATGAAGTAAATGCAGAAATTGTAATTGAGGAAACCGACTCGAACAAACCTCTGCTTCCTTCTTCCTTCCATGGCAGTTTGATTGAATTTGTTTCATGCGATGACACGCAGCATCTAATAAATTACAATGTCAGTGCAAAAAATCAAACAAAATCTGATTTTTCCAAGATTATAGCAAATGAATATGAACCGTCTTTTCTGAATACAAAATATTTACCTCTAGATATTAATAGTGAGTCATTTCGTGTTTCTCTGAACACCGTAGATTCTAGTGCGAAGAATCTTGAAATGACTAAGAAAAGTGATAGGGGAAATCAGAAAGATTTATCAGAGAAGTCGACTTCGGTGGTTGATTTAATTAGTCCGGAGAGAATAGAGTTAGAAAAGAGTGAGAAGAACATTTCTCAGACTGACATTAGTTTACCACCACCTAGCCCAGAATCTGAAAAAGGTAAAGATTCGACTGCCAATTCTTTTATAGGGAAAATGTCAGAAGAGGGATTAATCATACCTGAACTGAAGAAACGGGATTATACGAGTGTAATAGAAAGGGTAAAGAAAAATCTGGCTTATAAGAAACAAGTTTGCCAAATTATTGAGAGGAAGCTTGAAGAATTTCAAACGCAACTTATCAACCAGAATAAGGAAAATGGAGAGGACATGGATAGTTGGTTGAGTGACAGTAGCGCTGATATTTCAATGGACGTTGAGCATTGCAACAGAAGGCTATCATATATGAACTTGTTACAAGATAAAGAACCCAGTGCATTTTTGTCATTAAAAGAAAAAGTGGAGCAATTACATCAAAGGCAAGATAATAATTTTTTAACTCTTCATTTTTTTTTAAATAAGACCAAACGACAGTATTTTGATTTTTATGCTTTACCAATTATCTTTTTATGTTTAGAGGTGATAGTTACTGGAATATAATATCTTTAGAAGACGGCATCTATAAATTCGATGCTCTCTCTAAGACTATTACTTTCACAGTCGAACTGAATGAAGATAATGGTGAAATATTACACATTGGGTTTGCAGAAGAAAGGACCAGTAAATAAGTCCTCAACTTAAATTCAACTCGATTTATAAGCTTCTTGTTTTAGAACACTACGACCCCATCATTTTATTCCTGAGAAAAGTATTTCTGGATCGTCTCTCTTCAAGTTCGTTGCGTTCAGCCCTCGGGGAAAAGTTCAATGTCCTGTCGTTCCTCGATTATCTGGAAATCATAATTCAAAAAGTAGCAAGTATGAAAAGGGATTTCGATGAGCTCGCTGAAACTTATGCAGTTATTGTCGACAGTAATTTCAGGTAGGAATAAACTCGCATGATTGGAGATAAAGACAATGAAAACGTTTTTTCTTTTCACAGTGTAAGGTTTAGTGTCATAAGTATAAAACTGGAGCAAATTTGGGAATTTCATTTTAATATATACGACCTAAATAATCTATGTGATGATACGGTGAAGGTCAATGTTAAAATGGGGCATCTATCTAAGAACAATGTTAGAAAGTGTCTGAAAGGATGCCCCAAAGGATTCGAATTTATAAGAGCGTTTATAAAAAATGTTTATGATATGCTAGATAACTTAAAGCAGAAGAATTTTGCTGCGCAAAAGTTGCAGGTATAATACTTTTATATTAATATATACAATTTGTAATACAGGTCTTACAGTCTTGCCTTCATTGTTAATACTGTGTAATAATAAAATTTGTAAACTTAGACATTTATTACGTTCCTGAATCTGTGCTACACAAAAAAGTGGTAATTATTGGAATAGTAGATCTTTTAATTTCAGACACAAAGTAAAATCGTCAATTCTTTGACGGTTTCAAACCGCCAACAGAAAAAAAAACAACAATTAACTTTGTAAATCTGATATAATAAATTGTTCATATATAAAGACTGGCAAGAACAAAAAAAAAAGAGTGGGAAAAAATCTAATGTTGCTGAGGAAGCTCCAAACAGGACCGAAACAGCTCTCCAGAGGATGCTTGGGAAAGCGACTGCAATCTTACTTTCCGGCTTTCTTGTTTGGAAAGAAAAACCAAAATATTAGTGAAGTGTAAAGAAATAAAGAAAAACGTTTAACGGTATTCATCGGAAAGTCGGAATTCGTCTTTAAAAAGGTACAAATTAATAATGAAATGAAAAAGAGGAACTAAAATTTTATATTCAAGAAAGTTCGCGCCAGAAATTGTCGATTCCGGGTTGCGTTCAGGTTCAGGCAGAGTGACCTGGGCGTGTAATCGTATCTTTCTCACTCACGATTATTGTCATATTTTGCGTCTCTTTCATCCGTTTCAAGAAGTCTTATGTTTACACATCACTGCCACAAGCGAACTTCACGTCCTACTAAACAGTGGGATGAGAAAAGTTCGCCCGTTGCCATGGCAATTATGTAAACATAAGATCTCTTTGAACAGATTGAGGTGAACGAGATATGTCAATAATCGTGAGTGAGAAAGATACAATTACACGCTCAGATTGCATTCTTGTTTAACTAGGTTTGTAATAACAATAAAACTAAGAAATACATTAACGGATTGAATAGAAGAGATTAAACTAAATCTTAGATAAAAGGTATATTAGCCTGTCTCTTCACGGAGCGTACCGTCAGAGACGCGTATGTACGCTTGCATTCAGTGCACTTTGTTTTTAATTTATGTTTTTAATCAACGGCTACACACAAGGCATTAATTATTTCGTATGTTCTCTTTGTATTTTCGCATGTCGCGTCTAAAGCTAGATTCATTGCTATGCGATTTTTCATCGCCACGTTACGGGATATTGATTTGATTGGTTCGTTCAATTAAACAAAATATATACTTTTAAATTGGACCAATAGAATCGCGTAGAATTTTAACGCCGACGCAATGAATCCAGCTTAATACGCGCCTATGCTATGACGGTACGCTCCAAATGTCTAGCTTTATCGGTTTTCGATTTAAAAAATAAAAACGAAAATGAAGAATTTTAGTTTTCAAAAAAAATATCTTCAAAACGAAGAGGAATAATTTAAATTGCTTTTCAGATTATTAATTAGCATGAAAATACGCAACTTTGGCCTAATTTAACCGACCTCGTATCTCTTAAGATAAGCGAGATCCCCATGCTTGGGCTCGAAAAATGGACAGCCTGTATACGAGGTCTGGCAATTAAATACCCGGATTGTTGCCGTAAATTTTTTATTGATAAAATTATTCAATGAACATTTAATCCTCTTCAGTGTACTCTCCTTCCCTATTCCTACGTCGTTCCATTCGAATTTTCCATTGATGGAAACAGTGCGAAGTAGGTCATTTTCCGACAAGGTGTTTAGTAGTCGCGTCGCCTGTTGTTTTACAACTTCTACGGATTCAAAAAGGGTGCCTTTGAATGTAGATTTAATCTAAGGAAACAAAAAAAAGTCACACGGAATCAGATCTGGCGAATACAAAAATTGCTTTACGGAGAGCCGGCGCATTGTCTTGGTGCAGAATCCACGAGTTCTCTTTCCACAAATCTGGCCTTCTCCGAACTCGTTCACGGAGATTTTTCGAAAACTTGTAAATATTAATGTTGGTTAACTGTATGGCCATCAGGAACTCAGTTGATGTAGATAACACCTCGGATATCGAAAAAGACTACAACAACATTGCTTTGAATTTCGATTTGCTCATCTTTACTTTTTTTCCTGTCTTTAAATTTTTTATACCACTCGAAAACTTGTGTACGCGATAGACAATTATACCTTTTGCAAAGTTTCATAACACTCCATGGCCGATTTTCCGAGTTTAAAGAGAAATTTCACATTAATACGTTGTTCGACGTTTAACATAATTCCGTCGCAAGGCACTTACAAGGTCTGATTTAATCAACGATTACAAGAAAACTGATTTGGCTACAAAACTAGAATTTTGCACATAAAAGGAGGAATGGATACCTGTCAATACTCTTTCCATTTTATCGTTTCATGTCATGTCATGTCAGGGCCTCTTAAAAAAAATGAGTCCGGGTATTTAAGTGCCAGACCTCGTATACAAAGCATGATATACCTGTAAGTTCGCTCAATACTACATTCATCAACCTCTGCCAAGTCGATGGTGCGTTGGCAAGTCCGAAAGACATTCGCAGACATTCATAATGTCCGTCCGGTGTCGAAAGAGCTGTTTTTTTCGATATCTTCCTTTTCTATTTCTACTTGCCAATAAGCGCTGGCCAAGTCTAGCGTTGAAAAGAAAGACGCTCCTCCCAGTTGGTTTATTGTTTCCTAGACATTTGGTATCAGATAAAAATCCCTTTTCGTCACCATATTAAGGCCTCTATAGTATATGCAGACTCGAATTTTTAAATCTGTTGGGTCTGACGTCTTCTTCTGGACCATTAAGCATGGTGCGGACCATGGCGTTGTCGAAGGACGGATGATTCATTCGTCCAGCATCCCTTGTATTTGTTCTTTCAGGACACCCGTTCGGGTCCAAGGGATCCTATAAGGAGCCTTAGCGATCGGTTGTACATTGTCCACAATAATTCTCTGCCAATCATCCAAGTGCTCAGTACTGAAAGTGTTTTCTACAAAATTATTTTGATCTTCTACAGCTCCAACAAAGTGTTGTGGAGCTTCCTGTTCCATTTCTGCATCGATGAAATTCCCGCGACTTAACCGGCGCACATTGGCACATTTGCCCGATCTAGCTGGCCAAAATTATTTCTGCTGCATAATTGATTCAAAATGTGTTAAGGTAGTTATATAATTATATTTGAAGGCGGCATGAACAATATCGTCAATGTTGAGTAAAACTCAAAAAAGCAACAAAAATTACAGGCGCTGTAAAAAATAATTGTGTTGAAAACGGCTTCTGCTACAACCGGAAGTGATTGGATCTGATTAAATTTTATTCAAAATAGCAATCTTACTAGAACGCTTCTAAGGGGTAAATTTACAATTTCTATCTAAACCGTTTTTTTGAAAAGGATTGATGAATAGTTTTTATGTAAATAATTTTATATTCTTTTGTTTTTGCAAATATGCGAAAAAGTTGCGTTATTTTGCGACTATTTTTCGAATAGTTATAAAACTGAAATCTTTCGCTTTCTATTGATGTGTAAATAAGCATCGGGACGCATCCTGAACTCAAAGAAATATCTGCAAATTATGATGACACTGACTAAAAATGTACTTTTTTCAAAGTACCTTAACTATGTTAAAATTAATGAAATTTTAATTGAAAAAATTTACGAACATATAAAATAGCGACATCTTACTATCGCTTTTTGACCTAACATTGCAGTAGGATAGACAAATTGAAGCGGGATTTGCTCCTAATGAGTCCCCCATGCAAGGCGGCCATGCTTGCTGTCAAAGCATAATGAAAGATTTTAGAAAAATTTTGTGCAAATCGTTTTTGATTGCAGTGAGAACCTCGAGCTACGTTTCTGCTGACGAAGCCCCAAGCAGGGCTGAAACAGCTGTCCAGAGGCTGCTCGAGGTTCTCACTGCAATCAAAAACGATTTGCACAAAATTTTTCTAAAATCTTTCATTATGCTTTGACAGCAAGCATGGCCGCCTTGCATGGGGGACTCATTAGGAGCAAATCCCGCTTCAATTTGTCTATCCTACTGCAATGTTAGGTCAAAAAGCGATAGTAAGATGTCGCTATTTTATATGTTCATCATTCTTACATCGCAATTGCGAATAAATTGGGCAAGTCGTTTTTGGTCTGCAGTGGGAATGTCGAGCTACGGTTCTGCTGAAGAAGCCCCAAGCAGGGCTGAAACAGCTGTCCAGAGGCTGCTCGAGGTTCTCACTGCAATCAAAAACGATTTGCACAAAATTTTTCTAAATTAACGCCTATAGTTATAAAAACCGTTTTAGAAATTCCATTGTGTTTGTGACAAATAAGACAAATTAGTTGTAGGTGTTTTAGTTGCATAAAATAAAGATTTAGTTATTTGTGCCTTTTCATAAGCTGTCATTACTTTTTTCATTGTTAAGAAATATCAAAATTAGTTTTTGCAACATTTTGTTGCTGAAAACAAAAATCATCACGAATATTACACTGTTTCAACAACTAACACACCATCAGCGGGAACTATTTTCACTAAAGAATGAGTTGTGACATCAAAAATTTAAATAATTGATACTGTTAGCTGTTATTTTGTGATATTCCATTTTACACAAATAAATTAAATAAAACACTATTTTAGTATACCGGGTGGAAAGTTTCAAACCCGAACATAGCAAAGTTCCATTGAGAATTACGTTTCTGTAGATTACTGCTCGCCATTTAAAGATACAAAAATAGTAATGGTATTAAATGAAAGATAATATTAAGGCCAATGTTATCGTGTTAAAATTATTCCTATTGTGTTAATATTTTTTAAATAGAAATTAAATTTTTAAATATCAAATGAAAAATGTAGTCGCCTTAGTATGTCAGATTTGAAGTTTGCAATTCAACAACCAGAATTTTGCACAATATGCTTCATATTCAAAATAAAATTCCATTCATCTGTGTAGCATACTGACGATAAAAAACTGTTAGGATTTATTTCTTTGCTGCTGTATTGCTTCACAAAATACTTTCCTACCATTCTTGTTAATTTCAATATAATGTTGATGGCAACTGGATTTGTGGAATTGATGTTTTTTTTTAATATTCACAGTTGTGTGTTACTTATTCTTGAACAGTGTGAAACTTATTTAATTCTTAGTACGACTGAATTTAAAACTGATTTAGTATCGACATGTGTCGGTATTGATTGCCCATGGCATCATTTCAAGCTTATTGATAGTATCAGAAACAACAGTATTTTTGTATACAATGACGTAGAATACAATTATCATGCTAATAAAGAAAGAATTGTTGTAACTTAAACGACAAAGTACCTACCTATTATTTGCTCTGTACAATAATTCATAATACTTTTTGACTGACGTATAAATTATTTTCCATTAATTGAAACAACTGAAAGTTTCAAACCTGACATAAGCGACTAAATTTTTCGTTTAAAATTTGAAAATTTTATTTATATTCCGAAAGTATTAATATTTAGGAATAATTTTAACACCACAATATTGTCCATAATTTTCTCTTTTCTTTAATATCATTGCCATTTTTGTATCTTCAAACGGCGAGCAGCAATTCACAGAAACATAATTTTCAATACAAGTTTGCTATGTTCGGGCTTGAAACTTTCCACCCGGTATATCACTATACTGAACACAAGAATTGTGACTGTAGTTTCGGCATACAATGTCATTATCAAACTAAAATATTTTTACAAAACTTCAACTTAAAACTAGCGCTGCGCTAAAACGGAAGAGGTGCAGTAGTACTGAGAATTCTAATTTAAATTTAAACAGTGTTCAAAGAAGGGCGTGTACATCAGGTCGATTTGGTTATTAAGCAGAATCACGTTCGGGTTACTTTTCGCTTTATGGATTTTAAGTGATTCGAAGTAGGTTCAATTTACTACCTTTATTTTCGAAATGATATATTTTAACATTGTTATTGAGGAAAGTATGATAATTTTCTAATAAATGTTTAGAAAAGGTTGAGTCTTTCTTCTTTGTATTAAATGATCTGCAATGTTCCTTTATGCGGGTATGAAATGCCCTACCGGTTTGGCTGATGTACTATCAGCGTAAATAGTAATGTCATAGGGAAAGTAAAAGCACAAAAATTACCACTACATTATCTACAATATCTCCTTTAAGAAATAATGAATCGAGCGGGAGTAAATTTTACAAGGGGTAGATTATCATGAACCTCAATAATAATTATTATCAGGGTCGTAAAGGACACTAACCTCCGTTATAAATAATCCCAAAATATATATCAACTGCAAAGCACGAAAAATTTACCTGCGTCCGAAAATAATTTATTTTTCTAATGAAAGGTATCAATACTTTTACTTAGTTGATGTAAGTAGTAAATTAAACCTCTGGATTAGAGAAGTCGAAAGACTGAATCGAATGCCGCATGAGTGATACCAGCTTAATAGCAACACCGAAATACTTTTCCGATAATCATTGTATTTGCATGTCTAAAATTTAAATACTGCAGATTTTACATTTATTGCGGTCCGACCCTGGTGCATAAACTTTAAAGAAGATAGACTGAGGAAGATAGGTTGAGTTTGGTTTCTGATAGAGGTAAATTAAGGAATCATTGAATTGAAAGCTGCCATTTTGTAGTGATGTGGATGTAGGGAGTCCATGGGAATAGTACAGTCTGTATATGTGGGTTTTCTATAAATCTTGAAATTTAGGGAATTTATTTCTCGGATAATTGTTAGGTCAAGGAAATTAATTTGGTGTTCTTGTTCAGTTTCAAGTGTGAAATTGATTTTGAGAGAGAAGAGAGAAATAGTTTAAGTTACGATTTGTACTTATGAAACCTGCTATAATATCGTCGACGTATCGGTACCAAAATTGTATGCGTTTTTTTGCCTAAATCAGATGTTAGGATTTGTATAGTAATAGATTCCATGAATATTTCTGCAAGTAAGGGGCTGAGGGGCGATCCCATAGCTATCCCATATCTTCTGTCTGTTTGTAAATTTTTTTTGTCGGTGAAATAGTTTTGTTTAGTAACGAGTTCTGTAAGATCTAGAATTTCTTTGGTAATTATGGGGTTAACATTTTTTCTCTCTAACATGGCTGTTATTAAGTAGATACATTCGTTGAGTGGGATATTATAAAACATATTTGAAACGTCGAAGGAGACTAATTTTAAGTTCCTGGGGATTGTTTGTTGGTTTGGTTCAATTGTTTTGTTAATTCTATAGTATTTTTTATTGTGTGGATATCTCGGAATTGTGTGTGAGTTTTTATGATATTATTAAGTTCAATGGCTAATAAAGCTGCGGGGCAACCAATGTAAGAAACTACCGGTCTAATGGGGGCTTCGTTTTTGTGGGTTTTCAATAATCCATATAGTCTAGTATGTAGTGTTCATTTGTACTAGTTTATATTTTTCGGTGTTAGTGAGTAGGGCGTTACTGGATTTTATGGCTTATTTTACCTGATTTTGAAATTTGTTCGTGGGATCTGTCTTCGTTTCAATTATTTTTCTTTATTAATGAAATATTGTATTTTGTGGTCGTAATCTTTTCTAGATAATACTACAACGGTGTTGCCTTTGTCGGCCTTGGTGATTACTAAATCATTTTCGTTAATTTTCTGTTTTAAACGTTTCATGACTTTCACACCTGAAGAATTATTGGTTTTTTGTGATTTGTAGTTTTTCAGGGCATCATAGATTTTAAGTCTAGGTAGGTTATTGTCAGTTTTAGCTTTTTTAAGGGCTATTTCAGACTCGATATCAAGAACTTCCTTGTGTTTTTTATTATTTATGTTTGGTGAATATTTAGGACCTTTATTTAATAAATTGAGTTCTTCTTCATGGTAGATGGTATTAGTGAGATTACAAACTCTGGGGTAAAAGTGTAAATTGTTTGAGTTTTTTTTTGTCTAGTAGAGTTTGCAATCTCACTGATACCATGAAGGCGCAGCGAATTCTTTAAACATGGAAGCAACTCTGGCAGCACCCCGACTCAGGTCGCAGTAAAGCAGGGTGATTCACAAGCCATTCATTTGGTGCCTGCAGTCCAAGGAATTAGAACAGCTATGTGCACAATTCACGTAAGCGTGGAAGGGAGAACTAAACGTTTTCAAGTAGATTCTGGAGCTGCAGTATCCATTCTGAAACGCGAAGTAATGGGGACGAATAGTTATACGTCCAAAATTGAAGGAAGGAATATATACTAGATATATCAGGTAAGAGGTTACCAGTGATAGGTAGTTTTGTGGTGTGCGAAAATAACGTAAGCTTGTCGACGGACGGCTTCTTAAGAGTAGATTTCTTATGCAGAAACAAAGTTATTATTAATTTTAAGAAGAATTCGCTTGTTATAGGGAAAAAGGAAGTTTGTCTTGATACCAATAATTTGGAAGAGGAGAGGACAAAAGGCGATGGATTGAATTACGTAAACGATTTGCACAAAATTTTTCTAAAATCTTTCATTATGCTTTGACAGCAAGCATGGCCGCCTTGCATGGGGAACTTATTAGGAGCCAATCCCGCTTCAATTTGTCCACCCTACTGCAATGTCAGGTCAAAAAGCGATAGTAAGATGTCGCTATTTTATCTGTTTATAGGCGTTAAGTTTTCTGACTAAAAAGTAAGTTACGATAGCATAAACAATACAATAAAACAAATTATAGTTGAAATTATCATGTAATTTTTAAGCGTGTACTTACATATAATGATGTGATGTTCACAAACTAAAACTAAACTCCAAGACGATCTTACGACTATCTTCGAACTATCCCAACTAACTTAAAACTTCCCTACTACTTTTGTCTTCATTATTGCAAGCCAAATAAACAACCTTTCAATGTGTTACAGTAACCTAATTGCAAAATGTCCTATTTCAAGTAGCAATAATAATTATTTATTTTAGCCGCTTTCCAACTGCCAAAATTAGCTACTCAGAGCTCCTCCGAACTGATCCAATATATTCGAATTGCAGGGTGCGAAACGCATTAGAACAGGGGACCTATTCTTGACGAGCGCGTTTTTGATTTTCGATTTTCCAATACGACTGCGTTTTTGTTACGAGTGGACATTACCATTCGTTTTTTATTATGCGAGTACTTGTAACTGTAATTAACGTCAAATTTGTAGCAAATTAATTTGACATTTTATAAAAAAACTCACAAGTTTGCACTAAATATGTTTTTTTTGATAAAATTCACGTTTGAATTAAATTGAATAAATATTGTTAGTATGTATAATGATGGCAAAAGAATTTCTGTACTAAATGAACAGAGGAGGGATGCAAAGAGAAAAATCCCTCGATGATTAGCTTGGTTTACTTTACTTCAGAGACCATTTTGAGAAACTATGAGGATCTAAATATCTACTTATTTTGGGATGAATGAAGGTAGGGTGGCCAGACATCCTCTATTTTTAAAATAATGCAAAATAAGTCCCAGTACTATTTATTAACCACTGTCACATTATAATATGCGGTAAACATAGGTACGGCAGTGATGAGAATCTTTTTCATCGTGTCCTCTTCGGCTTAGGAATCTGACCATTTTAATTGAAAGTCTTAAGAAAACTCTAAATTATAAAATTTTTGTAACTCTGCAATTTTGTTATTGGTATTTAGCTAGCATTAGACACGCAGCTTTTTTAGATGTTTCATATTTTCCTCTTTGGTACGGGTCTTCTTAAATTGAGGTAATAATTTGAGGAAGACTGTCGATGCATTATAATCACCGACATCCCATTAATTTGCGTAATTTTAATGAGTACCTACATTTCACAAATAGTGTTTTAAAATTCATTTCTAATAATATGTGTACCTATTACAAAATAAATCGTACTTACTTATATTTAATGACTTTTAACGTAACAAGAGAAATCTTATGTAAATTTCGTAGGTTAGATTTAATTTCAAAACGTAAAATGCTTTGCAATAATTTCATTCACGACGGACACAGCAGAATTTTGACAAATCCGCGACATTGCCAAATCTCGCCACTCGAATAAATGCGAGAGCCGTCATTTATTTTCGAACGAAATTTTCGAGTGGTCTAGAATAACTTATCTAAAGCGTATACACTTTTCGCACTCGCATATTACAAATGAGAGCGGAAAAATTCACTTGTCAAGAATAGGTCCCCTGATATTTCTTACTTTTCCTCGTCACCTCGCACACCTGTTTCTATGACTACCCATATATCAACGCCTGTATGACTTATACAGCGTTCCCATTGAAATCTCGAAAGTGTAGTTCGGATCAGATCAGTTTAGATCATCTCAGGTGCTTGAAATTCGTAATTGGAAATCATGAAACGGTGACAGTTTTATTTTGCAATTGTTTTCTGTAACACTATTAATACTTAATTTTCAAATATCCGCGATGAAATAATCCAAAATATTTTAAAACTAATTTAACTCAATTTCCGAATTGATTTTAAGAAAGATACTTAAAACACGCACAAAAATAGTTACTAATTCAATTTATACCTGTATTTAATGGAGAAAGAAATTAAATTACGTTTAAAACTTACGAGCAATTAAGATTGGAACATGCCAATTCGTTAAAAAAATAATATGATTAAAGTTTTTTGCAATCCCAAGAAACTTTAATATAGGTAACCTGGTATCACTCGTTTGTATGGTTGCCTATACAGAAGGACCTAAAATTTTTGTTAAAAGAGTTGTAAACCTTTTCAGGATTCACTGAGATTATGTAATTCTACTGATTCTGCTAATTTTTTAAATATATTAAGCGTTTTTTAATAATAATAGTCCAAGACAAAGCTGTTGATGAGTAGGAACGCTGCGATGAAATATTAATATAGTTAAGCTTCTGGCCAAGAGAAGGCGATCTTAACGTTATCTCTTTTTTCATGTTTTGGATTCTGTTTTCAATTTAATTTTGAGGAAAAAAATGTTTTACTGAGAGTATCAAAACGAAATCGCGTTCTTGAAATTCGATTAGGGCAATTTCATTTTTAAAATACGAAGATAAGTGAACGAACAGATCTCTATGATGCGTTTAGCTTTCAAGTTTCAATTACCATTAAATACTGCAAAGGCAGAAGTAGAAGTTATTACTGAGAGTGTCAACGGTAACGGCACTTGAAATTACAAAATAAAATAAGTTTTATTTTTGGTCAAGAGAGGGCGCTCCGCATATTTCCTTCATTTATCCCTTCATAACTTTTAGATTTTCAAGTGAAATAATTTTCGGTGTCAAAATTAATACGTGAATCTCCTTATTTAATGAAATATAAGTCAAGTACAAATTTTTGACAATCCACGATGACCAAAATTTATTGCTCATGACCGTACTTGCATGTATTTCACATATTTTTCTTGTAATAAAAGAATTATAATCTGAAACCTTATTTTCCATATTCGATTAAATTAGTTTTCGCTTTGGGATAATGGATGGCACTTTAAACAATTCAATATGACGCCTACCAATACGACTAGTCAGATAATATTTTAACCAAGCTGGAAGTAGTTTTATAGTAACGTTTTTTTTTTATCAGTTCGTTTTTATTTATTTAACGTTTTTTATTGCGAATATCTCGCAGCAGTTTTGAATTGTACGATCTTCATTTGGCAGATAAAGAACATATTTTATATACAACATGAGCAGGTTTAATTACGATCGAGGATGTTAGAATATTATACGTTTTGTCTAATACAAGGTCTGTTTGTTATCGTGCACTATTGTACACTAAAGTATTTCTGTCTTGTTCTAACCTCATACATTAATAGGAGATGAAGATACTTTCAGTGTGCACTAGTGCAAGATAACAGACGTACCTACAGTATAATACGTGAGTATAATACTGTATAAAACATTGACGTATAAAATATTGTTTAATACTGTATTTTACGCTATACAGTATAATACGGTATAAAACCAGTATAAAACTGTATAAAATTTTATTAATGTATAAAACGTTGTGTATTATTTTACTACATATATATACATTTTACCAGTGTAAAAAATAATCCAACCCAAATCCAATCCAACCCAATCAAGTATGTATACATACTTACGTGTCTATAGAATTGTACCCAAACTACAGTATTATACGGTATAAAACTGCAAATGTAAAACATTATAAAGCATTCTGTTTTCCAAGAATGCGAAAATACAATTTTTATGTCACTTTCTAGTGCAGGTATGTAACTGGTTTGGTTATGCTAAATAACATTCTGTAAATCCATACATGAAAAATTGTTACAGTGGAAAGTAAGTGATATTACTTATTCGACATTATGTATAACTAAGTTATTTGCTCTTACTTACTGTGTGTTAATAAATTCAACGGCAAATACATACCGATCGTGATCCTACCAACAGATGCAAAGAAAAGTAAAGACTTCAAAAAACTTGATTGGGTTGGATTACTTTTTACACTGGTAAAATTTATGTATGTAGTAAAATAATACACAACGTTTTATACATTAATAAAATTTTATACAGTTTTATACTGCTTTTATACCGTATTATACTGTACAGCGTAAAATACAGTATTAAACAATATTTTATACGTCAATGTTTTATACTCACGTATTATACTGTAGGTACGTCTGTTATCTTGCACTAGTGCACACTCAAAGTATCTTCATCTCCTATTAATGTATGAGGTTAGAACAAGACACAAATACCTTAGTGTACACTAGTGTAAGATAACAAACAGACCTTGTATTAAACAAAACGTATAATATTCTAACATCCTTGATCGTAATTAAACCTGATCACGTTGTATATAAAATATTTGCAACAACATGCACCATTATCTAGTTCATTTTTGAAAAAGAATGATAGAAAAAGCTTTTCCGGTAATTTATTTTAACATTTATTGATCAAGGCCGTGCTGGTAGTTTAGTATAAATTAAATTTCGTCACTAATCTTTTTTAGATATCTTGAAAATGAGCGAATGAAAAATTTTGTTATAAAATAATTATGGAAGTCAATATTCGAGCATCTTTAAATTAACATGAGATTTCCTATGTTGCGTTTAAAAACGCAGCACCCTATAGAAATATCTAAAAATAAAGAAAATATACAAATTATTTATGCTCTTGAAGTATAAAATCCAAACATTGGAACATTTTGAAGCAAGTCCTCGGTAGTATAGTGGTCAGTATCCCCGCCTGTCACGCGGGAGACCGGGGTTCGATTCCCCGCCGGGGAGGCATCTTTTTGTCGTTGATAGCATTTACTACTCGTTTAATTCCTCAAGCTTACCAACGCTTGTCGGCAAAGCACATTACGGCCGGCTGAAGCTGCGGCTGAGACCGTCTTGCAGTTGCAAAAAGTATTTGCGTTTTACGAAGATGAAAAAAAAGTAAGTTTTTTTTTTATTCAAAATACTTTTTATTTGGGTTTTCTATTGTTTTTCCGTTGAATTCTTTCTTGTTTTCGTTAGTCTTTTTATTTCATTTTCATTTTATTTTTTCACTTGGTCTCACGACTTTATTTCTACACTTTTGCCTTATTTATTCTTATGGTCATGCCGAGCTTTGCCGAGGATACTCGTCGGTTTATTTGTTTTGTTGTATTTTATTATTTGTGTTCGTTTATTTTGTCACCCACTATATTTTCATGTTTCCATTTCATTCTTACTTATTGCTTACTTTTCCTTTTTATCGAATTAATTTTTCACGTTTTCAGACTTTGCAGTTTTTTTTTGTTTCTTATCAGCGATTTTCGAAAGCTTCTCTGCGCAGAATCAACGATTCTTCATTTGTTTTTTCCGTTCGTTATTATAATTGTTCTTTGAATTTCTTTGTTTTTCATTTAGTAAGCCCAATTATTATCATCTTATTCGTATTTCATTTTTAATTTTTAAAGTTTCCTTCAAACGAATTATTATTGTTTGTTTCATTCTATGCTATTTTCTTTTATTTCTTGTCAGTGATTTTCAAAAGCTTTCCTTTTTCGTTTTCTGTCAGTGATATTCAAAAACCTTATTCCTTTGTTTTCTGCCATTAATTTTCGATTTGCATTCATTGTTTCAATTATTGTTTTATTGATTCGAGTTTTGTTTTGAAGCATTAAATTTCCCTATCGTTGGTACTATTTTGGTTTTTTCACACTTTGCCCAAAAAGGGATCGTTTTGACTCCCTCATAGTTGACTGAGAAGTCATCGACCTTCTTCTTTGCATTCACTTTATCTCCGCATTTTATCTGTCTCTTCTTTTCTCGTTGGAGTTATCCATTATCTTTTTTTTTTGAATTTACGTTCCGATTACATTTGTTTTTGTTGCTTTTGTATTGCTTTTGTATTATGATTATAATTTGTCTTTCTTTATGTGCTCTATTTTTGTAAATTTTGAATTACTGTCATGCCTCGAATGCAAAATGTTTTTTTTTTTAATGTAATAATTGCCTAGCGACATCCTACAATTGCTTTTTGACCTAACAAATTTTTTTGTAATAATTGCCGTTAAAAATTTTTCTTTTACTTTTTTTAGACTGTTAAAAAGTTCATATTTTTCTTTAATTTTCAATTATTTATTATTTCTCACAAATTCTAATTCCTTCAGAAATTTAATTTTTTTCCGTTTTGATTGCGTTTCGCGATTATCGATTTTTTTATTTCTGATGTACCAGTTCTTGCAAACTGCTTGGATTGTCTATTGTCTTCTTTTAGCTTTTGGCAATCCATCAAATTCATTTTGAATATTTGCTACTAACTGCCATCTTGAGAATTTTTAAAAGAAAGAAAAATTTCATATTTGTTTTCAAAATCCAAAATCCATCCTGAGCAATCCCCAAACAACTACCAAAATAATGATACGGTTGGCAAAATTACTGCAGAGCTGCAATATAACAAGCGCCGCCTGATCTCTACATTTTCCATACTATGAAGAAACTAAAAAAATCGTGTGTATTTTTTTTGTTATTTTCCGATTTTTTTTTAAATTCAGCTTGTATGTTACGGGCAGTATGTGTTCATCGCGACCGTTCATGTGTTTATTTTATACAGGGAGATTCAGGCAACCCTTTCATTAAAAGTTTACGGACTTCTCCTTTGAATTTCTGTTTCATATTTTGCAGTTATAAGTTAACTATAGGGATCTATCAAAATATAATATTTTCAAATTTCGCACACCCCAATTTTTAATGCATTTTTGAAATCTTCATAAAAATATAAAAATATTTTGTGCAACATGTCATACAAGAAAAATTAACCGTGTCCGAGATATTTTAATTTTTTTTAAATAACTCAGACTTGCAGAACCTTGGTTATGATACTGCCATCTTTGTGCAACAAAAACCATGATGCCCATTTTTGGCCTGTAGAAGGCTACAGTAACATTCTTTCAGATCATGTCCAGTTTTACACTTGATTGCTTACAGGCTGGTTGAAAAGTAACTTCTATTCGAACTCATTTCAACCGTCGAAAAGTCATGTTTTTTAAATGGAACGCCTAATATATTTTGATACCATGTGACTCAGGATTAAATATTCTTTCGTCCTGTATTAGCATTCCCTATACCTATCTCTTATAGTTCACTCGTTATCGATGATTTCTTTTTAACACGTAATTTTTTTTCCATTTTTCGGTATTATTTTTAAATAGTGGGCTTGAAAACTAGAAAAATTATAATTTTTAAATCATCCGTCTATTAGGAATTAAAAAAAAACAATTTAATCGCTACGAAGAACCAAAAAATGAATAATCAAACACAGACATATTAAAGATATTTCATGATAAAAAAATCGACAATTCAAGAAGTTAATAAAGAAAAGTTGTTATGTCGAGGAAAATGCGTTATTACTTAGATACAGTAGAAAGTTATTACTAATAAATAATAGCCGAAGACAAATTAGAGCCAATATTATGACCAACAATTTGTGTATTATTTTTAATGTTTCTGATTTATTTATTAGTTTTCGTAAAATTTTGTATTCTAAGTGTAAATTTCTCCTTGTAAATGTGTAAATAGTCATACCAAGAATTCTAATACATGCGGCATATATAAACAAAAAGTTCAGATGACAGATGTGTATTTAAATATTATTTATCGGTTTTTAAAATGAAATTGAAATTACAGTCAGAAATTAATTTAGAAAATCTCAGTTTGTTAAATTTTCTTAGCATACTATTCAGGAATAATACTGAAAATTGAAAAAAATTGATGTCTCAAAGAGAAAATCATGAATAGAAAGAGAAAGGTAAGAGATGGGTATAGGGAATGCTAATACTGTTCGAAAGAACATTTAATTTTGCTTCTTATGGTATAAAAAAATACTGGGTGTTCTATTTTAAAAACATGACTTTTCGACTGTTGAAATCAGTTCGATTAGAAGTTACTTTTCAACCAGCCCGTAAACGATTTTGTGTAAAATTAGGTATGACCTGAAAGCTTATGAACATACCTTACTACAGGCCAAAAATTGAAATTATGGCTTTTGTTACACAAAGATGGCAGCACCATAAACAAGGTACTGCAACTTTGAACTTTTTTTAAAAAATGGAAATATCTCTAAAACGGCTAATTTTTCTTGTATCACATTTTACACAAAATCTTTTTAGAATTTCATGAAGATTTCAGAAATGCAATAAAAAATGGGGTATTCCATTTAAAATAAAAAAGTTGACAGCAACTTCCGGTACAAGCGGAAGTGTCCGAAAGTTGGAAATATTATATTTTAATAGATCATTATCGCTAACTTATAACCGCAAAATAAGAAATAGAAATTCAAAAAGGAAGTCCGTAAACTTCTAATGAATGTGTTGCCTGAATCTCCCTGTATTGCCATCCAAGTTCAAATCACGCGCAACCTGCAAACACTTTCTGCCCGGCAAATTTGAAATAAGTTTCATGAAATTTCTGAATGCTACGTCATATTTCAATGAAATGAAATTTATGTGAAATATTTCACTTGAAATGTTTTGTCTTTACAACACTACTTTTCCAATTATAATTCTGTCCGGTTAGATTTTGAAATCCATTTATTTGAAACAATTTGTTTAAATCGATAAGTCATCATAAGGTGCTTTATTTTGCTCACAAAAACGTGTTTCAAACGCGTTTAGATTCAAAGACGGACGTTCTTATCAAATGGATTAATCCCCACACTCCTTGAAATTTTTGATATATCAACTCTGTGATACTTACGTTATTTCAGGAATTATTTTTTTGTGTTCTTTTAAAACATTTTAAGAAAATAATTCCCGGTTAATTATTTACATTTAGGCTGAGTTTCACCGACATCTGAAATTAAATGCCTAATCCACGTAAGTTAATCGGTGATTGAAATTTAATTCATGTTAAAACATCAACGCATTTTTCATACGAATTAGTTGATTTGCAACGTCACTAATACAGTATCAAAACTGTGACGTTTAGCATTACGATTGGCCATTTATCTAGTCCGTTTGTATTCAGATGTGTCACTTGAGGCAGTTTCTATTTTGTGTGCGTTTAAGTCGTCGTATTTGATGAAATACACCAATAATTTTGTTAATTTCCATTGATGTCTGGGCCATATAACTATATAAATTCTCTGGAATTTGCATCAATTTGCTTTGTAACATGTGGAAATATCCTACTGAGCTGACACATGCAACCTTCGCATGTGTCTGTTAATCTGTGCTGAAGATATTAATATGATCCGCTAAAACTTGCTGAACACTTTCAGTAGCAAAAAATCGCAAAGTAATCAGTAACTGAGTAATTGCTGATATTGGAAAATTTCTATTGGTTGTAAGCTCTAATGCAGTGTTTCTCAACCTAGGTTCGGCAAAGGGGTGTTTGGGTTCCTCCGCAAATAAAAACGGAAATCACACCTCAAAAAAAATTTGTCATGTAAAAGTAGCATAATATCGATATTTTGATGAAACATTATTTCATATTTTAGTGCTAAGGGGATCCCTAAGGAAAAAATATAAGAACAGTAAGTTCGCTCTACAAAAGGTTGAGAAACACTGCTCTAACATACTGATTTCAAAAATATCCAGCATATCTTGAACCACTTCTTTTGAAAATCTTTAACGCATCTTAAAATCTACATCAGCGTAAATCAATAATGGGTTAGTTCTTTTTTTGAAATTTTCGGTCTTGGTATAATCTGAATCCGAGGATCAACCGGAGGAATCTCTTTCTTCAGAAGAAGACATAATTTGTATGTTCCAGTACATCCCAATACGTTAAAACGCTTTTGGCTAAGTTGCTGACTGACATATATGACTGACAGCTGAAATTTATGCATTAATTTGTGTTAGTTAATCCGTGATTAAAATATAATTCATGTTAAAACAAACGCTGTTGCACCGACGTATTTTTAACTCAAATTAGTTGATTTCCGATTAAAGTGATACGTCATTAGTATAGATGACGTGTCTCGAGTAAGTATGACGTTACTGTTATGGTTTGTCATTATCCAGTCCGTTTTATCCGATAGTCAATTTATATACAACTCACTTGCGGCTTTTCTTTTAAAAAGGGAACGTTAAACCAACTTCGTTCATTTAAATTAAATTCGTAATAGCAGTTAACTCTTGTTCGATGAATTATAATATTGTTTATTATTAGTATTAATGTAATCAACTAATGTAAACTTAAATAAATATCAAAATATATCGTGAATGTTTAGAATTAAAAAAAAAATATTAGTTCTGGCTTAATTAAAACAGCATTTTGTAGCTGAAGTAAGTACTTCAAGCAAGTTATTTTAATAATGTATATTTCGTAATGAACGATTATTATTAGAAACTGAAATTTGCCTAAAATCTTAACAGATAAAATTGCGACATCTTACGATCGCTTTTTGACCTGACATTGCAGTAGGATAGACAAATTGAAGCGGGATTTGCTCCTAATAAGTCCCCCAGACAAGGCGGTCATGCTTGCTGTCAAAACATAATGAAAGTTTAAAAAATATTTGCTGCAAATCGTTTTTGATTACCCATGCGATTTACTCGGATCGTTTTTCGCTCCGAAGCCCCGTTCGGCCGTGGTTGGCCCGAAAGGGCACTTTTCGCTTATCACTTTTCGCGTACTTTTCGCTTATAACTTTCTGATTATACATATAAATAAAATAGAAATTAAAATGATTTGCATTACATTTGCAAGGCGGCCATGCTTGCAAGGGGGACTTATTAGGAGCAAATCCCGCTTCAATTTGTCTATCCTACTGCAATGTCAGGTCAAAAAGCGATCGTAAGATGTCGCTATTTTATCTGTTCATCACTCTTACATCGCAATTGCGAATAAATTGGACAAGTCGTTTTTGTTTGCAGTGGGAATGTCGAGCTACGTCTCTGCTGAAGAAGCCCCAAGCAGGGCTGAAACAGCTGTACAGAGGCTGCTCGAGGTTTTCACTGCAATCAAGATCGATTTGCACAAATTTTTTTTTCAAAACTTTCATTATGCTTTGACAGCAAGCACGGCCGCCTTGCATGGGGGACTCATTAGGAGCAAATCCCGCTTCAATTTGTCTATCCTACAGCAATGTCAGGTCAAAAAGCGATCGTAAGATATCGCTATTTTATCTGTTCACCCCTTGTTACATTGACGTTGTTCCTGATCGACTCGACCGGGAAACAGTGTTTCCCCACAGTATAGACATCAATCAGTACGGACAGCTCTTGTCGGCACCTTTGAAGTTCATACTACAATTTTCCGAACCCAAGCAGGCGGGCAGTCATTCTAATGCTACCAGATGTCGCTACTTGAAAAACTTATTTATTTCGTAAGATATACTTCTTATTTTAAAAAACAAAATCTTGTTTTATTAGAAAAATTACAAGTGAGCTCAAAATAGTCGAAACATGATGAAATTCGATAAGATAATTTAATGGTCGATAAGTAAATCCACCAAAACAGCTGATCGGTAATTGACGGCCATATTGAATGTGTGCCGGAATTCTGGCGGAACGTCCGTTTCTTGGCCATGTTCAGGTGATCACCGAGCCTGAATGCAGACCCTGATGCAGACTCAGCATATTGAAAGTTAACAACTCGGGTTCTTAAAGGGTTAATGTGAGAATACTAGTTGCTGAAGCTTGGCACTCCAAAAGCATGTCTGTTCAATAGCTATGTTGAATTAGTAACTCATAGTAACTCAGCTCCTCTGGTTACCTGAACGAGGCCATTAACCATTGACCGTGGCGCCACGCTCGGCCGCTTGATGAATGCCCGCTCACGTCGCACATGAGCTCTCAGAAACGGTAAGAGCGAAAACCCCAAGCTGTCCCTACTGATTGATGTGTATACTGTGATACTGTGGTTTCCCGGTCGACTATTTCGTACGTAAAACGTTAACTACAGGGCGATGAGTTCAAAAAAATTAATTAACAGGTAAAAGTTATTACCTGTAGTAATTAACATATAAAATAGCGACATCTTACTATCGCTTTTTGAGCTAACATTGCAGTAGGATAGACAAATTGAAGCGGGATTTGCTCCTAATGAGTCCCCCATGCAAGGCGGCCATGCTTGCTGTCAAAGCATAATGAAAGATTTTAGAAAAATTTTGTGCAAATCGTTCTTGATTGCAGTGAGAACCTCGAGCAGCCTCTGGACAGCTGTTTCAGCCCTGCTTGGGGCTTCTTCAGCAGAAACGTAGCTCGACATTCCCACTGCAGACCAAAAACGACTTGCCCAATTTATTCGCAAATGCGATGTAAGAAAGATGAACATATAAAATAGCGACATCTTACTATCGCTTTTTGACCTAACATTGCAGTAGGATAGACAAATTGAATCGGGATTTGCTCCTAATGAGTCCCCCATGCAAGGCGGCCATGCTTGCTGTCAAAGCATAATGAAAGATTTTAGAAAAATTTTGTGCAAATCGTTTTTGATTGCAGTGAGAACCTCGAGCAGCCTCTGGACAGCTGTTTCAGCCCTGCTTGGGGCTTCTTCAGCAGAAACGTAGCTCGACATTCCCACTGCAGACCAAAAACGACTTGCCCAATTTATTCGCAAATGCGATGTAAGAAAGATGAACATATAAAATAGCGACATCTTACTATCGCTTTTTGACCTAACATTGCAGTAGGATAGACAAATTGAAGCGGGATTTGCTCCTAATGAGTCCCCCATGCAAGGCGGCCATGCTTGCTGTCAAAGCATAATGAAAGATTTTAGAAAAATTTTGTGCAAATCGTTCTTGATTGCAGTGAGAACCTCGAGCAGCCTCTGGACAGCTGTTTCAGCCCTGCTTGGGGCTTCTTCAGCAGAAACGTAGCTCGACATTCCCACTGCAGACCAAAAACGACTTGCCCAATTTATTCGCAAATGCGATGTAAGAAAGATGAACATATAAAATAGCGACATCTTACTATCGCTTTTTGACCTAACATTGCAGTAGGATAGACAAATTGAAGCGGGATTTGCTCCTAATGAGTCCCCCATGCAAGGCGGCCATGCTTGCTGTCAAAGCATAATGAAAGATTTTAGAAAAATTTTGTGCAAATCGTTCTTGATTGCAGTGAGAACCTCGAGCAGCCTCTGGACAGCTGTTTCAGCCCTGCTTGGGGCTTCTTCAGCAGAAACGTAGCTCGACAGCAAGCATGGCCGCCTTGCATGGGGGACTCATGAGGAGCAAATCCCGCTTCAATTTGTCTATCCTACTGCAATGTTAGGTCAAAAAGCGATAGTAAGATGTCGCTATTTTATATGTTCATCTTTCTTACATCGCATTTGCGAATAAATTGGGCAAGTCGTTTTTGGTCTGCAGTGGGAATGTCGAGCTACGTTTCTGCTGAAGAAGCCCCAAGCAGGGCTGAAACAGCTGTCCAGAGGCTGCTCGAGGTTCTCACTGCAATCAAGAACGATTTGCACAAAATTTTTCTAAAATCTTTCATTATGCTTTGACAGCAAGCATGGCCGCCTTGCATGGGGGACTCATTAGGAGCAAATCCCGCTTCAATTTGTCTATCCTACTGCAATGTTAGGTCGAAAAGCGATAGTAAGATGTCGCTATTTTATATGTTCATCTTTCTTACATCGCATTTGCGAATAAATTGGGCAAGTCGTTTTTGGTCTGCAGTGGGAATGTCGAGCTACGTTTCTGCTGAAGAAGCCCCAAGCAGGGCTGAAACAGCTGTCCAGAGGCTGCTCGAGGTTCTCACTGCAATCAAGAACGATTTGCACAAAATTTTTCTAAAATGTAGTAATTAAGTTTAAATTTTGGTATTTAAGACTTAATTGAACACTGCTTTACAATAAATAACTATTTCAAATATTCTAGTCTCGTAAAAGTGATTTTCATTTTTGTGTCAATTAAAGAAGAAATTAAGAAACTTAACTGCAACTTTCTTATTAATTGGTTTTGGTCATAAAAGAATTAATAAAAAAAACTTTATTTTGATCTCCTACAGCTGCCCTCCTCCGAACGTTATGAGACATCCAGAATAAAATAAATTAATAAAAATAAATTAAACCCTAATAATTTCAAGCTCACATATCATGAAAAGTATGAAACCAAATATAGACAAACTACAGATTGTTGCAATTAGAAATATTTCTTAATTCAAAAAAATATGTTGCGAGTTTCATTTTAAATAATATAATTGATACACCCTTGTTGGTTTAAACCGAATGCTTCTACGGCCGTCATCCAAGATTGAAATGGCTACTGGTTGAAAACACTTCATTACGATTTCTTTCACTGCCATCATTTCGCTGTTCATTGTAGAACCTCCTCTGAAACTGACGGGAAGCAGTAGTATACCATTAGCAGCTCTGAGGAATTTCTTCTGCAATGAAGAGCAAAACGTCGGCGTAGGAAAAATCTCGATGCGGTTCCAAATGGAATCAGTCATTTGGGTTTCCGATCGGCAGTTGTTTAATATTTTCTGAATAAATTCTGGATTGATTGGACTCGAGTCAATTCACTCGAGTCGACTCGATTCAATTCACTCGAGTCGACTCGATTCAATTAACTCGAGTCGACTCTATTCTTTCAAACGACGATTTTCAGCCAAGCACTCGAGTCTTTTGATCTGGACTCGAGTCTCTTGACTCGATTCTTTTATAAAAGTATTCAAGTCGATTCAATTCTTAAAAACAGCGACTCGTCACATCACTACTTTCAATCCTTTCAATGCTCCGCGTTTATTCCCTGGCCCATCTCTAGCCTGTAATAAATAAGATTATGGAGAGTTAATATTATGGATATACACGAGTATGGATAATGTTCGGCTAAAATTTGTGTTTACGTCTACCACACAAAGAATTTTATATTTTGACAGTTTGTTCCAATTTTCTAAAAACGTTGATTCAAAATGGTGGATGTTTGTCATAAAATAATTTCCATCTAATTTCCATAATGTGTGAGCTACAGTAAAGTGCATTTAATTTTAAATCCGTGTTCAGTTAAATGGTCTGCAGATAAATTTGTTGTGGTTACCAGATCAAAAAAAATGTGCGATGCCTGTTCGGAGTTCTTGCAATTGCTTGTTACATGTAAGTAAAATTTGAAGTTTTAAATCCCCACAGACACAGCGGGTTTTCTATTAGTTTTTTTACAAAGCGGTTATATACTCTAATCGTTCGTATCGTTCTTTGTTCTTTCTAATTTAGTTAATAACAAATGGTTTGAATAAATCTTTCTTTTGTGCTTTAGATGAAAATCAAGTGTCTAGAGATGCAAATGATTTGCCCATTTTAACCAAACATGATATTAGTGTGGTGCTTCTTTATGCCCAGACGTGGCCATCAAGGTAAGTCTTAAACATTTATAAAAAAAGTGTTGTTTTTCAGGTTATGTTTTGTTAAAGGCCGTGTTAAGTGAACGGTCAAATTGTACAAAATCGTCAAGTCAGTGGTTTGACTAAACCCTCTGGCCAATCACCAATCGAGAAAACTGATCACGTGATTTGGTCTGACCACTTCGACCGTTCACTTACCACAGCCAAAATAACTATACGTATGAAAACAAGGTTAACTTGTTATTGTTGATTTTAGGCAATGTATGTGCTGTTACCGTGATCCCAAAAATTTAGAAAGATTCAGCTTGATTACGCAAGGTATAATATACTTGATCGTTTGCCAACTGAAAGAGTTAAGTGAGTCTCATGTCGAAGAGAAAAATCACAAAAACAAAGAGAAAACACCATCGGATAAAAATGAAACTGTCAAGGAGAAAGAGGATAAACAGGGTGTCATTCAGGAGCGCGATAAACTCTTGATTTTAGTTGCAAAAATATTCCTGCTAAATTTTCCTTTGTATGTCGCATTTAAGCACACAATCCAGGCCAAGCTGGATGAGCTTACGCAACAGGATATGCAGACGTTAAATTTATTTTGTGACTTGCACGACTCTGAAATACCGATTTATTTGTTACGAAATGTTAGCTTGTTTTGTAAAACCGGAGGCTTACATGCTATGACGGCTTGTTTCACCCATCTTACTCCTCAAGAACTTCCAGTTTCAACAGCGCATGCAATGATTTCTGTTGGTTAGTACATTTCTATTTTGCTAGTAATGTGTTGAAAAGTATAACTTCTCCATATTCTTTCTTATCGAAAGCAATAATTACTTTCAATTTTTGGAATCTAACAGTTTTCAGCCAGCAGGATTTTAAGTTTTACAAGAACTTAGAACTGTTAGGTTCTATAAAATTCTAGGTTGTAAAAATTAATTTTTTTAGTGTGCAACTTAAAATTATGGATGAATTTTAAAAGTATGGTCTCACTATTAGTTCCATTACGTTCCTGTGTCCTGCGTTACATGTGTAAGCTATCAGATCAAGATCTTCGAACACCAACAATAAAGAGTATGGCAGGTGTGTATTGAATTATTTCTGTATGGTTCACGCAGTTAAATAAAAAAATTACAGATTTTATGTGGAATGCGATTAAAGATCCTTTGGACACACCAATGGCATTCGACATTGATGGATTGGATTTGGCATTTAAGTATTTTATATCTAGTACTCTAACAATGAGGTTGGCTGGTATCACTCAAATTAATAATCAAATTGGCGTACTGGCTGAATTATGTGTAGGTGAAGCATTACCTGAAGCGGAATCGGCCCCGAGACATATGGCGGACTGGCTGATTAATAATAATATTATTACACACATTTTTGGTCCTAATCTACATGTTGAAGTAAGTAAAATTGCTAAATAAGAACACTAGTCTTTAGCGATGCCCCGAAGCTTTGGTTTTGCTTCGGTATTCGCCCGCCTTGGCTAAGGTGACCATATGTCCCGATTTTGGCGAGACAGTTCTGGTTTTCAACAGTTTGCCCCGCGTTCCGCAGAGTTTTAAAAAAGTCCCACTTTTTGAAAGTACGTACCTTCTGTAGATTAGACAGTCTAGAATAGATTATAAACCAATTACTAACTAAAATTCTTTTGGGTCGACTGTAAGTCTTTTAAACACAAGTTGACAAATTACAAATAAATTGTGACGTCATTTAGGAATATTCCTTCCCTTTCCCCACAAACAGACAGTATCACCACAGTCCCCTAAGTTTCAACTAGGGCTGTGCAAAATTATCCATATATCGATAATACCGACATAAAAATCTATTATCGAATGTCGATAAGAAACTAAAATAGTAAAGGAGACTATGGTTTAAGAGATAATTGAAATTAACCTCCGTCCACAATAATTTTTATATCCGTAGATACCTATTTCGGCAGCTAAACTGCCATTTTCAGTACGCTACCAACTTAAAAGCACTAAAAAGATATAAGAACAACCTAATCATCCGTCTAAATGTAGGTAAATATAAATTAATATGTAAAGATCCAAAATTAACCGTCAGAAAAACTTTACAATAAGTTCTAACCAAACAACACGGAAATACGGAAATAAATAGTCCAAAGACCAGAAAGAAAAACTTCTTATTCTAACGAATACATAAGTATAAATTCCCTGTTATTTGATACCTAAAAATCCTGAAAATAAACTATTACGTTATGTATAAATCGGAAAAAAAAAATAAATGTGAATACCTAAAATTAACTGCCAGAAAACCTTACAAATAAGAGCTAATCAAACAACTTTTACGGAAATAAATAGTCCAGAGATCCGAAAAAACTTCTTATTCTAACGAATAAATAAGTACAAATTTCCTGTTATTTGATATCTAAAAATCCTGAAAATAAACTACATATGTTATGTATAAATTGGGGAAAAAAAGATATATGAACACGTACCGTCAGAAAACCTTACAAATAAGAGCTAACCAAACAACAGAAATACGGAAATAAATAGTCCAAAGACCCGAAAATCTTCTTATTCTAACGAATAAATAAGTATAAATTCCCTGTTATTTATTCGTTAGAATAAGAAGTTTTTTCGGGTCTTTGGACTCTTTATATCCGTATTTCCGTGTTGCTTGGTTAGCTCTTATTTGTAAGGTTTTCTGGCGGTTAATTTTAGGTGTTCACATATTTTTTTTCCCCGATTTATACATAGTTTATTTTCAGGATTTTTAAGTATCAAATAACAGGGAATTTATACTTATTTATTCGTTAGAATAACAAGTTTTTTTTCCGGTCTTTGGACTATTTATTTCCGTATTTCCGTGTTGTTTGGTTAGAACTTATTTGTAAGGTTTTTCTGACGGTTAATTACTTACATTTAAACATATATTTATTATTACATTTATTTAGGATGATTAGATTGTTGTTAGTTTTAACATTTTTATGATTTTATCAGGATGATTAGGTTGTGTTTAGATCTTTTTAGTGCTTTTAAGTTGGTAGCGTACTGAAGATGGCAACTTAGCTGCCGAAATACGTATCTACGGATATAAATATTATCGTGGGCAGAGGTTAATTTCAATTATGTCGATAAGAAAAATAAAAATTATCGATACGTCGATATATCGATGTATCGGATACATCGATATATGAATTTAATCATGTATCGGTATACAGGTATCCTACAGAAAACGTCCCAAGCCGTAACTTCTTTATTTATAGAGTAATTTTTAAAAGCCAAACGGCAAATGAAATGAGACTAAGAACACTACAAAATGTGGACAATTAAGAGGAATCCCACTGAACAATGCCATATATAAAAACCATTAAAACGCGCGAAGTCGTAGGGAGTTTAGTTCTTAATCAATTTATTTCATTTTTTGATACCACATATTTAAAGACTAGAACTACAAAGTGACCAATGGAAATTTCGCTATGATTAGTTGTTAATTAGAAAAAATAATTAACATTTAAAAATCGTAGTTGAACTTTACAGTAAAATTAAATATACTTCCAGTTCATATTTTCGAAAACGCGTTGATCACTTTGTAGATTGAAGTTTTATTAACAAAACGGCGAAAACTGCTTTCGTATACCGGCTGTTTCAAATTGAGTGTGCACTGAAGAGATCTCCTAAACCGTAAGAGATACAAATTCGGTTAAATGGAAGAAAAGTTGCACGAATCAGTGCCTAATTCATATCCATTGACACAATGATTTTTTTTCTTATTTCTCCTTGAGATATTAATGAAAATGTACAAGTCGATTTTCTTCTTTCCTCTTAACTCTTTTATTATACATAATTTTGGAATTCTGAACTTTCTACGGGCACTTTGTGATTCTGTTTCGAATAGAGGTGGCAGAATTTAAGTCAAACGTTTCGTCTTTCCACGACCATCATCAGTTTGGATTTTTTAAGTTCAACGTATATCTTTTTATTATTCGATAGCATTTTTTCTCATGATTGTAATGATATGTCACACTTATGGCCGGTTTCAAGAGCTTCGTTAAATATTTAAGTTCCGATTAACTCTGTAACGAATGATTAAATAGAAAAACAACTGCATTTAACGATTATTAAATTAACGATGATTACTAAACGTCTCGCCCTCTAATCGGTCGTCAAATAGTCTTAATGCTCCGTTAAGTGTTTCACAAAGCTCGATTAAGAGATAACGCTTCGTTTACTTCTGTCTAATCAGGCATTAGATTAATCGATAGAATTCCAGCGATTAAAAAGTAACGAGTGAATTTTCCATAGCTATTATAAAGCTTTTTTGATATAAAAATTCCACACATATATCTAAAAAATAATTATAATTTTATTTAAAAATGTAACGTACCTTAAATATGAAAAATAATGACATTTCTGTACTTTTTACTCACTTGGTTTATTGATTAATTTTTACGACACTATTTCCGAAATTATTTTCAACAACCAACAACTCAAAATTATTTCAGAATGTCTGCAACCTCACTTTCTTCTCTGACGATAAAGAAATGCCTCCTTAAGGTAGGATTCATTTCATAAGAGACACAAATAATCTTTTAATGATTTGGATGATAATTAATTTAACGTTTCGCTTTTCCAAAGGAGTTATGGAACTCTTTGGTCCCACACTAGAACCTGTAACAAGCAAAAATAAATTTATTTTATGGTACAAATCAGTTGCTGATAAACTTACGTTATTATCCACTGAAATATTTCAACAGCTGATTCCTGGTACTTTCAGAAACCATCGATACGTAGAATAATTCATCGTGAGACTCATCTTACTGCAAGGCAAAGCAAACAGTTAATTAAATTGCCAATAGAAGAAGCTCCGCAAGCTAACATTAGGCTTTTATCATGTCGTTGGCACCACAGATTGTACCCCATGTTAAAATTATTTCACCTGGTGGTAATCCCGCTGAACTGTACTACAACAAAAAATGTGTCTTTACCATATATGTTCAAGTAATTCAACTGCACTAAAGTTTCCTTCCTCCCTTTGTTTTTTCCTTTTTCATTTTTAAAAATCACTGACTGCACTAATGCGAAGAATTTAAGGGGACGATTCATTTCAAAATGGCGGGAATTCCTTCCCATGTAAATAATAGGAAGAAAGAATTTCGATATTTTTTCAAAATTTAACCACCAGTTTGACTTGAAAATGGGTGTAATACGTTCCACAAAGCATAAGCTACGACGTGATCTATTTTTAAATTGAAATGGAATGGTAAATTACTTTAAAATAAATAAATCAATTAATCGATGTCATACACACCAACAGAAAATATTATTTTAAGAAATAATCACAGCAAATCAGAAGAAATAAAATAGATCGCGTCGTAGGCAAACATAAACTATAAGTAGTATCAGTTATTTCAGTCTACGTTCAGTAGTTTTCAAGAAAATATCAATTTTCTGAAAAATTTGTAGAAAATATAGCTTAAACTAAAACCAACTGCAATGTTTTGCTGGTAAGGCAGATTTTACTTAAAAATACATGAAATTCATATATAAACATATAAAATAGCGACATCTTACTATCGCTTTTTGACCTAACATTGCAGTAGGATAGACAAATTGAACCGGGATTTGCTCCTAATGAGTCCCCCATGCAAGGCGGCCATGCTGAAATTCATATGTTCACTAGTATTGAGGTATATGGCTCTCAACATAAAAGTGAATCAGGAGGTGGAGGAGAATCCCAACCCAGGAAGGGAATACAATTTGTTTTGTAATCTATACGTGGTCGGTACCAACAATGATATCAAATTACTATAACTACTGTCGCAAGTCTAGCGTTCGTAGATTGACGTATGTATTTATTTAAAATTAAATATATCATGAAATAACAATTACAACAAATGTTTTGTACTATTGCCGCCAAAAAAAATGGACACTTCTTGATGTACTACGTGCGTCAAAAAAATCTGGGACGTGAAACATGTCCTATTGTAAATATGGCGAGTTAATTATTGTTGCTATGACGTATTTATCCGTTTATTTATTTCTGTGTTTTTTACGTTACCGTAGAAACAAGTTTAAAGTCGCATTCAAACTAATAAAATAACTGAAAAATGCATGTAAAGACTTGTCCCAGATTTTTTTGACGGACCTAATACTATCGCGGCCTTAAAATTTCGCACGATTTTTTGTCAAGTAGCCTAATTTTGTTGAAATTTTAGTTTTGTCAACCTGGCTTTCTCTTCAAATCTGACACTAATGACATAACATTGAAAAGTCATTTGGTTTTCAAATTGTTTGGTTTTATTTTAACTTCAGTAAAGAAGTAAGTGAAGGTATTAGCACGTAAGTAAGCAAAACCTTTTTCTACTTTAGAAAGCATATGATTTGGCATTTTAAAAATTTCATTTGAAATCTGGCATTCAAAATGATTAAACAGTTTTGACAAGTTATTAAAAATCGGGTGAAATTTGAAGGCCGCAATAGTACATTTAACGACACTAAACATTTGTTGGGTAGCTGTAATTATGAACTGTTATTTACGAATGACAAACAAATTAGCTTTTTTAAAGATAAATTCATTTTCCATTTTTTGCTAACATGAACCAATATTTTTCAAACTGAACTTTATTAATTACTGTCTGTCATTTGTCATCCGTAAGTGTCAGTTCATAATTACAGCCATCCAACAAAATTCTTAGCATTATTAAATTTACGTCAAAAAAGTGTCCACTTTTCTTTGGCAGCGACAGTAGCTACTGTGCACAGTACGATTAAAAGCCAGCATTATATAGTCTAGTTGACCGAAGGTTGGACTCAGCCATCGGTTGAACAATGTTAAAAGAGCCTTAACCAAAGACTGAGCCCAACCTTCGGTCAACTAGACTTTATAGTACCGGCCCTAAGGCCCGGTTTCTGGAACGAATTTAATGGGCCGAATAAATTAACCACTCGTTAAAGTAGGAACTGAGTTTTTGCTAACATTTCAATCAAGTTAGATATCGTTAAATAATTATACATGTCTGTCCATGTCAGAAATGCTTTAGTATTTTACTCATGAAGCAAGCATCAATTAATTTTTAATTGTTAGTTGTAAAGGATTACTATTTAGTATGGATATTATTACTTATTATTAAAATATCGCAATTCACAAACGCCGAAAAAAGAGCATTTCAGAAGAGTGTATTCAGAATGCCGTCTACAATATATGGGCTATTCCTGACATGCGCACAAACACAAGAATCACTTTTTCACCGAGCTCGTTTGTGTGTCGCGAAAAATAAGAGAAATTTGAATTGATTAAATTCCCGCCAAAACACACACTCTGACCGTGTGACGTCAATGTTCATAAGTTGTCAAATAGTAAGTGAATAATAAGTGAATATAAACACGAATACATAAAACTTATTAAAATTAATAGTAAAACATGTTATCAATATTGTGCTGTACCATAATGTAAAAATACCTATGCAAGAACTCTGAATAAATTACCTATAAAGGTCTTACAAAATTTACATTTTTTTGTTTTGTGGAACAGAATCAAATTTTTAACACTGATTAAACTTAACGGTTGATTAGTTAATCAACGCTTTAGCAGAGCTTTGTGAAACCGGCCATTAATAGTTGATATTAACTGAAGCTTAAATAATACAGATTTTTATATGAAAATTTTATTTAGTACATAATTTCAAATTTCTGGTTCATTTTCTTGGGGATAGTGTAAATAATAATAAACTATTTAAAGTTTTTCTGTATCGTTGTTTAATAATACACTGCACTTACGAAAATGAACTTTTACCGACAAATATCAGGTGGTTCTAAAATGACTTACTAAACTACACCTTTTCAATTTCAAATTGGGACTAAACAGTTTCAAATTGGGATTAAACAATTTCAAATTGAAACTAAACAATTTCGAATTGGGTCTAAACAATATCAAATTGAGACTAAACAAATTTAAATTGGGAATAAACAATTTCAAATTGGGAATAAACAAATTCAAATTGCTCCGTGCCACTTTTCAACTGAGGATGTTTTGAGAGAGGGAAAATTTGCCAATAATCATTTGTTGAGATTTTTCCCGTACAGTCCAATGTGGAATCCAATTGAATTCGAGTGGTCCTGTCTAAATGCTGGTGTTAAAGAGACTTAGAAATCCAAATGCCACAAATTTTAGTAGGCGAAGCCAATCATTGCGCAGATGGAATATCGTTTACAAAATTAGAGAATATAATGAGACAAAGTATTACTAATAAAATTACCGTACCTGACTGTACATATAAGATTTGTTGAAAACATCCAAAAATTCATACCTGATGCGTTAAATATGGTTAATGTAAAATTTTGAGTTAGGCATATAATTATTAGTTAGGTAGTTACATTTCCTTTTGTTATTATTGCCTACCAGCTTGTATTATTTCTGAATTAAAATATTTTTTCCAATTTGAATTTGTTTAAACCCAATTTGAATTTGTTTATTCCCAATTTGAATTTCTTTAGTTCCAATTTGAATTCGTTTATTCTCAATTCGAAATTGTTTAGTCTCAATTCGAAATTGTTTAGTCCCAATTTGAATTTGTTTATTCCCAATTTGAATTTGTTTAGTCTCAATTTGAAATTGTAAAGGTATAGTATCTCAGCTTTAACTCGCACTATTGAGTTAAAGGAAAAAGATTAATTATACTAAAAATATTTAAATATTACTGAATAGTGCCTTCTACAAACACATTGGTAGCTAAAAACGAATAATTTTGTAATAATTTTGATACGTTCTATAACAATGTATTTTTTAAATTTATTTAGCACTCAGTGGCTCTCAACACTTCACTATCTTTATTTTTTTTAAATATGGTTAAGCTCAAAAATGGAACTAAATATTGTCACTCATTTTGACTAGTTGAAGTGTGGCACGTTATATCGGGACCACCAACCATAATTTAAACAGGATAAAATAGGCTTTATATTTTGGACATTGAAACAGTGACTAGCATTAAGATAAATAATAAGGAGGAACTAAGAAGGCGATTTTATTAGATTTTTACAGAAATGTTTCGCGAATTCATGTTCGACACGCTAGACAACACATAGGATTAAGAACGAATGTGTGTCTTGAAAACAGTGGAGGACATTTTGAGAATTTACTTTAATTTATTTATTTCACTATTTATTTCGCAAACTCATGTTCTTCTTCTATAATTTTTATTCAACTTATTTATTTTGTTCTTGTAATTTAATATGTTTATACTGCTGTTTATTTGGTTTGTGTTAACCATCTAATATCATTTAGTCAATATTTATTGATTTTTCTTCTTCCGACAACTGAATGTTAGTTGTTAATACTTAATAAATAAAAAAGTGGTTAGGAATAAGTTCACTTATTAAGAAAACATGACGAAACTGTATCAGCTTTTTGGTCATATTTTAATTTACTTGAAAAAAAGGTATTAAGTATTATTATATATAACTAAAATCATCAGAAGAAAGTTCTATCGAATAGAACAATAAAAAGATAAGAAAACGAACTAAAAATTTTAAATTATATGTGATATATTATTACAATCAGGAGAAGAAATACTATCGAATGGAATAATAAAAAAACATAAGTTGTATTTTAAAAATCGAAATTGATGATGGTCGTAGAAAGACGAAATGTTTGACTTCAATTCTATTACTCGTATTCGAACCAGAATGAAAAAGAGCCTGTAGAAAGTTAAATCAGAATTTCAACATTATGTATAATAAATGAAGGATCGAGGAAAATAGCCCGTCCAGTCTCCCATATGGCGAATACGCATCGGAACACCCCCGGTGTAGCGCAGACCTGAATCGTTCGATTGCCCGGTTTAACAGAGACGCGCGTTGTTGAGCATTCTCAGGTATTCGAAATTCGAATAGGAAAGAAAATACTAAAATTTCTTAGCTATTAATTATTATTAAAATTAATTATTAAATAACATTCCAAATTTTCGTTCGTTCGTTCGTTTCGATTTGCCGTGAGAATGCTTGTCTTTTAAAGCGAGAAAATGATCTCTGAACATAACAGGTTGTGAGAGACGCTTTCTCTAGGTAAATTTTGAACTCTTCAATATTTACGGAGAGACTGAGCAATCAAATAAATGTCGAATCGTCGAAATCTAAATTAATGAGACGCAGAATTTGATCGTGCCTATCGCAAATGCAGCGAGAAATCGAGCCCCGCCGCGCGCGGAATACAACGCCTCTGAGTTTAGACCCTCAGATTCGAGGCCTTAATAATAAAAGAGATACAGAGAGAAAAAGAAAATCGATTTTTTTACATTTTTATTAATAATTGAAGTTTGTTCTTGTCCGATGAAAATTGTAAGTACAAAGTCGAACAAGTCGGACAAGTGCATTTTCACACATTTTGGTACGAGGTAGTTTTGCTAGTAATGTGTTTTTTAAATTTTAAATTTTTCTAAATTAGTTTTTTACGTTTTATTATTTCATAACTTTTCTTGAAATTATGAAATCGCGTATTCATCAGAATCAGAATTCATTGTTTTCCCCAATCATAACAATAAAAATTAAAACCAAAAAAGAACAGTCTTCGTGCCAAAATGTGTGAAGAAGGGGGCACACGAATAAGTGTCAATTCCACGAACGTTAAAAAAACTTTAGTTTCATTTTGATATTTATAAACTTTGACTAGACTAAAAATTAATTGAAATGTTTAAAAATTTTCTTTATATCGTGACCGTGAGTCATGATCACTTGCCATATATGAAAACTGAGGTTTAGTGCGAATTAGGCGAATTGATTTGAACGCCACAGAATACAATAGCGACGGTACCCGATATAATTAGTAATTTACTTTCTTTAAATGGTTTTGATCTTGAAAAATAAACGATCCAAAAATTAATAATTATGACGTGCATAAATTGTCCAATAACAGTTTTAGTAAAAACTGAAATAGGTAATAAAATGTGATTGATTATTAATATTTTCAGGAAAATAACGTTATTGATCATATCGATACCACCGATAATATCGATACAGCGATACCAACAATAATATCGATAAATCCGACATATATCGATATTATCGATATCTTAAATGGAAATATCGTTTTCGATAATTATCGATAATATCGATATATCGATAAATTCTCGCAGCACTAGTTTCGTTTCATTTCCGAATACATGTTTCTCCTTCTCTGTAATAAATTTTAAATTTTCGCGGTAAAACTCAAGGTAAAGCCGTTGGTAAAACTGCAAAAATTCTGAAAATCCTACGATTTTCAACGATAGTACATGATGAATCTATTTCGCGTGATTTGGCATCTCCTTGTAGCCCCGCCTTCTGTGTGTTACGTCCTGCACCCTTGCCCCGCGAGAGATGGTTAAGTGATTGTGAAACGGCCCCTTAATGCCTTCGACTATAAGTTTGCCCTTAGAATTTATGCAAATACGGTCACCATGTAAGTTAACGTCATAGCCCTTTTTCGTACAACCAACAGAAAATAGATTTCTCTTAAATCTTCTTGGGACATACAGCACGTTCTCAAACTTTACATTCAGCCAATCGTCATTCAATAATCTTTGTGCGTGCACTGTTCCTGAGCCTTGGACCTCGCATTGGATGTTATTCCCCGTGGAAATTATTTCTCCATCATCCACTATCAACAAACCAGACTTCATCTATATCCAATGAGAGAATTTCAGAAATATCACTACTAAAAGCATTATGTACGTGACTCATCATCTTTTGTTCAGTGTCGCACTGCTTATGATTTGTGGCTACTAGAGCAACTGTATCGGTTCTATCAGTTTTCTTGTTTCGTTCTTGGCTTTGTCTTTTTCGACAATTCTTTATTACGTGACCTCTCTTGTGACAGTAAAATTATTCTATTTTCTTTTCATTTTGTAGTTGTTTACTAGTCACATTTTTGTATAAATCATCCTTAGGCTTTCGTTTGTTTTTTAATGTAAATGAGGCTAATGCACCAGCAAGATCATCGCTGCTTGACATGCGAGACTCTTCCTTTAATAACCTCTCACGTAAATTCTCTAGGATTTGACGGTTAGGTTCGACACTGTCCCAGGCAGTTACTAGGTAACTATTTTGTTGGCAAACTACCAAGCCATGATTGATACATCTGACATTACTTCTCCCACATCTTTTAGTTGTCGACCCAGGTTTTCAATTTTTGCGACATGCTTTGATACCGACATACAGGGTGGGGCCTAGAAACTTCCTTTTTACGAATACGCATTGTGACAGCAGGAGAGATCATAGAAAAGTGGGGATAGACAAACGAAATGCTGCAGTTCCGGAAGTGTTTGTCTATGGACTAAATTAATCGAAAAGATGAGGTGGACAAGTGAGCAGCGTGTATTGCGGTAGACCCGTATTTTTCGAATCGTTCCTAAGTGGCGGTGCAGCTCGCGTTTCGTATTCGCTTCGGAATTCAGCCCAGAGGTCCTGTTCCCGACCGGAAATCGATTGTTTTGTGGGTACAGGCTTTCAGCACAAACGGAAGCGTGCTGAAGAAATCCCCAGGACCACGAAGGACCGTTACGACGCCAGAGAATGTGGAGGCAGTTCTATAGTTGATTTTAAGATCTCCGAAACGCTCCGCACGAAAACATGCCGTCGCCTTAGGAATATCCAGTCGTTCAATTCGTCGAATTCTTCACAAGCATCTTCATTTCCATCCCTACAAGATGGTCGTTGTGCAAGAATTGTTACCACGTGATTTCCAGAACCGAATAATGGCGTGCGAAACTTTATTGGAAACTTTACCCCCTAATGCCCTTGCGTTCTTTAGTGATGAGGCACACTTTCACCTCTCTGGCTGTGTCAACAAGCAAAATATGCGCTATTGGTGTGGGAATAACCATAGGGAGCTCCATGAAAAGCCACTTCATAGTGATAAGGTGACAGTATGGTGTGCGTTGTCAAGAGTTGGGGTTATTTGTCCTTACTTTTTTGAGATTAACAATCAAGCAGTTACCGTCAATTCTCAGCGGTATGTGGACATGATCCAAAACTTTTTCGAACCAGCTCTTGAAGAAATGCGCCTAGAAAACGTGTGGTTCCAACAGGTTGGTGCCCCGGCCCACACGACCAGAGTTTCGATGACAGTTGTGAGAGCAGTATTCCCCGGACGGCTCATCTCGATTCGAGGTGAGATTCCGTGGGCGCCGCGATCGCCCGATCTTTCGCCGTGTGATTTTTTTATGGGGTTACCTCAAGGCAGAGATTTACAAACACCGCCCTACAACCCTGCTTCAACGGAATAATCTCATTCGACACGAATTCCGGTGGAGATGTTAGAACGGGTAGAGAGGAGCTTCAAAAATCGATTGCATCAATGCATAGAAAGCGGTGGACATCACCTTACAGATGCTTTGTTTAAAACTGCCTGATGTAAAATTTGAAATCATGTTCTTTCAATATCAAAAAATAAAATTTGCGTATCAGCTAAAACTTTTATTTTATTCAGATTCAAAAAAAGGAACTTTCTAGGCCCCACCCTGTATTATGTTCCATTCGATATTCATGGAATTTTTGGGTGAGAATTAGTTTGTTTGTTGCAGATTTTTGTTCACGCACTCAACTTATCTTACCCCACATTTGTGCTGCTGTGTTGCATGTGATTAGTAGCTCAAGTTGTGTTTCTTCTAATGAAGTTGATATGATGAACATCGCTTTAGCATTCGCCTTGATCCAATTTGCTCGTGCATCTCCTTGTGGCTTAACTTTGGTTCCATTCACAATGTCCATTAAATCGTTTGCAATAAAGAGGGTCTTCAACTGAAACTTCCATGCTCAGTAATTGGTACCATAGAATTTACTTACATTTTTAGAATAAAAATTGTCCGCCATTCTTGCAAGTTTGTGATTACGCGAACACTTTTTTTACGGGATATCTGTTTCTACCTTTTGTATTTCGATTAAATTACTTTACATTTTTGGGCCGTTAAATATTTGGAATATCGTGATATTTATTGAATAGCTATTGTCTGACTCATATCAGGTAAAATAGTAATAATTTCAACGGCCGTTCCTAACCTGCGTGATTCGAAACTTGATAAAATTCTCAACACCCATTTACAAAGGAAAAAACAGGTGAAAACTTGGCTACTTGATTTTGAAGGTGTACGCGATTTTATTGCAAGCAAGTGTATATTGTACGTTTTACTACATCGGCTTGTCGCTACAAGTGTACTACTTTATATCGCAGTGTTACCAACCGGGGGAAAATACAGAAAGTCTATTTTCTCAACATATTCAATAGACAGACTTTGATGACCTCTCCAATTTAATTTTTAGAAATTTCTGAGAGGTCTAAAGTCACTAATGTCCGTTTTCTTCACCTTCTGATAAATTTGTCTGCCAAGTATTATCCTTGGAAGCCATTGTATCGATAATAGTTTCCGAGGATATTACCTAGCAGATAAATTTATCCGCAGGTGAAGAAATCGGGCCTAAATCAACACACTTACATAATCAGGTAACGCCATCCCATTCCCATTCTGAGATTATTGTGTAACAAAGATAACAAATACAAATGCCATAAGAGGAACAAGGAAATCAACATTTTTAGGGAATTCTGTTTACTACCATGGTAGTAATTTACGGCCGACTATAGGTGCTTTCTTTCGCTCACAAAATGGTGATCCAAACGTGTTTTGATTCAAAAACAGACATTCTTTTCTTTGAATCTCTCTATTTTTAAAACTTGTTTGGATTGTATTATAGTTATTGTCATTAACTGTCAATCAAAAATTCAAATCAGGTGTTTTGTACGAAATTCAGGTCCAAACTAATCGAAACACGATTCAAACTTTTAAGTGAAAAAAAGCACCTCGTCTAGTCAAAAATGTATTAGGTTATGTTATCCTACGCAGCCGCAGTAAATTGCCATTTGTAAAACGTAACTTTGATTAACAAACTTTCGATTGTGTTTTTTTTTATTACCAGGTAGGATTAGGAATACGTGTGTGAACGCGGGTCGTGTGCGGACGTGTGTGGCTCGCTCCAGATATTTAATTCTCAACTGAACTGTTTTTCACAGTATACTCTAACTCTGACAGTATATCAATTAATTTCAACAAACTGTTTGTAAAAATGTGTAATGTGTAAATGTGTAAAAATGTGATGTCGTGAACTGCAACATGTCGAATATTATAAATATTTCCAAATTAAAAGTAAAGGACATACAAAGCCAGCTCAAAAAACGGAACGCTTCTTGCTCTGGCAAAAAGAGTGAATTGATAAATAATAATAATATAGCTTTATTAACGGCGGGGAAGCAGCTAAAAGCTGTTAAGATCCCAACCTTCACGGTTGGGATCTTAACAGATTTCAAAGAATTACAACATGATAATGTTTTACAGCAGAGTAACAGCATATTTATATTGACTGAGTACAAAATCGAAATAGGAATAACATATCGAAACTAAATGATAATGCGCATCAGTGACAGAACCAAATCGGCGGTAACAGGGGCGATTATTGACCGTTGCTTAAAAAATAAGTTTTCAAATTAGTTTTGAAACTAATAGAAGACAAATATTTAAAGTTTTGCGGTAAACAATTATAGACAGTCGGAGCTGCGTAAGAAAAGGATCCTTTAAAAATTGTTAAAAAGTGCTGAGGGATGTGGAGGTTAATTTCATGTCTAAGGTTCCGTTGTAAAAGATCTCTACGATATTTTAATTTTTCTCTTAAATAAAGAGGTTCATTGGTTTGCAATACTCTATGTACAAAACAGCATAAATGTAAGTTTCTACGAGAAGCCATTTTTAATATATTGTTCCAAGCATAAAACGGAGATATATGTTCTCTGCGGTTAATGTTAGCAGCAAATCTTGCGCATGCATTCTGAACTTTTTGTAATCTATTTGTATTGTAAACATTAATGCAAGGGGCGTATACTACATCGCAGTAGTCAAAGAAGGAAAATATCAAGGAATCAATAAGTTTCCACTTTAATTTTGTAGTAAGGACATACTTAAATCTATAAATACTTCTTAATCTTCCGTATGCTAACTGAATAAGCTTTGTGATGTGTTCATTAAAAGATAAGTTAGAATCTAACACAAGACCTAAATCACGACACTGCGAGACAGTAGATAAAGTTTGATTGTTTAAACGAACTGAATTTGTAACTGAATCAGGAAGTTTGACTAATTGTTTAGAGGTACCAATAAACATAACGTGTGAATTTTCTACATTTATGTTGAGGCAGTTTTTAGAAGACCAGTTAGATAATCTCCCAAGGTCTTCATTGAGCATATTAATGTGGTATACAGCTTCATTTGGGTGAAAAGAGATATAAAACTGGCTATCGTCTGCATAAAAGTGATAATTGCAATGTTCGAAATTATCATGAAGGTCAGAACTATATAAATTGAAGAGTAAGGGTCCTAAAATGGAGCCTTGAGGCACTCCAGATTTTAAGAGTTGAGGTTCAGATAATTTGTAGCCGTCATTAGTTTGAATTTTGACTGTTTGAAAACGATTTACAAGATAGCTTTTAAACCAGCATAGAACTCGTTGAGAGAAACCTAAATATTCTAGTTTAGCTAGAAGTAGTTTGTGATTGATGCAGTCGAAGGCCTTAGAATAGTCAATCAAAACTAAAGCAGAAATTTTAGAATTATCCATTTCACAGAAAAGACCATCAACTACATCGCTCAAGGCCGTAGCAGTGCTGTGGTTTTTTCTGAAAAGCAAATTATTTATTGAAACATATACACTAACTTTATAATAAACGATTTTTTCTATTACTTTGGAAAGAATAGGCAAAATGCTGATGGGCCTTAAGTCTGAAAAGTCAAGAGGTACGTCTTTTTTAGGTAAAGGTATTATAAAGGCATGTTTCCAGATATTAGGATAAACACAATGATTAAATGAATAATTAATAATATGAGTTACAGCATCAATACAATATGGTAAACTGAGTGTGAGCATATCTAATGATAACAAATCTATGCCAGAGCTCTTTGATTTAACAGAATAAAAAGCCTTATAAACATCATCAATCGAACTATTAGAGAATTCACAAGTGTCTGTTAAATCATTTTTAGAACTTGATACATAAAAATTTATAATGTCTTCATCAGGGTTAAGCCTATTGATAGAATTTGTAAAGTGAGTATTAATTAAGTCAGGTTGGTTCAAATTTTCCGGAAGTGGATTTGTATTATTTGTTTGTTTGTATACCCATGGATTTTAGATCTTTTCACAATAAAGCAGAATTGTTAATATTTGCATTCAAAAACTGTTGAATGTATGCTTGTTTTTCCCGACGAATTGCAGCCGTTACCAAATTTCTTAACTGTTTATAATAAATCCATTTTGATTCCGTTTCATTCTTAGTTGCGTTTAGATTTCTAAGTAATAATTTATAATTAATTAGGGCATTATTTCTGGTTCGAATCATTTGCCTGATATTATCAGTTAACCAAGGAACATTTTTGTGGGGTCGAATTTCTTTTTTTGTTATGGGAGCAACATGATCGAAAACAGATGATATAGTTATTCAAAATGTTAACTTTCTCATTTATATCTTCAACTGATAAAATAGAATTCCAATTAACTTGAGTCATTAACATATCAAATACCTCCCTATTCATGCCTTTAATATTTCTGGAGTAAATAAATTTTCGTTGATTAGATGGTTTACTAGGATTATAAAAACAGTACACAATACTATGATCGATTAAATCATGTAAAGAATGCATTCCTGTTTTCGACACATTATGTGCTTTGTTAACTAGTATTAAATCTAACAAAGTACTAGAGTGATCAGTAGCACGAGTAGGTTGACTTATTACGTTTGACAAACTAAAAGTTGATATAATAGTTTCAAAATACTTACTGGCTGTATCCACCTTGAGCAGGTTAACGTTAAAATCACCCATACAGATGAATTCATCATGCAAAGGCATCAATTCAAATAAGGCATCCTCAAAAGTATTTAGACATGTGTAATGTACATTAGGGGGTCTGTACATTTCAGCAATGCATAACTTACGGTTACTGATATGTTTCGACAGCCATAGTTGATCGATATTATCATTTGAGGGAAAATTGTAATTAAGTTGTGCAGATTGTAATGATGAACGAACATATAAGCAAACTCCTCCTCCACGACCTTCAGACCTATCTTCCACATAAAACACCAAATGCTTCCGACGGAAAAACATCAGTCGCACCAAAACCAGCGAACTCCAATCTAACCTATCAGAAAGACGTGATGTGAAAGAGCATAAAATTGTTATTTTAGGAGACAGTCATGTTCGCGGTCTCTCCGAGAGGATTAAATCACAATATGAAAAATATGAAATGAATTATAAGAGCAATGAAATTATTGAAATATGCAAACCAAATGCCACTTTAGAAAATATTCTAGATAATAACGGGAATCTGCTGGAAAATATGAATTTAGATGACGCAGTAATTATAACGGGCGGCGTCAATAATGCATTGAGCGGTTCAAAACTGAAGGATAACACGCTTGAAAAAATCAAAACTCTCTCTACGACAACGAATGTTATTTTTCCGTATGTCCCCTGGTCTGGTAGAAAAGTTCTGAATCAACTCATATATGACATCAACTCCCGCATATTTGAATACCTTGGAAATTCATCTACGATTATTCTTGATTACAGCGACATCCTTAAGGTCAGATTGTTTACTCAGCACGGACTCCATCTAAATTCCTATGGTAAAACAACGCTTACGCAAAGAATATGTGAAACAATATACAAATTATTTGCAAATAAATTAGACAACCGTTTTCAAGGCGACGCCGAAAAATACATTAATCGGGAAAATTTTGTTTATATAAACTGTAGGAATAATGCCGACACTTCCAGTGAATCTTACCCTATGTATGAAGAGGATTTTTAGAAAACTCCATGACACACTTACTTCTTCTGAATATTCAAGGTTACAAAGAGGAAGAATTATTTTATTGTGCACAGGAATTAAACTTTCCACCAATAATATGTTTAACGGAACACTGGTTAAAACATTTGGAACCATGTGTCCTCGAGCGGTATAAAGTCAGTTCCATTTATTACCGCAAAAACTCTTCACGAGGAGGTACTGTCATTTTGTGTCTTGATTCAATTCAATGTGTGGCAATAGACGATTACCACGATTTATCGACACGAATTTGAGTTTTGTTGCACGTACGTAGCTTATAAGTTTTATATTATTTGTGTTTATAGATCACCGATAGTACAAATCAAATTTTTTTTAAAAAGACTTGAATTGTTATTAAATAGAGTTAAGCCCGAAGATTGCGTAATTTTAACAGGTAACTTTAACATTGATTACTCTAGCAGCTCATCTAAGGATTTTCTCTCTATAAATAATGTATTATTAAGTTTTAACATGAAAATGTACGTAAACTCTCCTACCAGAATAAATGCTACATCCGCTACCATTTTAGACTATGTCTGCACTAATTTTGAGGGATTGATACTTCAAGCCAAGCCCTTTGCTGTTGGATGTTCTGATCATGAAGCGATTGCTTGCTTTCTCAACCTATCGGAATCACCAAACGAAACTAACTGTTTGAATGGTAGACGTTTCTGTCATAAGGCCTATTGTGAGTTCGTGAAGAATTGTAATAACACAGACTGGTCAGTTGAGAAGCTAAACATTAATGAAGCCTTTGAAAATTATGTTAATTTACTTGGAGTATTATATAACAAATCATTTCCTCTAAAAAAGAATACACCTAAGCACTGGCTAACACCCGGTCTAAAAAACAGTTTAAAGAATAAAAAAGCCTTAACCCATATAAAAAAATTTACAAACGAAATATGGTTCCACCAGTACTTCACAACCTATAAAAGAATTTTAAAAAAGCTTATTAATTTGTCGAAAAAAATGTATATCTCAAAAAGATTCAAACACTGTTAGAGAAACTTAGAAAATTGTTGGCGAATTAACAAATTCTAAAAAAGGTAAATCTACTGAAAATATATTGTTAAATGACGGTAACAAATTAATTACATGTCCTACCTCGGTGTCCAATACATTAAATGACCACTTCGTTTCCATTGCAAAAAGTATTTCTACACGATCGGGTACAAACAGTAGTCCCCTCTCACTTCTGCAAACTATTAACCACTATCCCTCCTTCTTTATCGAGTCTACTGATGTTCCAGAAATTTTAACAGTTATCAAGAACTTCAAAAATACCATTTCTAGCGGAGTTGATGGCATACCTATCAAAATAATTAAGAAATTACCATATCCACCGATTAAAGCACTATGTGACCTTATTAACTACTCCTTTCAGGAAGGTTGCTTTCCGACATGTTTCAAACTAGCTAAGGTGATCCCCTTACATAAAGGAGACACAAGTTTCAGTTCTTCTAGTTTTCGACCCATAGCCCGCTTACCTGCTCTATCTAAAATTATGGAACATATTTTAAAACGCGTATGACTAAATTCATTCACACTAATAACATTTTTATGAAAAATCAGTTTGGTTACAGGCCGGGTCTAGCTACGTCTGATGCTATTTACAACTGCTTAAGTTACGTATACGAACATATCAATAACAAAGATAAAGTAGTTGCCGTTTTCTGCGACCTCACAAAGGCCTTCGATTGTATTGATACGGAAATTCTTCTGCAAAAGGCTACCATATACGGTTTTCGTGGAGTCGCCAACGATTGGATCAGAACCTATTTAACAGGTCGAACACAGTAGGTGGTCGTAACAACCAAAACAGGTGAGAAGGTGTCGTCGAACATTAAAGCAAATGAACTTGGAGTGCCCCAGAGTTCAATACTTGGGCCACTTCTTTTCAATATTTATATTAACGATCTTGCACTATTAAACGTAACAGCTGAATTATCACTTTTCGCGTATGACACCTCTCTCATTTGGCACGGAAAGGAACAAGTCACCTTAGAATCATGCATCAACAACGATATGTTGTTAATCAGAAATTGGTTCGCCGCTAATAAACTATCACTTAATTCCGGTAAAACTAAATATCTCGTATTTAAAAACAATTTAGTTGATTTCGATTTATTAATTGGAGGCAACAAATTAAGTAAAATCAACGAAATAAAATTCTTAGGACTTTTATGCCGGCAAAACTTTTTTCAATCGGATACCCCTTACTATAAGGAATTTGACAAACGTAGGACTTTTCAGGAAAATACTAAAAAAAAATATTTTTGACGCAGCCTTTTATTCCTTAGATGAGTTCGTAGAGTACAAATTTTCTAAATAGTAGTCTTAAATGTCATTATTATATACTCTTTTACTGTATTTTGTATAATTATATATTACTGTCAGAGATGGGTAATAAACTGATACTATACTATACTCACGATATAGAGAACACTGGTACGCTCACTCGCCGCCATTTTCAGTTTAAAATTTTGAGCAAGTTGAGTAGTTTGTAAAAATTCGCTAGATGGCAGAACCGTATCGCGGACTATCATTTTTATCAAATTCCGCAGCCGGTTCTTGCGAAGCTCTTGTGGTAAACACAAAACACATGGGCAGAGATAAACAGAGGTCAGTACGCAACAACTGCTTTGAGGTTAAATATTGCATTTTAAATTTTAACTATGAATTTAAAGCGAAGTTGTCAGGCGTAGAAATTTTAATTTAAAGAGGATATGTATTGGCGAATAATTTAATTCCTTTCCTAATTTAGTTACATTGCAGTCAAAATAGAAACACTTCTCAGAGTTAAGTTGTATTGAAGCAAGGAGATTTTAACATAAACATGAACTCATCGTAAGATTGCTATCTAACCTAGAATATCCACCAATCCATCTGGCAATAAACTGACCGATGTACTGATTAAAATGTACTCAATATAACGAGTGGATATAAACTCACAAAAGTACCTATCTAGTAATATCAGTTCTGCATGCAAGTGACACCAAAAGTGCATAAAGTTAAAACACCTAAACGTTACTGCAGCTTGTTTCCTTCAAGTTTGATGACCTGGCAAATTAATTCCATCGAAGCTGAAAATATCAAGTGTTATGTGAGAGGCTCATAACCTTCTTTGTATTATTTCCAATTTAATAAACTTATTGTTTAATCTGATTACATCCCTTATTCCAAGATTACCGTAAGAGTAGCACTTGTCTTCATTTGCATCACAAGTTTGAAAAAGCTGAAGATGATGACCAACATAATGAAAGTTTATCTACGTTTCACTCTGGCTTTTTCAGAAAATAAAATGATTTATTAATCTCGAAGAAATTGACAAAGAACAGTGAAGCAAATAGCGTCTTCGATTCATTTGCACTGGTTGCAGTCAGAGTATTTGCATCTTGTAATAACACAAGATGAAGATACTCGTTGTGCGTTGATTCAATGCCAGTGAATCAAAAACATTAGTAGATATTTAAAGCATCATTAAATTTTCAGAATAAACTGGTGTCAAACCAATTTGGGTTACAGATGTAGACTTACGATTCATACCATTAATTATGAAATGTTGTTAAGTATAGATTTTGGAAAGGCTTCAAGAATGAATCAAAATGCAGGTGTCACAATATTAAAGCAACATTTTGTGTGCTTGATACATTTTCAAAAAAAATTGTAAACATCGTTAAGTCAGTGGAAATGAAATCATTCGAAGAACACTGACAGATGATGCTATTCCTCAACTAAATGTATATTTGTACTGAACCAATGCTAATCTCACATCTGCCCTTTCTTCCACCACTACCAAACAGATGCAAGAAACAAATAATACCAATAACCTCTGAAAGGTTTGTAAAAATCATAGCAAAACGTACTTGCTTGTAACATTAGTAAATATCTTTCTACATCTGTTTGATTGCTTGCTAAATTTGACACTCGCCGTTTATTCTTTATTTCATTACACACCAACCAAAGTTTGCCATTAATACACACGTAAATACTGAATATACGTCGCCTACAGCCGTGCCAACAACACGTAATATAACATACGGGAGTACATTAATGACGTTTAGTGACAGTCCTTCATACATTGGTGTCATCTAGCGGTAAAATTTAAATCACGTAACTAGGCACTACTTTTGACTTCCTCGTATTGTATGGGGAAGATAGGGAAGTCCGCGTACCAGAGTTCTGTATATCTTGACTATTCTATACTATTATTGCGCGACAAGGATAGAAAAAAATCACTAATGTCGCTACCTGAACATGAAGTGTGTCGATTTAGAACCTTAAGCTAGGGTCACACACAACTACTTTAACTGCGCAGTTTTTTGGTTGCGGCTGCAAAAGTTGCAACTGACGTTCACACATAGGACAAAAGTAGCGTGCTGCGCACAGCTTTCTGTACTGCAGCTGGCTAAAAAAGTTGCAAGCTTGCCTCAGGGTTGCAGAGCTGTTCACACATGTTTGCTTTTAAATACGATGCTTTTACTGCAATGACTGCACTGCAACACTAATTGTAACTTGGGCCGTGTTATCAGTCTGTGGTGTAGTCGTTCGTCGTAATGAATCCTGATAAGCTAGAAGCAACAGCTTGTTTAGCTATTGTTTTGTTGCTGAGAGCTAAGAAAAAACGGTCTGCTAAAAGAAAACGAATTTGGGTTCGGGACTGGATTAAAAACCGACAACAGTCTGGAGTTGTTGACAATTACTGCAGAGTTGCGTATAGGTGATGAAGTATTCTATAGAAACTTCTTACGAATGTCACCCTTGGATTTCGATTACCTTTTAGGAAAATTATCTCCTTTAATAAAAAGAAAAGATACACATATGAGACAAGCAATTACGCCAACTGAGCGCTTAATGTTGACTTTAAGATATTTGGCAACCGGTAAGACAATTTCTTTCCTCTACCAGTTCGATCATTTTCAGAACATCCTCACGATTCCATTTATACGGTGGCATGATCTGAAATATATAACAGGTTAACAATTTGCCCATATTGTTTAAGAAATTCAAATATAACCTCACTTAAGTTCCACTTCCTTCTAAAAACTGCGCCTGAAACCGCAGCAAAAGTTTCACCCAAATGAATAATTTTTACTGCGGCCGATAACTTAGAAACTGTCGCTCACACTAGGCTACTTTCAAAGCTGCGCGCATCATAAATATGTTGCAGGCAGCCGTACTGCGTCCGCTGTTTTATAGGTTGCAACGGGGTTCACACTCTACGCAACTTAAGTTGCGCAGCTTTTTAGTGACCTTGCAGCAAAAGTAGCTGTGTCTGACCCTAGCTTTAGATAGGTCTAGAGCTTCTGTATGATAAGAGTTGAACAATGTGGACCCAATAGGTCCTTTCGCTTAAAAGTTTGAATCGTGTTTCGAATAGTTTGGACCTGAATTTCGTAGTTGTTGCAACAAAACACCTGACTTGAATTTTTGATTGACAATTCATTTGTAAATAACCATAATTCAATCCAAACAAGTTTTAAAAATAAACAGATTCAAAGAAAAGATTGTCTCTTTTTGAATCAAAACACGTATGGATCACGATTTTGTGAGCGAAAGAATGCATCTAATATCAAAAAACACTTGATTTTTTAAATGAGTTTCTCCATAGTTTCTCCTGCCATTCCTTATTAAATTAATGACAGACTCACGACAGACTGATCAATTTGATCACGTTTGATGTTATTTGGGAAATAAAATTTGCATTTCATAATGAAGAATGTGTAATGTAAATATATTACAATGTAGTATTTCGAAAAGGTAAAGTGAAACAATTTTAAAACCTATTTTAAATTTGACGTAATGTACTGTAATGCCTTTATTAGTGGATTGCACAAGTACATTTGCTTGCAATAAAATCGCGTACAACTTCAAAATCAAGTAGCTGAGTTTTCACCTATTTTTTTTGCTTTGGAAATGGGTATTTTGAGAATTTTGACATGTTTCGAAACAAACAGGTTAGGAACGGCCGTTGAAATTATTATTTTACCTGGTATGAGTCAGATAGTAGCTATTCAATAAATATCACGGCATTCCAAGTATTTAACGACCCATACATGTAATGTAATTTAATCGAAATACAATTGTCGGTTGCTGTTCTATTCATATATATTTTTTTTACACTTGTTAAGATTCTTCAAAGATCAATTTGTAATTTTCGACGTGTTGGTGACAAGAGTATAGGAAAGTTTATTAAAACATGGAATCCCTTGTGGATTATAATTGATTTTTTTTTTAATTCAGAAGGGCATTATCGGAATCGTAAATCGAGATTTTTGGACATCTATCTCCAACCATCTTTTCTATTTGCAACTCTTCCCACATATTATTTGTGCTTGACAGTATTTTTATTTAAGCTATAATCATTCGCTACTGTTGTGAATCACTATTCGTCTTCTAATGCTTGGTTTATAGTCACTAAAACTAAAATTAAAACTATGCAAAAGTGTCCGTTTATACAAGCAAAAATTACGCATGCTCGTTACACACCTAGCTGTGAAAATTCCGTGGAGGGAATATTAACTGGAGAGAAAGTACAGTCAACTTTACGGTCATCCCGTCTTTTCCACTAAGAATTGAAATAAACGAATTCTTAATTTTTAGTGAAGTTGTATAAATCGCTTCGGATCAGTACGGCCCACAGTGGTCCAGAATGGAATTCTAGCGCGACAAAATGAAAAAAATTGAAACATTTGAATAAACATCAAAATAAAAAAAATATTTTTATTAATGTTCTTCCATGTTTGTTTTATTTGTTTCGCAACCTTTTCTTTTATTGACGCTTCTGTAGCGCTGTCAAATCACGCATGAACATTTCAGGTATCAAACATGACTGAAAATGTAATAAGTTAAACATAAGTCTGACAATATTTTAGAAGGTTTTATTGGGTAAGTTTGGTGAGATCTTGTTACTTTACTCTTTCTTACATAACTCCATTTATGATCAATCGGATCTGAAGGTTTATTTATATATATTTTTTTAATTCAAATAAAAGTATATTAAATACTTGCATTTTAAACTTTCAAAGACAAGAACTAAAAAAGAGATCAAATGAGATGTTTTTGCGAGTTATGTAATTGTAGTTAGTAGTTTATTTTGCAATAATTTTGTCCAACCAAGTGCTACTTTTGCTACTCTTTAAGATTTCTTCAAAATTCTCTCTTGATTTGGCTCTGAATATGATAAATATGAGAATGTCTTAAGCAGTATGTCCATGGATTGAGTTGACAAGAGGAAAGACATATTTTATAGAATTCTATTTGTCTAGAAATCTCTAGACAAACTAAAACTTTTTTAGATTTCCTTAAAAAGGATTAGAATTTAAAAGAATGCGATATTAGCAGAAATATGTGAAAATATGATTTTAGTGAAATAATTCAAATTCCTACATCAATTTAAGATTTTTCAAAATAATTCGTATTTTATGTTAATAAACTAAATTAATAGTTTTTATTTAATTACTTTTTAGTGCATATAGAGTGTGAGCCAATACTCCGTATTCCATAAATAATATCTTTGTTAATGCAGATTTTTAAAATCTGTTTTTGCTATTACTTGCGTGTTATATACATATATGCATGATTTAAAAGTTAGTTAAGTGCACAGGGTGTTTCGTATAATATAAAATTTATATACCAAATTTTGATAAACATCTAGTGTGGAAAACGCCAAAACATTTTTTACTCTTAAACGCGAATCGAAGTAAACTATAATGTACAGGATATGCTATTGGCCGTGTCACACGAAACAATTCAATTGTAACTAATTTTAAATCATGTACTATGGCCGCCAAAAAAATCTGGGACAACTCTCTACATTTTTCACTTATTTTATTAGTTTGAATGCAGATTTAAGCCATTTGGCTTGTTATTTGGAGCTTGTTTCTATGGTAATGTAAAAACACGTCGTTATATTTACAGTAGGACGTACTGCATGTCCCAGATTTCTTTGGCGGGCATAATACCTATACCACATATAAGTAAAAATGAAAACAGAATTTAAAAATAAAAAGACTCCGAACTATTAGATCACTTCTATTGACTGCAATAGGACAAATATGAAAATCTTATTATTACCATTTTAGTGCGTTCTTACAAACTCTTTTGAACTTCTTTCTTTTTAATAGCAGTGCAGATTTCTGAGGATTTTTACCTAATTTTAGGGCGATTATGTTACCTCACATGAAAACCTAAATTTTTCTACAGGGTGTTAATAAAAAAACCTGGACATATGTATATTTTATGAAATTGCGTTATTTATTAATTTTTAAAGAGAAATTTGTATTGTTTTCAAATTATGTTAGTTCAACTACTTATTTCTTCGTGTCTCCTGCAGAGAAATTTAAATTTTCTTGTAAGGTAACATAATCGCTCTAAAGTTAGGCAAAAATCCTTATAGAAGTAATTGTATCATACGATTTCCAGAGAGAATGTAGTTAAAAAAATACTGTTTTGTTATTTTCATCATTTTGGAAACTTAGGTATAAAAAAATAATTTTGTCGCGCTAAAATTCCATTCTGGACCACTGTGCGGCCTTTTAATTTCTTAGTTGATAGTTATTAATGTTTAGTTATTAGTTTTAGGCCCGGTTTTTCAATCACAGGTTAACGCTAACTCTCGGTTTATTTTAGGGATGACGATTTATTTAGATGGAACCGGTTCCTCTTTTTGAATACCCGTTACCCGATAACTACCCGATACCCGGTAATTACCCGTTACCAGATATTCCGAAACTGCCGAACAACCAAGTAGTCTTCATTTCATTTTGCCTGATGTGACCTACATTACCATTTTGCTCGAATGAGCATCAATTACTTCAGATAATTCTATACTGGTTTTTTAAATTGTTAGTCGATACTTATCGGATAGCCAAGTAGTTGTCGGGTATCGGATACTTATCGGATACCCGGGTACTTATCGGGTAAAGGATAACTACCCGGGTATCAATAACGCGTACCCGGGTAGTAAACTTATCGGGTATCGGTATCCCTAGTTTATTTCCATGGTAACAAGTAGGAAGATAATTGTTTCCATGGCAATAAAATGAAGGTTAAAGTTAACTTGTGAATGAAAAACCAGCCCTTAGTGACTGTATAAACCATACTTAAGTTACTCCTTTTCGATTTCTTCTTAATTAAACGTTCAAATTTCGTTTGCGGCCATTCCAGGCGAACGAACAGGACTATTTGTGATAAAAATAAGGTAAGGGAGAATGATAAGCGAAAAGTACACTTTCTCGGCTATCACGGCCGCGCGGCCTTATTAAGCGCCGGAGCGAAAAACAATCCGAGCAAACGTGGTCGTAACTTATAGAAATAAAATCACAAATTGTCCGTTCATTCTTCTGGAATAGCTTATTAAAATGAATATAAATGTAAATAAACTAATAGTAAAATTGATTTGACAAATTACTTTGACATGAAAATTCAAATACCTTGCCAACTTAGTATTTTGTTAATAAAATTTTGTTGCAAATCGTTTTTAATTTTATCTGTTCATCACTCTTACATCGCAATTGCGAATAAATTGGGCAAGTCGTTTTTGGTCTGCAGTGGGAATGTCGAGCTACGTTTCTGCTGAAGAAGCCCCAAGCAGGGCTGAAACAGCTGTCCAGAGGCTGCTCGAGGTTCTCACTGCAATCAAAAACGATTTGCACAAAATTTTTCTAAAATAATAATATTGTTTATTATCAAATATCACATACACATAGATCAAATGATATTGATAAACGTCAAAATAAAATAGAGAGGGTATACAGATAGCATGAATGTTATACGAGAAAATCATCGACGGAGTAACAGCACTTCTGGAACAAAATTAGTTTCAACTCTCGTTTGAAAGTGCTGATTTTAGGTGCATTTTTAACATGTTCCGGGAGGGCGTTAAAAAATTTACATCCATTAAAGAAAACACCTTTTTTGATATAAAGCAGTAGAGTGAGAGAAGGGTCTAAGATTTGATTTAAACCTAGTGTGATAGGTATGATTGGCATTATTTGGTGTGAAAAACTCCGAATATTTATAAACAAAACAGCACAACTCAAAAATATAGATAGAAGGTACTGTTAAAATGCGATGGGTTTTAAATGCTTCCTTACAGGAATCACGCCGTTTAAGGCCAGCAATTTGTCTATCCTACTGCAATGTCAGGTCAAAAAGCGATCGTAGGATGTCGCTGTTTTATCTCTTTTGTTAATGTTCTATACGGGACTTATGTTTTATACCAACATAATGCAACATGTTGGGTTTTTTTTAATTTGTGAACAACGTATACATATCTTCTCCCTAAATTTGTAACTAGCGGGTTTTTGCCGGTGTTGCCGGTTGTGTCCAGGAGGTAAATTGCGAGGTTGGTGGTTTTTTGATTTTGAAACAGATAGTATATGAATCGATTTAACATCGATTGTTAAATTTTTAATCGTAAAAATTTTACGATGCAATGCGATACGATTAAATATAGTGTTGAAGTGTCACTTGCTGTCAAAGATAAGAAATGGTGAGTGTTATGTGTGTTAGTTGTTTATTGCAGAAATAAGTAAAAGTTAAAAGAGACTCGCGCTCTTTAATAAATTGGACCTCAGGCATTGGGAATTAAAAAAGAAAACGCTGACCACTTCGATGACGTGTTACCGCTTCATGGTGCAATGCTCAGAAGGAATCCGAGACACTTGCGTCGCGCACATTTACGGCACCGATATATTTGCGCCCTTCTAAAGCCGGCAATGAATGTTCCAATAATTTCACGTAAAAATTCATGTAAACATGTGTGTATAAATTCATGAATTGTAATTCGCAATACACGTTTCAATTATATTAATAAAAAGATGTTCCGCTAAATAGTAATTTAGAATGTTAATGTTGGTGAAAATGGTAACTCATTAATGCTTCTAACTTCAAGTTATTTTCTTTGAATAGCTGGGAATGTTGGATTATGTTATCAAGGGTATCATCCAAACGGAGAGCACTTGGTTATCAGTGATTAAAGTATCTTGAAGCTAAAATTATTTATAAACGTATATTAACTAGCTGAAGTCGTTCTCATTCATCTGAGTCAACAGCCAACAGCAACAATCAAAGTCACTAGAATTTACTAAAATTTCACGTCAGAAACCTTGAAAAATAGAACTTGCTCTATGTTGTCAATTTTACATGTATAAATTCTTGTAATTCTTTTTTCTCGCTATACACGTTGAAAAATAGATTTTGTCATAAAAGGTGCTCAATAACCGCACAAGTAAAGATTTAAAGTTGAATATTTGCACCTCCGTTCTGAGAAATTATTTATTTCTTACGTAGACGAACATTTACTTGTAAACTTCTTATTTCGTGAGGAAATTTATCTGAAACCTTATATCTTGGAGATCAAAAATTATCATATGTTTCAATTGTGTGGCACTTAGCTGTGACATTATTTACTAGTTGTCATTATTACGCTCCCAAGTTTTGTCCTCACTTTTTATCCACACACTAGCTTAAGTCGGCAATACATGTTCCAATAATTTCACGTAAAAATTCATGTAAACATGTGTGTATAAATTCATGAATTGTAATTTGCAATACACGTTTCAATTAGATTAATAAAAAATGTTCTACTAAATAGTAATTTAGAATGATAATGTTGGTGAAAATGGTAACTCATTAATGCTTCTAACTTCAAGTTATTTTCTTTAAGCAGCTGATAATGTTGGATTATGTTGGATCATCCAAACGGAGAGCACGTAGTCATTACTGATTAAACTGTCTTGAAGCTAAAATTATTTATAAACATACACCCACATAAACTACCTGAAGTCATTCTTCATTCATCTGAGTCAACAGCCAACAGCAACAATCAGTCACTAGAATTTACTAAAATTTCACGTCAAAAACCTTGAAAAATAGAACTTGCTCTATGTTTTCAATTTGACATGTATAAATTCATGTAATTCTTTTTTCTCGCTATACACTTTGAAAAATAGGTTTTGTCATAAATTACATATAAATTTCATGCACTTTATGATCGTGTATTGCTGGCTTTACTCTTTGAATTATTTATATCTATTAGGTACCTATTTTAATCTTTATAATTTTAAATTCGAGACTACTCTTCTGGTTTAACTGTAATTGCTACCCTTTCTATGTATTCTTCTGTTGATTGCACTTTCTTAAATATTTAATGTTCCCTATAATTATATTATATTTTATATTTAGTTTTATCTTTACTTCTATTCTGGCGAAATAAATATTATTATTGTATTACAATAGCTAAAATAGCCAGTGACTTAGAAATTTTGTAAACGTCTTTCCAGCCCTTCTGTCTTTTTTACCCGCGAAAATATTAGTATTTTAAACTCAATTGTTATATTATGAACGATTTATGCAACTATCGTTTTTCTATAATTGTTCAAAAAATTGGTGTTTACGCATTCATTTTACTGCGCAAAACGCGGTTTTTTACAGTTAAAAAAAAATTAACGCACTTAAAAAATGACAGAAATTTCTATTTAGTAATGACATTGGCTATGATAATTTTCTTTTAAAAAAGAACTTTATATTGTAATTCAAAAATTAATTATATGTAAATAGCGAACTATGTCTATTAAAATATTATTATTATTTATAAATGCACACTTGTTTAAAATACCGTAATTATTAAGAGATCTATAAAAACAAAACAATGTTTATGAATGATTAATATACCGGCTATTTCAAATTGGGTGTGCACTGAGGGGGTGTCCTAAACCGTAAGAGATTTAATAACTCGGGGTGGAAATTCGTATATGCCTGGAAATTGTGAAATTTCGTGGCACGGGCCTCATAGACTTAAATTGGACGAATCACATTGGCCTTATTTGCCTAATAAAATTGTTTCGAACTTACCTGAACTAAATGACAAAGAAATGTGTTTTATTATGCAAGTTGAAGCAAATTCATTCATCAATAGATTTTCCAATTTTAATAGACTTAATCGAAGCATTGGATGTTGTTTGCGTTTTAAAAATAATGCGCAGAAATGAAAAATTGATCAACAAGGCGGACCTCTAACGTCGGAAGAATTAAAGATAGCTTTAGCCGTATTAGTAAAAATTGTTCAAATTGAAAGTTTTTCCTTAGAATACAGTCTATTAAGCAAAGGAAGAACGTTAAACAACAAAAGCAAACTGTTAAATCTGAACCCATTCATAGACAAACACGGTGGACGATTACGACACTCTGAATTTCCATTTGACAAAATACATCCGATATTACTTCCCAAGAAACATTTCGTTAAATTACTTTTCTTACATAAATACAAGCTATTAGCTAGTCAACAACAATTATTATAAAAAAATTGTTGCAAATCATTTTTTATTGCAGTGAAAACCTCGAGCAACCTCTGTACAGCTGTTTCAGCCCTGTTTGGGGCTTCTTCAGCAGAGACGTAGCTCGACATTCCCACTGCAGACCAAAAACGACTTGCCCAATTTATTCGCAATTGCGATGTAATAGTGATGAACAGATAAAACAGTCTCCGCTGATGGAGCCCCAAACAGGGCTGAAACAGCTGTACAGAGGTTGCTCGAGGTTTTCACTGCAATCAAAAACGATTTGCAACAAAAGTTTTTAAAAACTTTCATTATGCTTTGACAGCAAGCATGGCCGCCTTGCATGGGGGACTTATTAGGAGCAAATCCGCTTCAATTTGTCTATCCTACTGCAATGTCAGGTCAAAAAGCGATCGTAGAATGTCGCTGTTTTGTCTGTTCAACAATTATTATATTCAGTGCGCGAACAATTTTGGCCCATTGATGGATGAAATTTGGCTAAGGCTACCGTTCATAGCTGCATTACTTGTCGACGAGCCAAATCCATAGGTCTTAATCCATTAATGGGTAGTTTACCGGAAAGTCGAATTTTGCCACAAAGTTGGCTCTATGATTCCTGCAGGATAGCTGCCAAGATTGCCTTCTAACTTCGCCAGAATTAACTTATCGGTTAAGGCTGGAATGTTTATACTTGCTACTAATATTACTTTTAAAACTGTAGATAAATTTCCAATAACGTGGAGAGGTATTTCTTCAGATCCAATTCGTAGAACTTTATCTTTTAAATCTACAACCAAGCCGTTTTTCTTCATGAAGTCCACTCCCAGTATGAGGTCGTCAACAATGTCTGCCACTAACACCATGTGCCTGAATTTCATACTTCCAATCTTCATGTCAATTTCGGCTTCACCACAAACTGGAGTAACCTCGCCAGTAGCTGTTTGGATGTGATATACCTTTCCATTATTTATTAGCTTCCATTTCGGTAAAAGATCTGTTCTTATGATGGACACATTCGCTCCGGTATCAATTGTGAATTGGAAAGATCTCTCACCAATTTGTCCATCTGCTATCAAGCTATTTTCATTGTTCCTTATCCTGGAAATGGAGACAATCCTGGGGCTCTTCGCAGAGCCAATAACCATTCGGCCCTTCTTTCTGACTGGTTTTGATTCAAAGTCATCGTCTTGGCGCGTTTGTTTGGTCCCGGCGGTTGGAACTCAAATGACCTGGTTTACCACAGTTCCAACAAGTTGTAATTCGTCTGGTAATGCTTGTAGATTTATTCTCTTCTAGTCGCTTGATTCTTTCAAAGTGTTCCGTTAGTGCATTGTCATCGGTAGCTTTCATCTCTCGTACTCGTACTAGACTTCGAGATGCTTGCTTGGCTGCTTCGAACTCCAGTGCACGGGCCAGTACATCTGTGCATTTTGAGAAGTTACCCAATCGTAATACTTGTTGCATTTCTTGATCCTTAACGCCGTCGATGAATGCTTGGATGACCAGACGATGGAACACTGGTTCGGGCAAGAAATCTCCATAGGCCATGCGTACCAATCTCTCAATATCAAGGTCAAAATCTTGAAGTGACTCACCCTTTTTTTGGGTACGAATTTTCAATTGGAAGGTATGGAGTTGCTTCATATGTGCATCACCAAAACGCATTTCCAAATTCTCCACCAGTTGATCAAAGTTGTTCTGTAGTTCCTCAGGAATGGACTGTAATGCAGTCAATGCTGGGGCTCGCAGAGACAAAGCGAGTGCTGCAGCTCTGTCACAGTCATTCCAGCCTTTCACGTCAGCAGCAATTTTGAACTGTCTGATGAAAGTAGACCAAGGTAAGTCGCCTTCGAATTTGGGTGGTTTTGGTTTCTGGTTTGACGACGCAGACGATGGTGCAATCGAACGACCCAGTTCCACTTTATGCAATTGTTTCGCTAAGTCTTCAAATTTATCTTGCAACTGAATTTTTATTTCACTAAATTTCTCATCAAGTTTATCGTCGAATTCAAATTTCATGTTCTTTATTGTACTATCAAACTGATTTCGTATGCCTTCAAGTTTCTTGTCACATGCGATTTTAAGATCTTCGATCGTTTCATCGATTTGCATCTTCATGATTTCTATATTCAGATCGGTTTTTAAACTGTAAGTTTCTTTCTCACTTCTTGCGTTTGCTTTTTTATATTTTCTTTCACTTCCTGGATTTCTAATTTCGTATTTTCGTTACCTTTTTCCATTTTTTCTTTCACTTCTTGCATTTCTAATTTCATATTTTCGTTACCTTTTCCATTGTTTCTTTCACTTGCATTTCTAATTGCATATTTTCGTTACCTTTTTCCATTTTTTCTTTCGCTTGCATTTCTAATTTCATATTTTCGTTATCTTTTTCCATTTTTTCTTTCACTTCTTTCAGTAGAGCTGTTGCGTCTTCAATTTCAAATTCAAATGTTTCCGGGTCTTTACCTTCATCTACAAGAGCTTGTTTCAGTCGTTCTGGTAAGACGCTTTTCTGTCCCGAATTTTCCAGGCCTTTTTCTTCTAATTCCTCACGCAGCTCTTTCACTTTTAACTCGTACAGCTTCATTCTTGAAATTTCCGCTTCTGACACTAATTTGTTACGAATTTGGGATTCACAAATTATAGTCGTTAAATTTCAGAACACTTTAATTATAACCTGCGGCTTACCACAATTAACAACACAATTGTAATGAGCTTGTCTATTACATAACACTTTTACAAAAAGTACTTTCTATTTATTCGAGGTACGAACCTTCGCTGGCTATCTTAATAACTAATTACTTCTGGCGGACCGTACGGCTTATATGGCAAAGCCCTGTATTGCCCGAACATGCTGGAATGATCGAGTAGTTTCCGGTCATGTTCTGTGACGCAAGGTGGCGTACTGATGCTAAAAATAGATCTGATTGCGTGACGGATGTATCAATATGCTTTACCACGAAAGCAGTTCATTTGGAACTCGTATCTGACATGACAACAGATACATTCATTGCAGCCTTAAGACGATTTTCTTCTCGAAGAGGAAAACCGATAGAAATTCATTCGGATAACCGCAGAAATTTTGTTGGTGCAAAAAATGACCTCGAAGAAATCTCAATTTTTCTGAAGGATTATGCTGAGAAAATTTATGAAACAACTGCGTCAGAGGGAATTTATTTTCACCTCGACCTCCACATTTTGGGGGGTCTCTGGGAGGCTACAATTAAAAGCGCAAAGTTTCACTTAAAGCGAATGTTAAGTAATGCACACTTGACTTTCGAAGACTTCAGCATCACACAAATCGAAGGCGTTTTGAATTCGCGTCCCTTATCTCCAATGTCATCGGACCCAAATGATTTGACTTCAATAACTCCATCTCATTTTATAATCGGAAGAGATCTTACGTCAATGCCTGATCCAAGCTTGTTGGGGATATCTGAAAATCGATTATCTTCGTATCAGTTTTTGTAGTAACCTCGTCAACATTTTTGTTAACGTGGATCTCGAGAATACATCTCAGAACAAAACCACAAAGGTCAAGATAATGTTGGCATAAGCACATTAGTACTCATCAGGGAAGACAATATACCCCCTTTGTGTTGAAGACTTGGACGCATAATTCAACTTCATCCCGGAATCGACGGACAGACAAGACTTGTTTCGATACGTACTTCAGCAGGAGTAATTCAACGAGCTACTACGAGAATATGTCCGCTTCCCGTTTGTGCCTCGTCTTCAGCCACGCAGCAGATCAAAGCAGCCAACGAAGAATAATCTAATTTGTTTATTGAAATAGTTTCAGTTCAAGGTGGGGGAGTATATGTCGCAAACGATATTATTTTATATTTTAGAAGGCGCATATTTTTGAAAATATATATGTTACTGTGGTGATGTATTGACTTTTTAATTTTCTGAATTTGCTAAACCAATAAATCTATAAATTTGTGGTAGACTATATTTTCACGAAGAGTATCTTAGAAAAGAAGAGAAACACAACACCATATTTAAAAAAAATACCTCTTTTATTATACATAAATTTGAACTTCTGATTTCACCTTCTATAGGCACTTTTTGATTCTGCTTCGAATAGAAGTAATAGAATTAAAGTCAATCGTTTCGTCTTTCCAGGACCATCATCAGTTTCGATTGTTTAAATACAACTTATATCTTTTTATTATTCCATTCGATAGTATTTCTTCTTCTGATTGTAATGATATATCACATATAATTTAAAATTTTTAGTTCATTTTCTTATCTTTTTATTGTTCACTTTATTATTGTTTACTTACATTTAGACATATACCGGCTGTTTCAAATTGGGTGTGCACTGAAGGGATCTCCTAAACCGTAAGAGATACAAATTTGGTTAAATGGAAGAAAAGTTGCACGAATCAATGTCTAACTCGTATTTATTAACAGAATGATTTTTTTTTTATTTCTTCTTGAGATATTAATAAAACTGGAAAAAAAACGATTTTTTTTCTCTTTGTATCTCTTTTATATACATAACTTTGAAATTCTAATTTCACCTTCTATAGGCACTTTTTGATTCTGCTTCGAATAGAAGTAATAGAATTGAAGTCAAACGTTTCGTCTTTCCAGGACCATCATCAGTTTCGATTGTTTAAATATATCTTATATCTTTTTATTGTTCTATTCGATAGCATTTTTTCTCCTGATTGCAATGATATGTGACACTTAATATTTGACATTAATTTGAAGCTTAAATAGTTCAGATTTTATATAAAAATTTTAATACATAATTTAAAATTTTTTAAGTAAAAGTTTTTTAAACTTGAAACGTATAAAATTATGAAGGGAAAACACTCAACGTTTCCCTATTGATAGCTTCTTTTTATTATTCTATTCGATAGCATTTTTTTTTCTGGTGTTTTCGGTGATGTCTGATACTTAATACCTTTTTTTCAAGTAAAGTTAAAATATGACAGAAAAAGCTGATACAATTTCATTATGTTTTTCTTTCTTAATAAGTAAATTTATACCTAACTACTTTTTTTTATTTGTTAAGTATTAACAACTAACATTCAATTGTCGGAAGAGTATAAATCAATAATTATTAGGCTTAGGATAATTATGCGTTTCCATAATTGCATATGCAAATGCATATTTGGAACATTTTTATACATAAATGCATATTTTAACTTTTTAGGGCATTAATGCATAATTTCCTGCATTTTTTTGTTTTAATTCCAAATTTGCGATTATTTCTTATTGCCAAGTGCAAACTGACATTTTATAGCAGACAATCTGAACAACCAGTGTTTCAAAATCAGAATACTTGGAAATAATAAGAGGATTAACAGTGTATGAAAACCGCCATTGTTTACTGCGACCGCACATTATCCTACGAATTTCCAAGTATTTTGTCCGCGTTACTAGTACTCGTACAGACCATGGTATGGGGTAGCTCTCTTTCTAATTTTACCAGGAAATTCTGCAGAAAATTTCATCAACCTTCAGTAGTTGTATGCTGATTGCAATAGGATTAACATCTCTCAAGGTGCCAAAAGAAAAAAAGTGTGTAAATGCAATTTTAAACCAGTTTGTGAAGGATTACGATGATTTTATAACGGATGGGCGTCTGTTATTTTGTAAATACTGCGAGGTTCATGTTACGGCAACCAAAAAGTTTCAAGTCACGCAGCATCTTCAAACCGGAAAGCATGCAAGTAATAAAAATCGCAAAAGGGGAAATAACGAACGGCAAGTGTTAATTTCTAATTTACCGGCGCTTGGACCTAAACGTTCAGAATTCAATGCAGAACTTTGTAAGGCTTTTATTTGCGCAGACATCCCATTAGCTAAGTTAAAAAATGAAGTTCTTTGCCATTTTTTGGAAAAGTATACAAAGCTAAATATTCCAGATGAATCGACATTAAGAAAAAATTATGTTTCTGAATTGTATACATTAACATTGGATAAATTAAGAGCAAAAGTAAAGGATCATTCTATTTGGGTGTCGTTGGATGAAACAACCGATGAAGAACAAAGATGCATAGGAAATTTTGTGTTTGGTATATTAGGGTTTCCTGAAGAAAAAAATAAATCATATCTGCTGACTTTAAAAGTGTTGGACAAAGTAAATCATTCAACAGTCGCTGCTTTTTTCAACGACTCTTTAAGTTTATTGTGGCCGTCTGGAATTTTATATGAAAAAGTGCTAGCGGTTTGTAGTGATGCTGCACCATATATGTGCAAAACAATGCGGAGACTGCAGGTTTTATACCCAAACATGATACATGTGACCTGTTTAGCACATGGCTTACATCGAGTAGTTGATTTAGTTCGTAATCTTTATTCAAATGTTAATGTGCTAATATCATCTGTGAAAAAGATTTTCCTTGAGGCACCAAGTCGTATTCAGAAGTTTCGGGAAATTTCGGGTGACATTCCACTTCCACCTGCGCCAATCATTACAAGATGGGGAAGTTGGATTGAAGCTGCTGTGTATTACGCTGAAAAATTTTGAAATTGTGAAGAAAATTGTTGGTGAATTCGACTCTGAGGAAGCGCAGCGCATCGAAGAAGCACAGAGTATTCTGAGAAAAAAAGGTATTCGAGAAGATTTAATTTTTATTCGAGCTAATCTGGCATGCATTTCGACTGCAATCTCTAAGCTAAGGGTCTATCTTTATAAGAAAGCATTCAAATAGTAGAACATGTAGTTAACGGTTTAGCAAAACTCAAGAAAAATGTTTTTATCAATAAATTAAACGAAGTGCTGTCAAAGAATACGAGCTATCAGCAACTGAAGAATATAAGTGAAGTGTTGCAAAATGAATCGAGCCTTAATGAAAAAAACGAACATTTAAGTGTCAATGACGTTGTAAAATACGAATTTGTACCAATTGTGTCCTGCCATGTCGAGAGAGTGTTTTCTCAGTACAAAAATATTCTCGCCGACAATAGGCCCAAATTTACTTTTGAGAATTTGTTACACCTTGTTGTAGTTAAATTAATTATAATTTGTTTCTATAATAACGACTAAATAAATAATTTAGAATTAAAAAAAAAAGTTTTTGTTTTTTTGTAGCAAAATAATGAAGAATGTGGTAACATAAAAAATATTATTTATTCTATAAAAGTTAATTTTTAATGTATATTTAAGTGCATATTTTTGATGATTTTAGTGCATATGTGCATGCATATTTTGAAGTTTTTTAATGCATAATTATCCTAAGCTTAATAATTATTATCTATATGATATTAGATGGTTAACACAAACCTAATAAACAGCAGTATAAACCTATTAAATTACAAGAATAAAATAAATAACCTGAATAAAAATTATAGAAGAAGAAAATGAAATATGAAAATAAATAAAGTGAAATAAATGAAGTGAAATAAATTAATTAAAGTAAATCCTCGAAATGTCCTCCACTGTTTTCAGGACACACATTCGTTCTTAATCCTATGTGATGTCTAGCGTGTCGAACGTGAATTCGCGAAACATTTCTGTAAGAATCTAATAAAATCGCCTTCTTAGTTCCTCCTTATTATTTATCTTAATGCTAGTCACTGTTTCAATGCCTAAAATACAAACCTTACTTTATCCTGTTTAAATTATGCAGGGTGGTTTCGATATAACATGCCAAACTTCAACTGCTAATTCACCTCGTCAAAATGACTGACAAAATTTAGCGAAACGTTGAGTATTTTACCTTCATATTTCTGTCCGGTTCGAGATTAAAAAACTTTGTACTTACAATTTTCTTCTCTTCACTTTTTTATTTGTTAAGTATTAACAACTAACATTCAGTTGTCGGAAGAGGAAAAATCAATAAATATTGACTAAATGATATTAGATGGTTAACACAAACCAAATAAACAGCAGTATAAACATATTAAATTACAAGAACAAAATAAATAAGTTGAATAAAAATTATAGAAGAAGAACATGAGTTTGCGAAATAAATAAAGTGAAATAAATAAATTAAAGTAAATTCTCAAAATGTCCTCCACTGTTTTCAAGACACACATTCGTTCTTAATCCTATGTGTTGTCTAGCGTGTGGAACATGAATTCGCGAAACATTTCTGTAAAAATCTAATAAAATCGCCTTCTTAGTTCCTCCTTATTATTTATCTTAATGCTAGTCACTGTTTCAATGTCCAAAATATAAAGCCTATTTTATCCTGTTTAAATTATGGTTGGTGGTCCCGATATAACGTGCCACACTTCAACTAGTCAAAATGAGTGACAATATTTAGTTCCATTTTTGGACTTAACCATGTTTAAAAAAATTAAAGATAGTGAAGTGTTGAGAGCTACTGAGTGCTAAAGAAATTAAAAAAAAAATACATTGTTATAGAAAGTATCTTTTCAAATTTATCACAAAAATATTAGTTTTTAGTTGCCAATGTCTTTGTAGAAGGCACTATTCAGTAATATCTAAATATTTTTAGTATAATTAGTATTCACTTTTTCTTTTAATTCAACAGTGCGAGTCAAAATTAAAAATTTTTCGGTAAAAATTCATTTTGGTAAGTGCAGTAGCTTATTAAAATAATGATACAGAAGAACTTTAAATAGTTTATTATAATTTACACTATAGCTAAGAAAATGAACGAAAAATTTTAAATTATGTATTAAATAAAATTTTCATCTAAAAATCTGTATTATTTAAGCTTCAAATTAACATCAACTATTAAGTGTGATGTACCGTTACAATCAGGAGAGAAAATTCTATCGAGTAGAACAATACAAGGACAAAGTTGTATTTAAAAAATCGAAAAGAATAAGAAAAAATCATTCTCTCAATAGGAGATCCCGTCAGTGCACACTCAATTTGAAACAGCCGGTATTATCATCTTGCCGTCAAATGTTGTAACACTTTTCAATAAATTTTCATCAGGTTACAGATCATCGCTGAAGAAAGCTTTTGAAGTGAGTACCGTGATTGTACGCGAATACATCAAGTTTCGTACCGTGTATTGACATCATTGACATTAGTGACATTAGGGGCGTTCAACAAATAAATCGATTAATTATAATCGGATCGAATTGATTTAAATCGATTTATAAACACACTAGGGGCAATCAACAAATAAATCGATTAATTATAATCGGATCGAATCGATTTAAATCGATTCATAAATGCACTAGGGGCATTTAACAAATAAATCGATTAATTATAAACGTCAGTGGTTTATCGTGACAGGTGAACTATAACCTCTAACCAGGAATAGTTGAATTAAGTATTGAAAATGAAGTTGCAAATTAATTGCAAAATAGAAAGTTTATTCTTTAATTGAGATCTGATCTACTGCATTCAAATCATCTGTAATTATTAATTAGAACATTGTGCACAGTATACACTGACCATTCATGCAAATGCGTTGTGTTTGCACATATAACATCAACCAAATGTATCTTGTGTATACAGGGCTAATGCACCTTTATATTTAATCGAAATGAAAAGTTATGGAGATCGTAATACTTTATTAGTTAAATTTTTTGCGCGTTCACAAATATTAATATTACTTTTACACATGATTCAGGATTATAAAGCAATAAGTTGGGGCACACAAATGTAAGAAATAATTTATGTTATCTCATGCTGAAGGATTAAGCACCTTTCTCTCTCGCACATTGATGTCTTGCTTCCCTGCATTCAGCTATCGCTGTTGCACATTGACCATATGCTTTCCTGCACATACCAACGTACAGCCGAATACTCTGGTTGAGTCACCTGTTATATTGTCCATCATGCTTATACATAATTATTCAGTTTATTCCAGTTTTCAACAACCATTATTTTTTTTAAACGAATTTACAACGTCCTTTCATTATCCACAAATAACTAATAAACGAATACGAAATAGTTATTGTTTTTTAGATGAAATGGATATCACATATAATTTGTTGCTGAAAACGCAATACTTCCAGAAAGTAAAGCAACAATATCTAAAACATCTGTAACAAAAGAATGTGCGTATGAAAATTACATAAACGGGTTAATTTATCTAATCATATGAACAAATCCAATCATTTTACCTTCAGCTCATTTTGAACCACCGAAGAAGTTCATATTTGAGAATCTTGAGCATCCCTTCTGCACCTGGCTAGTTTGTAATATAAGTATTAAGAGAACATGCAGCAGCGTAGAAATTGCTTGTAATGCGATAACAAACTTTACATAAATTCGAGTTGTCTCAAAGTAATCCCATAAAACTGGAATAATAGCACTTTTAAATGATGTATTTATTCATAAGATGCAAATATAGCCACTTGCACAAGGTATAATTTCTAAGGTCCATTTTATTAAAGAGCATAAGTCTCTTTTTACTTATTTCTGAAATAAACAACTAGTACACATAACCACACCACTTCTTATCTTTGACAGCAAAGGACACTTCGACGCCATATTTAATCGCATCGCATGCATCGTAAAATTTTTACGATTAAAAATTTAATAGTCGATGTTGAATCGGTTCATACACGTTGAACGCTAAACTGTATGTAATCATAAATCGATTGTGAATCGATTGTATCCGTTGAATGCCCCTAATTCCACACCAGTAATCTGACTATACTGCTAAATACGAAGAAGTACCCATTTGCGACCGACTCTGGCATAAATAATGTACTATGTCCGCCAAGAAAAAAAATCTGGGACATGTAATATGTCCTAATGTAAATAAAACGACGTATTTTTAGAAAAATTTTGTGCAAATCGTTTTTGATTGCAGTGAAAACCTCGAGCAGCCTCTGTACAGCTGTTTCAGCCCTGCTTGGGGCTTCTTCAGCAGAGACGTAGCTCGACATTCCCACTGCAAACAAAAACGACTTGTCCAATTTATTCGCAATTGCGATGTAAGAGTGATGAACAGATAAAATAGCGACATCTTACTATCGCTTTTTGACCTCACATTGCAGTAGGATAGACAAATTGAAGCGGGATTTGCTCCCATGCAAGGCGGCCATGCTTGCTGTCAAAGCATAATTAAAGTTTTTGAAAAATTTTGTGCAAATCGTTTTTCATTATGCTTTGACAGCAAGCATGGCCGCCTTTATTAGGAGCAAATCCCGCTTCAATTTGTCTATCCTACTGCAATGTCAGGTCAAAAAGTGATAGTACGGTGTCGCTATTTTATCTGTTTATGACGTATTTTTACATTACCATAGAAACAAGCTCTAAATAGCAAGGCGAATGGCTTAAAGCTGCATTCAAACTAATAAAATAACTCAAAATTGCATGCAGAGAGTTGTCCCAGATTTTTTTGGCGGGCATGGTACCTACTACCACTGCAGTCGAGGTGGTGTAAGTGTACTAAAATCATAAACTTGAAATTGAAAGAAAATATAACCGTTTCATCTGACGTCTATATTTGATTATGATACCAACAAAAGTGTCGTCCTAACTAATTTCCTTTGACGAGAAAAAAGAGTGAATGCTTAATACCAGAGAGATATGTGACAAGCAGAAATAGCACATATCTGGTAAAAGCGAATAAATTCGCTAGTGGCGTTATTCGTCTCAGTGGTTGTCTCTGAAAGTAAGTTAAAACAAATATATTTTTCGCCTAGCATACGTGAAAGTGCCTCATGTCAACCCTAAAAATGTGACCGAAAGTAATGTTTATCTGCGTTTGGGCTGCTATAGTATATAGTGTCACAAGGGCAGAAAATGAGCATTAGCAGCCCGCGGCTAAGAACTGCATAAGCGAGCGAAGTGAAGCGAGGGCAGCTCGTAACTAGACGCCTGAACGGTCCAGTGGTAAGGGACCGGTCTTGCAAGGTCGTGGTTCGCACCCGTAACAGATATTTCTCCGGGGTGGTTTACACACTTCAGGTACTCTTTAGTGTTGGGGAGAAAATTCGACACTGCTTCCCCTTCAACGGCGAGAAGGTTTGCTATGGTACTCTTTACACACACAAAAATACACTCCCGCTCTTGAGGTCCTAACAACCTATGACTTAGGACCCCGTTGAGCAAACACCACAGATAAAAAAAAAAGCTACCTTGGTTACTAAAATGTCGACAAGAATTACATTTCTTTAGTGTCTCTTCCAGATTTTTATCCATTTTAGGCCATCATAATTCCGACTTGGCTAGAGATTTCATTCTAACCATTCCTATATGATAGAATACAAAATTTCTAAAATTCTACTTATCAAACTTGTTTGAATTATTAATCTGTTTCGCCAAGTCAGACAATCAGGTTCGATGCTTAATTCAAAACGTCTTTTAAAAAATGGCTTGAAAACTATTTCATCTCAATTTGCTGGAAATCCGAATTTTACCATTTCCAAAATTTTACCTAGTATACAGTCTTTACTAGTTTCTTTAACTACTTCTTGTGACATTAATGAAACATAATCTTCAGTGTTAAAGCTCAATATTTCATCTTCAGTTGGTTCTTTTAATGGCAAACGTGAAAGTGCATCTGCGTTAGATATTTCACTACTCTTCTTATAAATGATATCGTAATCGTAAGCTGACAAAATTAATGCCCATCTTTGTATACGTGCATGAGTATTGCCTTATTGTTTCTTCTAGAATGTTTTCTAAAGGTTTATGGTCTATTCTTATAGAAAATCTTCTACCGAAAAGAAATTTGTGAAATTTTTTCACTCCGAATTTTTTTCTGAATTTGTGCATAATTCTGCTCAACTTTATTGAGAGTAGATGAAGCAAACATTACCGGCTTCTCTATTCCATCAACAATTTGGCTTAGTACCGCACCTACACCGTATGGCGATGCATCGGTTGTTATAATTATATCATTGTTGGGGCAACCTACTGTTAGGGATGTACAGTTCAGTGCTCACTATAAGTATTAGTGCAGTACGGAAAAGTACCGGTACTATTCCGGGTGGAAAGTTTCAAATCCGAACATAGCAAAGTTCCATTGAGAACCACGTTTCTGTAGATTACCTATAAAGATACAAAAATGGTAATGGTATTAAATGAAAGATAAAATTAAGGCCAATGTTATCGTGTTAATTCTGTGTTATTCCTGTTGTGTTAATACCTTTAAAATAGAAATTAAATTTTTAGATTTCAAATTAAAAAAGTAGTCGTCTTAGTATGTCAGATTTGAAGCTTGCAATTCAATAACCAGAATTGTTATTGAAATGTACAATATGCGTCTTATTCAAGATAAAATTCCATTCATCTGTGTAGCATATTGACGATGAAAAACTGATTTATTTCTTTGCTCCTGCATTGCTTCACAAAATACTTTCCTACTATTCTTGTTAATTTCAATACAATGTTGTTGGGAACTGGATTTGTGGAATTGATGTTTTTTTTAATATTCTTTACAGTTGTGTGTTACTTATTCTTGAACAGTGTGAAACTTATTTAATTCTTAGTACAATTGAATTTAAAACTGATTTAGTATCGACATGTATCGCTATCGATTGCCCATGGCATCATTTCAAGTTCATTGATAATATCAGAAACAACAGTATTTTTGTATGCAATGACGTAGAATACAATTATCATTCTAATAAAGAAAGAATTGTTGTAACTTAAACTACAAGAGTACCTACCTATTATTTGCTCTGTACAATAATTCATAATACTTTTTGACTGACGTATAAATTATTTTCCATTAATTGAAACAACTGAAAGTTTCAAACCTGACATGGGCGACTAAATTTTTCGTTTAAATTTGAAAATTTTGTTTATATTCCTAAAGTACCATGCGATCAACGGAATTTATAATTAGAGCAGGCTGTGATAATTTCCAAAAAGTTGGCAACGCAGGCTTAAGTTTGAAACTAAAAATTTTAGGTGTCAGAATTGAGCCATTAATTTTTCGATAATTAATGGATTTGTCTTAAGGAAGCCAGCCTATTATTTTAAAAAAAGGGTTTAAACCAGTATCCACACAAAATGAAGATTGTATAAAGCACGAACAAACATGACAACTGTCGACTTATTTTTTATTTCTCATTGTATCCAACCACACAGCCTAAAATAGTACCAATCACAGCCTCCTCTAATTATTAATTCCATTGATCACCCGGTATTAATATTTAGGAATAATTTTAGCACCATAATATTGTCCATAATTTTCTCTTGTCTTTAATACCATTGCTATTTTTGTATCTTCAAATGGCGAGCAGCAATTCACAGAAACATAGTTTTCAATACCGAGCCTATGCTCGGTTTTGAAACTTTCCGCCCGATATGTACAGTGTTAATGATTGTACGCTAATTATGTTGGTAATGTTGGTGTTAATTTATTTGTATATTTTACAGCTGGTGAAGTTCAGTGGTGTGGTAGAAAGTCGCGGTTTCATAATGTAACGGAAACTAGGATTGTGTTTATGTAGGCTTGCTAATGTGGGAATTATAACATTCGTAAATAAATCTAATTTATTTCTGTCAATCTGACACTGACTCCGATAATTGTATTTTGGCATGCTTATATCCAATATCAAGAAAATATGTAAAGCCTTTTTTTTCTTAAACGAAACTAAAGAAAACTTCATTTCTTATTTAATTGCCTCTAAGTTCCAAATTCATTTCTAAATTTACCTTTCATTAGTGGTGGGCCTATCGATAGTGCTATCGAAAGCGGTGACTATCGATAGAATTATCGATAGCACTGTCAATAGTACTATCGGTAGAACTATCGATAGTACTATCGAGAGAATTATTTGAATCAATTATGTAAAATTGCATGACTGATGTTATTGAAGGAGTTAACAACTTAGTTGTTGAAGGAGTTAATTGGAGCTAACATAGATAAAAGTTTGTTACTATCAGCACCAAATAATGTCAATTTTTATATTAAATTTTCTAAATTACTTTCACAATCTCACTTTATAGAACTATCGATAGTGAAAACTATCGATAGTACTTTCGAGTGAATTATTCGAATCAATTATATAAAATTGCATGACTGATGTTATTGAAGGAGTTAATTGGAGCTAACCATGATATAGAGAACACGCTCACTCGCCGCCATTTTCAGTTTAAAATTTTGAGTAAGTTGAATAGTTTGTAAAAATTTGCTAGATGGCAGAACCGTATCGCGGACTGTCATTTTTCTCAAATTCCGCAGCCAGTTCTTGTGGGGCGCTTGTGGTAAATACAAAACATATGGGCAGAGATAAACAGAGGTAAACAGTACGCAACACACTGCTTTGAGGTTAGATACTGCATTTTAAATTTTAACTATGAATTTAAAGCGAAGTTGTCAGGCATAGAAATTTTAATTTAAAGAGGGTATGTATTGGCGAATAATTTAATTCGTTTACTAATTTAGTTACATAGCAGTCAAAATAGAAAGACTTCTCAGAGTTAATTTGTATTGAAGCAAGGAGATTTTAACATAAACATGAACTCATCGTAAGATTGCTAGCTAATCTAGAATATCCACCAATCTAACTGGCATTAAACATACCGACGTACTGACTAAAATGTACTCAATATAACGAGTGGATATAAACTCACAAAAGTACCTATCTAGCAACATCAGTTATGCATGCAAGTGATACCAAAAGTGCATAAAGTTGAAATACCTAAACGGTACTGCAGCTTGTTTCCTTCAAGTTTGATGACCTTACAAATTAATTCCATCGAAACTGAAAATATCATAACCTTCTTTATATTATTTATAATTTAATAAACATGTTTAATCTGATTACATCCCTTATTCCAAGATTACCATAAGAGAAGCACTTGTCTTCATTTGCATCACAAGATTGAAAAAGCCGATGATGATGACCGCAATGACAGTTTATCTACGTTTCACTCTGGCTCTTTCAAAAAATAAAATGATTTATTAATCTCGAAGAAATTGACATGAATAGTGAAGCAAATAGCATCTTCGATTCATTTGCACTGGTTGCAGTCAGAGTATTTGCATCTTGTAATAACACAAGATGAAGATACTCGTTGTGCGATCAGTGCAAGTGAATCGAAAACATAGTAGTAGTAGATATTTAAAGCATCATTAAATTTTCGGTTAACCAGAATAAACTGCTGTCAAACCGCCCAGTAAATTTGAATTACTGATGTAGACTTACGATACATACCATTAATTATGAAATATTGTTAATTATAGATTTCGGAAAGGCTTCAAGAATGAACCAAAATGCAAGTGTCACAATATTGAAGTAACATTTTGTGTGCTTGATACATTTTCAGGAAAAAATTGTAAAAATCATTATTAAGTCAGTGGAAATCAAATCAAGAACACTGACAGATGATGCTATTCCTCAACTAAATGTGTGCTCCTACTAATGCTAGTCTCACATCTGCCCTTTCTTCCACCACTACCAAACAGATACAAGAAACAAATAATACCAATAGCCTCTGAAAGGTTTGTAAAAATCACAGCAAAACGTATTTGCTCGTTTCTACATCTGTTTGATTGCTTGCTAAATTTGACAGTCGCCATTTATTCTTTATTTCATACACACCAACCAAAGTTTGCCATTAATACACACGTAAATACTGAATATACGTCGCCTACAGCCGTCCCAACAACACGTAATATAACCTACGGGAGTACATTAGTGACGTTTAGTGACAGTCCTTCATACATTGGTGTCATCTAGCGGTAAAATTTAAATCACGTAACTAGGCACTACTTTTGACTTCCTCGTTTTGTATGGGGAAGATAGGCAAGTGCGCGTACCAGTGTTCTGTATATCGTGGAGCTAACATAGATAAAAGTTTGTTACTATCAGCACCAAATAATGTCAATTTTTATATTAAATTTTCTAAATTACTTTCATAATCGCACATTAAAATTATAATCATTTTAATGCACGTTTTGCTCTTAGAAAAAGTGATATTCTTACAGGCAGGAAACACCAAAGTTCGCGTGCTTAATATAAAAATAACTATACTGACAAATGTGGTTAAATTGACATTATGTGTCGACACTAAACACTTTTATCATTGTTAGCTTCAGCCAAATCTTTCCGTAACATCAGTCATGCAATTTCACATAGTTCATTCGAATAATTTTCTCGATAGTACTATCGACAGCGCTATGAATCTCTAATGCACATCAAATATCAAAACATAACCGCGTGTAATTTCAAGTGGCGACATCTAGTAAAAATATTGTTTTCGCTATTATCAAGGGGAAATTCTTTGCCGATTTTTAATAGCGTTGCGCCCTCTCTTGGATTATTTAAATAGCGTTTGCTTCGACGAACCTACCCTGCCGCCCTGAATTAGTCCGGCCCCACTTAATTTTTCCTAGGTGGGCTTTTCAATCGCCTCTCTCTCAAATCAGAGAGTGTGATAAAATTTCGGTTTTATTCTTAAATTTACTTTATTGTTTTTTTGCTTTTGCATTTCTTCGTCATTATGCCATTCGAAATTTGACCAAAGATGAATGGACTCAAGTAGTGGTAGAGTTAGAATAAGACTACTAATAATTGTCGAGTAGGAGGAAGATTCCGTGTGTCCCAAATCTCGGTGTGCCAAATGGGGTGAAGGATAGAGAGATTGGAAATTATTGTCGAAAAACTAGGAAAGACTGACATAGTGAAACAACCCGTGTTCAGACCATTTTTTGACACTTTTTGCTTTAGAACAGAGGTTCGTTACTAGCAAAAATCTCCAATTTGAACTAAGGGAAGTGCATGGAGTTCCAATTAGCATCGAAACTGTTTGCTAACGTTTTGAGGAAGTTAATTTGACATGTCATGTGTCTGTCCAAGGTCCAGCCTTGTCTACAGAGCATCGCACAGATCACTTGGAATTTGTTAGATTTCATGTGATTTGGTTACAGGACGAATGGAGTCGAATTCTCTTTAGGGACGGATCTAGATTTTGTTTTTGCAAGTGTGATAGTCGTGTTCGTGTATACCACCGACCAAATAAGCGGTATGCTCACTGCAACGTTTGAATACCACATTATTTGGTGGAAGCTTTTTTATGGCGTGAGTAGGAATTTCTTTGACAGCGCGCACGGACACAGTGATGTTAAATAATAGAAAACTTATTGCCTTTCGTTACACAACGGACATCCTACAAGATCGTGTGGTGCCATTAGTTCCCTATAACGGACGCGTTCTTTTTATTAAAGCAAGATAATGTTCGAAGCCAATGTGTTCGGAAAGTTCAAAATTGCTTAGAGGAGATTGAAATCGATGTTCAGTACCATTGAGCATGTCTGGGACACACTTGGTAGGCGTCTGAAAGCACTCAGAGATTATCCGAACCAAGTTGATAACTTGGAAGAGGTGGAGCGTTGGCTTGTGGAAATACGGAAAGAATTGAAACAAAATGACATAACTTCGCTTATTTTATGTGTGGATCCTCGATAACAATCTGTTATTCCAAATAGAGGTGACATTGGTGTCATTTATTCAAAAAATTTGTCTCTCAAATTTTTCGACTTTTGATTTTATTGATTTTTGTTGTTTATTTTTTACTTGTAAATGATGATTTTATAACACATTAAACAGTTGTTCTTAAATCGTTTCAAATTAATGTCAACCGTTTCAAATTTTATATAAAGAAAACGAAAAATCTCATTTTACTGAGTGATGCGTCAATTTCTTGGAGCAGTGTATTCTAGGAAACTTGATTCGCGTCAACGTCTAAACATTGATGACAGCTGAAAGTTCCTTGCAGTTATTTACTAAGGCCCAGTTTTACAATGACGGTTTAACTTTGAGCCGAAGCTTAAATCCTTCACAACAATTGTTGAAATAATCGTTGCTAAGGGTTTAAACCTAAGATCAAAGTTGAGCTGCAATTGTAAAACTGGACCTAAATTGGTCAATAATAAACTCTTTAAGTGAATGATAATCACTGTGTCGACTGGCTAGAATCACATAACGTATACTAATTAATTTTATAAATAAAGCCGCACTTAATTCGTAAGTAATCTATACTTATTTTTAGGGAAGCAAAATTTTGTAGCTCTTTTTCGACGTCTGCGGCCCTTGACGTCCTCCACATTCGATTAGTTTGATTATTTTGGAATACGTGTGAATGTGTTCGTCAGGAGTGACGAAGCTATAAATCTATAGCGAAACGTTGAGTGTGTTACCATCATATTTCTGTCTGGTTCGAGATTAAAAAATCTTTGTACTAACATTACAAACTTACAAACTTTTCATCTTTCTTTTAATTGGAGTAAATTCTTCGTATCTTTCTACACAAATATCAAGTAATAATAATATGTATCTTTTTATGTAAGTTGTAAGGGTAATTGAAACATTTAAAAGTGTTTTAAACTGCTTTTTTTTGTTGAAAACATGTTTAATTTCAATTTTAAACATGTTTTTAAACAAAAAAAAAACTGAACATATAAAATAGCGACATCTTACTATCTCTTTTTGACCTAACATTGCAGTAGGATAGACAAATTGAAGCGGGATTTGCTCCTAATGAGTCCCCCATGCAAGGCGGCCATGCTTGCTATCAAAGCATAATGAAAGATTTTAGAAAAATTTTGTGCAAATCGTTTTTGCTTGCAGCGAGAACCTCGAGCAGCTTCTGGACAGCTGTTTCAGCCCTGCTTGCACAAAATTTTTCTAAAATCTTTCATTATGCTTTGATAGCAAGCATGGCCGCCTTGCATGGGGGACTCATTAGGAGCAAATCCCGCTTCAATTTGTCTATCCTACTGCAATGTTAGGTCAAAAAGAGATAGTAAGATGTCGCTATTTTATATGTTCATCATTCTTACATCGCAATTGCGAATAAATTGGGCAAGTCGTTTTTGGTCTGCAGCGGGAATGTCGAGCTACGTTTCTGCTGAAGAAGCCCCAAGCAGGGCTGAAACAGCTGTCCAGAAGCTGCTCGAGGTTCTCGCTGCAAGCAAAAACGATTTGCACAAAATTTTTCTAAAATCTTTCATTATGCTTTGATAGCAAGCATGGCCGCCTTGCATGGGGGACTCATTAGGAGCAAATCCCGCTTCAATTTGTCTATCCTACTGCAATGTTAGGTCAAAAAGAGATAGTAAGATGTCGCTATTTTATATGTTCATCATTCTTACATCGCAATTGCGAATAAATTGGGCAAGTCGTTTTTGGTCTGCAGCGGGAATGTCGAGCTACGTTTCTGCTGAAGAAGCCCCAAGCAGGGCTGAAACAGCTGTCCAGAAGCTGCTCGAGGTTCTCGCTGCAAGCAAAAACGATTTGCATAAAATTTTTCTAAAAAAAAAACTGTTTAAAACAAAATAAATAAAAGTTTTGTTCTTTTAAAAAAAAAACTTTTTTCAACCCTGGTTGTGTGTAAAAAATCATTGAACGAAGGGTACATGGTAACCGTTGTTTACTTACAATTAGTAAAGTGAACATTCCTTACGTACATGCGAAGCCATAGTACCATTTATTGCAGAGAACATATATCTTCATCGAAAAGTCAGTTAATACAGCGCGAACCATTTAAAAGGCCTCCCTGCGCAAATGTAAGACCACTGTGATCAAAACAAAGGCCGACTGCGATTACATCTTTGCAAAACTCAATCGGCCTTTATTCTGATCACAGCAGCACACTTTCAAATGATTCGCACTGTATCAAACACTTTCTCAAAAAAGCTAATCACCTTTCGGTTTTTATTGTTATTTTTGTTTTTATTCACCGTCTCTTTTTTAGGTTATTAAACAGAGTCATATCATACTAAATTTCTTGGCGATGGAAGGTCGAATCACCTGTGAACATATGGACATAATTTGGATGGCTGCGCAGCTTAAACATTGCGCCAAACCCGTTCATGACTTACTTCCGGGTCTTGTAAAACACCTGAGTGCACCTCCAGCTCTCCACCTATACAGCTTACTTGTTAAATTGGAACCCAAAGATCATACTGAACAGGTTAAATTGTTAAATCGGAAAGTGAGTAATTACAGTAACTCTGGTTTCTACTTAGACGCTGTTTCTGGCATCGGCCCTTATAAAGTTCATATGGACCAGAGGCGGAGCAGGTACCGAGACCGGTTTAATTGGTTTGGCGGCTTCAGCGGCGGGCATTGCTTTACACAAGTGTCCCAGTTCATCGGAAAATAGTGTAAGTCTAGATGCGAGCAATTCTGAAGAAGAGCATGTAAGCGTCTTCGAAACTCGATAATCTTTTATACACTTTTTGGCTTGCAGGGGGAAAGCTCGGCACAATCGGAAAGCCACAAGTCCGAGAGTGAAGATATAGACGGTGTGGAAATTGATGAAGAAATTGAGGAACATATTGTCGTAGATAGTAGTGAAGGGCCGACTCCGTGTAAAATGGCAAGGAAGCAAACGACAGAAGAGTGTGAAGGGAGCAGTACCGAACCAGAAATAGAAGGTGATGATAAAGTTCGTTTTAATAAGTCTTTTGATTAAAATTGATTTATTGTAGACTCAGTTCGTAAAGACAGAGAAACAACTAAAGAAAGTAATGCACCGCCAGTATTAAGACCGAAACCGGAAAAAAGACAAATGTAAGGCAGCTATAAAACTATTAATAGTTAATTAGTCGAGTTTTTCGATTGACTGACGCTTGTGGGTTAGATTCTTTTCCTGATACATACGAATTCTATGTGAGATAGAATTCTCATTTATTAGAATTTAAAATATGAGGACAGATTGTTTCAAATTCATATAGGATTTTTTTCTTGTGTTGAAAGTAATAGAAATGACAATATTGAACTTGAATAAATAAAAAAAAACAAATATAAATAAAATTCAAGTCCATTGAATACAATGGACTTTGGATTTTTTTTAAACTGCGGTATTACAATTGAATCAGTACGAATTAAAAAGCACTAAATCCAGGAGCGCAAAATCTTGTCGGTCGCTTACTGTCTTTCTCCATTAAAACATTTTCTTGCAAATGACACTCTAACCTAAACACAGAATACAGAGTCTCCCAAGTTGAGCGGCGTATTAAAAGTTCTCGGGAAAAGGAATACAAATATTCTGAAAATTAACACACTGCCCTAGGAGGAAATGATCTTTCAGACTAAAATATTTTCTCTTTTATATCACTTCCGGTTATACCGGAAGTCGCCATTAACTTTCTTATTTTAAATGGAATGCTATACTTTCTATTGCAAATTCTGACTCTACACGTTATTCCAAGTAAAAGTTATTAAGGCTTGCCTATACTTAAATGTAACGATTTTTGAGATATCTTCGAATTTTTGAAAAAAAATTATTTCGGTGGCCTTTTATTTAAGATAACATTTACTAGTGAGAGCTCTGATGTTCACAAACAATGATTATGAAATTCTGACTCAATTATCTGACGTCCATATTTTTTAGTGATGGAAAATGTCACCTTAACATGACCTACTATGCCAGAAGATCGTGAACGGAAGCACTCTTAGACCCAGTTTTACAATGACGGTTTAATTTTGAGCCGAAGCTGAAATCCTTCACAACAATTGTTGAAATAATTGTTGCTAAGGGTTTAAGCCTCAGCTCAAAGTTGAGCTGCATATGTAAAACTGGACCTTAAGCCTGATTTATAGATTGATTCTTAGGCATCGTATTCAAAATGTTTTATAACGGCTGTATTTTGTACAGGATATTCACATTGCTGTATAATTGATAAATCTTGCTGGCCAGACCAATTCGATGGTCGCAACATTGCGAAAAGCGTTAAGAAAGATTCCGCGTGAGTGCCATAGAGAGACGATTATATAGACATGCGAGGCGATTATATAGAGACACGAGTATAAGAGAGAGCATGCAGTGAGAATCTTGTAACGCTGCACATAGACGAAAATTACGTGATCAGATAATACATTTCTGAATCATATAGAGGTTTCACATAGAGGTTTTAACATTACGTTACTCTAGTTACCACTCAAGTCTCAATACTGAATCATTTAAAAACTGTACATAGGAACTACTAAGGAAGGGAATAATTGATCTATCCTAAAATTTATATAACAAATAACGCAAAGACCTCTGTCAATGAACTTCATCTGAAAATAATGTGCACCTACATTTTTACTTTTTCGGCGGATGTATGCATTTTACAATAAATCAAGAGAACAATTTAATTCAATCTGACAATTCAAAATCAGTAGTGTCACAACGCACGTAACCATGGCGAAGAAAATAAATTTGGAAATAATAATGTAATAAAGCTTCCGTTGATGAATATTATGTGCAGTCTTATAAGATTCTAAATGTATATCGTCTGCCGACACCTACTTCGTCGTCTTAGAGCCAACACCTCGAATCTCTAATTTTTATGACATAATTGTAATCGGTAATTGAAAATTTAAATAACAATTCGTCGCTGCAGATACAAAGGAAGTTTTGTATCTACAGCAACGATTTGTTATTTAAATTTTCAAATAACGATCACAAACATTTGAGATTCGAATATTAGGCTCTATGACGACGATGTATGTCAGAAGACGATAAATGCTTTCTTTTACACGCGTGCCTCTGTACAGAGTGGACCATTTTTGATGGTTTTACAGGGTTTCTCAGTTATTTATAGGAATAGAAGAAAATCGTTTTCGCGACCCAACGCTACTTTTTCGAGAAAAATACAGTGGAGAAAACAAAAGTTAGCTATCTCGATTCGTTCGGGAAATATCGGTCCAAAACGAATTTTTCCGAAAAATTATTTTTCACAATATCTCAGTTGTTTGACAAGATATTTTGAAAATTCAAAAACTATTTTATTCAGAAATTAATGTAGATTTTAATTATACTATTTATTTGTGTCATAGCCAACTGCGGTTCCCAAAATTAGAAAGTTATAGTCTGTTTCGCAGAACTGATGCAATTTCTACAGAAGGTAATAGCGTCAGTGAAATCTACGTTAATTGCTGAATAAAATAGTTTTTGAATTTTGAAAATATCTTGTCAAACAACTGAAATATTTTGAAAAATACTTTTTCGGAAAAATCCGTTTTCGATATTTCCCGAACAAATCAACATAGCTAACTTTGATTTTCTCCACTGAGTTTTTCACGAAAAAGTAGCATTGGGTCGCTAAAACAGTTTTCTTCTATTCCTATAAATAACTGAGAAACCCTGTAAAACCATCAAAAATGGACCACACTGTACAATCGCCTCTCTGTCGCACTCACGCGAAACTTCAATCTTATCCCTATATGAATATTGTGGGATATACATATTTTGATTACTAAATAATAGAAAAATGTACAAATGCTTACTGAGAAATTACGCTAGAAAATAAAAGTAATAATAGTAGAAAACGTTTTTTTTGGCTCTCCTGTAAAACTCGTTAAAATGGAGATACGCAGTTTACATACCAGGCGGACGATATTTACAATAGGACGTATCATATTAGGTATATTCGTTTTAGATGACTTAGGTTGCCGCAAGTCACCTGCGTCAACGAAATATGTATTCGTTTTAGATTTTCGGCATGCTGTATTTGACATTGGCATATTCGTTTTAATTGCCACTGCGGCAGTGCTGGTGTTGACGCAATGTGCACCTACTCCAGAGTAGGGTTTAGTTGCGTCAACATCAAAGTATTGTTTACTTAACCTTAATTTAATTGTTTTTCAGCAAGCTCGGTGTTCATCACACAGAAAAATCTTTGTTTGAATACAGTCGATGCATTTATTTATTTGAATGATGCACACTTTACATTAATTCAAGCAGTTTTTTGTTGATTCAGACATTTTTTACTTGAATAGAATACATAATGGCTTTTCTTTTAAATAAATGAATGCATTGAACGTACCCAAACGAAAATTATGTTGATTTAACATTTTTCTTTTCTTTGAGTACCAACTTTCCCATCACAAACTATTCGTTTTAGATCAATTTCTGATGCAACCATAACTTGACCTAGATGGGCATCAGCTACTTGACGATGACGCTATTGTGGCAAACCCAGCATTTCTAAAACGAATATACCTATTATGTCCAAATAAATTTTTGATAAAGTCCATGGAAGACAAAACGTTTGCCTCAGCTTACTACAACAGTACATATAATATATAATTTGCGTTGTTCATCCTCGAAGGAGTTCAGGCTTCTCTAAACCAAGTTTTACTGTATTAAGTTCGTGTTGGCAGCAATGAACACGTTGTTCACTGCTATTATGAGAATAAACGCTTCAGGCGCTTTCGTAAATTCAAATTTGGTTCAAATTATTTGCTCAAATGAGTTTTGCAAACACAGATAAGGTATTTGGTGATAAAATTATACACATTAATCTCAATAAATATTGTTTAAGTTATAAATTCTGTGAACGTTACATTAGTCGTGTTTTTTCAGCTGACCGGTAAGCAGGAGAGAGATTTTTTGTCCACGTTATATGACGTAGAAACTTAGTAACGTATTTATCTGTTGCGATGACGCTACTATTCTACGCGCGCTTTTTTACGCGCCTTTTTAATTTAAATAAAAAGACTCTAATATGCTGTAATATACATTACAAGTCTTTACAGAATATAACATATTACCTAAATGAATGTATGGAGAAGAAAACCTAAAGAAAAGGAAAATCATCCTTAAATTATGATATTTACTAGATTTTAAGCTAATAAAACAAACTACAATTTATTCTCAAATTGCTATATTTAACTGCAAAAGTAACTGAAAGTAATAACATTTGTACATTGTTATTCATGAAATTCATAATTTACGGAAATGCTTTTAAAATTACAATTCAATACGTTCTTTCTTTATCCGTACACATTATTTTTGACTTTAAGTGTGAATATCTTTAAAATTACTGCAAATTAAACTTTTTTTAACAATTTTTATTCAGAATACTGTACTTTGACTAGTGATGGAACGGACCTACTGCTCGCGGGACCGAACGAACACCGAGATACTGTCGCCGAACCGAACAGGTGCGGCCGAACCTACTGCCACATATTTACAACATAGCTGATAAAGGAAATTATTACAAAAACTTTAATTGAGTGCGTGGCTCAGACGTAACGTTCGTGTTTCGTAATGTGAATATTCGTGGTTCAATTCTTAGACAGAGTTAGATTTTTTTTTTATATTTATAATTTTATGCAAAATTATTTTTACTTTATTTACCGCTTCTTCAGTATAGATCTTAAAACAAATTTGACGATTAATTACATAATTGATATTTGGCAAGATTGGAGGAAGATTGTGGCGTTACTGCTGAACATTTTTGAAATCTGTATGCGCACTAACATACATTCGGTTAGATGTACAATCTAAAATTATTTAGGCATATACAGGTGTCTCGTAAGATCTAGGCGACCCGAACATATATTTTTCTAAATGGAACAGCCTATACAGGATGTCCGCCGAGTGCCGCGGTCTTCTCTACCGTCTAACCCGTACAAGATAGAAAGGTGTAAATCAGTCAGCTTTATTTTATAAAATTATTTTTGGCTAACTAGGGAGTTCAGTAACTGAGAGCCATACCAAAGTTATATTTTTTTAAATGGAACACCCAGTGTATTTTTACGTATATCGAAAGTACGCATAACGAATAGGTAATAACCAAAGATTTCGGAAGTTTTTTTTCGGATTTCGGAGTTTGTAAGATATTAATGATTATGTGTAAAAAATTGCACTATTTTGAGCTCTTATAGTTTGACTATTTATTTACATTTCGTTCTGAATTTTTGCAGGTAGTCAATACAATATCTCGTCTACAGAAATTTCACAACAGCTCAAATCTATTAGTTACGTACAGAGCGTTAAATTTTGAAAAAATTAATTTTTCTAAAAATTTTCAAATGGAACACCCGGTATATCTAAATTCTCATGAAACACTGCTTTAATGAGCTTTCATAAAACAACAAATGTTTTTGTCTAAACTGAAAAAATCGAGAGACAACAATGAACTATTTATTTTTCTTTCAATATTAACGTTATTTAGCTTTTCCATCCGGGTTTTCAGTTTCAACTAGAAGATAAATGAATGGAAATGTTTTATTTTAATTGTTCAAATTGTTCAAAGTAATTGAATATGTTCCTATTAAACTAATTCCTGTTTTCCTTTATTTTGAAAATATTTAAATAACTTTATTGAAATAATAAAAAAAAAATTCAAAATCAAGTTGCCGTTTGCTAAAAAAGAGGAAAACAGTTGCCATAAGTTTTAATTGAAAGAACGATTGTTTAGATTAGTGACACACTACTTTTACAAATTTGGCGTTTTATGAAAGCTCATTAAAGCAGTGTTTCACAAGAGTTTAGATGTACTGGGTGTTCCATTAGAAAATTTTGAAAAAAATTAACTTTGTTTAAAACTTAAACTAATTATAAGAACTCAAAATAGAGCAATTTTTTTACACATAATCATTAGTATCTTACAAACTCTTAAATAAAACTTCTGAAATCTTTGGTTATTACATATTCATTATGCGTACTTGCGAAATATGTAAAAATATTCTGGGTGTTCCATTAAAACAAATATAACTTTGGTATGGCTCTCAGTTACTTAACACCCTGTATAGCCAAAAATAATTTTATAAAATAGAGCTAACTGATTTATACCTTAGTTAGTTTGAATTGAATTTCTTATCTTGTATACTTTAGACAGTAGAGAAAACCGCGGCACTTGGCGGACATCTGTATATTATTGCACTATTGCTCATTATGAGTGGATGAAAATAACATAGGGTTTTATTGATCTAAAGTTTATGGTTTTTGAGTTATTGACAATTTACCGGAATTGGCAAACTTTGTTACTGTAAATTAGCTTTTTTTTAAACATGTTGCTCTAAAGTTTTATAAACACATTATTTAACTATTGGAAAACAGAAATGTGTAATCAATTCGAAATTCCTTCGTGTACCTTACATAGGGTGATGCACAACGTAAATGACCGTTTTTCGTACATTTGTCCAAATGTGGAGATACGATACTTTACCTCTATACTACTGATATAGTGTGTTCCATTTCAAAAAATATATGTTAGGGTCGTCCACTCTTATGGAACACTCTGTATATGTCTAAAGAGAATTTTAGAAATGTTGTTTAGAAATGTTGTGCATCTAACCGATGCGTTTCAAAAAATTCAACACAGGACTGTAACCATCTCTTACGTCTTGTTTGAAAACAATTTATGTCCCTATTAGTAGATTTGCAACGTAGTTCAATGTTTCTTAAAAAAAAAAAAACAATAATATTTCGTAAATGTTTTCACATTTTTTTTTAACAAACACAGTTTTTTTAATTAATTACAACAATCGTTCCTCGGCAAATGTGTTAAATTTTAATCATTCCTCCAACAATTTTAAACGGGTAAAGCTTATCCCATAAAGTGATATCAAAAAATTTGAAACATGTGTATGGGATGTTAAATTTTGATGCTACGGTGACAATCGATCACAGAACGACATTTTAAATTTTAGAGGAGAAATGTTGTATTTAACTTTTTGGGGCAAATATAAAAATCTTCCTTTAGTAATATCAGCCATTACGAATTGATAAAAACCAAATCATGAAATATATTGCAAACACTATTCGACAGCCTGTATAAAAAATGGAGTGAATTCTTCTGACGAGAAGCGCGACGTGCGTACACAAGTTTTAACTTATTATGCGTCCATGAAATTCCGACTACGATCGTCATCCGGACATCCTAAGATGAACAAAGGTCCGGCCGGTACACCGAACTGTTCGGCCGAAACCGGACCGTTCGTTCATAGGCCGAATCGGCCGGATTCAGTACCGCGGCAGGATGTTCGTTCCATCTCTAACTTTGACCACCTTTAAATCTTATAACTTAGCTAATCACTTATACATAATAATACTTGTTACGCTTTAATAAAATTATTTAGTGATTGTTTCATAATTGTAGCTCCTACCTTCTGCACTTTCATTTCTATTAAAATGATGAATTGTCTCGGTTGGTAGTACGATGTGGGATACAGGTTAAGTCTCCGTATTAATTTAGGCCGCGTTAAGTGGACGGTCAAATTGCACAAAATCGTCAAGTCAGGGGTCCGACTAAACCCTTTGACCAATCACCAACTGAGAAAAGTGATCACGTGATTTGGTCTGACTACTTCGACCGTTCACTTACCGCAGCCTTAATCTTCCTGCAATTGTGTTCTAATTGTTATGATGCTAACGGTAATGCTAACCTTTCATCAGTGTGACGCATACACATCTTGCATCGAAATCGTCACAGGGCTTCGTTACCTAAATTAGCAGTCCCAATTCCAAATTGAAGTAAATTTGGTCTGATTGGAACATGAATTGCATCCAATAACTACACATTTAAATCTTTTTTTTGCAGATCTTGCGAGGTCCATTTTTCTCAAACTCTTTTTATATTAGAGATTTTTCTCTGGTCACACAAAAATAATTTAATCATCAACAATATTTATTTAATGGACAATTTGATTTAACCCATTATATTTGTGCCAGTTTTCTAATTTGTTTGATATTGACAACATGTGGCATTTCATTCGCACCAAATTTAGAATTACTCCATCTCTGCGGATAAATACGTTACTACAACAGCCTGAACAAAAATTTTCAATTGCCAATAAACCTCTCTCCTGCCGGTAAGCTCTATGTTGCTCTGATCAGCACTGAAAACTAAACTGCGTTTTTACAAATCTAGGAGTAGCTATTCGTAACTGATCCCCGTTACTTTCCCCTTGCCACTCGAGCACCGATAATTTCTTAGATCACTTTAGGTATAGTTAAAATATAGAGGTTATGTTTACGTTACTTGCGTATTAACACAACGCTTGCGGTCCCGTTAGTAGCTATTATGTATGTTTAATTTTCTACAAATAATGAATTTCATAAAATTCAGGCGTTAGTAGACCTATTGAATGAAGAATTCAGAAGGGTAACCTTTCTTACCCAGAACTTGCATTGATGAAACAATAGTACCCTTCCGTGGGCGACTAAAATTTCGCTAGTATGTAAAGGGAAAGCGACACAAATTTTGCATAAAACTGTTCAAATTGTGTCTTCCTGGAGGATTTACTTATCGCGTAAAGATTTATTGCGGATCTGAAAAAATTGAATATGATAATTTCTTTTATAAACACTTTTATCTACCAATGTAATACCTGCTTTGAGATTATATTGCCTTAAACCACACTTAAACGGTCAATCGGGACCGTTTTATAAAACTCGCGTTTAAACCAAGGATTAACACAAAGCTTGTCTGGTACAACACCACTTTCTCTGGTAAACCGGGTTTAACCTAAAACCAGGTTTAAACTCGTATTGTACAACCGAGCCTTAATTATGTCTCTGGAATATTATCTTCCAAAGATTACTATTTTTTTTTATTTGACAAGTAATTCTTGGAGATCAAGGAAAGTGTCTGCAACAGCTAACTTTTTTATTTTAAATTCACAAGATAACTTAAATTCGAAAAGTTTCAAAACCTTTTCTGTTTGATTTTATGGCAATATGCATACATGTTTAAATGTTTTTTTTTTTACATTTAGTTTAACATTTTAAGTGAAATTAAATTTTTAATTTTCAGTTTCATAATTTTAATAAAGTAACTTTAACATAAAAACAGCTGCGTTTTGGATATACGTTTATTTAAACTTTTTTCTTCATTTTGTCAGTAGTCTCAGAAGTTAAAATTTATTTAAATATTTTTTTTGGCAACTGGTGCAAATAAAGCTACGTTTAAAATTACATACATATATTTTTTTACTTTACGTGTAAATATGACACTGCCATAATAATATATTGATTTTGTAGCTCAGAGTATTTCCAAAAAGTATCGCTCCCACCTTTTCCAGTTACAGCTGTGATCTAAGAAACTATAATTTACGTTAGTATTGCATGTACGGCAATCATTTTATTTAATAACTATATACACGGTGGCCAGAAAAATGCGGACAAACGCCAGGTAGAACGATTCTTTGTTCAATTCTGAGGCGATAATCTTAATCCAAAAAAGTTATGCGGTCCTTCCTTAAGGCGCACGAGACTATCAAACCTTAAGATGTACGGCTAAAATTTAGCAAAATTCGTCAAATTTATCTATGTAAAATCATTGTGGTGAAATTTAGAAATGGAATTATCTCAAATGCATTGATGTAACTAATCGATTAATACCAATGGTTTACATTTTTAACATTTCTTCATTGGCTTTTTTGAAATTAAAGTACATATGGCAACGTGGTACTGTAAGGCTGCTTGTTTAAAAGTAGTAAGTAGTTGTCAATTTTTGACGTTTCTCATGTGACATTTGGCTCTTGAAATTAGATAAACATTTTGTGCTGTTCTTAGTACCGAACAATGTTTACCTTTGGAGAATACGCCGACATGTATATGGTATTCGGATTTTGCAATGGAAATGCAAACTTGGCAAAAGAAGAATATCAAATACGGTATCCTCAACAGCGACATCCATCCACCAACACGTTCCGTAGAATGGATCAGCGACTTAGAGAAACTGGCTCCTTTATACCGAATTATCGTAACAGCGGTAGACCTAGAGGGCGTCGAACAGTTCAATTAGAAGAGCAAATATTGGATGCTGTTTACGAAGATCCGACGTCCAGCACAAGACAAATAGCTCGGGAACTAAATATTCCTAGCAAAACAACAGTGCACTCAGTACTATCTCAAAATTTGTTGCATCCGTTTCATGCAAGGAAAGTGCAGCCTTTGTATGTGAACGATAATGTGCACAGAAGAATGTTTTGTAACAATATTTTACAAAGGATTCAAGAAGAGCCGAACTTTTTATTGCATATTCTCTGGAGCGACGAATGCTTGTTTACGAGAGATGGCGTCTTTAATAGCCATAATTTTCATTTTTGGGCGGACGAAAATCCCAAGGCAGTAAGGGAAATTGGACATCAGAGAAGATTTTCGGTAAATATTTGGCTGGGGATTTTAAATCTCCGAGTTGTTGGACCAATATTTCTTCCAAATCGTCTAAATGGAATTGAGTACGTTAACGTTTTAGAAGAAGTACTGGATAATATTCCACTGAATTTGAGACCCAACATGTTGTACATGCATGACGGAGCCCCTGCTCACAATGCCAGAATTTCTAGGGATTGGTTAAACGAACACTTTCCGAATCGGTGGATAGGGCGTAACGGTCCAATAGCATGGCCGGCAAGATCTCCCGATATTAATCCTCTGGACTTTTTCGTTTGGGGGTTTTTAAAGGAAAAGGTCTATGCAACGCCTCCAGTGAACGAAGAGGATGTAATTAATAAAATTACGGCGGCAGTTCGATTAATCACCCCGGATATGTTGGAGCGCGTTTTGAATTCGCTTCCTCGAAGATTGGAATTATGTCTGGAAACTGATGGCTACCAATTTGAACAGTTCTTATAATTTTTTCATATTATCTTTAAATTTGAATACAAGTGGTATCCATGTTAACATAAAATTCTTGAAAAATTTTGTGCAAATCGTTTTTGATTGCAGCGAGAACCTCGAGCAGCCTCTGGACAGCTGTTTCAGCCCTGCTTGGGGCTTCTTCAGCAGAGACGTAGCTCGACATTCCCGCTGCAAACAAAAACGACTTGCCCAATTTATTTGCATTTGCGATGTAAGAGTGATGAACAGATAAAATAGGGACATCTTACTATCGCTTTTTGACCTGACATTGCAGTAGGGTAGACAAATTGAAGCGGGATTTGCTCCTAATAAGTTCCCCATGCAAGGCGGCCATTCTTGCTGTCAAAGCATAATGAAAGATTTTAGAAAAATTTTGTGGAAATCGTTTTTGATTGCAGTGAGAACCTCGAGCAGCCTCTGGACAGCTGTTTCAGCACAAAATTTTTCTAAAATCTTTCATTATGCTTTGACTTCAATTTGTCTATCCTACTGCAATGTTAGGTCAAAAAGCGAAAGTAAGATGTCGCTATTTTATATGTTCATCATTCTTACATCGCATTTGCGAATAAATTGGGCAAGTCGTTTTTGGTCTGCAGTGGGAATGTCGAGCTACGTTTCTGCTGAAGAAGCCCCAAGCAGGGCTGAAACAGCTGTCCAGAGGCTGCTCGAGGTTCTCACTGCAATCAAAAACGATTTGCACAAAATTTTTCTAAAATCTTTCATTATGCTTTGACAGCAAGCATGGCCGCCTTGCATGGGGAACTTATTAGGAGCAAATCCCGCTTCAATTTGTCTACCCTACTGCAATGTCAGGTCAAAAAGCGATAGTAAGATGTCGCTATTTTATCTGTTCATAAAATTCTTGCTAATTTGCGTATTTACCTGATTTATAGTAAATAATAAAATGATTACTACCACAGTACTTGTCTGATTAGGTGTTGCCAAATTTACAATTCTTTTAAGCTGCTCGTGTGACTTAAGAAAGCACTGTACTACTTTTTTCAATTAAGATTGTCAACTCAGAATTAAACAAAGATTTGGCCTGCGTGGCGTTTGTCCGCATTTTTCTGGCCACCGTGTATAGTCAGTCTAGAAAGTAAGCGAAAATTTAAGTATTGAGGAAACCAGTGAAACGATTCGGTGGTCATCAGTTGCTCCGGATCTTACAGTAGAAAACATCGGATTTATTCAAAACAAGCAATTAACCTACGAGATAATGAAGTTTACTTACTCAGGAAGTAGTTAACAAAAACCGTGTTCGCTGTGCAATATTTTGAAAGTAAGAAGCACGAGGTAGCCAAAGACGCGCGCATATCTTAACCCCTTGACGCCATTAACTGATCAAAAGCGAAATCACCAGCAACATAACATCCTAAAATTGACTAATGACAGTTGGCGCGAAAAATGTTACAACTGCGCCACCTATGTCTACCTTTTATTTCGTAAGACAAAAACAACGCATACCAGAGAGAAATACAGGGTTGGGATAAAATATGGATCCATCGAAATATCTCGGAAGTGGAATTTGACGATTTTAATGAAATTTTGTACATGCAGATAGAAACAAATGGCGCATGCAAGGGGCTGATTTTTGTTTCCATTAATCTTCCGGTTTAGCCGGAAAGGGCACCAACTTTTTTATTTTAAATATAACACTCTGTATAATTTTACGTATTTTGATACTCCTCTGCCTTCTGCATCCATTAATATCAGGTTTCTTACCTTTATCTCTAGTCTCTAGCCGAAAAGATAGCTTTTTAATTATTGGCTCTAAACTACATTAATTTATAGAAAAATTTTGTGCAAATCGTTTTTGATTGCAGTGAAAACCTCGAGCAGCCTCTGGACAGCTGTTTCAGCCCTGCTTGGGGCTTCTTCAGCAGAGACGTAGCTCGACATTTGCACTGCAAACAAAAACGACTTGTCCAATTTATTCGCAATTGCGATGTAAGAGTGATGAACAGATAAAATAGCGACATCTTACTATCGCTTTTTGACCTGACATTGCAGTAGGATAGACAAATTGAAGCGGGATTTGCTCCTAATAAGTCCCCCATGCAAGGCGGCCATGCTTGCTGTCAAAGCATAATGAAAATTTTTAGAAAAATTTTGTGCAAATCGTTTTTGATTGCAGTGAAAACCTCGAGCAGCCTCTGGACAGCCTTGCATGGGGGACTTATTAGGAGTAAATCCCGCTTCAACTTGTCTATCCTACTGCAATGTCAGGTCAAAAAGCGATAGTAAGATGTCGCTATTTTATCTGTTCATCACTCTTACATCGCAATTGCGAATAAATTGTACAAGTCGTTTTTGTTTGCAGTGGAAATGTCGAGCTACGTCTCTACTGAAGAAGCCCCAAGCAGGGCTGAAACAGCTGTCCAGAGGCTGCTCGAGGTTTTCACTGCATTCAAAAATGATTTGCACAAAATTTTTCTAGAAATTTTCATTATGCTTTGACAACAAGCATGGCCGCCTTGCAACTTATTAGGAGCAAATACCGCTTCAATTTGTCTATCCTACTGCAATGTCAGGTCAAAAAGCGATAGTAAGATGTCGCTATTTTATCTGTATATTAATTTATTTCTTTTTTGCTTATTTTTTTTGTATTTGCAATGGTTTTTATGTATTATTAAAGAGCAAAAGAACTACATTTAGTTATTTTAAGTGTTCAAAATGTTGGCCATTTACTTCTTGGCAATAAGCAAGTCTATGAACAAATCCCTGAGAGACATTTGCGAAAACTTCCCTACGAATTAAATTACATTCATCCAATATCCTTTGCCTCAATTCTTGCAAATTATTTGGACGTCTCACGTAAACAGCTGATTTTAAATATCCCCATAGAAAAAGATCCATAGGATTAAGATCTGGGGAGCGAGCGGGCCATTCAATAAACCCTCTACGATTGGGAAATGTTACATTCAAAAAATCCCTAACTCGTCTATCATAGTGCGGAGGCGCTCCATGTTGCTGAAACCAAAGATTTTGAGGAAGCAGTCCATTTTCTTGAAGAGCAGGAATAATTTCATTGTTTAAAAGTTCCAAATACTTCGCCCCGGTCAGTGTACCATTAATAAAAAATGGACCAATAAGCCTATTCCTTACAATTCCAGCCCATACGTTCAACTTTTCTGGGTATTGAGTATGTGCTTTATGCAATAAGTTAGGATTGTCGACAGACCAATATCGTAAATTATGGCGATTTACAGAACCATTTAAACAAAAAGTTGCCTCGTCCGAAAATACCAAATTAGTTGCAGAATGATCGTCGCTATTACAAATTTCCATCATTCTTTCGCAAAATTCTACTCGACGATGGTAATCATCTTCTGACAGTTCTTGGATCAGGTGGACTTCATAAGGGTGGTATTTTTCGCGTTTCAATTCTTTGGCCACAGAATGACGACTTATCCCATGGTGTAATGCAAGAAATGTGGTAGAAGTTTGAGGTGACTCTTCCAGTTCTGTAGCAATATTTTCACTAACAATTGCGTCAGTTGCGGTCTTTGGTCTTCCACTTTTTGGCACATTTTTCACTGTCCCATTCAAATTGTAGCGTCTAACACAACGTTTTACCAACAACCGAGCGCGTTATAGGATTTCGTTCTGGGTGTAAACCGTTAAATAAGTCGCAAACTTCTTGATGAGTTCTAACACGATCACCAAAACCGATCATCATTAAGATTTCAATCCGTTCTTTTTCACTTAAATGAAACATTTCCGATGTAGGAATTGATACTGACAGATGTTGCTGACAATAAAATAACTATCAATTCCACCGGCTACTAGACAAAGTATTTTTTGAGAAAACTAAAAAGTTATCTTTTTGGCTAAAGACTAGAGATAAAGGTAAGAAACCTGATATTAATGGATGCAGAAGGCAGAGGAGTATCAAAATACGTAAAATTATACAGAGTGGTCTATTTAAAATAAAAAAGTTGGTGCCGTTTCCGACTAAACCGGAAGTTTAATGGAAACAAAAATCAGCCCCTCGCATACGCCATTTGTTTCTATCTGCATGTACAAAATTTCATTAAAATCGTCAAATTCCACTTCCGAGATATTTCGATGGATCCATACTTTATCCCAACCCTGTATGTGACAAACAGAAACATGGGCATATCTGGTAAAAGCGAATAAATTTGCTAGGGGAGTTATCCGTCTCAGTGGTTGTCTCTGCTGCAAACAAAATACGACTTGACCAATTTATTCGCAACTGAGATGTGAATAGATAAAATAGCGACATCCTACGATCGCTTTTGACCTAACATTGCAGTAGGATATCAAATTGAAGCGGGTTTGCTGCGAATAAGCTACCCTATGCAAGGCGGCCATGCAAACCCGCTTTCAAGTGATTTGGATCACTTTAAACTATAGCCGCATTAAATTCATGCGTCGAATGTGCATTCTATATAACTTTTTCCAATCAGATGTCCAACAAAGAAAAAAATATTAAACATGAATGAAATGCCTGAAGGTGTCGAAACAATAGGCTCCAGCAGTTCGCAAGATGAAGGCATCGGGGAAGATACTCCAACGAAATTCAGGAAACGAAGAAAAATTCTAAGGAAGACAAGGACCAAACACAATTTACGAGGTAAATAAAAAAATCACATATGATGAGAAAATTATCTTTGTGTTGTTGCAGTTAAGAGAAATAAAAGAGTTATTAATGCTCCGGAAATTGAGGCTCTGAGCGATGCAGAAGTTGATAGTGAACTGGAACTAAAGAGAGCTGCTTTGAAAGAAGCTGCTGCTTTGATTTTGCCGGCAAAAGTTGACAGTCTGGTAGATGCAGGGCTTAAGCAAGGGGTTTACCTTGAAGAAAGTTCGTCTTGCAGTGAGTTAGGAAAAGAAGCAGCTGCTTTAGAGACCCATGATACGCACTGCCCTAATTCGTTTTTAGCAATAAATCCTAGAGCTGCGACAAGGTAAATATTTAAATTATATTAAATTTTATTTTTACAGAGCTCTTAGGTATGCCGTGTGTCCACTTTGATTACGAACCATTCCATTTTTCTTTAATTGTAAATTCCTGCTTTCCTATCAGATTTATCATAAAGCAATAAACGACCTAATACATAGCTTTGTGATACGCTTTTGTTGTGTGTGTTTTGTTGTGTGTTGTGCCGTATTTTCGAACACATTTCAAACAGAAATGTATTATTATTTGAGCATTTATTGTAGAACAATTTTTGTTATTCTTATTTATGAATAAAAATTTCTTAATATGAATTAAAATAGTAAAGGAGACTGTGGTTTAAGAGATAATTGAAATTAACCTCCGCCCACAATATTTTTTATATCCGTAGGTACGTATTTCGGCAGCTAAGTTGCCATCTTAAGTACACTATCAACTTAAAAGTACTAAGAATATCTAAAAACAACCTAATCATCCGTCTAAATGTGTGCAAATATAAATTAATATGTAAAGATCTAAAATTAACCGTCAGACAAACCTTACAAATAAGTTCTAACCAAACACCACGGAAATACTTATTTATTTCCGTATTTCCGTGTTGTTTGGTTAGAACTTTTTGTAAGGTTTTTCTGACGGTTAATTTTAGATCTTTACATATTAATTTATATTTACTTACATTTAGACATATACCGGCTGTTTCAAATTGGGTGTGCACTGAAGGGATCTCCTAAACCGTAAGAGATACAAATTGGAAGAAAAGTTGCACGAATCAATGTCTAACTCGTATTTATTAACAGAATGATTTTTTTATTATTTCTTCTTGAGATATTAATAAAACTGGAAAAAAAACTATTTTTTTTTCTCTTTGTATCTCTTTTATTATACATAACTTTGAAATTCTAATTTCACCTTCTATAGGCACTTTTTGACTCTGCTTCGAATAGAAGTAATAGAATTGAAGTCAAACGTTTCGTCTTTCCAGGACCATCATCAGTTTCGATTGTTTAAATATAACTTATATCTTTTTATTGTTCTATTCGATAGCATTTTTTCTCCTGATTGCAATGATATGTCACACTTAATATTTGACATTAATTTGAAGCTTAAATAATTCAGATTTTATATAAAAATTTTAATACATAATTTAAAATTTTTTAAGTAAAAGTTTTTTAAACTTGAAACGTATAAAATTATGAAGGGAAAACACTCAACGTTTCCCTATTGATAGCTTCTTTTTATTATTCTATTCGATATCATTTTTTTTTCTGGTGTTTTCAGTGATGTCTGATACTTAATACACCTTTTTTTCAAGTAAAGTTAAAATATGATAGAAAAAGCTGATACAATTGCATATGTTTTTCTTTCTTAATAAGTAATTTATTTGTTAAGTATTAACAACTAACATTCTGTTAGATGTAAAGCGGTAATTTGATAAAATTTATAATTTAGATCATATTTCATTAAGAAGAAAATGAAAATGAATTTGTGAAATAAATAAAGTGAAATAAATGAAGTGAAATAAATTAATTAAAGTAAATCCTCGAAATGTCCTCCACTATTTTCAGGACACACATTCGTTCTTAATCCTATGTGATGTCTAGCGTGTCGAACGTGAATTCGCGAAACATTTCTGTAAGAATCTAATAAAATCGCCTTCTTAGTTCCTCCTTATTATTTATCTTAATGCTAGTCACTGTTTCAATGTCTAAAATGCAAAGCTTATTTTATCCTGTTTAAATTATGCAGGGTGGTCCCGATATAACATGCTAAACTTCAACTGCTAATTCACCTCGTCAAAATGAGTACCATTTAGTACCATTTTGGACTTAACCATGTTTAAAAAAATTAAAGATAGTGAAGTGTTGAGAGCCACTGAGTGCTAAAGATATTTAAAAAAAATAAAATTACATTGTTATAGAAAGTATCTTTCAAATTATCACAAAAATATTCGCTTTTAGCTGCCAATACCTTTGTAAAAGACACTATTCCATAATATCTAAATATTTTTAGTATAATTAGTATTCACTTTTTCTTTTAACCCAACAGTGCGAGTCAAAATTAAAAACTAGGCTTTTTCATTCCTATACCAAAGCTGAGATATTAGTCTAGCAAGTTATATTAGAATCACCCGATATTTCTCGGTAAAAATTCATTTTCGTAAGTGCAGTGCATTATTAAAATAAGATACAGCAAAACTTTAAATAGTTTATTATAATTTACATTATAGCTAAGAAAATGAACTAACAATTTGAAATTACGTATTAAATAAAATTTTCGTCTAAAAATCTGTTTTATTTAAGCTTTAAATTAATATCAACTATTAAGTGTGATATACCATTACAATCAGGAGAAAAATGCTATCGAATAGAATAATAAAAAGATATACGTTGTATTTAAAAAATCGAAACTGATGATGGTCGTGGAAAAACGAAACGTTTGATTTCAATTCTGTTACTCCTATTCGAAGCAGAATCAAAAAGTGCCAGTAGAAAGTTAAATCGGAATTTCAAAATTATGTATAATAAAAGAAATACAGAGAGAAAAAGAAAATTGATTTTTTTTAATTTTCATTAATATCTCAAGAAGAAATAAGAAAAAAATCATTCTCTCAATAGATACGAATTAGGCATTGATTCGTGCAACTTTTCTTCCATTTAACCAAATTTGTATCTCTTACGGTTTAGGAGATCCCTTCAGTGCACATTCAATTTGAAATAGCCGGTATATCTTTTAGGATGGTTAGATTGTTGTTAGTTTTAACATGTTTATGATTTTATCAGGATAATTAGGTTGTTCTTAGGTCTTTTTAGTGCTTTTAAGGTGGTAGCGTACTGAAGATGGCAGCTTAGCTGCCGAAATACGTATCTGTGGATATAAAAATTATTGTGTGCGGAGGTTAATTTCAATTATTTTATCTTAATATGAATGTTTAATGTTTCAATTTACGATTACAAAATCTTAAAATTCAGTAAAGCTTCTGTCAACTAGAAGTTTGCCTGTTTGATCTATGCTGTGGAACTATGTCTGTGTATTTAATTTTCTTTTTAACTCTGAAAGCCTGTGTTTTTAAAAACGTATAGTCTTACTTAATGCATAACATAATTCTATAGGAAAGCAGAAATTTACGATAAAAAAATTCATTGGAATTCCTATGGTGCCTAATCAAAGTGGACATTCGATATAAAATTGCAGTGCTGCAATTTAAAGAGCCACTATGAGGATCTTGTAAACAGAAGAAATACAAAGACGGTTAAATTTAGAAGAGTTGCACTATTTTGGGAGCTATAAAAATGGGCAAGATAGTCTCTTCTATCGTTAGTCGTCTTATTAAATAAACAAGATATTCCAGATTTTCGAAATTGAGAATTTTCAGTTTTTTGAAGTTGAAAAATTAGTAATGATAGAAGATGTTTTATTGCACATGTTTAAAGATCATCTTTGTATATCTTATAGTTTATGAGATCTCTTTTAATTACTTATAACCCTGTATAGAGTTAAAAAAATGCCTACACGAATATAGTTTAAGATCCACTGCAACTTTTTTACGTTCATCTGTTATTCTAACGAAACACCATTTTAATGAAAGATTACATATAGAGGCACACAACGCGACCGGGCTGCCTTGCAAAATCTTGCCGTGAGTACTTTTAATTTGCGAAGTTTTATCCTTAAGAAATATCAGTAAAATTATATATCGGGTGTTGAATTGATTTTGAGACAGGAGTTTAACCTGGGAAATCGAAGATTTACGAATATTGGCTCCGCTAATTATTTTACAGTTACATGTTCAATATAAAGGTTTTAGAGCATTAAAAATCTTATCCAAAATATTTTTTTTTATTTTATAAAGTCCTCAGTTGTTGAAATAAAGAGAAAAAGAATTTAAAAAATCAATGTAAAATAGCAATAATCATGAAATGTCACTATGAAAGAAGTTGATTCTTGTCGGAAAAAAATGTAAGTAAAAAGTTTGTTTAATCTCCTGACAGAATTATGATTACAAATACACTCAACGTTTCGCTATAGATTTGTTACATTTTCGCAAAAGAAGTTTGAGGTTTGACTAAGAAATCTTTATTTTAGGGTCGAAAATTACAATGTAACAAACTTTTACAATTGACAGTAATCAATCTTTTTTTTGTTGCTATCCACTGACGTAATAGCCACCGACATTACGTCACCGTTGGTAATGCTCGTTACACTACCCCCTTCTTAGACACATTTCGCCCCGAAATTGTCTTAACGTTACCTGCTAAATCTAAAATTGGTTCCTAATTTTTTTTAACTCAGGTTTCCTGTTATTCCGAAATAAGGAGCTAATCGATTGAAGTGAATTATTCGTGGTCTCCCGTTTAGACTGAATATTTCATACGGTCCCTCCCAAGACGTTCGTAATTTTGGTGATAAACCTCGACGACGTTGTGGATTATAAAGTCATACTTTGTCGCCTGCTCGATATCCACCGTTTCCTGCTCTGATGTCATAACGTTCTTTCATTTTGTCATTTGACTTTTGGATATTCTGGCGTACTTGTTCATGTGTATCATTCATTCCTTTCCTTAGTTTAGTGACGTAATCTTCGCCAACTATATTTCGCCTGGTTTACTTTTAAATTTCAAGTCACATGGCAACCGTAACTGTCGACCAAATATTACATTCGCAGGAGTCTGTCCTGTGCTCTCAAGTACGGATGATCGATACGCTAGCAAGAACAAATGAAGATACCAATTCCAATCTCTCTGATGGGTAGAAATGACTTTAGATAAATATCTGCTAATTGTTCTGTTCATGCGTTCGATCATACCATCCGATTGTGGATGCAAAGCAGTGGTTCTCGTTTTTCGCATGTGTCTAATAATTCGCATATTTTTTGGAATAGAATCGATTCAAAATATCTGCCTTGACCTGAATGTAATTCTAACGGTGTTCCAAATCGATATATCTATTCTTTGACCAGACAACCTGCGATCGTAACGGCTTCCTGATTAGAAACGGCGTACGCTTCCACCCATTTGCTGGAGTAATCCATAACTACAATAGTTGTCTTTTTTAGCACGTCAGATCAGTTCACTTTTACCCTGGATCACTTATTCAAAAATTTGTCTATTTTATTTGGCTACATGATCTAACCCAAAGTGATCCAAAACACTTCCCGCCTTGCTGAAACTACCTCGGAAATTTTAGATCAGTTTGGATCAGTTGGTTCACTTGTAGAGGGGATGTTCTTTCAAAGTGATGCAAAAATAATATCTTCATCTGAAGATTAAAATGCAACAATCGCATCTCGCATGTTTTATTTACTTAATCGATCACTTAAGATCAGTTCACTTTGGGTTAAACTAAACTGACCTGAACTAATCTGAGTTGCAAATAAAAGACAACTATTAATGTACTTATTTCCTGCTTCAGTTTCAGGAAAAGGACCAGATACATCTATTGCAATTCTTTCAAATGGGCTTCTCACATTGTATTGACGCATCGGTGCTCTTTGATATTTCTGCGGTCCGTTACTAGTCGCGCAAGTCGTACACTTTCTGCATCACTCCTTCACATTCTTTTTACAGTCCACCCAATAAATTCTTTCTCGTAGTTTATGTACTGTTTTCGTTATGCCACGATGCCCTCCTGTGGTTCCATTAACATTTTTTTTTATAATTTCTGGCACTTTTCTCGCGGTAAAAGAATCTGCATTCTCAGTTCAGCACCGTCTTGACTCTCCAAGACACGTTTCAGAACACCATCCTCTATAATGATAGAATCCCATTGCGCCCAATACGCCTTTACTTTCGTGGAAAGTTGCGCAATTTCCTCCCATGTAGGTTTGCAATAATTAATTTTCCAACTCATGATCATCGTCAAATCTGGGTCAATTTCTTGGACTTTTCTAATTTCTCCAATTTTCCAATAATCATCTATTACTGTCGTCCTTAATGTTGACAATAGTGAGTTTACGGTAGTCTGTTTTCTGTTATAAAAATTTTCCTTATAATCTGTAACGTTGATGTTATGGAAAATTAGTGAGTTTGCGGTAGAGTGTTTTCCGGTATAAACATTCTCCTTATAATCTATAACGTTGATGTTATGAACAGATTAAATAGCGACATCTTACTATCGCTTTTTGACCTGACATTGCAGTAGGGTAGACAAATTGAAGCGGGATTTGCTCCTAATAAGTTCCCCATGCAAGGCGGCCATGCTTGCTGTCAAAGCATAATGAAAGATTTTAGAAACATTTTGTGCAAATCGTTTTTGATTGCAGTGAGAACCTCGAGCAGCCTCTGGACAGCTGTTTCAGCCCTGCTTGGGGCTTCTTCAGCAGAAACGTAGCTCGACATTCCAACTGCAGACCAAAAACGACTTGCCCAATTTATTCGCAATTGCGATGTAAGAATGATGAACATATAAAATAGCGACATCTTACTATCGCTTTTTGACCTAACATTGCAGTAGGATAGACAAATTGAAGCGGGATTTGCTCCTAATGAACGATTTCCACAAAATGTTTCTAAAATCTTTCATTATGCTTTGACAGCAAGCATGGCCGCCTTGCATGGGGGACTCATTAGGAGCAAATCCCGCTTCAATTTGTCTATCCTACTGCAATGTTAGGTCAAAAAGCGATAGTAAGATGTCGCTATTTTATATGTTCATCATTCTTACATCGCAATTGCGAATAAATTGGGCAAGTCGTTTTTGGTCTGCAGTGGGAATGTCGAGCTACGTTTCTGCTGAAGAAGCCCCAAGCAGGGCTGAAACAACTGTCCAGAGGCTGCTCGAGGTTCTCACTGCAATCAAAAACGATTTGCAAAAAATTTTTCTAAGTTCTGAATAATGAAAATATAAATAACGATATTATTATTATTCAACGGATACAATCAATTCACAATCGATTTATGATTACACACAGTTTAGCATTCAACGTATATGAATCGATTCAACATCGACTGTTAAATTTTTAATCGTAAAAATTTTACGATGCAATGCGATGCGATTAAATATGGCGTCGAAGTGTCACTTGCTGTCAAAGATAAGAAGTGGTGAATGTTATGTGCGCTAGTTGTTTATTTCAGAAATAAGTAAAAAGAGACTCATGCTCTTTAATAAAATGGACCTCAGGAATATGGAATTAAAAAAAATACGCTGACAATTTCAATGACGTACCGCTTCCTGGTGCAACGCCCAGAAGACATGAGCCGCATTAGATTAAGGGGACGATTCATTTCAGAACGGCGGGAATTCCTTCCCATGTAAAATAATAGGAGGAAAGAACTTTGGAACAAATCGTTCTTGATTGCAGTGAAAACCTCTAGCAGCCTCTGTACAGCTGTTTCAGCCCTGCTTGGGGCTTCTTCAGCAGAGACGTAGCTCGACATTCCCACTGCAAACAAAAACGACTTGTCCAATTTATTCGCAATTGCGATGTAAGAGTGATGAACAGATAAAATAGAACGATTTGCACATTTTTTTTTTTAAAACCTTTCATTATGCTTTGACAGCAAGCATGGCCGCCTTGCATGGGGGACTTATTAGGAGCAAATCCGCTTCAACTTGTCTATCCTACTGCAATGTCAGGTCAAAAAGCGATCGTAGTCATAAAGTAAACATCTATATCTATTTAATGCCTTTAGAAAGTTTTAGCCGGTTGACTTAAAGTAATTAGAAAATTAATTAAATATGGCGTTTCCAGCAATAAAGTAATACTAACTTTGAATATCCGTATCTTTTCATCCAGTATTCGTATAAACATTTTCTTTGCAGGATATGAAAATACACATCGAGATCTTTCGTATCAAGCAACTCCTGAGTTTTAGCCGGCTGATTTGAAGTAATTATAAATTAATTAAATTTGATGTTCGCAGTAATTAAACACCACTAAATTTGACCGTCCATATCTCTCGTTCTAGCGTTTGCAGTATATGAAAGAGCATATCGAGATCTTTCTTTTAAGCACTCTCTGAGTTTTAACCGGTTGACTTGAAGTAATTAGAAATTAATTAAATGTGACGCTCGGAGCAAAAAAAACAGTACTAACTTCAAACGTCCATAACTTTCCATCCAGAATTTGCATAAATATTCTGTTTGCAGAATATGAAAGCACACATCGAGATCTTTAGTTTCAAATACCCCCTCAGTTTTAGCTGGTTGATTTGAAGGAATTAGAAATTAATTAAATTTGATGTTCGCAGCAATAAAACACTACTAAGTTTGAACATCCATAACTTTTGTTCTAGCATTTGCATAACCATTTTCATTGCAAAATATTAAAGCACACATACAGATCATTCGTTTCAAGTACCCCCTCAATTTTAGCCGGTTGATTTGAAATAATTAGAAATTAATTAAATATGACGTTCCCAGCAACAAAACACTACTGACTTTAAACGAGTGTTGGTCGTTTTCATAATCAGACTTTAAGGAAGCTTTAATTTAAAGTCACTTTAAGAATAGGAAACAAATGTATTTTTTAAGGTTAAAGTAGCTTTTATTTTAAAGTCCTATTATGAAAATGGCCTTACAACTGTTGTTCTAGGATTTACATAAACATTTTCTTTGCAAAATATTAAATGAACAGATAAAAGAGCGACATCCTACGATCGCTTTTTGACCTGACATTGCATTATGATAGACAAATTGAAGCGGACTTGCTACCCTAATAAGTCCCCCATGCAAGGCGACCATGATTGCTGTCAAAGCATAATGAACGTTTTAAAAATTTTATTGCAAATCGTTTTTGATTGCAGTAAAAACCTCGAGCAGCATCTGTACAGCTGTTTCAGCCCTGTTTGGGGCTTAGTCAACAGAGACGTACCTCGACATTCCCACTGCAAACCAAAAACGACTTGTCCAATTTATTCGCTACAAAAACATTTGACGTTTGATGAAAGCTCATTAAGGCAATGTTTTACAACAGTTTAGACATACTGGGTGTTCCATTTGAAAATTTTGAGAAAAATTAACTTTTTCAAAACTCAACACCCTGTACACATAATAACTAATAGATTGAATTTGTTGTGAAATTTCTGTAGGCAAGATATTGTATTGACTACCTACAAAAATTCGGGACGAAATGTTAATAAATAATCAAACTATAAGAGATCAAAGTACAGCAGTTTTTTACACACAATCATCAATATCTTAAAAACCCATAAATAAAACTTCCGAAATTTTTGGTTATTACCTACTCCTTATGCGTACTTTCGAAATATGTAAAAATATACTGTGTGTTCCATTAAAAAAAATATAACTTTGGTATGGCTCTCAGTTACTGACCACCCTGCCAAAAGTAATTTTAGAAAATGGAGCTGAATGAGTTACATCTCAGCTCGTTTGAATTTCTTTTATATCTTGTATACTTTAGACCAGGCCTAATCATGCGAAGGGAATATGTCGGGGTATATTCTCCTTCCACCATTGCATAGGCAGTGCCGGTTCTGGCTTGACGCTCAGTCGCTGCAATTTCAACAACCAACGATATACAATACTTATGTAGATAACATTCTTTATGGAAAATGTTATAGTGACTAGCAATATTATATCGTTTTACACTCAACAGTTTACCGCAAATAATACATTCTGCATTACCTGTACTGTTTATAAAACACAGATACTTAAGTTCATAATTTTGGTTCATGTTTGTATTTCACGAGAGCCACACCTTTTATAACTTCTGTTGGTACACGATCGGCTAGCAGGCTGGCTCATTCTTATTGACGTTTCATTGACGACTATGGAATAGTGGGAGATACTACAACGTGGCTCTTCTCGTATTTTATGCCCAGGCCTGCTTTAGACGGTAGAGAAGACCGCGGCACTCGGTGGACATCCTGTACACTCCACCCAAAGTTCAAACCACGGTCATAATTCAGAAGGCACAATATAAAGTTAGTATTGTTTTACTGTTGCAAATGTCACAATTTATTCATTTGTTATTACTTCAACTCAACCAGCTAAAACTCTGGGGGCACTTGAAGCGAACGAACTCTATGTGTACTTTAATATTTTACAAAGAAATTGTTTATGCAAATGCTAGAACAAAAGTTATAGTCGTTCAAAGTTTTTATTGCTGCGTATGTAAAATTAATTAATTTCTAATTACAGTGTACCACAATCGCACCATAAGAGAGAATACACTGTATTCTCTCTTATGGTGCGATTGTGGACAGTATATTTAAAGATTTAAAGTCTGTAATGGAAACTATTAAAGGATTTAAAGGGAAATGCAATTATGGTCAAAATGTATTTCTTAAATGTATACCTTTAAAGATGTAATGTTTAAAGCGCCGAATATCTCTCCGTAACATTAAATTGTAGGTTTTGTTCGTTGTATTTTCATTGTTGTGCGTTTTTGTCTTAATTTTCTGAAATTGATTTGATGCCAGTTATTGCTTATTTACTTGTAGAAGAAAGTTACAATAGGTATATTTCCACTGTATTATTTATTTTTATTTCATAAAGGGTTTTCAAAAATCACTTGAGAATAGCAAGAAGACAGTTAAGAGATCAACAGAATCTGTTTGATATACCTACTAAGAGGTTCAAAAGGTATTTTCGATTATCAAAAGAAATGGTCCTGCGTGAAATAATACAACCACTTCAAAATGAAGAGCAAGCTCGTAGAAGACGGAATGTTATTCCTTTTCACTTAAAGCATTTGTCAACTATAAATTTTATGGCAACTGGATCAAAAAGCCATTGGTAATTCATTCTTTGCATGCATGAGCCAAACAGCTGTAAGTCTTGCAATAAATGAAGTATGCCGGCTAATACCATCCAATCATCAGTGCATATACAGGGTGTTCTTTTACTGTGTGCAAATATTTAAACCTGTAATACAACACCATAAATGGCAAAGATTAAACTTATATGCCCTTAACACTAAGTTAATAGTTTCCGAGAAAAATACATTGGAAGATTTTCAACAAACCGTAGATTTTTGATTCGTAAAAACGCATATAGGGCCCGGGTATTGTAATAAACGATATCAGTGATTTTTATTACGAAACGCTAGAGAATGAGTTTAAATGCGGGACTCTTTATGATAGGCGCTGCGTGTGGGCACGCCCACTGACTACAGAGGAAGGCGTCAATAACCTTGCTGAATGTTTCACTCTCGTACATTTCAGCTGTTTCAAACAAGTGGAACCTCCGAATTTTTTTGGCTATGATTCGCTAGCCATCCGAAAATACGCGCAGAAGGTAGCATTAGTGATGCGACGAGTCGCTGTTTTTAAGAATCGAATCGACTCGAATACTTTTATAAAAGAATCGAGTGTTGCCTCGAGTCAAGAGACTCGAGTCCAGATCAAAAGACTCGAGTACTTGGCTGAAAATCGCCGTTTAAAAGAATCGAGTCGACTCGAGTCAATTGACTCGAGTTCAGATAAAAGTACTCCAGTACTCGAATTGAACTCGGGACTCGCCGTTTTAAAGAATGTAATAAACTTGAACTTTTTTATAAAAAAATGCGAGTTTTGACTCGCGTCCACATTAAAAGTTTCGAACATTTAACTGAACCCGGAAATATGAGTACTCATGACGTTGCTTTTTTACTGTTAGTAGAATCGATAGATTAAAGGTGCAGTGTTTTTGTTTACATTTTTAACAAAAAATTTGTGCAAATCGTTTTTGATTGCAGTGAGAACCTCGAGCAGCATCTGGACAGCTGTTTCAGCCCTGCTTGGGGCTTCTTCAGCGGAAACGTAGCTCGACATTCCCACTGCAGACCAAAAACGACTTGCCCAATTTATTCGCAAATGCGATGTAAGAATGATGAACATATAAAATAGCGACATCTTACTATCGCTTTTTGACCTAACATTGCAGTAGGATAGACAAATAGAAGTCAAAGCATAATGAAAGATTTTAGAAAAATTTTGTGCAAATCGTTTTTGATTGCAGTGAGAACCTCGAGCAGCCTCTGGACAGCTGTTTCAGCACAAAATTTTTCTAAAATCTTTCATTATGCTTTGACTTCAATTTGTCTATCCTACTGCAATGTTAGGTCAAAAAACGATAGTAAGATGTCGCTATTTTATATGTTCATCATTCTTACATCGCAATTGCGAATAAATTGGGCAAGTCGTTTTTGGTCTGCAGTTGGAATGTCGAGCTACGTTTCTGCTGAAGAAGCCCCAAGCAGGGCTGAAACAGCTGTCCAGAGGCTGCTCGAGGTTCTCACTGCAATCAAAAACGATTTGCACAAAATTTTTCTAAAATCTTTCATTATGCTTTGACAGCAAGCATGGCCGCCTTGCATGGGGGAGTCATTAGGAGCAAATCCCGCTTCAATTTGTCTATCCTACTGCAATGTTAGGTCAAAAAGCGATAGTAAAATGTCGCTATTTTATATGTTTACATTTTTAACGTTATCAACACTCTATTTTAGATTACGTTATCAAAATATGTAAAGTGTAACTTTTAGGAATTTGTTTGAATCAAGAAATTATTAAGAAAAAATTAAACAAGTGCCGATCGGAAACCCAAATGACTGATTCCGTTTGGAACCGCATCAAGATATTTCCTACGCCGACGTTTTGCTCTTCATTGCAGAAGAAATTCCTCAGAGCTGCTAATGGTGTTCTATTGCTTCCCGTCAGTTTCAACGACTAGGAAAAAGCTGCAGCCAGCAATATCAGTCCTGAGGAGGTTCTTCTACAATGAAGGGCGAAATGACGGCAGTGGAAGAAATAGTAATGACGTGTTTTCAACCGGTAGCCAATTCAATCATGGATGACGGCCGTAGAAGCATTCATGTTAAACTCACAACATATTTTTTTTAATTAAGAAAGATTCCTAATTCCAACAATTTGTAGTTTGTCTTTATTTGGTTTCATACTTTTCATGATATTTGAACTTGAAATTATTAGGGTTTGATTTATTTTTATTAATTTATTTGATAACGTACGGAGGAGATTGATAGGGCAGCTGTAGAAGATCAAAATAAAGCTTTTCTCTTAATTAGTTTTTGACCAAAACCCTAAAAAAGTTACAGTTAAGTTTCTTAATTTCTTCTTTAATCGACACGAAAGTGAAATATCCGTAACTTTTACGCGACTAGATTTTTTTAAAATACCAAAATTTAAAATGTAAAATATTACTACAGCTAATATGGAATACATAGTATTTTTGAAATAAGAAGCGGCATCTGTTAAACGACTCTGGCATTAACATGAGCTTCAGTGTTATAGGTCATTACTACAGAGGTTCTTAGCTGGTAAGACTGCATAACTTTACAGTACATGATTTTGTGAATTTATCGTTTTGGAAGTTTTCGCGCGGTACCAGAAAAATGTGTTTTGGCGTATTTTTTAAAATAAAAGTGTTTTTTTACACCAAAGTTAGTTTTTTTATAGTGTAGATTAGTACAACAGTTGATATTTTACCTTATTAATTCAAAGTATTGCACATTTTCTCTTATTTCATTTCACCCCAACTGACTATTCCATATTATCCGCCATTTGAAATATCATGAAAATGCAGTTTTTTAAATTTGTTTCAGAATTTTCCCCAAAAATGTGTATTTCTTAAATTTATTATATACAACCGCTGGAATACAACATAAAGTATTTTTAATTAAAATATCTGAGTATGTAGTATCTTAGTTCGGAATTTATGATGGCCCAAAGAATGTATATTCCATATATGCCAACTTTACAGTTGAAAGCAAAAAAAGTAGACAAATTACAGTTTCCTATAATTATTCTTTCTGAAAATGGAAGTGATTAAAGACGACTTCATAAATACCTTTAAAAAAATTTAAAATCTTTCAAAATTAACAAGTATAAAACTGTGGTAAAATCTGTGAATTCGGCTTTACTCTATAGCATTTTGAGGAAGAATAATTACAGGAAACAGTAATTTGTCTACTTTTTTTGTTTTCAACTATATATTGAACAAAGTTTTTTTAATCTCAAACCGGACAGAAAAATGAAGGGAAACACACTCAACGTTTCGCTATAGATTTATAGCTTCGTCAGGAGTGAAAAAAAGTATATACTATTTTCATCGGACAAGAACAAACTTCAATTATATATTGAACATTCCGTTTAAAATAACAAAGTTCATTCTATATTTTACTTGGTTTCCGAACGTCACCTGTTTTCTTTTTTAATATATTCTGGCAGTTCAGATAAATTTAAAATTTTGTAACTATGTAATATTATTTGATATGTCTCATAATAAAGTGTGCAGGCACTGTGTAAAATAAAAGGAAAAACTTATTTACTATGTAATTTCTTTAAAAGAAAACAAAATGTAGAATATAGAGCCACAAATTATTCAATAAATGAGTATGAGTCTTCAGTTTTTATTTAACAATATTTAACAGCCTTTTCAGTTACAAAAAACTGTACTCCCTTTGAAATTTTGGGACTTATTCATTTTTTATGTAATCTTTTTCATAAAATATAAAAAAAGAAAACAATGACCGCCGCCAAGCCCCCCCCCGATATCAAGCGTCTGACTGTCACAGTAAGTTATTGCGGCAGTCGACTGTTTTAGCAAAAGCATAGTACTTCTAAAACGAATGAAACTTGTCAAACGTTAACGCTTATTGCCTACACGCATAATCTCAATTCTAAACTCGGTACTCATTCACTCGTTACCAACTGATGAGGAGGCTCTATAAAGAGAATCCAATAAAATCCAATCTGACATCGAGTCTACTCGACTCGTTGCAGCGCTATTTAATTCTAAATTCGGTACTCGAATTACTTGAATCGAACTCGAGTTGACTCGAGTTTCACTGACTCGGTGTCACTGCAATAGTTACTCGAGTAGAACGAATACCTTTGGGACTCGAGTCTGATGACGAGTCTTCAAATTCTTAAGTCGATACTCGAGTACTTGTATCGTACTCGAGTCGACTCGAGTACCGCTGACTCGGGTTCACAGAATTAGTTACTCGAGTACAATGAGTACCTTTGGGAATCGAGTCTGATAGCGAGTCTACTCGACTCGTCGCATCACTAGGTAGCATGTCACGTACTTATACTGAGGATTTTTTATTTGCACACAGTAAAAGAACATCCTGTATAATACAGGATGGGTCAATAGTGCGTATTCGGTAGATAGCGCCTATATTAATGCAGATTTTTAAAATCTGTTTTCGCTATTACTTACCTACGGTATAGATGCAAGATTTAAAATTAATTACAATTATTCAGTGTTCCGTGTGGCTGCGCCAGACCAAAGTTATTTTTTTTATGGTTTATTTCAATTCGTCTTTAAGAGTAGATAAATTTATTATAAGGATATTATGGATTTAAACCTAATAGTTTTTGAGATATTGACATTTCAATGTAAAAAGATGGTATTAATGGATGTTTTACAGATTAGATATTTATTAAAATTCGGCATTTAAATTTTAAAGTAACATTACATAACCTCTATAAAACAGAAAACAGTTTCCACTTCGAACATATTCCTATTATTTTACACAAGGTGATTCATAACTCCGATGTTCATTTTACTCGGTTAGTTTAAATGGAATACCCTATATTTTATGACTGAATTTAATAGGTCTTTGATTAAGCTTTACAATGATACAAGGTTCAGTATGTGTTATACAACAAGCCTACACGTAGTAAGTAGTCAAATTTGTACATTTATAAAATAGCATTATTCCATCTTCTAATGGAATATATTATTTTGTCTATAATATCGTTGATTTTATTTAGAAAATCTGTATTGAGTCTATTGTTTCTAGTTTCTAGTCTGTTAGAAATAACACTCATTTGATTTATGACATCACAGACAATATGCATACTTAATTTTTATCTTACCAACATTGCCTGACTATTTTAAGTAGGATTAAGTAACGCTAAGGAATGCAACAAACAACAATAACAATACCATCGAAAATAACTGTAAAATTATAACATAATAATAATAATAATAATAACTCTTCACATCGTTTTCTATGACAAGGAGATTGATTCACATTTAAATCAACTGTTACAGTTATTTATATTATTACTGTTATTTTTATTGGTACCTTTATTGATATTGTTATTATTGTTGGGTGTTACCATATTTAAAATAATCAGATAGTGTCGATAAAATTAAAATTAAAATTTTATGAGTTAAGCATTAGTTTCGCAGGCAACGGAACTGACATTTTGTAAACATGTAGTAAGTCGATCGCAGTCACAGTTAATGATCATAATTACCAACCATTACAACTCGGAGACAAATCAGAAAACTTGGAGCTAGGGTGGTATTAAATAAAAGTATGCATACGGTTTTTATGTTACAGATCTAATAAAAGTAAATTCTTAACAGACTAAAAAGTACACACAGTCTCAATACAGATTTTTTAATTCAGATCAACTAAATTATACACAAAATATTCCACTGGAACTGTGTGTGTAGACTTTTTGTGTAACACATACTGAACCCTATATCATTGTAAAGCTTAATCAAAGACCTGTTAAATTCAGTCATAAAATAGTATTCCATTTAAACTAACCGAGTAAAATAAATATCGAAGTCATGAATCACCCTATGTAAAATAATAAGAATATGTTCGAGATGGAAATTATTTTCTGTTGCATAGAGGTTATGTAATATTACTGTAAAATTTAAATGCCGAATTTTAATAAACATCTATTCTGTAAAACATCAAATAATGCCATTTTTTACATTGAAATGTCAATATCTCAAAAACTATTAGGTTTAGGTACATAATATCCTTATAATAAATTTATCTACTCTTATAAAAGATGAATCGAAATAAACCATAATATACAGTATGTTCTATTTAAAAAAACATAACTTTGGTCTAGCACAGCCACACGGAAAACTCTGTATAATTGTAATTAATTTTAAATCATACACTTATACCATAGGTAAGTAATAGCGAAAACAGATTTTAAAAATCTTCATTAATGAAGGGGCTATCTACCGAATACGCACTATTGGCCCAGCCTGTAAATACCTGGTGTCTCAAGATGGACGGTGACCGGCGATATATAGTTAGCCGTAATACCTCAGCTTCGGGATAAAAAAGCTTATGGTAAAAGTGACCAAAAGAAATTGAAAGAAAATATTTTTAAGTATCTGAGTTGGCCGCAAGGGGGCGCAATAAATTGGCTCAACAATAAAAATTAATTCTACTAGCAAAAGTCTCAGAATACGGTGCAGCTTTGCTAGTGGAGGAAACAGTTGAATTATTTACTTTAAAAAATACCATAACTTCTGTACTCTTTATCGGAAACTAACGAACTGCGGCTCATTTGAAAAGGAATTTTATGCTGATTTAAAGTTTATATTGAACGAGTACGACTACTTTGTTACAAAGTAGTTAGAGGGCGCTATTTGCAAATGTAATAGTTTTTCTCAGTTTCCCAAAAAAATTTAAATGGAATGGGGTATTTCTTTTACGGTGATTACAAAGAATCCAATCAGAAGAACATTTTGGTGAAAATCCGAAATAGGATAATGCAGCAAACAAACACAAATGAGAAAAACACAGGCACTAAATGAAAGTAACGAACAATAAAATTAAATTTAATGACGGAAAGAACTTTGAATATTTATGAAATACTGTACCTAAAATATTTTCAAAATATTATCGATCTTTCATTTCTAAATAGCCGTTTACTATCCGTAAGTATATCAATAAATAATTTCAACACAACTCTATCCGGATAATAAAAAAAGTATTGTACAGCGGCACAGTGAAACTTTGTTGATCACAGTGCATGATTATTGTTCATTGCTTTTATTTAGTGTTTGTTGTTGTATTCTAATAAAAACTTTTATAGTCATTATTTAACATTAGAATTAAAAGTATTACACGATAGCATTTGTTTGAACTTTCTCCTTCCGCTAATATCATTAATTAGTATACATATTTTATAATAACTCGAGAACGAAAAAAGATACTCATTTCGAGTTTTCACCGCAATGATCACCATTTTATAGGTTTTGCAGCTGTTGCAAAATAAACACCTTTCTTTTTTTGTTTTTTGGAAAATTGTGAAAAACAATTACTTTTGTAAATAGCGCTCTCTAGCCACTTTATAACAAATTAGTCGTAGTCGTTAAATAGAAACTTTAAATCAGCTTAAAATTCCTTTTCGAATGAGCCGAAGTTCGTTAATTTCTGATAAAGACTACCGAAGATATGATATTTTTTAAAGTAAATAATTCAACTGTTTCCTCCACCCTTATTAACGGTGATACGATAATAAGTCTAAAATGAAAGTTGTGCAGAATTAATTAAGCTTTCTAATGACTCTATCAAAGTTGCACCTTATTCTGAGACTTTCCTCTAGTAAATTTTTTTTATTGATAGCCCTATTGATTGCGCATCATTGCGGTCAACCCAGATACTTAAAAATATTTTCTTTGAATTTCTCTTGGTCATTTTGACTATAAGTTTTTCTCTCCCGAAGCTGTAGGTATTACGGTTAGCTGTATACCGCCGGTCGCCGCCCATCTTGAGACACAATAAAATAATAAATAATGTTATAAATAAAAAAAAAATGTTCTATGTACAACATAAGCAATATACAGGCTGTCCATTTTTCGAGCCCAAGCATGGTGATCTCACTTATCTTAAGAGATACCAGGTCGGTTAAATTAAGCCAAACTTGTTGAGCTAGAAGGATTTTTTTGCACTGAAGGCAGGAGTTGTTTACAATTAAAGTATTATGACTTTCGAGCTTTTAGAATTTCTTCCGCGTTTTCAATTGATCTAGCTAGCGCCATGTAAGCGTCATCATGTTGATTATTTCCACAGCGCTCTTTGTAAAAATTAAAAAATTTAAATTTCGGCCAAAAAGTCGAATCAACCGTAATGTGTGATACATTGTTAGAATAGTAGAAAAATCTTTATCTAGAAATATGAAAATCCAATATGGCGCCCATTAAAAGAAAAATTGACGTCGTATCTCTACAATTTTGACAGCTCGGGTAAATGTAATGACAGATTTATATTATCCGTAAAAAAGTGCCTTAATAACGTGTAAGTTATAAATGTCTAGCTTTATCGGTTTTCGATCGCTTGGACTCGAAAAATGAACAGCCTGTATAGTTTGTTTAATTAAACGAACCAATCAAATAGCTATCCCGTAACGTGGCGATGAAAAATCGCCTAGCAATGAATCCAGCTTTATTGGAAGAAACCACATCAGCAGTCATGTGAACGTCATAAAAAATTATTTGAATGAACAGATGACATTAATAATACATACAGGGAGATTCAGGCAACCCTTTCATTAAAAGTTTACGGGCTTCTCCTTTGAATTTCTATTTCATGTTTTGCAGTTATAAGTCAACGAAAAAACGCATATGAAATTTGGTAAATGGTATCATTGTTTTTCGAAGTATTCGCCTTTCACGTCAATACACTTTTGCAAACGCTCGAACCAATTTCTAAAGCACGTTTTCCACTCTAAATATGGTACCTTAGAAACCAGTGTCCGGAATGTTTCAACCGCTGCTTCAGCCGACGAAAATCGCGCGCCACGCATTTTGTTTTTGATATTTGGGAACAAAAAGAAATCATTAGGTGATAAATCAGGTGAATATGGACAATGAGTCATTAATTCAACATTTTTGTTGGACAAAAAATCAACTGTTTGACGGGCTGAGTGAGAGCTGGCGTTGTCATGATGGAGAATGATTCGTCGATTTCGATTGTTTCTTCTTATTTGATCGATAACTTCCGGCAAACAAATTGTAGTATACCAATCAGCATTTACGGTTTTTCGATCCTCTAAAGCCACGGTTGCTACATGTCCAGTTAAACCAAAGAAACAAGCAATTATTTGCTTCGCAGCACTGCGTGAACGGATAACATTTGTTGGTTTTGGTTCATTTTGAAATACCCATATTGTTGTTTACTTTCTGGCTCGTACGAATAGATCCACGTTTCGTCACTAGTAACGATGTTATAAACTAAATTTGAACGACTTCCATTGAATTTCTTGGGCATTTCTTGTTTCAAACCTTTGACGTCTTTCTATTTGTTCATCACAATTTTCCACCTTCCCAAGAGGGAGATTTATTGTTGGAACAGCTGTTTTCATTAATTTTTTCCTTATTGGTAAACCTAAATTTAAAATTAAATTGATGAGGATCGTGTAGCATGTTTGAGTAATCGGGCCCAGCCGGAAAAAAAGGCGGTTGGTGACACGAAACAAAAAAAATTAATCGAAACAATTTTTGTGTCCTGTCAACAAAAATATAAAAACTTTTGCAAAGTTATCGAACCTATTTTTCCAATAAAGATTAACGTAACTCTTTTACAGATATTAATTACTATTTACATTACCTAGTAATTTATTTCGTAAATCTCTCTCATAATCATTAGGAGCAAAGTGTTCGGAACAAATTTGGCTATTACTGTGATTTCAATTACCAATTCTTTTACAACGGCGAATCCATTCCTTTCGTGTATTTGCAGAAACTATGTCATTTCCTTTTGGAAAGCTATGATAATGCACATTTTCTGCTTTTGCTCTGGTTGCCAACCAATTATTATTGCGGCCGAATACGGTACACGTCCGACCCGGCATTTTTTTACATATTAGGCGCTGGATTTGAATCTGGACCGATGCTGACGTCACAACAGAAGTGGGAGTGAACTTACTTGCGGCATAGGGATCGATGTTTTTCCATTTGTATTCTGTCCGGTTATACACTGTGAACGTCTAGAGTGGAACAATCCATATAAATAAGTGCCAGATCATCTGCAGCTAAAATCCTCGGACAGGTAAACCTATTTTCATTAGTGCGAATATTTTTTTAAAGTTATCTTTTTTTCCACCCCCACCCCTTTCCGCAATGACGTCATTGACATTTTTTCTAATAGCACCCCCAATTTTCTACCAGATTTGGGTAGATTTAAGAATTTTGATTTCATCAATATACATAATTTGACATTCGCATTGACGGTACCCGAAATATTAATTACGAAAAAAAACAAAAAAATGGAAAATTTTCTACGGGTTATTTGAGACAAGTGAACAACTGATGCACGAACCGGCAAATAATCATTTGTTTCAACGCCTTAATTGAAATAAATGATAAAAAGTATCATTAAGTAAATTTGACAGTTCTTGATAATTGTTCTTCCGTGGAATCGCCATTTTTTGTGTGTATATTTCGTAATTAATATCTCGGATACCGTCAGTGCAAATGTCAAATTATGCATATTGATGAAATCAGAATTTTCAAATCTACCCGAATCTGCTAGAAAAGTGGGGGCATGCTATTTAAAAAAAATGTCGATGACGTCATTGCGCAAAGGGGTGGCGGTGGAAAAAAAGATGACAAAACATATTCACACTAATGAAAATAGGTTTACCTGTCCGAGGATTTCGACCGCGGATGATCTGGTACTCATATATATGAATTGTTCCACACTAAACGTTCACAGTGTAACAGATAAAATAGCGACATCTTACGATCGCTTTTTGACCTGACATTGCAGTAGGATAGACAAATTGAAGCGGGATTTGCTCCTAATAAGTCCCCCATGCAAGGTGGACATGCTTGCTGTCAAAGCATAATGAAAGTTTTTAGAAAAATGTTGTGCAAATCGTTCTTGATTGTAGCGAAAACCTCGAGCAGCCTCTGTACAGCTGTTTCAGCCCTGCTTGGGGCCTCTTCAGCAGAGACGTAGCTCGACATTCCCACTGCAAACAAAAACGACTTGCCCAATTTATTCGCAATTGCGATGTAAGAGTGATGAACAGATAAAATAGCGACAACTTACGATCGCTTTTTGACCTGACATTGCAGTAGGATAGACAAATTGAAGCGGGATTTGCTCCTAATAAGCCCACCATGCAAGGCGGCCATGCTTGCTGTCAAAGCATAACGAAAGTTTTTAGGAAAATTTTTGTGCAAATCGTTCAAGCATGGCCGCCTTGCATGGGAGACTTATTAGGAGCAAATCCCGCTTCAATTTGTCTATCCTACTGCAATGTCAGGTCAAAAAGCGATCGTAAGATGTCGTTATTTTATCTGTTCATCACTCTTACATCGCAATTGCGAATAAATTGAGCAAGTCGTTTTTGTTTGCAGTGGGAATGTCGAGCTACGTCTCTGCTGAAGAAGCCCCAAGCAGGGCTGAAACAGCTGTACAGAGGCTGCTCGAGGTTTTCGCTGCAATCAAGAACGATTTACACAAAATTTTTCTAAGTTCAGTGTAGATTAAAACTTACAGATGGAAAAAGTTAAGGGAAGCAGTGAAAAAAAAGGCGAAAAAAACTAACCACAGGTGTATTATTGCTTGTTCACGACAACGCGCTCGTTCACATGGCGCGTATTTCGATGTCTGCTGTGCGACACTGTGGTTTCGAAGAAATAAACCACCCACCCTATAGTTCGGACCTCGCCCGCCAGTGACTTCTATTTCCGAATTAAAAAATGACGATGAAGAGCGGAAATTAACGCACATTTTTTGGACAAGGAAGAAGTGTATTTTTTACGGGGAATTGATAAGTTGATTTCTAGATGTAATAAGTCTATTGATGTATGGGAGATTACATTGAAAAAAATATATATTTGAAGTTATTATTTATTTTTCTTAGTGCTGATGCTGGGAATACTTTGAACTCTCCTTTTACCGCGAAATAAATTGCCGACCATTTGTTTAGGTCAGAAGTTATAGTATTCCGCTGAAAAAGTCGATGTGGTAAAAACGTTTTTTCAGGGAGGTCTTCAATTATACAATAACATTTAAAACACAAAAGTTTAGGTGAGGCGTTGTCTTAAATGTGTTAAAGATGCGAGAAAGTGTATTTTTTCCATTTAATTTAATTTTTTGACAGTTCAAATCCGATAATAGGTGTGTTCTTTTTACCACAAAACTCAAAGTAACTCAGCGGCACTCAATAACCTTGGAAATTTGTATGTTTTTTTTTACACGCTCGTTGGTGAGATTTTGTGAGCTACCTCCGAATCAATTAAATAGGGATTGAGGTTAGAATGCATGTATACGTAATGACCGAATGTCTCTTTTGACATATGCGCGATGTTAGTGCAATTAACTTGTTTTTTTTAGAACGTTTTAACTCAGCAAAACTCACCTCACTTCTGATATTTACTGATCTGAGTGGAAAATAAAACGAACACACCTGATCAACGATATTCGTGTAGGCGTTTTTTTTTTTTTTTTTTGACTCAACCTGTATATTGTATACGTGACTGTTTTAGCCACATTTTGGAGTTATTGAGTGGTGAAGAAGCTGAGGGTGAAGCTGATGGAAGTTACTCGTCAAGGATGAGTAATAAATCTGAGAAAAACCTTGCGGATTTTGATGGAGAAGATTCAGTGTGTGAGGAAGAACTCGCACAGCTAGCAGAACATGCACAGATAAATTTGCATGGCTTTACCAACCAATCTTCGCCTGAAAAATCACCAGTTAGACTTGACCCAAGACTATCTGCGTGCTTTAAAATTGATAATGTATGTCAACCAGGTAATACTTTACTTTGGGATCTATTACAAGACAATAAGATCGGGCAGCTCGGTGAAGGTCTAGCTTTGGAAGCCGAGAAGACTCTGTGCAATTTATTGTGCTATAACACCGACAGAATTATACGCATGAAATTCATCGAAGGCTGCCTTCATAATTTAGCTAATAACACGTAAGTTTATGCATATTTTATTTCTACGTGGAGACTAGATTTGTGAAAACAGCAGAAAAGCTATCCTTTTCTTTTGTTCTAAATACTGTACAGATGCGGTATTATAAAGCGGGACAGTAAATTTTTGTTAGCTTAAACGTTACTTCTAAATTTCAGTATGGCTGTTTGCCCAGGCACAAAATCGTTTTCCCCGTTTCCTACAGGCTCATTTTTCATTAAAATCTTACCAAATTTTCGTGAAAGTTTTTTAAAATAAATTTTGTTAGATGGGTAAAGGTCTGATTGTTTAAGAATTGCCAAAAGGGCATTTAAAAAATGAAATTGAAAAACTTCGAAAATGAAAGCCCTTACCTAAAATTTCGTATTATTGAATAATAATAAACCATTTAATTTAAAAAATAAATAGAAATAAGGTCACAAAATGGGAAACAAATTCCAAATTTTCGGACAAAAAACGCTGAAATCATATTGTGCATGATACACGTTAGTCTCCGTCTTCCGCTTAGTGCGGAATTTCATTCTTCCAATGCATTGTTAGTTCTGGAGTATGATTTATAGCGTTTTCTACTGCCTGCACCAGTGCGCACTGAGTGTATCTCTATCTCGGTTCAGCTTTATGTAATAAAGCGAGATAGAGATACACTCAATGCATACTGGTGCAGCCAGCGAAAAATGAAAAATCAGTAATTACCTGTTACAGTAGGTCTGTTCGTTTGTCACACTTTTGCTGCACCAGTTTGCACTCAAAATATTTTCATCTCCTATTAATGTATGAGTATGAGGTTAAAACAAGACACAAATAGTCCGAGTGTACACCGGTGCTTAAAAGTTTCGAAACGAAAAGCAATAAAACTGTTCGAATATGACCCTTATTGAAACAGGTCTAATTTGTTTTGAACCTTAAGAAAGGAGGGTACTTTCTCCGCACCCCGTTAAAGAAGGTCGTTAATCCTCTTAAACTGCCGCGGCCGGTAGATGTTTATGATGCGTTGAATTTCGTTGGAACCCACGTATTTAGTTTCATTTATCATTTATCAAAAATGTAACCACAATTTTATTTTACCTAAATTAAAATATTTTATTTTCTTACATAACAGATCTTTATATATCTAAAGAAATACATGAATTTTAAATTAGTTTAAAGGATCGATGATGTAAATTAATTGGAAAAATTATAATTATACTCAATGTGTGATTTGTTCTTTAATTTTTTATTTCACAAAAGTTTTATTACTTTATAGAAATTTATATTCTAAAATTTTAATTACGAGAAAAGAGTAAAGGGATTTTTGGTAAATATGAAATATACAAAAATGAGCTGAGCAAGATGTATAGGGTTATTTTTATATGTTCCAATGTTTTATTTTAGGAGCTGAGAAAAAGCTTATATAAAAAAATTCTAGGTTTTTTTACATATTATCTTCTAGAGTTACCACAAAAAACCACACTGCAAAATATATTTAAAAAAAAAACCTATACAATTTTATATAAAAAATATGCGTAATACCAAAATTACTATGGCAAGAAATAAATTAATGTTGATCATTGGAAACAATTTAAATAACTGTATGGAGAATCATCATTGAGGATGAGTATATCAGAGAAACTATTGTTTACCTAAAGCATGCGATTATGATTAGAGCATTCGAAGTAATTTACGAATTCTGAAAATTCATAACATGCATCCTCTTTATTATTTTAGCCTTCTTGGAATTGAAATAAAAACAGTTTTCGCAAGTTTGCATTAATTCAGAAGTTAAAAGTAAATTATTCAAACTTATAACCTTTAATTGGTCAAAATATGCGAATGATGGGGCATTTATTCTTGATCATTTAATTTAATTCAGAAAAAATATTATACAAAATATTAATACTATTTATTTTTTTTGTATTCTAATAATATAAAATACGCTTTCCGTATAATGAAGTTCTAGTCAACAAAGCTATTAATTAGTAAGCAAATAATATGTATATCGCATTAAACTATAAAATCTATTTATTTACGAAAATAATAGATTCTATTTCATTTACTTATTTAATAATAATACCAATAAAAAGGTATTTATTGATAATAATGATATGCACGCATAGTTACATTTCATTTCACTATATTTATCAAATATTCAGAAATTTTAATTTCACATTGTTTTCCTTATTTATTTTACCTACACGTTATAATATTTAGGAAACAAATTTTGTTAAATTTACTAATTAAATAATGAATGCGTTTCTACCACTATAAGTAATTAATCAAGTTGGTTGAATACGTTCATGTCTATTTTAAATCCCTGTGTTTGCGACGGCCGGTTTTATTATCCGGACAGCAGGTACGCTTGTAAAAGCTGTAAGGTTCATAATTGCAAAGCACAAAATTTACTACTGCCAGTGATCTGGCTAGTACTCCGGAAACTTTTAAGCACCGGTGTACACTAATGCAGTAAACGTGTGACAAACGAACAGACCTAGTGAAAAGTACAGTTAGCGTATGGCAAATACACGAACTTGTCCGAATGCGTCGCAACATACAAAACGTTCTGTTTTCTGTCCTTTTCGTTAGCTGCACAAGTGTAAAAACCTGGGGACCTATTCTTGACAAGCGCGTTTTTGAATGCGCATACGCATTCGTTAAAAATGCGAACGTGTGTATTCTTGACCGTTCGATTTTCCAAAACGTATGCGTTTTTGTTGCGAGTGGACATTACCATTCGTTTTTATTATGCGAGTGCTTGTAACTGTAATTAACGTCAAATTTGTAGCAAATTAATTTGACATGTTACATAAAAACTCATAAATTTGCATTAAATATGCTTCTTTTTGATAAAATTTACGTTTGAATTAAATTGAATAAGTATTGTTAGTATGTATAATCATGGCAAAAGAATTTCTGTACTAAATGAACAGAGGAGAGATGCAAAGAGAAAAATCCCTCGACGATTAGCTTTGCTTTACTTCGGATACCATTTTGAGAATGTATGAGGATCTAAATATCTACATTTATTTGGGATGACTGAAGGTAGGGTGGCCAGACTTCCTCTATTTTTAAAATAATGCAAAATAAGTCCCAGTACTATTTATTAACCACTGCCACATTATAACATGCGGTAAACGGTAAGCGGTTTTCTTCGGCTTAGGAATCTGACCATTTTAATTGAGGGTCTTAAGAAAATTCTAAATTAACAAATTTGTGTAACTCTTCAATTTCGTTATAGGTATTTAGCTAGCATTAGACAAGCAGCTTTTTTAGATGTTTCATATTTTCTTCTTTGGTACGGGCCTTCTTAAATTGAGATAATAACTTGAGGAAGAGTGTCGATGCATTAAAATCACTGACATCCCATTAATTAGCGTAATTTTAGTGTGTATCCACATTTCGCAAATTATGTTTTAAAATGCATTTACAATAATATGTGTACCTATTACAAAATAAATCGTACTTATACAGGCTGTTCATGGGAAGCCGCTACAATAGCTAACTTTTTTATATTTGTATATTTACGAAGTAACTTAAATTATAAAAGTTTTAGGACCTTTCCGCCTCGCTTTTATGATACTTTCATAAAACAAATGACAATCAGGTTTTCGAGATTTTCAATTGGTTTTACCTTTTTCAGATGGAATGTTACGTTTTTTTACCATCGCATCGCGTTCAGGATGTCAAATTAATTATGTCTCTAAAATATCATCTCCCAAAGCCTACTATTTTATAATTGATTTGGTAACAAAATACTGGTGTTCACGAGAAATGGCTACGGTAGCTAACTCTTTTATTTGAAGTTTCACGAAGTAGCTTAAATTAGAAAAGTTTCAGGACCTTCCCTGCTCGATTCTATGGTACCTTCGTAAGAACAAATGACTATCAGGTTTTCGAAATTTTCAATTGTTTTCAACTTCTTTAAATGGAACATTTTGTTTTTTTATCATAGAATCGCGTTCAGGATGTCAAATTAAGTGTGTAAAATATTATCTCTCAAAACAGAATATTTCATAAATAATTCAGTCTTGATATTCGCGGGAAGAAGTGTATCATTACGATAGTCTTTTAATTCACCGAATAAAATATGGTGCGCGTTGAAACAATAACAGAATAAAGGAAGTGTGTTCAAAACTGTCAAACCTTTGTGAACTGTCATTATTCAAAATTTGTTTAAATTTAGTTCAAACTCAAAACCCCTGTGCCAAATATTGAAAGCCCGACTTGCTAAAATGCCTAATACTATTATCTACTAAATAATTTATAAAATAGCAGACTTGGGAGGGAAATATTTTAGAGAAGTACTTAATTTGACATCCTAAACACGATAGGCTGATAAAAAATATAATGTTCCATTAAAAAAAATTGAAAACAATTGAAAATCTCGAAAATCTGAGTTTCATTTGTTTCTCCGAGGACACTACAAAATCGAGCAGGGAAAGTCCTGAAACTTTTCTAATTTAGGCTATTTCGTGAAACTTCAAATAAAGAAGTTAGCTATTGTAGCCATTTCCCGTGAACACCGAGATTTTGTTACTAAATCATTTATAAAGTATTAGGCTTTGGGAGATGACATTTTAGAGACATAATTAATTTGACATCCTGAACGCGATGCGATGATAAAGAACCTAACATTTCATTTAAAAAAGTTGAAAACAATTGAAAATCTCGAAAACCTGATTGTCATTTGTTTTTTTGAAAGTATCATAAAATCGAAGAGGAAAGGTCCTAAAACTTTCCTAATTTAAGTTACTTCGTAAAAATATAAATAAGAAAGATAGCTATTGTAGCGGCTTCTCATGAACACCGTGTATTTAATGACTTTTAACGTAAGCGATATATCTTACGTATATTTCGTAGAGTTAGATTCAGTTTCAAAACGTCAAATGCTTTGCTTTAATTGTCATTCACGACGGACACGGCAGAATTTTGACAAATTCGCGACATTGCCAAATCTCGCCACTCGAATAAATGGGAGCGCTATCATTTATTTTCGAACGAAATTTTCTAGTGGTCTAGAATAAGTTATCTAAAGCGTATACGCTTTTCGCACTCGCATATTACAAATGCGAGCGCAAAAATTCACTTTTCAAGAATAGGTCCCCTGTGCATATTTTACTGCCATGAGGCCAATAGGTCATGCATCAAAACGTGGAAACTAGGCTTAAAAATGTATCCAAAATGTAGAAACCTACCGGGTGGGCGGCGACCAGCGGTATACCGGGTGAGTCATATCTGCATTTCTGCAATAACTTCCTTATCATTAGAGATGGGGCAAAAATCTTTTAAGAAAAATTGTTTGACATGTCAAGGACTACAACTCTGTTAAAATAGTTAACGTCGATCTGCAATTGTTTTCTACCGGTGATTTTTTTTAAATTACATAGTACATTTCTAATAATGGATTTTGAAAGGAAATTTCTTTCTCTCTGGTGTAAGAGCTTAGCTGTCTTAGATAACAAAAATTTTCAGAAAAACACCAAAAACTTTTCCACCACAGTAATATGGATATGGTGCGAAAATTTCACACGTCTGGAGTCTTACGATCGCTTTTTTTACCTGATGTTGCAGTCGGATAGACAAATTGAAGCGGGTTTGCTACCATAATAAGTTTACCCCTTGCAAGGTGGCCATGCCTGCTGTCAAAGCATAATGAAAGTTTAAATTTTTTTTGTTGAAAATCGTTTTTGGTTGCAGTGAAAACTTCGAGCAGCCTCTGTACAGCTGTTCCAGCCCTATTTGGGACTTCTTCTGCAGAAGCGTAGTTCGAAATTTCCACTGAAAACCAAAAACGACTTGACCAATTTATTCCCAAATGCGATGTAATAGTGGTGAATATATAAAACAGTGACATCTTACGATCGCTTTTTGACCTGATATTGCAGTGGTGAATATATAAAACAGTGACATCTTTCGATCGTTTTTGACCCGATATTGCAGTAGGATAGACAAATTGAAGCGGGTTTACTACATAATAAGTTTACCCCATGCAAGGCGGCCATGCTTGCTGTCAAAGCATAATGAAAGTTAGCGTAGGGTTCTTCGTACGACGAGCGTGAAGCGTCACTTGCATTTCTAACCTCACTTTAACTCAAAGAAGACATTTCAAAAAGAAACGATTATTACCGAATATTTATATTAAGTATAAATATTAGAAAAAAAAAAATGCAGGAGCAGCTTTCGACTTTTATTAGTTAGGTTAACCGTCAACTTGTCAAAGTTGTCAAATTCAAATGATGTTAATAATGACAAGCGTTTCCGACAACAAAAGCCTGCTACAGCCTACTTGACCGTTTTTTCTATTGAACACTCGTTATAAATTTATAATAAAGCTAAGCATCTATAGGCGAAATGACATAATAAAAGGGAAAATTCTACCTAAAAAAAGTATCTGTTTTGTCAGGTATTACCTACGGTTTTTTGGACTAGGTCCTAAATCTTATTGTTGACCTAATTGTCTTTGTAATTTGTTAAATCCAATTATTTTCCAAGTCCCCTTATCCAGAACCTAATAGCCGACCGAAGGAACATGATGGAAAATTACAATTAGTCCACAATTTTTAATTTCAAGATAAACAGCCAAAATAATGAAACTTTTATTTATATGGTAAACTGTTTAAAGATTTATTCCTTGAAATAGTTTCGGGATTTAAGTATATCCCTGAAAAGCATGCAATATACTCACGTACGCTTTTTGGTAGCTTTTTCCGTTTATCGTGTCATTTCCGCACCGTTAACGCCTAGATTTATTGTAAACTTATTCTTTATCTTTTGTAAACTTATTCTTGTTGTTAATAAAATAGAAATTAAAATTATTTGTGTTATATTTGCGTTCTGATTTACATATTCAGTTTGTCATTTTTGACAACCCGCTCATTCAAGGTCAAATATCCACTGTTAAGTGTCAAAACCATATTATGGCAGTACCTGTGTCCTTAGACAGAGATCGAGTGCCTTAAATACTAGTCTTAGGTTGCGTTAAGTGAACGGCAAATCTGACCAAAGTGGTCGGACTTTACTAACCGCTCACATAACGGCCACAGTTAATGGCTAGGTAGGCACTTTGGTTATAAATTATGACAGAAAAGGGCGGAAATGGAACAGGTTTTGAAAGAGTCTCTAAAGTTTCGAAATTAGTGAAATACGCCACGGATTTACTTCGTTTAAATCTTTGGATAATAAAAAAGTAATATATCGAACTCTTAGCTACAATCCTTATTTCACATCACCTGTTTTTGCTATTCTGATCTGTCAAATTGGTCCGACTAGTCACTTAACGTTTCAGACCATGCTGGTCACATTTTAAATCGCGTCCAATTTTTCCAATCAGCTGATTGATCACGTAGTACAGTCTGACCGTTGACTTAACGATTTTGCTTAAAATAACCGTTCAATTAACGCAACCATAGATATATAAGTAAAAATACGCCGTCTCCATGTAAACGTATGTACGTCGCTTATTGGGAAAACATATCACAGAATACCTTACATCTCTCCATTTCACTCGATATGATTTCGGTGTATTTTCCCTCTCTCTCGCCTGCAAAAACAGCACATTGTACCTTATACATATTTATTGCGCGGTGGCGGGAGTGGCCAGTGTTGCCAACTAGGTGATTTTTTCACCAGATCTGATGATTTTTTTCAAGTGGTTGCGACTTTTTGACATGATTTGGGACCTGTTTCAAAACTGGTGAATTTTAAAGCGTTGTGCGACTTTTACGAAAAATCAAAATTGACATAAATAAGTCAAAAAGAAAAAAGGTTCAAATACATATGCAGCAGTAATTTTTCTAATATTTATGTTGGTAGTCAACATGGCCAAATTTCCCTCTCTTTCTCACTGTTTTAAATTTTTTAATCACCGGCAAACAATCAGTTAACGTTTATTCTGATATTAAAATGTATTAAAATAAAATGTTAGAAGTTGGCATTTAAGAAAAGTAAAACAAGAAATAAGCTGATTCATTAAAAGCATTTTTAAATATTTGTTTGTTTAAAAGAATATTGTTAAACTGTTCAACTTTGTGCAATGTACTCAGACGTCACAAACAAATTCTGACTGTATGCTCGCTTATAGCTGAACTCGATTTCAAATGGGCGTATCACTATTTTTCGCATATATTTAAAAGAAACATACGTTCAACATGTGTTCCTGCATTTTTACACACACGAAAAGAACAGAGAACAGAATTACCACCTAAACGTTTTCCTTGTAATTTATGACCCTGCTGTCACTGATCTTTATTTTTGATTGGTTTATTTACGTGTCAGTTTGACACACCCACAAGAGAATATTCGGATAAGGCCTCATTCTCATGGGCACCGCCAGCGGCCTTCTGCAAAATTTTAAGGGCGAGCGCACACTCAGATGAGTAAATTTTTGTATGTAAATTGATGTAAATAAAAACGGCGACCTGATCTAACACAGAAACTATGTAAAATTCGGGAACTAAAACTACGTCTGTCGGAAAGTGAAAGTTTATCAGAATTGAAACAACGACACAAAAAAAAAGCGCATCTCCTGTTCCTCTGTAAATCAATAACGTCATTTTGTTGTTTCATTACCGTTATTATTATCCCTATAAAATTGTTTTTTTTTTAAATTTTTCGTGGATTGCTTTTTTATCTAGACTACACTTCTGTGCACTAAAATTAGGCACAATGAAATATTGCGGTTTAAAGTAGACGTAAAGAAAAAATATACATTATACAGAATAAAACATTAGAACAAGAACAGTCAAATGAAAACATTAAAGGTGCCTTAAAAACTGAATGCTGATTTAAACGTTGGAATAAATATTAATGTCTGTAATGTACCGACGCTCACAGAGCAAGTTAATGCGTTAAAAAAGGACATTATTAATTTTTGCACCGGGTTCAAAGATAATGAAATTAATTCAGTTCCAGACTTAGTAGAATGTGGATTATTTCATGATATTATTGCTTGGTGTAATCATTTGATGCATAATGCACACAGTTTACTTTTATATATGAACATTAAGGCAGCGGAGACGTACAATTCAATTGTTTCAAAATTTGTTAGTGGAAAAAGAGTTAACTTCTCTTTGAAAAATAGCTACGAAGTGAGATGCCACGCATTTAAAGTAAAGTTTTTAAGTAAATACAGTGTGCCCGGATACGTAGGGACAGCATGGGTAACTTCTGTCTTTGAAGAGATAGAGAGATGATTAAAAAAAAATGCAGGTTCGAGAGCTCATTAACAATCCATTTTCAAATATTACTTGTCATCGCCAACTTGGTTAAAATTTTACAAAAAACCAAAATCTCCTAATTTCTTTCTTAATGTCTTAACTTTTTGTTACTTAAGATATTGAGATGCGGTTTGAACTAGTTTGCACGATAATTTAAGCACTTAATAAAACTAATCCTCGTTTTTAGAAATTTTCAATAATCTAACCTAACCTTAAAATTTTTAATTGGTACTCCCTAATTTTATTGGCCCTTTTAAGAGAGAATTTATTTCTGATATTATTGCTTGGTGTAAAATATGTTGTCCCTACGAAATACGTCACACTGTATACGTCAAAGTTGCGTAGGAGACGTTTTTACTGAAAATGCAGAGCACGACTATTTCCTGGGCAAGGTAGAAAAGAAAACAGGCAACCGAAGCTGAGGGTGACTACGGACTAGAAGAAGAGGTGATCCCTCTTGAAAACTTAGAAAAAAAGAAATCATCTTTAATGAACTACTTGAGCAGGACCCAGGTAGTTAGAATCGTTAGAGAGAAACACTGTTGGTCAAAACACCAAAGTGAAATGGCATAAAGAGCGAAGACTAACAGCATCGAAATTTGGTATTGTCTGTAAAAGTCCTCAAACAAATGATGCCAAAAAATTGGCGTAAAAATTAATTAATTTTTCGGGAAGTATAGTTACAAATTGGTGCCATGACCATGAAGAAATTGCGAGAAAGCAATTTTCACAGGAATTTGGACATAAAGTTGATAACGGCGGATTATTTATATCTAAAGAAATGCCGTATCTTGGAGTTAGTCCTGATGGACTAGTTGGTGAGGATGCCATAATTGAGAGCAAGTGTCCCTATAAGTAGCGAAGTTAAAGATAACTCCTCAGGAAGCAGCAAAGATAAAAGTTATGCCCTATTTCTTTTTGGATGGCAATACTGTGAAACTGAAGAAAACACATATCTACTACTATCAGATTGATAAATGTCCTTTTTTTTGTCGACAGTTGCATACGCGCTGATTTGGTAAAACTATACTCTATTTTTTATTAATAGGCGGAAGTTTACTGATTGATGTAACGTATTACATATAAATCATTCACAATTATTTAAATTCGGACTATCCATGAAAATCTGACATTTTAGTTGGCAGTAACGTTAGTTGTTAAAATAAATTTATTTTAGGTTACAGTTGATGAGATCTGAATCCTCGTATTCATCAAATATTTATATTTTATTCAATTAGTTGTGCAGAAACAAAAATTATTTGACGCAGTTCCGTTTCACTATTTGGGTGAACTCGGTATTCAAAATGTTACATCACCGACCCATTTTGTTTATTGTTTATTCCTGTGTTATCACTACATCATCAAGGAAAATAGCCCGGGAAGATAATACTAAAATTTCTCAGCTGTTAATCGTTATTAAAATTAATTATTAAATAACGTTCCACATTTTCGTTCGTTCGTTTCGATTTGCCGTGAGAATGTCTTATCTTTTAAAGCGAGAAAATGATCTCTCAACATAACAGGTTGTGAGAGACGCTTTCTCTAGGTAAATTTCTCGAAAAGGTAGCTGCTGTAGCAGAATATAAAATTCCGAATAACATAGAACTTCGCCGTTTCTTAGCCATCGTAAATTTTTATAGACGATTTTTACCAAAAGCCGTGGAATCGCAACGTGCACTTCTTGAGTTATTAAAAGACTCATACAAAAATGATAAGCGACCTATTATTTGGTCCGAAATGTTGAAAAACGCTTTTGCAGAAGTTAAGAAGAGACTAGTAAATGCAGCGGCCCTTGTTCATCTTTCTGTTGATGGTCCTTTGTCTTTAACAGTTGATGCATCAGATATTGGCGTTGTATTACATCAAAGACGAGAAAATATATGGAAACCGCACGGTTATTTTTCCAAAAAAATAACGGATATGGAAAGGCGGTACAGAATCTATGATCGTGAACTATTAGCAGCTTATCTGGGTATTAAACATTTAAACAGACATGTGTTAGAAACAAGATCATTTACTCTGTTTACAGATCACAAACCTCTTATTTATGCATTACAGAAGACATCAGACAAACTTTCACCTCGACAAGTACGACACTTTGATTTTATAGCACAATTTATAACTGATATTTGACATATATCTGGCAAAGACAACATTGTAGCTAACACATTATCACGCATTAATACACTCCGGTGAACTAATATTGCAATGTTTTATAAACCCAAATTATTCCTTAATTTTGAAAGTTTTTACACTTCCTGATAGAAAAATGTTATACTGCGATGTTTCACAAGGAGTTCCAAGACCTTTTGTTACGAAGAAGTTTCAAAAACAAATCTTCGGGAACTTGCATGGATTATCACATCCCGGAGTTAAAAGTTCAATGAAATTGATTCAACGCCGTTTTGTTTGGCCATCTAAGAAGAAAGACTGTGCCAGATGGGTACGAGAATGCCTCAACTGTTAGAGCTAAAGTTTTAAAACATACTCGAAGTCCTTTTCAACAATTTCCACTGCCAGATGAACGCTTTGCTCGCATTCATCTGGACATAATAGGACCATTGCCAGTTTCTGAAGGTTACAGGTATTGTCTTACTTGCATCGATAGGTATACTGGGTATACTCGTTGGCCCGAAGCGTGGCCGGTAATTGATATCACAGCAGATTCAATTCAAATCTGCCGTACTGCATTCAAATCATCTGTAATTATTAATTAGGACATTGTACGCAGTATACACTGACCATTCATCCAATCCAGTTTTCAAATGCGTTGTGTATGCACATATAACATCAACCAAATGTATCTTGTGTGTGCAGGGCTGAAACACTTTTATATTTAATCGAAATGAAAAGACATGGAGATCGTAATACTTTATTATTTAAGTTTTTTGTGCGTTTACAAATATTACTTTTACACGATACCGGATTATAAGGCAATAAGGCGCATTCAGTCGGGGCACACAAATGTAAGAAATAATTTGTTATCTCATGCTGATGGATTAAGCACCGTTCTCTCTCACACATTGATGTTTTGCTTTCTTGCATTCAGCTATCGTTCTTGAACATTGACCATTATGCTTTCCTGCTCATACCAACGTACAGTTGAATACTCTGATTGGGTCATCTGTTATATTGTCCACCGTGCTTTTACATAATTTTCCAGTTTATTCCAGTTTTCAACAACCATTATTTCTTTCTTATACGAATTTCCTTTCATTATCCACAAATAATTAATAAACGAATACGAAATAGTAATTTTTGTTTAGATGTAAAGGATATCCCGTATAATTTGTGGCCGAAAAATTATTACTTCCAGAAAGTAAAGCAGCAATATCTAAAACATCTGTACCAAAAGAATGTGTTTATGAAAATTACATAAACAATTGGGTTAATTTAGGAACATTCCATTGGACCATACGAATCATACGGTCGTATGTATCTACGAAATAAAATTAAGGTTAAACTTGAATATTTCACTCACACACAACTACAATTTGCAAGTGTCAAACGGGGAACAGAAGGTTCATTTTATTAAAGAGCATGAGTATATTTTTACTTATTTCTGAAATAAACGACTAGCACGCAAAAGTTATGTGTGCTAGGTAATTATTTCAGAAATAGTGAAATAACACTCACCACTTCTTATTTTTGACAGCAAATGACACTACGACGCCATATTTAATCGCATCGCATTGCATCGTAAAATTTTTACGATTAAAAATTTAACAAAAATTTTGTGCAAATCGTTTTTGATTGCAGTGAGAACCTCGAGCAGCCTCTGGACAGCTGTTTCAGCCCTGCTTGGGGCTTCTTCAGCAGAAACGTAGCTCGACATTCCCACTGCAGACCAAAAACGACTTGCCCAATTTATTCGCAAATGCGATGTAAGAATGATGAACATATAAAATAGCGACATCTTACTATCGCTTTTTGACCTAACATTGCAATGTTAGGTCAAAAAGCGATAGTAAGATGTCGCTATTTTATATGTTAAAAATTTAACAATCAATGTTGAATCGATTCATATACGTTGAACGTTAAACTGTATGTAATCATAGGGCTCGTTTTTTTTTTACTCGGTGCGTGTTATTGCATTCCATCCGGTGGCGAAAGTGGAAGCGGAATTAACGTAGCACAGACAGATTCACCTTGAAAAGCACTTTAAGAACCTAAATGGAATTTTGCTGTAAAGCCAATATTTGAGCAACATGGGATTTCCTATGTTGCGTTTCAAAACGCAGCACCCGGTATATATCTTTTAGGATGATTAGTATGTTGTTAGTTTTTACATTTTTATGATTTTATTAGGATAATTAGGTTGTTTTTAGATCTTTTTAAGTGTTTTTAAGTTGGTAGCGTACAGAAGATGGCAGCTTAGCTGCCGAAATACGTATATACAGATATAAAATTATTGTTGGCGGAGATTAATTTCAATTATTTCTTAAACCACAGTCTCCTTTACTATTTTAGTTCTTTTTTTAAATAAGTTTCAGATAAAAATTATTGATCTTGTAAACGAGTTTATGTAACAAAATCGTTTCAATTCAATTCCGACTTGCAATGACATTTGCCAGTGACGTGTAATTTAAAATAACCAAATATAACCAATTTGTTTGTAACAAGAATACGTTTTTCATTAGAAATATCCAAAATTCATTAAAACATAATAGTAAATTAAATAAAACTTTAAAACAAAGCATTTTGTATACATAAGTGTATAATTTTTTTATTTATACGTAAAATAAGTTTAAATTTTGGCGCCCTTATTTTGACCCAAAATGTCGTATTTAGCTATCGAGGGACTTTAGCTAAATTCGCCAATACACTCGGATTCGGTATTGCGTCGAAACATCAAACTCGAATACATGATTCGGTCACAAGCAGGGTAAACGCGAACACGAACTTATCCAGAGTGCAATGCAATGTGGTAGTACGAATGATATATCAGATAATCCAGTTGTATCAAATGTGACAGTTGTATCAAATGTGATACAACTATCAAAACTGTATCAAGTGTCATTAAAAAAACTTCAAACATCAAAATAATACAAAATTTCTTTATAAGACTTCTCCCGCTTTATAGTTCCACAGCTGTGCACACGAGAAATGAGATTATTTTTTTTAGTTCGGTTATCGTTTCCTTGCGCCTCCTGCCTAAATTACTGACGTCTTTCCAACAATTTCGTGGCCTCGACATGCATCACGTTACCCACTGGGCAGAGCGTCAACACCACATGATGTCCCACTTTTTTAATAACTTGAAAGCATATGCTGCAGATAAAATCAAGGTTCTACCACTATACACTCATCAAATGCAGGTGCAGGTCCGCTTGCATTTTCTTTCGGCAGTGTTTTCACCTCTTGTTTCGCCAAACACTTTTAAGTAAGTCCGGGCCCGATCTTTAAATCAATTTCTTTACATAGATATCATATTTTAGATTAAGTATAGAACAGGTGGATACATTGTGGGAATGTTTGGCTCATGACGCTGAATGCTCCGATGAGTTGTTTAGTTGGTTGTTATCGCAAGCAAAGAGTACTGAGTTACATGCTTTAGGTATAGAGGCTTTGAAACGGTTATACCTTGTTCATTTACCGAGTTTGTCGCCCGAACACTTCAGCATGACTTGCCTGAGCCTTTTCCAACAATTATGCAATTTAGCTCGCATTGCTACAGCCAATATGGATTCATACAGTCAAGATGGCTATGTAGTTGGAATGGATCACATGTGGAAAATTGCTCTGAGAGCAAACAACACCGGTATGTTAGGTTTTACAAAAATATTACATTTTCTTTAGCTTGGCTTTTAGATGTCAGCATGGCTGCGATCCAGTACCTGAACAGTTACTACATGGGTCAGAATCTGCAACATGAAGGACAGTTTGTTTGGCAATGTATGACTCATCTAGCTGCAGCTACAAAAGATTTAGGTTCTGCTAACGGATCTGGTGAGGAAGACGCACCTTTATTATGTATCCAAAGAGCGCTTCTGCTGCTCAAGACACACATGGAGACCTTTAGGAGAAGGTGACTTATTTTAATTTAATTTGCAGCACAGTTTTCTTTTCAATTTTATTTATGGACCCCCCCCTCCCAGGTATGCTTATCATTTACGAAGGTGGGCCTTGGAAGGAAAAGGAATTGGAAGTCATGCTACAGCCATCGGTGATCGTTCTTGTGCACCTTTGAGACTGGTTGTGCAACCTGCGGGCATGTCAGAGCGATGTATACTAGATTTATTGAGTTCCGACTATGTAGCTGATCTCAGAGCCGAAATAGTTAAATGGTGGGAAGATTTGTGTCAGGTAAATTTGAAGCTCGCTCATTTTCGAGCTTTTGCTCAGCGTCAAATAATTTTAGATAAAAAATTCAGAATCCGATGCGAAATCGAGTACTTCTGCTTCGCTGCATCAAAACCCCATTAGAATAATAACGCAAGGACAGGAATTGACCACAGATAGTGATGAAAAGACGCTTGGTGAAACGGGACTCAAGGATAATCAGGTAGACATAGGTACCATCAATGGCACCATATAATGTGTTAATTTTTTTTTTCAATCAACACTACTTGATTGAAGATGGTGTACATTTCAATGGGTGTGTCGAGGAATATGAAAAAACGCGAATGTATGGATTCACCTTCACTTCAACCAGCACCCCCACGTGAATCTATCCCCACTTTACTGTTGCTGAGACCTGATAATTTTGAGCAGCTTTTTAGCTTGATGCATACTCTGAGTGCAATGAAAACCCCTGTCAAAGGCGGGGTGAGTTCTGCTTTATTTTTCATAATAATTTACATCAGTTTTGTTGTTGATTTGTTGTGTATGAGAGTTTATTTTATTTTAATTCTATGGAAATTGGTTTACGTTTGTTTTTACCTAGAGTAATCTAAAAAGAGGGACCAGTGTTATTTTGTGCAAACACATGCAAAAGCAGTACATTGTTGACCATGAAGTGGAAAGCAGTACAGTGTCGCTCAAATAAAAGCGTTTAATTTATTTAATAACTAACTCTTCGTTCCCGTAACAACGAAATACATTACAAGTTTTCTTTTTTTTGTAGCACCACATTCAACATACGAAAGCTCAAGTACTGAGCAGAAGAGTTTGGGATATTCTGAGTCTCTTGCCAACTAGTCCAACTTTGTTGCGAGGTTTTCAAAATCTTGATACTCCACTCACCGAATTACTGGATCCATCTAGTCCTCAAAAATTGATGTATTCCTTGTATATTGTAGAAAGTCTCAGTGTTAAACTAGGCATAAAAAGTAATGAAAGTGGCAAAGAGCTTTGGAGTAGAGTTTTCATACAGCATGGAGGACTTAGGCATTTGTATGATATTTTCATGTCTGGTACTACTATTCTTGCGCAATTTAGACTATTACTTACACAAGAATTTTATTAGGAGTACTACAGAGGATAGGCGAGGACGGAAGCGAATGGCAGCAAGATTGTCTAGCTTCGTTACTTAAATTGCTGTGTCAGTTAGGTGTAGATGCCCCATCTGATTCAAGACCGACCAGAACCGATAAAATTATAATTCCTAGTCTTAATGAAGTAAGATTAATATGCACATTTGAATTTGTATGATTATCGCCAATATTTTCAGGCGATGCTCTCTCTGATAGATGTAAAAACAGCGATGCCACAACTAACAAGTATTTTAGAACAAGCTTCCCTGCCGAGAGATCCCAATTATTACAAAACAGGATTTTGGGGCAGAGCTCAGGTGCCATTTTATATAATTTTTGTATTCCACATTTAAATTATTTATTACTCCTCTTAAGGTTGTCCATTACGCTATGGCTCTGCTGGTGTCTTGGTTGCACTGCAGTGAAGAAGCAAGACAAGCTCTCTTTCAGACTCCGAATTTTTCAGTTTGGCTGCAGCGACTTGTATTGGAAGATCCTGAACCCGCCGTTCGCAGAGAAGTTTGTTCTGCATTGTATAAGCTTTGTTTAGGAGTTTCAGCCCAAGGAGATGCGTTCGATAATAGTTTGGTGGCTCCAATGCTGTCACAACTGCTTTTGTATTTGGAAAAAGCTGAAAGTATGAGACCGCAAAAAATAGAGGTATGCTGGAAAAGAGTATTTTACAAAATGAGTTTCTTTTTATTTTGTAGGTCATTCAAGCACCTGAGGAAGGTAAAGAACCGTATGGGCCAGCATGTCGGGATTATTTTTGGTTGGTTTCTCGATTAGTCGATAGCTTACCAGATGATTTAGTTAAAGGTAAATTAATTGCATTTCAAAAATTTTAAATACAGGGTGTCTCAAAACGTACGGAGGAGATTGAAGTGACAGATCAAAATAAACCTTTTTTCTTACCGTGCTTCTGATTAAAACCCAATAATAAACAAGGTACAGCAGTTTAAGTTTCATAACTTCTTCTTCATATCTATGTCTTCTTAATAAAATATATTTCACAAACTGCAACTTTATTATTAAATAAACTCTAAATTTATCAACACCACCATTCATAAAATGTCAACTTGACCTAGTTTTAATTTAATGAATCAGGGATTTTTAATAATACCACCAGTCGTTTTTGTGTATTGAAATCAAAAATTAATTTTATGTGACTGCATTTTTTTTAAATAGTTCGTTCATGTAAAGCATCGTTCAACTAATTCTTAAATACTTCAAATTTAAATTTTTTACTAAGAAATTTGTTAAGAAAAAAGCTTTAAATTGATCTTCTCTAGCTATCCTTCAATCTCCTCCGTACGTTATGAGACACCCAGTATAAATTTGTTGTATGTTGGGGTTGAAAACAACAATTTGCATTACTTAAACACTATAATTTATTAGCAGAGTTTAGTGGGACGTATTAAGGCCAGTTGTTCCAAAGAGGTTTAAACCGAAGGCGACGTTCAACTGAACCAGGTTCAAAGTGAATACAATCGCATCGAGTTTTATTTATGAATGGATTAGTTGCCATATGTATTTAAAATTCTATATGAATTTGTTTATTTTGAACCTGGTTTAAACCTCTTTGTTACAACTGTCTCTTAATAAAACATTTAATGATGTGTACCGTGTTATAGTTTTTACTGTATTGTAACAACTCCATAGATAAAAGATATATTAGATGTCAAAGACAAGGTTGTGTATGTGGAGCACACGGATACAGTGGAGCAACAAAATGCGCGCCTCTCACGGCCTCGGTGGAATTAAAATAAGAAAAGGCGCGTAATTTAAAAATATTTCTGCGTTAACGGTTTAAGTATTGTTTAGGAAATTAAATAATCTAATACATTGAGCTGCATTTTTGCCCAAAATACTAGTTTAGGGCGATTCCAGAAAAATAAACGGACAATTTGTGATTTTCTTTCTATAAATTATGACCACGTTTGCTCGGATCGTTTTTCGCTCAGGCGCTTAATAAGGCCGCGCGGCCGTGATAGCCAAAAAAGTGCACTTTTCGCTTATCATTCTCTTTCACCTTATTTTTATCACAAATTGTCCTGTTTGTTCGCCTGGGATGGCCGCAAACGAAATTTAAATGTTTAACTAAGGAAGAAATCGAATTAATTTCTAATAAAAGAATTCATTTCGAAAACACGGAAATATGCCTCGAAAATTATTCTAAAATTCTTTTTATAAATACAATTCTATAGATTTCATAGAATTTTTAGAAATGAAAATCATTTTTAAACATTCCAGCGATGCCCGCCGCCTCCCGTAACGATATATTCAAAATATCTGAAATTCAGGTAAAATGCCGCGTGACCTTCACTTGCCATACGAAACATGCAGAACTGGTCTTCTAAAATAATTCATTTCGAAAGTAGGCAACCTGTACGCAAGACGCAAGAAATTGGCGCGAAAACGCCCCCGGCGGCCAAAGATACGCCGGGGCCCTCTGTGGAACAGGCTCTGTACGCGCACCAGTCACCTCGGAAAATGCGGGCAAATATCACCCCTTGGTGCCTCAGGAGAAGGGAGAGGTACGGAGGGGGTAGATTTAGAGGGCCCGTATTCCGCTTAACTCTGCGGAAAAACTGGACGGAGCGCTAGGATCACATGCAATAATAATCGTTAAGACGAGTTCCTGATAATAATAATAATATAAAGTTTATTGGATGTAAATAAAATAACAGTAGTACTACTTAAACTAAAAACAAAGAAAGTGCATTACATCCAAAAGGTACAGGCTCAGCATTGCTGATTTTCAGCTGTACCTCAGAAGAAACAAAGTTAAACAAATATAATGTATAAATATATTCATAAACATAGGATATAATATAACGTTACATTACTTTTTGGCTATTTAACAATATCTTAACAAAGTTATTTCGAAATACGGCAACAGAAGAGTTTGTGTATATATTGGTAAAGGAATTCTGATAACAGTTTAAAAATTTTGAGGCATAGCATGCAAATGCGCTTTCGAATTTTTGTGTAGAATGTTGGGGTATGCAATACATATTATTGCTTCTTAAGTTCGCAGCACGTGTATCACCTCTTTTGGTTAAAAAATTATGCAGATATTTCGGATGTTCAGAGCTTAATAATTTAAATAGCATGCACACGTATTGTGAGGCAAATCTACCCTCAAGTTTTAACAAATTCAAATCATTGTAATACAGGGTAACATGTTCTTTATGATTTAAGTTGTAGGCAGATCTAAGACAATTGTTTTGGAGCACCTGTAATCGGTGTTTTAAGTAAGGAAATTGTAATACACGACACTGCAGTAGTCTAAATTGGGGAGTATAACAAAGTTTACCAGATTCCACTTAGTTCTTGAAGGTAGGGTGTGTTTATGTCTATCTAGGGCTTTGAACTTAAAATACGAAGCACTACATTTAATCGTCACATGCCTTTTAAATGTTAACTCTTGATCAATAGTTACCCCTAAATTTTTCACTCAGTCCACAAATTGCACTACTGTATCATTTAGTACAATATCCATTGTTCTGGAAGCATTGGTTTTAGCAAGTGTTGACTTGGTGCCAATCAACATCGCTACTGTTATATTTAGGTTTACTCGAAGCCGATTAGCTTCGGACCATGTAGATAAGAGTTCCAAATTAGTGTTAATCTTTTCAATTATTGAATTGATGTTTTCTGGCGTCCCACTGATATAGATCTGAACATCGTCCACGTATTGCTGAATGTTACAATCGCACATCAAGTATTTAGGAAGGTCCGCGACAAACAATGAAAAAAGTGTGGGACCTAATATACTACCTTGGGGAACACCACTAACAATAGTTCTTTCTTCTGGTATTGCTCCATTTAAAGTTACACTCTGATTACGGTTTTTAAGGTAGTCAGATCCAAGCTATGAAATTTGTATCCGGACAATAATAATTCAGTTTCCTAATGAGTAGCTCATGATTAATCATATCGAACGCTTTGCTATAGTCATTTAATACTAAAGCGGTTACTTTGCCCTCATCAATTGCTTTAGCAAAATCAGTGCATATCTTAGTCAGCCCAGTACTACTGCTTCGTCCACTGCGAAATCCAGATTGTACATCAGGTAAAATTTGATTAGCTTATGAGTTTTTAAGGTGTTGCACACAATAGTTTCCAAAATCTTAGATGCCGTAGGTAATAGACTATTCGGTCTAAGTTACGACGGATCTTCGGCTGCAGCAACTTTGGGGATAGGGGTTATTATATAGGATTTCCAGCAATCAGGCACTACAACGTTTAGTAATGAATAGTTGATTATATGTAAGAGTGCAGCTTTACAGTAGGGAAATACCAGTTTTAGAATTTTCATATTTATACCATCAATTCCGGTTGCATTGGATCTGAGAGTTCGCAATATTTTTCCAACTTCATCTTCAGATGTAGAAGGAAGATACATTGGTGGTGAACAGTAATTTTCATCGGTATCACCAGAGTGGATTAGTTTTTATATTAGGATTAGTTTTTGTATTAGTTACACTGTCAAGAAAATAGTTATTTACCCTATCCGGATCACTAATTAAGCAAACATATTTCTGTCTGTTATGAATATTCCAATCGGAGAAGTTCTTCCACAGTTTTTTCGAATTATTTCGATGTTATAGTATTTGATCTTGTATGTAGGCGACATTTTTTAGTGCTACTGATACATAATTTCTAAGTTGGGCGTAATATTGATAATCTTTATGTGTTCGTGTATTGTTGTATTTTTTGAAAGCAGCTTGCTTCAATCTAATCATTTCTTTAATAGTTTCTGTAATATATGGTACACGTTTTTTTCTGATTGTTACCGATTTGATCGGAGCATGAATATCAAAGAGTACGTTGACTGCAGCATTAAAATAGTTAAGTTTGGTATTAATATCTGGTAGGTTTTCGATACTTTTCCAATCAATTCTTCTTCCATCGAACGCAAATTCTTCATGACTGAAAAATCTGTAATCACGGTAGCTAAGAGTTTTTGTCTCCTGTTTCGTAATTTGATAATTCAAATCGCAGTGTACCAAAAGATGGTCAGTCGTTCCATTTAAATCGAGAATTCCACAGTTGTTGACTTTGATATTTTGCTGATGCAGATTAGGTCGATCAGGGAAGCTGAGTTGTCACTGATTTTCGTTGGTTGAGTTACAATTTGCTTTAAATTATAAAATTCCGAGAGATTTGGAAAAGTTTCAAAGCTTGGTGTTGCTGGTTTCAAAAAATCGATATTAGCGTCACCAGTCAAAATTATGTCATCCACTTCAGTACACTAAAATAGTAAAGGAGATTGTGGTTTAAGAGATAATTGAAATTAACCTCCGCCCACAATAATTTTTATATCCGTAGATACGTATTTCGGCAGCTAATGAGTCCCCCATGCAAGGCGGCCATGCTTTGACAGCAAGCATGGCCGCCTTGCATGGGGGACTCATTAGGAGCAAATCCCGCTTCAATTTGTCTATCCTACTGCAATGTTAGGTCAAAAAGCGATAGTAAGATGTCGCTATTTTATATGTTCATCATTCTTACATCGCAATTGCGAATAAATTGGGCAAGTCGTTTTTGGTCTGCAGTGGGAATGTCGAGCTACGTTTCTGCTGAAGAAGCCCCAAGCAGGGCTGAAACAGCTGTCCAGAGGCTGCTCGAGGTTCTCACTGCAATCAAAAACGATTTGCACAAAATTTTTCTAAAAGTATTAATTTATATTTACCTACATTTAGACATATATATCTTTTAGGATGATTAGATTTTTGTTAGGTTTAACATTTTTATGATTTTGTCATTAGGTTGTTTTTAGACATTTTTTTAATGCCTTTAAGTTGGTAGCGTACTGAAGATGGCAGCTTAGCTGCCGAAATACGTATATGCGGATATAAAATTATTGTTGGCGGAGATTAATTTCAATTATTTCTTAAACCACAGTCTCACTTCAATACAGATGTAGGCTATAGTTTCTTCAACCTTGGTTAAGTTTGTTATGTGTGAAGAGGGCGATCTGTAGAAGACGCCTAAACCAACTTTTATTTTTTGAATTGTCAGAATTATCCAGGCTTGTTCCATACCTTCTCCTTGAGTGCAGTCAGTATTAATGGACTTCCATTTTATTCGGTCGTGAATATACCAGCACACTCCCTCACCTCGCGTTTCTCTATCAGCTCGAAATATCTGATAATTAGGTATTTGAACAAGGTGTGAAGGAAAGTCAGGTGTTAGCCAGGTTTCTGAAACGCCAATGACATGGAAATTATGGTCAAGCATGAAATCGATAAAAAACAAAACAAACTTTGAGACTATCATGGAGTGGAGGTTGATACAGGTTGATACAGCAGTATTTACTAAGTCTAAGGGATTGGATGTTGACTCGGCTGAAAATTTTCGATGTTCTTATTTTTCTTGGGAAAGTAGTACCTAACAAAGTTCCCGCTGGCCAGAATTCGGGAGATCTGTAAGTATTTTCTAGCCGTAGTGGTACGTCAATTTTAAAGGAAGAAGACTTTACGTTTGCATATTTGGGAGTTAGTTTCTCAAATATACCGGCTGTTTCAAATTGGATGTGCACTGAAGGGATCTCCGAAACCGTAAGAGATACAAATATGGTTAAATGGAAGAAAAGTTGCACGAATCAATGTCTATCTCGTATTCATTAACAGAATGATTTTTATTATTTCTTCTTGAGATATTAATAAAAATGTAAAAAAAAATCGATTTTCTTTTTCTCTCTGTATCTCTTTTATTATACATAATTTTGAAATTCTGATTTCACTTTCTACATACCCTTTTTGATTCTGCTTCGAATAGTAGTAATAGAATTGAAGCGAAACGTTTCGTCTTTCCACGACCATCATCAGTTTCGATTTTTTAAATACAACTTATGTCTTTTTGTTATTCATTATAAAGAAAATTCGGAAAATAGTAGTGTATTTTAAAAGATCGCCAACGAAAAATGATGCTATACTTCAAAAATATGTAAAATCGGAACATGGAAAAGAACTTTCACTTATTCTTGATTGTAGAACAAGATGGAATAGCCTTTCTGATGAAATGGAAAACATAACAGCTGAAACAGTTAATCTGAATAATCTCTTGAAAGAAACGGAAGAGAAAAACAAATTATTGGAAGCCAAAATAGCTACCTTGGAGAATAGGTCTAGTGGTAAAACTCACCAAAAATCTCGGGCAATTTTTGAGAAATCCAAGGAAATATCAAGTTCTTTAAAAGAATATGACGGAGCACAATCAAACATCATGCAGAATGTAATCAATCTTGAATCAGACATAGTATCATCGATAGAAAAGGATGAAGGTATACAAAAGACTTCACGTAATGAAACCTATGCGAGCAAGGCGGCTGCGGAAAGTGGAAACGGGTGAAAACTCCAGAATGGAAGGCATCGTAATAAACTTGATCAACGTGTTTCGAAAACATCTAAAGGCAACCAAACGTTTAATAAAGCTATGCAAAAGCTTCAGACAATTGAAAAGCATGCATGGATTTATCTTAGCAATCTTAGTTTGCATACTACTTCTGATCTTATAATTGAATGCTTAAGTGAAAATGAGAAAGCGAACTATACCGGCTGTTTCAAATTGGGTGTGCACTGAAGGGATCTCCTAAACCGTAAGAGATACAAATTCGGTTAAGTAGAAGAAAAGTTGCACGAATCAATGCCTAATTCGTATCCATTTCTTATTTCTTCTTGAGTTATTAATAAAAATGTAAAAAAAGATGATTTTCTTTTTCTCTGTGTATCTCTTTTATTATATTTAATTTTGAAATTCTGATTTAATTTTCTACAGGCACTTTTTGATTTTGCTTTCGAATAGTAGTAATAGAATTGAAGTGAAACGTTTCGTCTTTCCGCGGCCATCATCAGTTTCGATTTTTTAAATACAACTTATGTCTTTTTGTTATTCTATTCGATAGAATTTATTCTCCTGATTGTAATAATATGTCACACATAATAGTTGATATTAATTTGAATCTTAAATAATTCAGTTTTTATATGAAAATTTTATTTAATGGATAATTTCAAATTTCAAAGATTCAAACTGAATTATTTTCTTATTATAAAGCACTGCTGAAATGAACCCCATGAGCAATACACAGTTGTGTATCAGCTTTCCTGCTTATATTTCATCCATCAGTTACAATGGCAATAATATCCTTTTCTAGTGAAATTTTATGTAAATTAAGACGGTCTTTTAATACCTTTATATAAACTTTAAGTTATAGATTCATGCACATGGATAAGCCCTAAACTCAATATTTATTGGTCGAATGAACGTTGACATTCATGTTCGTTTGTTAGCACCGGATGTCAATTCGTCAAAAGTTAAACTAATGGCCGGTTTCACAAAGCTTCGTTAAATATTTAAGTTCCGATTAACTCTGTAACGAATGATTAAATAGGAAAACAGCTGCATTTAACGATGATTAAATTAACGATAATTACTAAACGGCTCGCTCTGTAATCGGTCGTCAAATAGTCTTAATGCTCCGTTAAGTGTTTCACAAAGCTCGATTAAGAGATAACGTTTCGTTTACTTCTCTCTAATCAGACGTTAGGTTAATCGATAGAATTCCAGCGATTAAAAAGTAACGAGTGAATTTTCCATAGTTTTTATAAAGCATTTTTGATTAAAAATTCCACACATATATCTAAAAAATAATTATAATTTTATTTAAAAATGTAACGTACCTTAAATATGAAAAATAATGACATTTCCGAACTTTTTACTCACTTGGTTTATTGATTAATTTTTGCGACACTATTTCGGAAATTATTTTCAACAACAAACAATTCAAAATTATTTCAGAATGTCTGCAACCACACTTTCTTCTCTGACGTTAAAGAAATGCCTCCTTAAGGTAGAATTCATTTTATAAGAGACAGAAATAATCCTTTTAATGATTTGGATGATAATGAATTTAACGTTTCGCTTTTCCAAAGGAGTTATGCAACTCTTTGGTCCCACACTAGAACCTGCAACAATCAAAAATAAATTTATTTTATAGTACAAATCAGTTGCTGATAAACTTACGTTATTATCCACTGAAATATTCAACAGCTGATTCCTGATACTTTCAGAAGCCATTGATACGTAGAATAATTCATCGTATCACTCATCTTATTGCAAGGCAAAGGAAACAGTTAATTAAATTGCCAATAGAAGAAGCTCCGCAAGTTAACATTACGCTTTTGTCATGTCATTGGCACCACAGATTGTACCCCATGTTAAAATTATTTCACCTGATGGTAATCCTGCTGAATGTGCCACAACAGAAAACGTGTCTGCAATATATGTTCAAGTAATTCAACTGCACTAAAGTTTCCTTCCTCCCTTTCTTTTTTCGTTTTTCATTTTTAAAAATCATTAACTGCACTAGTGCGAAGAATTTCAAGATGTATTTATTTATTTTGAGTTTCTAACCTCACACTACCTGACGTCATTGCGGACAGATTACTTTAAAGCGATGTCAAAGTGGCAATTTTTCGATGTTGCCAAACGTAAACTCCAATTAGTTAATCAGAGATTAACACAATAGTTTTTTGTTTTGTGAAACAGCATCAAATTTTTAACACTGCTTAAACTTAACGGTTGATAAAATCAACGCTTTAACAAAGCTTTGTGAAACCGGCCATAAATCTTTCACCTGACTTTTTCAACTGTTGTATTTCTGAAGTTGTATGCTCTCTTATTCGATGACTGTAATCTACTACACGTTTTCGAATAGTTTCTGCGGATTTAGGTAAATCACTGTAACCCTTCGCTTTCAACAGTTTTCGTAAATCAGTAGATGTTACAAAGCTATTGATTGTTACGCCATCCAGTGCTGTCATACGCACCAAAATGTCATTTAGAGTATCACTTCGAATAGTAGTGAAATAATCTTGTCAAATTTCGTTTAACTGGCGGCTGATCAGAAGTTGCTACTTTGTGTAACTGACTTGTAGAAGGACGAACTTCATTTAAAACTTTAATGTCGTGTTTAGATAATAAACGAGTATGTAAATCCTTGATCGGTCCTAAAGTTTTAAGGATAGATTGACATCGCTTACATTTGGGACTTTTTCCATCTTTTGATGTTATAAAATGATGCCACACTGATGATATGTCAGAATCCTTCAATAAAAACATTTTCACTTGACATTTTTAAAAACGTAATTTATTCGTTTCTGTGTCAGTGCAAGAGTAAACTAGAGTTTTATTTACATGATGGAATTTTTCTGCTTTGATGCCTGCAGTCATGTCCGAGCCTGCAAGTTGGCAGTGCAAAGTTTCCACGTCGATTTTTTATTATACGCGGGCGGCTTCATAAACTAACAGATTTATGGCCGGTTTCACAAAGCTTCGTCAAATATTTAAGTTCCGATTAACTCTGTAACGAATGATTAAATAGGAAAACAACCGCATTTAACGATGATTAACTTAACGATGATTACTAAACGGCTCGCTCTCTAATCGGTCGTTAAATAGTCTTAATGCTCCGTTAAGTGTTTCACAAAGCTCGATTAAGAGATAACGCTTCGTTTACTTCTGTCTAATCAGGCGTTAGATTAATCGATAGAATTCCAGCGATTAAAAAGTAACGAGTGAATTTTCCATAGTTATTATCAAGCTTTTTTGATATAAAAATTCCTCACATATATCTAAAAAATAATTATAATTTTATTTAAAAATGTAACATACCTTAAATATTAAAAATAATGACATTTCTGTTCTTTTTACTCACTTGGTTTATTGATTAATTTTTACGACACTATTTCGGAAATTATTTTCAAGAACAAACAATTCGAAATTATTTCAAAATGTCTGCAATCTCACTTTCTTCTCTGACGATAAAGAAATGCCTCCTTAAGGTAGAATTCATTTTATAAGAAACAGAAATAATCCTTTTAATGATTTGGATGATACTGAATTTAACGTATCGCTTTTCCAAAGGAGTTATGGAACTCTTTGGTCCCACACTAGAACCTGACTAGAACCTGCAACAAGCAAAAATAAATTTATTTTATGGTACAAATCAGTTGCTGATAAACTTACCTTATTATCCACTGAAATATTTCAACAGCTGATTCCCTATACTTTCAGAAACCATTGATACGTAGAATAATTCATCGTGTCATTCATTTTATTGCAAGGCAAAGCAAACAGTTAATTAAATTGCCAATAGAAGAAGCTCTACAAGTTAACATTACGCTTTTCTCATGTCATTGGCACTACATATTGTACCCCATGTTAAAATTATTTCACCTGATGGTAATCCCGTTGAGCTGTACCACAACAGAAAATGTGTCTGCCATACACATATGTTCAAGTAATTCAACTGCACTAAAGTTTCCTTCCTCCCTTTCTCTTTTCCTTTTTCATTTTTAAAAATCATTAACTGCACTAATGCGAAGAATTTAAGATGTATGTATTTATTTTGAGTTTCTAACCTCGCACTACCTGATTGCAGGCCTGACGCCATGACGGCAGATTACTTTAAAGCGGTGTCAAAGTGGCAATTTTTCAATGTTGCCAAACGTAAACTCCAATTAGTTAATCAGAGATTAACATAATAGTTTTTTGTTTTGTGAAACAGCATCAAATTTTTAACAATGATTAAACTTAACGGTTGATTAGTTAATCAACGCTTTAACAAAGCTTTGTGAAACCGGCCATTACTAAATAATATCGAGTCGCGTATAAAAAAATGCCGGCACTTCTTACATGGATACAATCATCTTTGCGGGCATGAGTGTAGAAAAAATCTCTTTGCCTAATCTAATCACCTAATTCTGTAATAATTAACTACTTAGTTGTTGTTGTTGTTAACAGTTTAATCAACTTGAAATCGCAACTTATACACTACTTGACTAAAGTTTAGTTGTTGTTACGATGTAATTGAGTGCATTGTATGAATGCATACAAAGCATTGTATTTTCATAGAATGCTATGAATTTATAGAAAAAAAGAAAAATTATTTTGGAACATGTCAATTGTAAAAATTCTTTTTTTCAATAATTTTAATGAAAAACTATTATAATATACAGTCCATTCAATCGCCATCACATTGGTCCAAACGAGCCGGATGATTTGGTTACATCGGTCCGCATAGCTGATGATGGAATAACTTCTTGATGAGTGGTAAATTTGAACTGCACCTGATGAAATTTCTATTGCTAATGTGAAGTTGTTTTTTTCAAAATCCAAAGAAGCGAGGATCTCTTGAATTTTTTTATTATTAAATATACATTTGTCCTGAAGAAAATAGTCCGCCGACGTCCTACCTTAGTGTGCTTTATCGACGGTGTGACGATGATTTTCAAATGGATGTTTTCATGAAGGTTGGACGATTGTTGTCGCGTTTAATGAACAATTAAGGTCCCTAGCTGCTAATTTGTCTCAAGAACCTGGTATTCTTGTATTTATTGAGGCATGGCGCAAGAATATACTTTGGTGAGGAACAGAGGAGCTGTTAAACGTAAATTAACTAATTTTGTCACTTTTTTTGACTCCTATTGATAATGAATTTAATGATTCTAATAACATTGATGAGCAAAAAGCAATAGAATTGAATATAAGATTACAAAATTTGCCACAAATTTTAGATGAATTTGAAACTGTTCAGTTAAATATTGAACAATGTTGTGATGATGATATATTTGTAATTCAGTATGTATAATGAAAGAGATGAATTTGTAAATAAGTATAATAAACATTTTGCAATGACAAAAAGAATTGTGAAAAATACTGAAACAGTTTCAAATCATAACTTGTAACTGTACTTTTGAAATGTCAATGTCTTCTATGTCACATCAGAATGTTAAAAATAATTTTAGAAAAACTTTGTGCAAATCGTTTTTGATTGCAGTGAGAACCTCGAGCAGCCTCTGGACAGCTGTTTCAGCCCTGCTTGGGGCTTCTTCAGCAGAAACGTAGCTCGACATTCCCACTGCAGACCAAAAACGACTTGCCCAATTTATTCGCAATTGCGATGTAAGAGTGATGAACATATAAAATAGCGACATCTTACTATCGCTTTTTGACCTAACATTGCAGTAGGATAGACAAATTGAAGCGGGATTTGCTCCTAATGAGTCCCCCATGCAAGGCGGCCATGCTTGCTGTCAAAGCATAATGAAAGATTTTAGAAAAACTTTGTGCAAATCGTTTTTGATTGCAGTGAGAACCTCGAGCAGCCTCTGGACAGCTGTTTCAGCCCTGCTTGGGGCTTCTTCAGCAGAAACGTAGCTCGACATTCCCACTGCAGACCAAAAACGACTTGCCCAATTTATTCGCAATTGCGATGTAAGAGTGATGAACATATAAAATAGCGACATCTTACTATCGCTTTTTGACCTAACATTGCAGTAGGATAGACAAATTGAAGCGGGATTTGCTCCTAATGAGTCCCCCATGCAAGGCGGCCATGCAAATCCCGCTTCAATTTGTCTATCCTACTGCAATGTTAGGTCAAAAAGCGATAGTAAGATGTCGCTATTTTATATGTTCATCACTCTTACATCGCAATTGCGAATAAATTGGGCAAGTCGTTTTTGGTCTGCAGTGGGAATGTCGAGCTACGTTTCTGCTGAAGAAGCCCCAAGCAGGGCTGAAACAGCTGTCCAGAGGCTGCTCGAGGTTCTCACTGCAATCAAAAACGATTTGCACAAAGTTTTTCTAAAATCTTTCATTATGCTTTGACAGCAAGCATGGCCGCCTTGCATGGGGGACTCATTAGGAGCAAATCCCGCTTCAATTTGTCTATCCTACTGCAATGTTAGGTCAAAAAGCGATAGTAAGATGTCGCTATTTTATATGTTAAAAATAATGTTAGATTGCCTATAATTAATTTGCCAAAATTTAAAGGTAAATATGATGGATGGTTACATTTTAAAGATACTTTTGAAACTCATTCATTTAAACGATTCTATTAAAGAAATTCAAAAATGTCATTATTTAAAGGCAACCTATGTCATTTTGCATTGGTAATCCAGTATATTGTAAATCATTGACTGAATAACCACTAGACAGCATGATGAGGAAGAAAATATGACATCTCGTTGGTATCAATAACTTTAGATAATTCCATGTATTTTAATGATAAATAAGTATTCATAAAATCATTATACTCTTTTTTTTTAAATTGGCAATTTCTTTCCAATCTTTGTACTTTTATCAACAGCACAGGTCCTTATTGATGATGCTAATGGAAATTCTCATATTTGTAATGCAATACTAGACAGTGCTTCACAGTCTAATTTTATTTCAAAAAGATTAATAAAAAAAGTTAAGCTTACCACAAATGATTATAAACATGAATATTACGGGAATTAATCAGATTTCTTCTAAAATAATAAAAAATGTAATCTTCGCGTGAAATCAATATACAATAATTTCAATTTTAGTCTTTCTTGTTTAATTTTAGAAGAAATTACAAATAATTTACCTTCTAAAACTATTAATATTTCTGATTGGAATGTTCCAGCTAATGTTAAGTTAACTGATCCTAATTTTAATATGTCAAAGGAAATTGATTTATTGATTGGTGGTAGTCATTTTTGGAATTTAATCAGATCAGGTAAGATTTTCTTGGAAAAAAATATATCCATATTACTAAACACTAGTTTTGGTTATATTGCAGCTGCTCAGATTAATTCATTCAATACGAATTCCAATTGTTTATTCATCAGCATAAATGAAAATCAAGTTTTACATGACGTAATAAATAAATTTTGGACAATTGAGGATTGTCCTTCGGTTGAATTTATGTCTAAGGATGACAAAGAATGTGAAAAAATATTTATAAATTATTATTCCAGAAATGATGATGGTCGTTTTATTGTAAGATTACCTCTTAAACATAATGAAACTAAATTAGGTGATTCAAAAAACCTAGCGATTAAAAGATTGCTTCAACTGGAAAAAAGATTGGAAAGAAATTGCCAGTTAAAAAAAAGGAGTATAATGATTTTATGAATACTTATTTATCATTAAAACACATGGAATTATCTAAAGTTATTGACACCAACGAGATATCATATTTTCTTCCTCATCATGCTGTCATAAGAGAAGAAAGTTGAACGACAAATTTAAGAGATGTTTTTAATGGTTCAGTTTTAACAACTAGTGGTTATTCAGTTAATGATTTACAATATACTGGATTACCAATGCAAAATGACATTTCTTCAGTACTTTTTAAATTTTCGCCAATATACTTATGTGGTATCATCTGATATTGAAAAAATGTGTAGACAAATTTTAATAGATCCTGATAGAAAATTACAGCAAATTGTTTGGCGATTTAATTCGAATGCAACTATTGAAGCGTATAGTTTAAATACTGTCACTTATGAGACAACAAGTGCACCTTATTTAGCTATCAGATGTCTTAAACAATTAGTATTAGATTTTAAAAATGAATTTCCAATTGCATCTAATATTTGAATGAATTCATTTTATGTTGATGACTTAATAACAGGATTTAACGATTTAGATGTGCATATGTAAACAAATAATATTTATTTTGGACTCTGCTTGTTTTCCTCTGAGAAAATGGAGATCAAACAATGAACTTATTTTAAACTCAGTTAAATCTGATGATAAGCCTATTAGTGTACTAACTTTTGGTGAGAAAAATATTAATAAAACATTGAAACAGGTATTCAATGGTCATGTGAATCTGATGAATTATCTTTTAATATATTCAGTTATAATAAACCTAATGTTTATTCAAAATGTTATATTTTATCAGAAATTTCAAAAATTTATGATCCTTTAGGTCTAATTAGTCCTTGCACTATAATATCAAAAATTATTTTGAAACAATTATGGTTATTAAAAATAGATTGGGATACTAATATTCCCACAGAATTAACACGAGTTAAACGGATATACTATAAATTTCTGAAGCGTACAGGAGCGTAAATCATTATTCTGAACGATTATAATCAAAAATGTATTAAAAAAGAATAATAAATGATTATTATATTGGAACAAACAGCGGTGGTTTGTTTTAGGAATCCAAATCATTACAGGAATCTTTTTATCTATACACTATACAGCTCATATTGACCTAGCTTTCAATAGAGTAATTCACATTTCACGAGATGTAAACTATAGATGACTCCAACACGAAGAAATTAGTAGTTGAACTAACATAATTTGAAAACAATACAAATTTCTGTTTAAAAATTAAAAAATAACGTAAATTCATAAAATATACAGGGTGTTAATAAAAAAAAAAAAAACACCTGGATAAAGTTTGGCAGGTGATAGGAGAGTTCAAAACAAGATAAAAATTCTAATAAACTCATATCCAATACACAATACAGAGTGTCCATGCTATATGTTCACTCTTCTAGAATTTTATTTTTTTACATAAAATTTGGGACAAAAATTAAATAAAAATTTTGTGACGTAGCACTGGCCACCGTACGACTTCCGACTGGAAATTACTTCAACTTTCTTATTCTAATTGGAACGGCTTTTACATTTTTACATATTTAGAATCTACAGATCATTGTGAGTCTGAATACGTGTGACTTGGTAATTTTGGTTTCCACAACAACGAAATTTATTTGTTTTTTTTTTTTTCAAAGTTATAAATCATGTATTTTCCTTCTAATGCCATCCAGTAATTCGAGAAAGCCATTCTTTTGAGGAGGCGGGTGGCTAGTTACTAATATTACCCGTGGCGACTGCGACCGACTTACAGATGTATAAAACTCTTTCGGCATTCAACTTATAACCCGGAGAAACGCAGAAAATTCAATTCCAAGGAGCCGGTCAGAATCCGAACACTCACCGACACATGAAAATTGTTTTTCTCACTTACCAGGAAACGATTGAGACCCAAGCATAATCGTTTGGTCAAGCATTCAACGACCAACAAAAATAAATGAGGAGAAGTATATTAACAGATTTTATGTGAAAAATAAAATACTTTAAAAACAAGCAGCTTTATCAAGAGCAAATAACCAGTTTAGGATACGTCAAGATATTTTCAGCTTGTTTCTAAAGTCTTTTATTTTTCACATCATTTAATTACTTACCAAAGAGCAAGAACTTTATGAAATTATACTCTTAACTAAAAGCTTACTTCATTCTTTATCTTAACCAAAACTGAAACTAAATCATTATGAAAACTGGAAGACATATCACAATACCATGGCTAGCTTAAACCATATAGTTCATTGTCATTTATAGTTTCTGCCGCTAAAGATGCTTCTCACCCTTATCAAAAATTGTAGAGACACCATTTAAGCGTTAGTACAAATTAGGCAAGTTTTACCCTACAAATTTCACGACAGTTTTTAACGGTCAATAAAGTACTTACTTCAGCCACAAAATGCAGTTTTAATTAAGCCAGAACTAATATTTTTTTTAATTCTAAACATTGATTGATATTTTTATATTTATTTAAGCACCCTCTTACTTACATTAGTTAATTATATTAATACTAATAATAAACAATATTATAATTCATCGAACAAGAGGTAACTGGTTATTATGAATATAATTTAAATTAACGAAGTTGGTTTAAAGTTCCCTTTTTAAAAGAGAAGCCGCAAGTGAGTTGTACATAAATTGACTATTGGATACAAACGGACTGGATAATAGGGACATTCAACAAACAAATCGATTAATTATAATGGGATAGAATCGATTTAAATCGATTCCTAAACACACTAGGGGCATTCAACAAATTAATCGATTAATTATAAACGTCAGTGGTTTGTCGTGACAGGTGACCTATAACCTCTAACTAGTTGTTGTATAACACACAAAACACAAGTCATATCATAAGCTAGGTAACGAATTTTGATATTTTTTCAAAATGTTAGCAATATGTTATTTATTATAATATTTAAGTTATTCAAAATTAAGCGCCAAATTTCTACTTCAAGAACGATCTATATTCGAAAAGTTTAATTATCATTTAATTTATATAAAGTCCCTAGATGACTAAAGTACCGCAATTGATTAAGCCAATGTAAATTTAAAATTGACCCAAAATAGCTGATAAAATGTCCCTAACTATGGAAACGTCTGCATAGGTTGTGTTAGTTTTGACAGATTAATAAAATAGCTTGCTGACATGCAGATATAGATTAAAAACTGACCAGAGAAGAGTGTTTAATAATTTAAAAGTCCTTAAGATATACGAAACGAGACACGGCGTCAATAGTGGCTGTACAGCTACAATTAATTTATTTAACCGAAGTTACACCAAAATTATCTACCTACTTGAAATTGGCGCTGTTTTTGCGAGGTGGATCTGAGGAATAAATTATTTTTAGTACTAATATACTCCTTAATAAAATCAAGCACGTTTTCCAAGTAATTAATTTGTTTTTCGTTTTATTTGTAAAAAATTTCTCTTCAAAAATTGCACATTATTCAAGTACTGATGTTACTGGAGACAGTGTATAAAATTTAAGTTTCTTTAGAAGTAAGAGGTACGTACAAAATTAAATATTCTTAAATGTGAATCATATAATATTGTGGAAAACGTTTCAGATAAATATTCTTGATTTCGTAAACGAGCTTATGTAACAAAATCCTTTCAATTCAATTCCGACTTACATTTGTCAATGAGGTTTAATTAAAAATAAGCAAATATAACCAATTTGTAAAAATAATTAAGACGTAATAGTAAATTAAATAAAACTTTAAAACAAAGCATTCTGTATAGATAAGTGTAAATTTTCTTATTTATACGTAAAATAATTTTAAATTTTGGCGCGCTTGTTTTTACCTAAAATGGCGTATTTGCAGTACTTTCACTATCTAGGGACTTTAAATTTATAGATAAAACAGCGACATCCTACGATCGCTTTTTGACCTGACATTGGAGTAGGATAGACAAATTGAAGCGGGTTTGCTACATGTTGGGTGGTATGAATAATAAGAGTATTTGTTTTTGCTTCAAGTAAATGCTCCATTGTGGAACTTTTACTTCAAGTAAATACTAAAAATTACAGCTTTTACTCCACATTATTCTTGAAGTAAGACTAAAGTAAGTACTAGGAGCAATTACTTCATAATTTGCTTTATTTATTTCGGTATGTAGAAGTTAATGCTATGGTATTTCCTCTAACTGGGAGTGTTTGGTGTGGTTTTTAAGAAGCTACCCATAGAGCAACTTCACAAATGTTACTTCAATTGAAAAAGTGTGAGAAATTGATATTTTTGTCAATTGTGGCAGCAAAAGGAGGGAAATATGTGAAGGTAGAATATATTGGGAGGTACTGCATAGGAAAATATTTCGGCAAGTCAATTATTTTAGATAACATTCTACTCTTAGCTTCAATGCAGAGATGTGGAATGGATGACAAACAATTTCTTAGGAAATCATATTCAAATGAGCAGCCGCTTTGTCAAATGTTGCGAAATTGGAGAAATTTTTAAGATCTCTAGATGATCCTGGGTTCAACAAAGTGTAGATGTGGGTGTATATCAAACAACCGTTTCAAACATAATTAAAGAAGTTTCAAAAAAATTGTGTTGACGAAAAATGTTTGGATGTCTTCTTTTCTTTAGAATGAGGAAAAGACATCCAAAATTTAAAATTCACAGGGAAGAATATTCAACCGTTCACACATTTTTTCCTGGAAACAATAATGACGCGTACTTGTTAGGGAATGAAGCATACGATATTGCTCCATGGTTATGGGTATGTACCATATCAAGAAAAAATAATAGAGTAACAATTGAATTGATTGAGGTTAAACACGTCCTAGCATTTACTGTAGTTTATACTTCTAACCTAAGTAAAAATTTCCCATTGAAGGATTTACTTCATGTAAAAGGTTATACTCAACAAAATACTTTGAAGCAAAGGCTCCAACTTGAAGTAAAAGCAAATACTCTTTTTAATCACACCACCCAATAAGTTTACCCCATGCAAGACGACCATGATTGCTGTCAAAGCATAATGAAAGTTGCAACAAAATTTTTTAAATTTAATTTATACTTTAAATATTTCTTAATTAATAATTAGGTAATAAGGTACTTTCTTATATGTATATTGGTACTTTCTTAAATATTTTTTAGTTTGTAATACTTTGAATTAACGAGAAAAATATTTATATTTCGTTCGGCAATTCTCCTTTTCTCGTTGTGATGGCTAGACTCTAGTGACCAGAACCTTTCTTTCTTATGACACCTCCAGTTTCGCGAAATAACGTAACACATCGATCCAGCGTAGCATTAAAATGGTTGTAGTCAATAATCAACTCCGGAAATTCAGTTCTGAACTCTTTTAAAAATCTGGTCTAGAGTATACCCAATTGCCGTCGATAGTCTAAGATCCCACGGCAACTTTTCTACGTTCATCTGTTATTTTAACGAAACACTATTTTAACAAAAGAATACATGTAGAGGAACACAACGCGACCGGGTTGCCTTGCAAAATCTTTTGAAAATACGACTCTTAACATAAACACACTATGTTCAGTAGTAAACATTTCTCGGCAGTTTAGTTCCCAAAAGAACTATTTTTGTAATGGAATTAAAGCAACAACACAAATAACGGAATAGAATACCTCTAAAATGTAAACAAACCTTTGACAGTAAAAACCATTGAATGCGTTGCCAATTCTAAGTTGTTCAGTATACGTACTAAGCTACGACATGTCGGTATAAAATAAAAGCAAGTTCCAAGCCACCTCGAAAACCGCTTCTATTACTAATATCTGTTTTTTTTTATTTAACTACCATCGAGGTATGCCGTGAAAGTTTAAGGAAAAAGTGGTACTTAATGCAAGTAACTAATCTTTGATGATGAAAGTTGTTTTGATTTTGACTTTAAGGTTACCGCCAATGAAGCAAGTTGCAATTTTGAAACTGTAAGAATACGTTCAAAAAAAGTAATTTTACTTGCAACGACGTGTTTCTACGTCCGTTAAAATTTTTGTGCTTATAACCCATAGTATTAATAATTTTAAATTGATTGAAGTTGATCTGCCCGCATTAAATTCTAATATATTACCAAGTTAGTCGTTGCATATCTCTTCTAAACTTGTAATTTAAAAATTTGTCCGTAGCAGTAGGTTTGCCAGACGAAAAACTTCAATTCGTCTCGTTTTTTCGTCAATATATCCCTTACACACTTTTGTGACACCTACAATAAGTATTTCTAAATGAAAAGTACGCTTACAAATTTGAAATATTGTACTCACTGCAAAAATTTCTTTCAATTACTGTTTCCCCAAATCTGGCCTGTCCGTTTGGTACAAATGTTTTTTACAGCAATTTTCATCTCACGTCTTACAATTTTCACCATTTTGGCATAAAATAATTAATTATTGACATAACAAATGGACTTGTAGAATTACAGTTGGAAGCAAGAAAAGTAGACAAACTACAGTTTCCTGTAATCATTCTTTCTGAAAATGGTAGTGATTAAAGACGACTTCACAGATAAGATTTAAAAAATATGAAAGTTTACAAAATTAACAAGTTTAAGACTTTGGTAAAATCTGTGAATTCGTCTTTAATCTATGGCATTTTGACAAAGAACATACAGGAAACTATAGTTTAAAACTTTGGTAAAATCTGTGAATTCGTCTTTAATCTATGGTATTTTGAGAAAGAATATACAGGAAACTGCAGTTTGTCTACTTCTTTTTGCCTTCACTCAAGGTTGGTGGAGCTAGACTGTGTATTAGAAGGTTGCCTTGATCAGCGGAGGGAAGAGGGGTGCGTATCTCAGTACGTCACGTCAGTCACGTGATAAATTCCAATGGGCATATTAACAAGATTAAAGCGTTATTTGATCAGTAGGACCATAAAATTGATTCCATTTTTAGTTTGTAATACTTGTATATTTGTATTTTTTAATTAGACTAAGCTTTAGGAAAGAGATTAAAACTCACTCTATTTACTTCATTGTTGACGGATAGAAGTTTCGTGTGACGTCACGAGTTCCTTTTGTGGGAGGAAATTTCAAATTGAATATTAAATGGGAACAAGGCAACCTACTAAATGCAATATCAGTTTCACCAACCTTGTCTTCAACTGTAAGTAGCGTCATCTGTTAAGCTGCAGTCGTAATTAATTTCATTTCTTTCATTTTTCGGGAATCAGTTTCAAAAAAAAAATTCTTCAGGGTATTTGAGCAACATAAGAGAGATATGTCCTGCTTAGCGCTTTTTTTTTGCTTTCAACTGTAATATACTGGACAAAAACGGATATTGTTGATTCCGGTATCGATTTTTCTATGATTGCTACTTCTGTTTCCACCAATGAGCTGATACCGCTTTCTGCAGCGTTGCGCATGTCTCAAAAGAAGCATTACACGCTGAGAAATTCCGTAAAACTGGAATAATAGCACAATAACACTTGTAATTGATGTATTTCAAAAATGAGGCATATTACTTTAAATTTCCATTATATTAACACAACATATAAGTTTATAATACATCTAAGCGTTAATAGTGCGAATACGACACAATAAATGGAAAAATAACCAAAAAGCATATATAAGTTTGACATGAATATATTGGACGCTCTTCAGGTAAAATATTAAATTTACTTAAAACCCCGAAATTATTTCAATGCATAAATTTTTAAATAGTTAACTGTATGAACAGAAGTTTCAATAATTTATTTGTTAATATTGAAATTAAAAAAATGTTGACTGATTGTAATTTTCCCAACTTGAAAAATAATTAGATTTAGCAAATTCCAAAACCATTGAGGATAAAAACGAAGTTCAGTGTCCAGTCCAAAGAACCGTAAGTAATACTTAACCAAAACAGATGCTTTTTAAGCAGAACTTACAGTTTCTCATAATAGCAGTTGAATCTTGTTCGGTTAAATATTAAAAACTTAGTTTTCCGTTTATTATGTCATATTCCTATTGTAAACGCTGGGAGTTATTATAAATTTATATTTTGTCTCAATAAAATGGAAATTTAAAGTAATCTGCCTCGTTTTTCGTCTTGATTTACATAAAATATTCCATTTTGTCATTTTTGACAACCCACTCGTTCAAGGTCAAATACCCACTGTCGCGTGTCAAAAACATATGATGGCAGTACCTGTGTCATTAGACAGAGATCGAGTGCCTTAATTTTTCGCGCCAATAACTGTCATTGGCTCAACTCAAATTTTAGGATTTAATGTCGCTGGTGATTGCGCTTGTGATCAGGATCGCGTTTAGAAAGTAGGCCCAGACGTGCACCAGACGTTTGAAAAATAGGATGTTTCTGACATCATTTGCTCCTAATAAGTCCCCCATGCAAGGTGGCCATGCTTGCTGTCGAAGCATAATGAAAGTTTAAAATTTTTGTTGCAAATCGTTTTTGGTTGCAGTGAAAACGAGGCGTAGCCTCTGTACAGCTGTTTCAGCCCTATTTGGGGCTTCTTCAGCACAGACGTAGCTCGAAATTTTCACTGCAAACCAAAAACGACTTGACCAATTTATTCGTTAATACGATGTAATTGTAGTGAATAGCTGACATTGCAGTAGGATAACAAATTGAAGCGGGTTTGCTACATGGTAATAAGCTATCCCATGCAAGGCGGTCATGCTTGCTGTCAAAGCCCCAAATTGGGCTGAACCTGTTGTACAGAGGCTGCTCGTCATTTTCACTGCAATTAAAAACGATTTGCAACAAAAATTTTTAACTCTTTCAGACATGAACAGATAAAATAGCTTTTTTCAGCGAAAGAAAGCACCTTATTATAAACAGATAAAACGGCGACATCTTACGATCGCTTTTTGACCTGACATTGCAGTAGGACAGACAAACTGAAGAGGGATTTGCTCTTAATAAGTCCCCCATGCAAGGCTCCCATGCTTGCTGTCAAAGCATAATGAAAGTTTACAATTTTTGTTGCAAATCGTTTTTGGTTGCAGTGAAAACGAGGCGTAGCCTCTGTACAGCTGTTTCAGCCCTATTTGGGGCTTCTTCAGCACAGACGTAGCTCGAAATTTTCACTGCAAACCAAAAACGACTTGACCAATTTATTCGTTAATGCGATGTAATTGTAGTGAATAGCTGACATTGCAGTAGGATGACAAATTGAAGCGGGTTTGCTACATGGTAATAAGCTATCCCATGCAAGGCGGTCATGCTTGCTGTCAAAGCCCCAAATTGGGCTGAACCTGTTGTACAGAGGCTGCTCGTCATTTTCACTGCAATTAAAAACGATTTGCAACAAAAATTTTTAACTCTTTCAGACATGAACAGATAAAATAGCTTTTTTTCAGCGAAAGAAAGCACCTTATTATAAACAGATAAAACGGCGACATCTTACGATCGCTTTTTGACCTGACATTGCAGTAGGACAGACAAACTGAAGAGGGATTTGCTCTTAATAAGTCCCCCAAGCAAGGCGGCCATGCTTGCTGTCAAAGCGTAATAAAAGTTTTTCAAAAAAAAAATTGTGCAAATCGTTTTTGATTGCAGTGAAAACCTCGAGCAGCCTCTGTACAGCTGTTTCAGCCCTGCTTGGGGCTTCTTCAACAGAGACGTAGCTCGACATTCCCACTGCAAACAAAAACGACTTGTCCAATTTATTCGCATTTGCGATGTAAGAGTGATGAACAGATAAAATAGCGACATCTTACGATCGCTTTTTGACCTGACCTTGCAGTAGGATAGACAAATTGAAGCGGGATTTGCTCCTAATAAGTCCCCCATGCAAGGTGGCCATGCTTGCTGTCAAAGCATAATGAAAGTTTTTAAAAAAATTTTATGCAAATCGTTTTTGATTGCAGTGAAAACCTCGAGCAGCCTCTGTACAGCTGTTTCAGCCCTGCTTGGGGCTTCTTCAGCAGAGACGTAGGTCGACATTTCCACTGCAAACAAAAACGACTTGTCCAATTTATTCGCAATTGTGATGTAAGAGTGAGGTTTTCACTGCAATCAAAAATGATTTGCACAAATTTTTTTTAAAAACTTTCAATATGCTTTGACAGCAAGCATGGCCGCCTTGCATGGGGGACTTATTAGGAGCAAATCCCGCTTCAATTTGTCTATCCTACTGCAAGGTCAGGTCAAAAAGCGATCGTAAGATGTCGCTATTTTATCTGTTCATCACTCTTACATCGCAATTGCGAATAAATTGGACAAGTCGTTTTTGTTTGCAGTGAGAATGTCGAGCTATGTACGTCTCTACTGAAGAAGCCCCAAGCAGGGCTGAAACAGCTGTACAGAAGCTGCTCGAGGTTTTCACTGCAATCAAAAACAATTTGCACAATTTTTTTTTTAATCTTTCATTATGCTTTCACAGCTTAAAATTTTAAAGCTTCTCAAGCCAGGATCAGAATTAAAAGAAAACGTGTGGTTTGACAAACAAGGCATAAGTATTTTTTTAAAAGAATTACTGAGCTGCATTACATTATAGAGTTCCTCTCTGTGGCGCAACAAACAAAGAAGAAAGAAGACTAAAGAAGCAGTTGAAGGAAGGAGAGTTAAGAAAGCGATCTTTTATGTTGCACCTAGCCCGATGTAAAATTTTAAACTATTTTCCTCGTAAAGTAAGATTCGGCCGTAATTAAATCATTTGTAGAATTAGTACCGTCTATCGATACCGCCAGAAAACTATACCTAAGCCAACCTGTGTAAAGAAACACAATTTTACTGAGCGTATAGGCGAAACTGTCAAAAACCGCGGAATCTGACATAGTAAAAAATGGCGTCGCAGATACATATCCGTTTTCGGTTTTTTGGGTAAGTGGCCCCAACGGAGAAACACTTAGGCTGAGTTGCACCAATATCGTTGTTAACTAATCCTTGATTAAACATAGGATTTTCTATGCTTTAATTCGAGATTAACTTTAATCAATGTCGGTGCAATTGAACGTTAAACTAGTAAATTATCCAGGCCGTATAGAGACGTCGCGTCAGAGACAACCACTGAGACGTCCGACTCAATGGTAAAATTCTATTCGCTCAAACGAATTGGTCCACTGTAAAGTGAAAGGTGAACGTATACGGCGTTCAAAGCAACAAGGCGCGAAAATTTGAAAATGCGTATTTTTCATTTTAAAATATATTTAAATATTTTCTTTGGCAAATGGCGCAAAAAAAGGTTACGTTTAAAATTGCATACATATATTTTTTTACATTGTATGTAAATATAACAATGCCATAATAATACATTACACAGTTTGAATATAATTACAGAAAAAACACTCAATATATTACAAAATTTAACTTTACAATTGATTATAAGAGCCACGACAAAACTCAAACTTTTTTTGACATCCAAAGTCTCGTTTATTCATTTAATTACATATTTACGTCCGTTCGCGTACGGTCAAAATTCCGACCCCCGGGGCCGCGGCCGCCCCGACTGCCCGCATTATATAATATATGTAAGTGTCAAGGTTCCCCTACGCATGACCGACCACCGACGACGACTTGGTATCGATATCGACACTCACGTTAAGTACTTTAAACAAAATTTAAGTTAATTGGTGTAATCGGGCTTATTCATAACAAGCAATTAACCTACGAAATAATACTGTATACTTACTTACAGCTGACAGTTGGCGCGAAAAATTAAGGCACTCGATCTCTGTCTAAGGACACAGGTACTGCCATCATATGTTTTTGACACGCGACAGTGGGTATTTGACCTTGAACGAGTGGGTTGTCAAAAATGACAAACTGGAATATTTTCTGTAAATCAAGACGAAAAAGGACACAAAATTGTTTAAATTTCCATTTTATTGAGACAATATATAAATTTATAGTAAAGTTAAGCGATTACGAAGCGGTATGACATAATAAATGGGAAAGTTCTGCCTAAAAAGTATCTCTTTTGTCAGGTATTACCTATGGTTTCTAAACTGGATCCTAGACCTCATTTTTATCCTAAATGTTTTTGGAATTCTCTAAATCCAATTATTTTCCAAGTCCCATTATCCAGAACCTAATGGCTTACCCATGGAACATGATGGAAAATTACAATCAGTCCACAATTTTTAATTTCAAAATTAACAGCTAAATTATTGAAACTTCTATATGGTCAACCGTTTAAAAATTTATGCCTTGAAATAGTTTCGGGATTTAAGTAAACTTAATATTTTACCTGGAAAGCTTCTAATATATTCACGTAAGCTTTTTGTTTACTTTTCGGTTTATTGTGTCATATTCGCACCGTTAACGTCTAGATTTACTGTAAAATTATTCCTTGTTTATTATAAACTTATTCTTGCCGTTAATAAAATAGAAATTAAAATGATTTGCGTTACATTTACGTTCTGATTTACATAAAATATTCAGTTTGTCATTTTTGACAACCCGCTTGTTCAAGGTCAAATACCCACTGTCAAATGTCAAAACCATATGATGGCAGTACCTGTGTCCTTAGACAGAGATCGAGTGCCTTACGAAAAATGTTACAGCTGCGCCACCTACGTCTACCTTTTATTTCGTAAGACAAAAACAACGCATACCAGATTGATATGTGACAAACAGAAACAGCGCACATCTGGTAAAAGCGAATAAATTCGCTAGAGGAGTGTTCCGTCTCATGGTTGTCTCTGCGTCGCGTCGTCTCGTGAAATCTGGTAGGTCGTAGGTGACAAATACTGTCAAAATTAAGTTACACAACTAGAATGTCTGAAAATGGAAGCGTCTGTTTCACTTCGCTGTAGTCGGTTTTTATCATTACGATGGTATACTCGGGGAAACTGAAAACGGGAGAGTAAATTTTCGTTAGTTTAAACCTTACTTCTAAATTTCAGTAACTATGACACGAAATTAATTTGTCTAATTTTACTATAATAAAAAAACGATTTGCAATAAAATTTTTAAAAATTTTCATTATGCTTTGACAGCAAGCATGCAGCCTTGCATGGGGGACTTCTTAGGTAGCAAATCCGCTTCAATTTGTTTATCCTACTGCAATGTCAGGTCAAAAAGCGATCGTAGGATGTCGCCGTTTTATCTGTTTATAATAAGGTGCTTTCTTTCGCTGAAAAGTTTGAATAGTTTGAACCTGAATTTCGTAGTTGTTGCAACAAAACAATTGACAGTTCATTTGTAAATAACCATAATTCGATCCAAATAAGTTTTAAAAATAAAGAGATTCAAAAAAAAAAGAATGCCTGTTTTTGAATCAAAACACGTTTGGATCACGATTTTGTGAGAGAAAGAAACCACCTATAGTCATCTTAATAAAAATAAAATCACGATCTACTTGATGGTAAATTTAGTTAAATAGTAGTTAAATTTAGTTGTCACATTTGGTGTTTTTTCTTAATAATAATAATTATTGATAAATTAAATTTAATCCAGAAACTAATATACTGCAATTAACTACTATAAGTATAATATGTTTAAATCACATCATTGGTGAAATTTTATTGCCGGTTATTAGTAGCAAGAAGATTGACATTAAATTGCGAAAAATGGAAATGTGATTTTTTCATATTAATAAATATAACAAACAACTTAATAAAGTTACAATAAATGTGAAAATGTCTTCCACCAACAACTTAACAGTTACCAGCTCATATGTAAAACGCTGTTAATGACATTTCATTAAGATTAAAAATCACATTGCCATTTTTCAATAATTTTTTTCTTCAAAATTTTCTTGTGCAACATAGTGGTTCATTAACACTTTTGTACTCAGAAAAATGGGTGCTTTCAAATGACATTTTCAAAAAAAATAGGTTATTAAAAAATGTCGATGACGTCACTGCGCAAAAGTGGTAACTGACATAAAATTAAAACTCGTAAAAGATGTCTTTTTATTGCAAAATTCGTAACTATTTTTGCACGGATATTTCGGAAAAAAAGGCGATTAAATACTAATATACTATAAATCAGAAATATCTCCCGATATTTTCACGGTGAATAGAACATCAGATCACCTTTATACACTGTGTTGAATCGTTTTTCAGATATAGCAAAATAGCATGTAAGACCAAATACTTGCAATTATTTGCTCTCCTGTAGATTTTAGAGCATAACGGCAAAGGAAAATATTACTCAGAATATTAAAATGCACTTAATATCGTATCTAGAACTAGAATTTTTGCATCCGTTTTCTTTCAAAATGGCAAAAGTCTTCTGGAAAATGCACTTAGTTTACTAACAAGGTAGCTATGATCGAGAAATATTTAATTCTTGTAGAAAGTGACAACTTCAAAATTTGTAATTTTTGGATTTTTTGGGGGAGTAACGGAGTATTATAATCAAGGAAAAGAAATCGGGCCACTTGTTCCGCACTCAGTACGAAAATTTAATACTCGGACTGTACTAGCTCCGCCCGTATTATTTGGAAGGGTGTTATCTCATCTGCCTGCATCGAGCACAATACTGTTGACTTGTAGGCATTTTTATTGTTTGCAATAGTGTTGTAAATTTACTGGTAAATTATATAATTGACTAAATTTACCGGATTTTTTACCGGTAAATAAAGTAAATAACAAAATGAAATGAAACTGGCTGTATTGTGTTGCTTTTTACTTAACCTTTCAGAATTTCAGAAAAGACCAAATACTGCTACCACACAATCCTGATTTTATGAGAAAATAATCTTTTTCTTATGTATGAATAATAATTAAAAGTTGAAATCGACTCTTGTCTTATAGAAATTGTAAGAAAATGGTTTTTAAACTATAAACAGACAAGTACAAATTTTTTTAAATCTCAAACCGGACAGAAAAATGAAGGGAAACACACTCAACGTTTCGCTATAGATTTATAGCTTCGTCAGGAGTGACGAAGCTATAAATCTATAGCGAAACGTTGAGTGTGTTTCCCTTCATTTTTCTGTCCGGTTTGAGATTTAAAAAAATTTGTACTTACTATTTTCATCGGACAAGAACAAACTTCAATTATAAAGAGACACTGATAAAAGTGTAATGGGCGTATATTGTTTTCAATTTTAAGTCTCCATTGAAAGTTTAAAAATAATTTTCTAATAATTTAAAGGTTATGTTATGATCTTATAACCGGAAGTATTATAATAATTACAGTTAGAGGAAGTAATAGAACTTCCTCTCTAGGGTGGACAATAAGGTGAAATGTGTGTGGAATTTCGAGATAGTTTTTATATCCGTAACCTTCAATGCAAAAGTGACAAGTGCACTTTGTAAATTATTGTATTTCAGATTTTCCTTTCCATTTTCCGTTTTATTAACATTTATAACGTCATAAAACAGCGTTATTTTGACTTCACTAATCGTTAAAAACAAAAAAACTTAAAAAATTTCAATTGCAGTATCCCTAAAGAATTTGCGCCCAATTCAAAATAAATAACCATTGGTAAATAACGTAATTTACCGAGTGTTATTAACCGGATAATTAACCGGTAAATAACCGGTTAATAATCCCATTTACAACACTAGTTTGCAATTAAATATTTAAAGTATGTGGTGATTTGCAGCGACTATTACATGCATTTTTATATTTTCAAAGAGAAACTTTCTTCTACTAGCTCTCTAGGATGTGCGAACGTTTTGACGATTAAATACATTTAAATTGTTTAATCGTCGAAAGAAAAACCTGAACTAACTCACACACGTTCCCTCTCCATTCACTCACAATTAGAAGCATCGCAGCCGCGCAAAGGTGGAAGGAGTGAACAGTACATTCGGCGTGAAAAGCGTCGGTACTAAGTGGGCCCAATTCTTAAGCTTGGTTATAATACTCTGGAACGGGGTGTTATAATACTCCGTTACAATGATTACAAAACGGCAACGGAAACAAACTTTTCTAAGTGCAAAAATTGCAAATTTTGAAGTATACAAATATCTAAATATTTGTCGGTCATAGCTAACTTATTAGTAAACTAGATTTTTGTCATTTTAAAACAAAACGGCTGCAAAATTAAAGTAGTAAATATGATATGAAGTGCATTTTAATATTCTGAACAATATTTTCCTTTGCCGTTTTACTCTAAAATTTACAAGAGAGCAAATAATTACAAGTATTTAGTTTTACATGCTATTTTGCTATGTCTGAAAAACGGTTCAACCTGTATATTTTCTATTTCCAAATTTTCGAAAAGTGAATAATATTTTGCCAATATCTTCTGAATCAATAATTGAAATTAATCTCCGCCCACAATAATTTTATATCCGTACACAGTCTCCTTTACTGTTTTAGTTAATCTTCTGAATCCTTTAAGTTATCAAACTACTAATGGCCGTTTTCATGATCAGACTTTAAGGAAGCTTTAATTTAAAGTCACTTTAAGAATAGGGAAACAAATGCATGTTTTTAGGTTAAAGTAACTTTATATTTAAAGTCTTATTATGAAATCGGCCCCAATAGTTTAAACTTACGTAAAAGACATGTAATTGCTCATAAACGACATATTTGTTAGATCGTCGAGCCCGCCTTCTTTCTAAGGGACAGTGTTGAGGGGTAATTTTCAGTATTTTATTACTAACTTTTTATTTTTTACATGTTTCACTAAGAATTGGCGAAGGAAATATTCTTTAGATAATTTAGCACAAAAGAGGTTCTCTCTTAATTTTTTATTTTTCATTTTTTGAAAAAGAATTATATAAAAAACTGACCTTATTTTTTGATGTTCTATTTACTCTAAAAATATCGGGACACATTTCCAAATTTGGAAAATTGCTCAATTTATCGAAGTATCCGTGGATAGATAAATTTACATGTTTTATAATAATATGTTGATAGTTTTAAATTGATTGCAATGAATCCCTCGAGCAGTCTCTCTACAGCTGTTTCAGTCCTGTTTGGGGCTTCATTAGCAGAAGCATAGCTCGAGAGTTCCACTGCAAACCAATGCAATGTCAGGTCAAAAAGCGATTGTCGGATGTCGTTGTTTAAACTATTCAATATTTTTTTGAATGAAATAGCAGGTGTATGATGTCAAATTCGGATTGCCCATAAAATTCTAGACATTTGTTTTGTAAACCATAATCTATGCCTAAATCAAGCCTTTCTGGAAATATGTGACATTTTGTTTAAAAACTATTCTTTTTCTTTTGTTGTTATTTAGACGTTAGAAAATTTTGCTCCAATTGTAATAGTCTTTTTTCCGTTTTAAATAAAGTATTTTTTATTACATTGCACTTATAAATCAAGACTTTTTAATTTATTTGCACGCAATTTTTCTGGCATTACAGAAAGTATCGAAGATCCTCAGAACTGTGTGGTGGACATAAACGAATTGACTTCAAAAATCTCCCAATCTCTCCTGGCAAGAGATTACTTAGAAACCAGACTTCGAACTGTCGATGATGATGGCCTTATTGGTCTCTTAAATTTGCTAACGAATTTAATAAAACATCGACCTCCATTTCAGAATAGCAAACAAGGACATGAACTCTTATGTGAGGTAAAGCAAGTTATAGAAAATAAACGTGATGAAACGAGTCAAATATGTATGAACATTATAGGTTTTCAATTTTTTATTTTCCCTTCCAAATCCTAAGTTAAGACACGTACCCAAATGCAAATCACCTAGATCACGTACAGCAGCTTTCGATCTTCTTGTCGAGTTGGTTAAAGGATCGCCAGAAAATTATAATATGTTACATGAAAAATTATTGAAGCAGCACCAGCCAGGTTAGTTATTAACGATTCTTTAAAAAAATTACATGTTCACTGATTTAGGTCCGAATTCACCTTACCCTTGGGATTATTGGCCACACGAAGATGGCCGTTCTGAGTGTGGGTATGTTGGTTTAACAAACTTGGGAGCGACTTGTTACATGGCATCTTGCATGCAACACTTGTACATGATGCCACAGGCTAGAGCATCAATCCTTGCTGCTAATACAGAGCATTCGAAACATGAACCGACTCTAAAAGAACTTCAAAGAATGTTTGCATACTTACTTGTAATAATGTATAATTTTTTTGTTATGTATTAAACTAGAAGCCAGTTATTTTCAGGAAAGTGAAAGGAAAGCATACAATCCTCGAAGCTTCTGCAAAGTTTACACAATGGATCACCAGCCATTGAACACAGCGGAACAAAAAGACATGGCCGAATTTTTTATAGATCTCGTCAGTAAACTAGAGGAGATGACGCCTGCTTTAAAAAATGTCGTGAAAAAGCTTTTCTGCGGTGTACTTAGCAATAATGTTGTTTCTTTAGTAAGCAAGTATTTTAACCGTTTTGCACATATTAAAAATTGCTTTTAGGACTGTGATCATGTAAGCCGTACGTTGGAAGAATTCTATACAGTACGTTGTCAAGTAGCTGACATGAGAAACTTATACGAATCTCTTGATGAGGTAACTGTAAAAGACACTTTGGAAGGAGATAACATGTATACGTGCTCTCAATGTGGAAAGAAAGTCAGAGCGGAGAAACGGTAAGATGTTATCAGTCTTATGATTTCAGCCCTTTGCTCACTAAAATAGTTCGAAAATTCAATATTCCAGCTATACAGGCATTTAGATTACTAAAACTTTTGTTAAAAATATTTTTTTATGTAAATAAGTACCATATTAGATATATAAGATTTGTTAATTTAATAATAATTAATTTAGATCTAAATGTTTACACGCATCCACCTACTAGATATATATTTTTTTAATTCAGATTTTATTTCTGCATCACGTGCTATAAATATCTAAAGTAATGTCCATAAAAAAAACAGTTGACAGTGGTATCTACGAAACTGTCAAACCTAACCTATTTCTTCGAGCTGCGTTATTCATCGAATTTAATATAAAAACACCGAATTTTATTATTCTATCTTAAGAAATAAAGAAGATATTCGAGATTTTCGAAAATGAGAATTTTCAGCTTTTTGAAGATATTTCAGAAACGAATGAAAACAGAAAAGATTTTGTTTTCATATTTTAACATACATCTTATGAAAATTCTCAGCCAGAACATGCATCTTATGAAAATTCTTTTTATTAAAAGATTTTGACAAAACTCACTCAGAAACACCTTTTATAAGAAACAAATAAACCAAAATTAATGTTTTCACATACATACACGGTTTTCAAATGTTTTGTTCTTGGAACACTCCCATCTTAATGAATTTGTAAAAAATCAAAATATCTTCTTTATTTATTAATTTAATAAATAATAATTAACGGAAAAATAGAGGAAGTCAGTGAAAATGTGAAATTAGAAGTGAAAGCGCAAACGCAAGAGATGAGAAAACAAATGGAAGTATGGAAATAAAAATGGAAACTTACAATTCAAAAACCGTTCTATATTTAGAAAATATGTAGATGCAAATCGATGAAAAGATCGAAGATCTTAAAACCGAAACATGACGAGAAAATTGAGGAAAAAATTGAAAATATCCGAACTCAGTTTGGCGGTATAATTAAGGACATGAAGTTTGAATTCGACGAGAAATTTGGTGGAATAAAAATTCAGTTCCAGAATAAACTAGAAGACTTGGCTAGAAATTGAAACCCCCGAAATTTGAAGGCGACTTACCGTGGTCTTCTTTCACTCGGCAGTTCAAAATTGCTGCTAATGTGAATGGTGAATGGTGAAGTGCTGGAAAGACTGTTATAAAGCTGCAGCACTCGTATTAGCTCTGCGAGGTCCAGCATTGAATGCCTTACAGTCCATTCCTGAGGAAGTCCAAAACAGCTTTGATCAACTGGTGGATAATTTGGAAATGCGTTTTGGTGATGCACATATGAAGCAACTGCATACCATTCAATTAAAAACTCGTACCCAGAAAAATGATGAGTCACTCCAAGATTTTGAACTCGACATTGAGAGACTGGTATGCATGGCGTGTGGAGATTTCTTGCCCGAACCAGTTTTCCATCGGTTGGCTATCCAAGTATTCATCGACAGTGTTAAGGATCAAGAAATGCAGCAAGTATTGCGATTGGGTAACTTCTCTAAATGGACTGATGTACTGGCTCGTGCATTGGAATTCGTAGCAGCCAAGCAAGTCTCCAGAAATTTGGTACGCGTACGAGAGGTGAAAGCCGCTGATGAGAGTACCCTAACAGAAATCCTGGAAAGGCTGAAACACCTTAAAGAGAAGAAATCCACGAACAATAGCAGACGAATTACAACTTGTTGGAACTGTGGTAAACCAGGTCATTTGAGTTCCAACTGCCGGCGCAAACAATACCAAGACAATGACAGTGATTCTTTAAACTAAAACCAGTCAGCAAGAAGGGGCGCAAACTGACTGATTCTCCGGATAACCCCAAGATTGTCTCCTTTTCCAGGATAAGGAACAATGAAAATAGTTTGATAACAGATGGAAAAATAGGTGAGAGATCTGTCCAATTCACAATTGATACCGGAGCGAACGCGTCCGTCATAAGATCTTTTACCAAAATGGAAGCTAGTAAATAATGGAAAGGTATATCACATCCAAACAGCTATTGGTGACACTTAAATTATGCATTCGCGTAAAACGATTTTTAAAAAATCAAAAATTTATTGGAAAAAATACAAAAATTGAGATTAATCGAATAAGGCAATGTTAAAGCCAAACATTTAGACTAATACTACTGTTACAATGTATTGCACTAATCTACAAAAAACAAAGCGCCAGCACGATGCAACATCTTGTTTTACACCGTGTTGAGATAAGCGATGCTGCGGCGGCCGTACTTGGAACGTAACACGAGATTACTCCAGTTTGTGGTGAAGCCGAAATTGACATGAAGATTGGAGGTATGAAATTCAGGCACAGAGTGTTAGTGGCAGACATTGTTGACTTCATCCTGGGAGTGGACTTCATGAGGAAAAACGGCTTGGTTGTAAATTTAAAAGATAAAGTTGTACGAATTGGATCTGAAGAAATACATCTCCACGTTTCTGGAAATTTATCTACAGTGCTAAAAGTAATATTGGACGAAAATGTAAACATTCCAGCCTTAACCGATAAGTTAATTCGAAGTTGGTAGGCAATCTTGGCAGCCATCCTGCCGGAATCATAGAGCCAACTGAGATCAGCAGCGCCAAGAAAGGAATTTTACTGGCTGACTGCCATTAGCGAGGAGAGAAGAGACGGACAAGTTAATCAAGAAGATGCGGGGCCAAGGAATTATTGAACCATCGCAAAGTCCATGGGCATCTCCTGTTGTACTTGTAACTAAAAAGGATGGCACGCGTTTCTGTGTGGACTAAATGATATCACGAAAAAGCACAGCTATCCCTTACCTCGGGTTGATGACACAATTGACACCTTATCCGGTGCGAGATGGTTCTCTACTCTGGACTTGAAAAGCGGCTATTGGCAAGTTGGAATGCACCCCAAAGACAAGGAAAAGACAGCCTTCACTGTAGGTACTGGTCTATGGCAGTTCAAGTTGATGCCTTTTGGCCTATGCAACGCCCCAGCCACTTTTGAGCGCGACTTATGGAATTGGTGTTGTGTGGATTTAGCTGAAAGACTTGCCTCAAATACTTAGATGATGATTGTGGTTGGAAGAACCTTCAAATAACACCTTGCAAATCTGAGGAACGTTTTCCAAAGGATTGAAGAGGCGTAAATAAAATACTTTACCTTTAAAATACATTACCCATAATACTTTTCTTCGTTTTGCTCTAATCGCTTACGAATTTCAACAATTGCTTGGTCCAGATCTTGCAAAAGACACAAATTCCATTCAAAAGTATTTTCGGTAATTATTAAAATTTCAAATTCACGACTTACGGCGTCAGCGTGTTTCATTCGATCAGAAGATCTGTGTTCCAACGTATAATCATAGTTACGTAATATTAACGACCATCTTAATATATTAGAAAAATTTTGTGCAAATCGTTTTTGATTGCAGTGAGAACCTCGAGCAGCCTCTGGACAGCTGTTTCAGCCCTGCTGCAAAATTCTTTTGCGAATAAATTGGGCAAGTCGTTTTTGGTCTGCAGTGGGAATGTCGAGCTACGTTTCTGCTGAAGAAGCCCCAAGCAGGGCTGAAACAGCTGTCCAGAGGCTGCTCGAGGTTCTCACTGCAATCAAAAACGATTTGCACAAAATTTTTCTAAAATCTTTCATTATGCTTTGACAGCAATGGGGGACTCATTAGGAGCAAATCCCGCTTCAATTTGTCTATCCTACTGCAATGTTAGGTCAAAAAGCGATAGTAAGATGTCGCTATTTTATATGTTCATCATCTTAATATACGTGAATTAATTTCTTTTCTCTCGAGTGTTTGTTTTAAACTATTACAATCAGTAACTATTTTGAACTTAATATCCTGTAAGTAAATGTGGAAACGATCTAAAGAATATATGATTGCATCGCAATGCAATTCTGGCTCTGGTGTAGGCGAATAAATAGCTAACACTGGTTTAAGTATCAATAATGCTTTCAGATGTTCAAAACATTGACTAGCTTCTTCGCTCCATACAAATGTATCTTTACTTTTTAAAATGTCATATAGAGGTTTAGAAATTAAGGAAAATTGATTAATAAATTTTCGAAAATATGACACAAGACCAAGGAAACTTTAAACTAAAATAGTAAAGGAGACTGTGGTTTAAGAGATAATTGAAATTAACCTCCGCCCACAATAAGTTTTATATCCGTAGATAATTCGTTCAGTTTCTTGTCGTACTGTCCAGTCAATACTATCATTATTATTAAGCTCAGTCTGCGGAAAATTTAAATTAGCAATGTCTATTTGAAAAATTTCATTCATTTCATTCATTCATTCAACGCCTGAACGGTCCAGTGGTAAGGGACCGGCCTTGCAATCGTAAGGTCGTGGGTTCGCATCCGCTCGAGATAATTCTCGAGGGTTGTTACTCACTTCAGGTACCCTTTAGTGTTGGGGAGAAAATTCGATACTACTTCCCCTTCAACGGCGAGGAGGTTTGGAAGTAACAAAGCCATGGAACACTTTACACACACAAAAATACACTCCCCTGCTCCTGAGATCCTGACAAGTCTATGACTTAGGACTCCGTTGGGCAAACACCACAGATAAAAAAAAAATAACAGGATCTGATTTTGGTCTTATTGTTACCGTTTTACCAAAACTTATTTCAAAATTATGATTGGCTCTATAGTCACGACCTAGAAGACAAGCGCTTAACGTAGTGCCCTTTGGTACAATGTAAAAATCTACTGGTACATCTAAAGTACTGTGCCTTCCATTGAATTCCTCATTAAAGTGGGCTATGATTTCACTGTTTTTTTCTCCTAAGATTTGCAGCACTGATAGCTGTTCAATTATTTAATTAAACAAATGTCAAATTGACACTTTGTATTTTCAATTGATTCAAAATGTTAGAATTGCAGCAGAAAATATTTATTGTTGAAAGTTATTTTCAAATCGGTAGAATAGAAAATGGACAGTTAGTTTATTCAATTAATCAGTGTGTATAGAAGTTTCGACAGCAGTTTCCTAATTTTGCTATTACTTATGAACAGCTAGTTAAACATATCCATGCTTCTGTTCTTAAATTTCGAGAAATAGGATCACTTGGTCGCAAAACAGGGAGCGGAACAGCTAAGAAAAGGACTGCAGCCTGCATTGAAGATGTTCGGGATCGAATGGAATACTCTCCCAAGAAATCTATTGCGAAACTTTCACAAGAAGTTTAGCTATCAGTAGAAACATGTCACACTATTCTTAGAAAAGACTTAGAGCTTTATCCATATAAGATTCAAGCAGTCCACAAACTCAGCCCAGTAGATTTTCACAGAAGAACAGAATATTGTCACTGGTTTCTTGATAACTTAAACAACGACGACATTCTTGACAAATGTTTCGTTTCCGATGAGGCCTGGTTTCATCTCTCAGGGTATTTAAATAAACAGAATATGAGAATATGGTCAGCAGAAAATCACCATGAATTTGTGGAAACTCCATTACATCCATTAAAAATTGGTGTTTGGCTAGCAGTGTCAAGAAGGCGTATCATCTGACCAATATTTTTTAACGACTCAGTAACTGCTGAAAGATACCGAAATGAGTTATTAGAACCTTTCATTAATCAACTACATTATGATGAACTTACAGAAGAGTTTTTTCAGCAAGACAATGTTACTGCCCACACTGCTCATCAAAAAATGACTTTCCTGCAGCAGTTTTTCGATAATCGAATTGTGAATTTTCCTGCAAGGTCTCCGGATCTCACAATTATGGATTACTTCATTTATCCGCACATGGAAAACACAGTTTTTAGAACTACGCGTCACACAATCGAAGAAATTCGTGCGGGAATTACGGATGTGTGTGCTAACATAACCCCCGAACACTTAGCCAACGGGTTTGAAAACATGAAACGCAGAGTACGCTTATGTATTCAAGCTGAAGAAGAGCACTTTGAGCATCGACTTTAAACTTTAATGTTGTGCTTTTATTTGATGTTATGATCAGTACTGACAGTTAATGACAACCGTTTTCTCTAGAATTGTGTCGCCAACTTCATAAAAAAATCACAGCTTACTTTAATGAGGAATTCAATTGAAGGCACGCTATTATTTACTATTACTGTTTGAGACAATCGTCCAAGTATTTGCAATTTACTACCATTCATACTCTGAAATTGGTGCATATCAGTATCAGACCTCATGACACAATCATGCGGAAGAATTGTCGCACACAGCAAAGAAATTGGACTACCTGTGTCAATAATGCATCAATTTCACCGCCTAGCATAAATATTCTTATTAAATATTCAGGAATAATGTGATTAGCTGGTTTCTCTTCAACGACATGGGTCACAGATGTGGATAACTTCGTTGTGACGTTTTCTTGCTTGATTTTCGGACAGTCTTTCTTTTGATGGATGGTCCATTGAATGGCACAGAAAACATGATCCGGGCTCACGCTTTGGCTTTGAACAAAAGTGTTCACGAAAAGTGCCCTTTACCACCGCAATTAAAACAACGCACAACATTAATTGCATTACCACTCGCATTGGACGATGTTGACTTCACAAAATCCTTCGATGATTGGGTTGACGTAAAACTTGAGATATTGGGGTTTTTGACACTGTAATTAGAACTCGACACTTGTTGCCTTTTCATATTTCTGGCATACACTTCAGGTTTATCCTTTAATTCCTTGAAATTTTTAGCTTCATACAGTGTTATCTTTTTGGAAACGTCATCGGATATTCATCAACAATGTACTGAATTTCCGACTCTTGCTCGATATTGCCCTTTCAGGCCCACTCTTTAATTTTCAACATGTATTCTAAGGCAGTTTCAGATTTTTGAAGTTTTGGACGACTAAGACCCTGATGTAAATCCGCAGTACTTATTCTCGTGCCAAATTCATTTCTCAGTCCACGTTTAAGAGATTCCCGCGTATTTAATCATTTTTCGCCTTGTACAAATAGTTTAGCTCGACCTTTTAAAGATTTTTTTGCAAACACAAGTTTCTGGAGATCATTGAAGCCCATGACTGCAGACAAGTCCTCGAAATCTGCTATCCATGATTGTACTGGATACGAACTTTCTCCATCGAACGTTTTAATTGAATCTTCAATTTCACGAAAATTCATAGTGAAACAAGGAGTATTAGTATTTTTAGGGTTTATCAAACTGGAATTAGATGATAGCGAAAGAGTGTAAGCTTTCAAATTCTTATTCAAACTCAGTTTCTTCTTCTTGAGCAACCTCTACATCATTTCCAAAATTGAAATCGATGAGAGCCGTCGTTATGCGTGTAGCTAATTCTTCAGGCGAGCCACTATAATCTAATCCGAACAAAGTGCAAATTGCTACTAAATTAGCTACTTGCATCGTCTCAGTAACATTCGCTATGTGTTTTTCAAATTCCGCGTCACCTTTGGTAAATGCAAATCCGGTTAATTCATATAATCGCTTACGATTTAATCTCCGTTCCTCCAAACTGATAAAGAAATAAAGTGCCTTAGCAACTTTTTGCGATGCACTGCGTATCGCTTCAACCATACCATCTATTTCGTCTAACCGCTTCATATTATCGAAACTAAATTACACAAAAACAGAAATTGATTCTTGTAAACTTCGAGCTTTCTATCCCACTTCTGAAAACTGTAGGAATATTGTCAGAATGACCACACTATTCTTGTATATTCTTTTAATGTTGACCCACCACGACATACATGTATTGAAGTTTTTTTTTTATCTTCATTACCTGTTTTTTTTTTTAATTACAATCTCTACGCCACCTGCGGGCAAAGATCAGTGATCAGGCCAGTACACTTATCAACTGTTTTAATTTTACATACTACAGTTTAATGTTGACTGTGACTATCAACGTCTTTATGTATTGATATTTTTATTTCTATTTGCATTTGAAAGAGTTTTCCAAATAAAATTTTAGACTGTCATATTTACTTTGACATTTAATTTATAATTTTGAAACGTCCGATTGTGGAAAAAATTGAAAGCGATGTGACTAAAAACAAATGGTTTTGATTTCTGGGGCCACATGTCCCAACTCTTATCTTATCCAGGAACTCTACAAGGTACTAGACAAGGTACTGCAAGTCTGAGCTTTTTTTAAAAAATGGAAATACCTCCGAAACAGTTAATTTTTCTTGTGTGTCATGTTGCGGAAAGTATTTTTAGAAATTTATGAAGAAATTCAAAAATGCATTAAAAAAATGAGATATTCCATTTAAAATAAGAAAGTTATCAGTAACTTCCAATATAAGTGGAAGTGTCCGAAAATGGGAAATATTACATTTTGATAGATCATTATCGCTAACTTATAACTGCAAAATTTGAAACAGAAATTCAAAAGGGAAGTCCGTAGACTTTTAATGAATGGGTTGCTTGAATCTGCCTGTATTATTTTCCTTAGTAAATTCATACGAATTTAAAGGTTGCAATCGGAAAGATTTTGGCATTTGAAGTATTTTGATATTAAATGTATGATACTTTAACAGTTAAATTGCCTAAAAATAATGAAAAAAAAAAATAATTTTCATTTTTTACGCTTAACCAATGTGGCCATGTAGTTAGCGGGAAAGTTGCTACGATTTTTGTCCTTTTTTTGTCACTGAGAGGTCACAAGTTCAAATTCGAACGGAACTACATTTTTGTAAGTTTTTTAACGTGATATTTTTCTAATTAAATAAAATATGTGAAAAAAAAGATTCTAATCAGCTTTATTAGAATAAATACAAAGAAAATCCAAACTAGTGTTTTAGTGAGTGTGCCTACAGATTAAAATTTTCAAATTTTGAGCAGAACATGAGACTTTTACCACATAAAACCCTACTGTTAAAAATAGCACTGTATGATAACTACCAGGCTCTCGGCTCAATCTCGGTAGTTGAAATTTTTTCCGCGTGGTACTAGCCATACCGTTTCTTGCTTTGTCCAATTTTAACGTGAGCTGAAATCATAAGACTGGTTATTTATTATCGAATTGATGTGCAATTTTGTACCGTTTTATTTCAGTGCATGTTTCAAAAAACTACCTCATATACTGTGTTTTAATACTATGCGCTACACGTTCAACATGCTAACAATGTTGAAAGAAAAAGTCAATACGCATTTTTCATTTCCATTGCGACTCAACATGGCAAGTTATGTTGAGAAATATTTAATGCCACAACATTATCAGGGTATGCAAAGGTAACGCGTTAACAACTCCTGTCTTAGACATGGTGTTTTTAGAAGAGAGACTAAAAATAAACGAGATTGAAGAGCAGCAATACGAGTATGATTTAGTTGGAGTAACTGTACATACGGGCACAGCCGATGGTGGACACTATTATAGTTTCATTAAAGACCGCACCGTTGGAGCAAGAGATAAATGGTTTCTGTTTAATGACGCTGAGGTGAAACCATTTGATCCTAATCAAATCGCTGCAGAGTGTTTCGGGGGTGAAATGACGGTAAGTTATAAGTAAGGGTGTGCGTAGTAATTAATGAGACAATTTTAAAATAAAAAATTATTAGAAACAACCAATTTATAATTACTGTTTTTACTTATAAACTGATTGCTTAACTGAACAAGAATACTGTCAGTCAAAAAATTTTGTTGCAATCGTTTTTGAAAGCAGTGAAAACAAAAAACGACTTGACCAATTTATTCGCAAATGCGATGCAATAGCGGTGAATAGATAAAACAGTGACATCCTACGATCGCTTTTTGACCTGATATAGACAAATTGAAGCGGGTTTGCTACATAATAAGTTCACTCTATGCAAGGCGGCCATACTTGCTGTCAAAGCATAATGAAAGTTTTTAAAAAAATTGTTGCAAATCGTCACTGTTTTATATATTCACCACTATTACATCGCAATTGCGAATAAATTGGACAAGTCGTTTTTGGTTTGCAGTGTGAATGTCGAGCTACGTCTCTGCTGACGAAGCCTCAAACAGGGCTGAAACAACTGCACAGAGACTGCTCGAGATTTTCACTGCAATCAAAGACGATTTGCAACATTTTTTTTTTGACTTTTATTATACTTTGACAGCAAGCATGGCCACCTTGCATGAGGGACTTATTAGGTAGCAAATCCGCTTCAATTTATCTATCCCACTGCAATGTCAAGGTCAAAAAGCGATCGTAGGATGTCGCTGTTTGTTCTGTTTATGAATATTTTATGTAAATCAGAACGCAAATATAATGCAAATCATTTTAATTTCTATTTTATTTATATAATCAGAAAGTTATAAGCGAAATGTACCCGAAAAGTGATAAGCGAAAAGTGCCCTTTCGGGCCAACCACGGCCGAACGGGGCTTCGGTCTTTGATTTTTCGATTTAACACCCGTTTCGGAACTGCGCCCTAAAAACACCCTTTTTTTGGGAGTTTTTGCGTGTTTTTTTGATATTGCGGAAGCCACGAGAATTTCTTTGGAAATCAGCAACCACTCATTCTAAATTGATCCTTCGGACGATTTTTGGTGGCGGTTGCGAAGCGATCAGGTTTCGGGCGGCGGGGCCAGGGGTGGAAACGCGACCGGGGTGCGACTTTGCCAATTTTTAGGTCCGAATTTTTTTCGACCCTTCGACGTCGTCTCGGCGCCCTGAAAATTTCCAGGGCCCTCCGCTGTAAAGCGAGGACTGCTGTGGTGACGGCGGTTTCCAGATCCGACGCACCCCGGGGGCGACGCGGGCGCGCATTCCCGAAAATTCTCCGAAAATACCCGTTTTCGACGGTGAAAAATTTCCGGCGTCCGTCGGAACGAAATTCGTTGGGTAGGAGGGAGGCCGGGGGAGGGGGGGGCCATCGTCCTTCGGCAGATCGCGTCGAATCCGGTTCTGGAGAGGGCCCGAAAAATTAAAATGTGCGATTTTCCAGCTTTTCCGGGTATTTCTCGGAAACCTTACCATAGAACTCGATCGGACTGTCTCGCTAGCCGCGGCCGTCCGTCACCGACACGACGCGTGGGGGCCCATATCTGCGATAATCCGTTCAGCGGAGATGTGATTTTTTAAAATTTCGACCGTTCGGCGATAAAATCGTATTTGAATTTTTTCGGGGATTTCGGTCGGACCCTGGACTGCCAGGTGCACCTCATCAGGGGCGGAAGGGACCATGAATGCGACGGTGAAAACCGCTCGGCCGGAACCGTCGCCGGGGCCGGACTCCGGAGCGAAATCTGGTCGAAATTTGGGGAGCCGCGGAAAAAACAATTACGCGGTTCTCGACCTAAAATTCGGCGCGGGCCTCGCCCTGTCCTTCCTTGAGACAGCCGCGTGGGTCCGATCCGGCTTTGCCCCATAGAGAAAAATAGGGCACGGCCGGAGTCTGACGCTGCATTCCCATGTATTTTAAATGGACGAACGCGAAACGACCAAAAAATTCGGTGTTTTTTCCCTTCCACATGCGGAGTTATTGCGCGCAGGCAGACGGGCTCTTGCAGCGAGAGAGAGTGGTCATCGGTACGTCGTGTTACGCTGGCGGCGTCCATCCCGATCGTACGGGACCGGCTCCGAAGGAGCCCGAATTTCGCCCGGAAGGGGTAGACAGCGCAGAAAAAAAATTGCGGCTCGGAAATTTAAAGGAATATCCGGGATTTCTCCTGACGAAATGGTAGAGAGGATCTCGGCCCGTGCTTGGAGGGCGCCACCATCGAGCTCGGCCTTCGAACAAAGGAGCGGCGATTTTTCAAAAATCGACTTTTCGTCTTCGCGCCGTCGCGATTCTCGAAGACGTTAATTTTTTCCGCCGAAAATGGAAGCGACCGCCGGAGTTTTGCTTTCCGGTCGGACGCGTCCGTCCCTCCGCCACATCCTGCGGCAACGACGGGGATCCGGCTGTGCGCCCCTCATCGAGCTCGGCGTACCTGGGATGTCGCACCTCAAACGAAAGCCCTCGCCGAGCGGCGACGGAAAATCGCGTCGGTTCCAATTTTCGATCAATGATTGGGCTGCAATGATCGAAGTTGGTCATGCCGAAGATAAACTCGCCGAGCAATAACGGAAAATCGCTTCGGTTCGATTTTCCTTTCAAAGATGGGACGCCACGATCGAAATCGACGGTGGAGAAGGCGTACCGGGTTGTCGCACCTCAAACGAAAGCCCTCGCCGAGCGGCAACAGAAAATCGCGTCGATTCGACTTTTCGAGCACAGATAGGAGCGTCACGATCGAAGTCGACGGTGGCGAACACGTATCCGGGTTGTAGCACCTCAAACGAAAACCCTCGCCGAGCGGTGATGGCAAATCACGTCGGTCGAATCGACCGGAGAGAAGTCCAAAACCGTCCGCGTCGATGTAAATCCATCGTATGTGGTGTCAAACTAAACAACCCGGCGAGGGGAATTCGGCCGTGACCAGGACACCATCTTGGAATTCAAGATGGCGACAGGGAGAAGTCGAAACCGTCTCCGTCTACGTAAATCCGTCGTGCAGGGTGTCAAGCTAAACGACCCGGTGAGAGCAATTCGGCGGTGACCCGGACGCCATTTTGGAATTTAAGATGGACCGCCCGCGTCGACGTAAATCCGTCATGTGGGATGTCAAGCTAAACGACCCGGCGAGAAGAGTTCGGCCGTGACCAGGACGCTATTTTGGAAATCAAGATGGTGGCGTGTAGAAGTCGAGAACCGCCCGCGTCAACGTAAACCCGCCGTGTGGGATGTCAAACTAAATGTCTGGGCGAGTGCAATTCGGTCGTCGTGTCGACGCCATCTTGGAATCCAAGATAGCGGGGTGATGTGAAAACCGCCACCGTAGACGTAATTCCGTCGTGTAAGTCGTTAAATTATTAAATAAAAAATTGTGCACTGATTGTATTTTTCCATCATGTTCCATGGGTAAGCTCTTCTGGATAATGGGACTTGGAAAATAATTAAATTTAGCGAATTCCAAAAACATTTACGATAAAAATGAAGTTTAGGGCCCAGTCGAAAAAACCGTAGGTAATATCTGACAAAAAAGATACTTTTTAGGCAAAACTTTCCCATTTATTATGTCATATCGTCTCGTAGTCGCTTAGCTTTATTACCAATTTACAATTTGTCTCAATAAAATGGAAATTGAAACTATTTTGCGTTATTTTTCGTGTTGATTTACATAAAATATTCCAGTTTGTCATTTTTGACAAGTGATTTGTTCAAGGTTAAATATCCACTGTCGCGTGTAAAAAACATATGATGGCAGAACCTGTATCTTTAGACTAAGGTCACTAAATCAATACACTTACGTGTTCAGGTAACGCCAATACATTCCCATTCCGAGATTCTTGTGTAACAAAGATAACAAATACAAATGTCGCAAGAGCAACAAGGAAATCAACACTTTTAGGGAATTCTGTTTTAACATTTTTGACTAGACAGTCAGCCGTAAACTACTAGCATCGTAGTAAACATAACCTAATGGTTATGTTATTCTCCGCAGCCACAGTAAAATGCCATTTGTGAAACGTCACTTTAATTAACAAGCTTTCGACAGTGTTTTCTATCCCTAGACAAGATTATTGTGCGACACGGATAGATAGAAACAATCACTAATATCGCTACCTGAACATGAAGTGTGTCGATTTAGAACCTTACTTCAGACAGAGATCCAATGCTTTAAACGAATCTATAAAATTTTCGGAACAATTTTAACGTTGAAAAAATGCCAATTGAGACGGCCATATAAGTGTAGCTTATCAGAGAGTCGGCCATGCTACCACCATGCTACTGCGATGTCAGGTCAAAAGCGATCGTAGGATGTCGCTGTTTTATCTGTTCACCCAAGGTTGGTAAAACTGTTATTGCATGTAGTATACGTTGTTCACAAATTAAAAAACCACCACCTGTTACATTATGTCGGTATAAAACATAAGTCCTCTATAGAATATTAATAAAATACTAAGTTGGCAAGGTATTTGAAGTTTAATGTCAAAGTAATTTGTCAAATCAATTTTACTATTAGTTTATTTACATTTATATTTATTTTAATAACACTAGCCTGCGAAAAAATATGTTTTTTGCGGATGAGATAAAACTATGTGCTCTTCAAAGATTTCAACATTATAGAAAAGAATCTGTTATTAGATTTTCGCTTTCACGTCAGCATTCCAAGAAAGAATTAAACCTTTTAGAGAGTTTTTGTTTACATTTTGTACGGTACTTGTACACTTTATTGTCAGACATACAAAAAAATATGAATTGCAAACGTTTTAAAGATTTTTCTGAACCGCTAGAATTTACTAAAAAAAAGAAGTGACGATTGGAAATGAGAATCAACTTTGTTATTCTAATTGAAGTCGATTTTTCTCCAATTTTAAAACTGTCCAGATCTAAAAGCTATTTTACTATTAGTTTATTTACATTTATATTCATTTTAACAAGCCGTTTCAATTAATTACAGTTTGTCTGCTATAACATGGCTCGCGAACAATAAGGTAAAAACCATGAAGCTATTATAATTATTAAATTTAGAAGCAGGGATTTGTTCCGAAGGTATAGCCTTATCGTTTATTTCAAACATTTGCCAATTTTGTTACCAAATTTTTAAATGAGACACTGTTGCCGGTTGTATTTTTCACAAGGTAACGCCGCCAGTGGTCTTTTAATTTGTGAACAAATTATAAGTTGCCTCGTTCCCATTTAGTATGCAGTTTGAAATTTTCTCCCAGCAAAAGTAACTCGTGACGTCACACGAAACTTCTATTCGTCACAGTGAAGTAAAAGAGTGAGTTTTAATCTGTTTCTTAAAGCTTAATCTAATTCACTAAAAATGGAATCAATTCTATGGTCCTATTCATCAAATAACGCTTTAATCTCATTAATATGCCCAATGGAATTTATCATGTGACGTGACATAACGAGATACGCACCCTCTGTACCCTCCGCTGATCAAGGCAACCTTCTAATACACGGTCCAGCTTTACCAACCTTGTTTTCATCTTGCTATTCACGGCTTTATATTTACTTCACATTTGAGATTCGGCAAAATCATTCAATTAGACGAAGTTGAGGGATGTTTGGCACATTTCTTATTTTGCTAATATAAGAATTTCTAAGACGCTCAAAACAAGAATTCGCAATATTAGCGTAGTTCTGGTGCCATGTCTGTTTAAAAGATGTATCCGCTCTTCTGGTAATACTTTTTAACAAACGATAAAGGCCGCTTTTTAATACACTTTTTTATGAATACGTTTGCATCGATAGAGAAGCCCCATTCGGAAATAAAAGCCGCTGCCCGAGCGTTTGTCGAAATAGCTACCCAAACAAGCACTTTTTTTTAAACTTGGCTCAATTTTCGTCAACATTAACCATTGTCGAGTAGTTTCATCGACTCACCGTTTTTCAAGTGTCTAATAATACGATAAGCAGTTGCAGGTCGAACACCCATAGTATCTATTTTAATTTGATTTTTTACTAACACCATATAATTGGCGCACAATATTTTGACAGTAGTGAAAGAAACAAGCATGAAGCCTGATAACTTGATTTTTTGAAAAAAACGACAATCGTTTACATGACCATACGGGCACACAGTTTGTCTCATTAATTATTGCGCACACCCTTATGTGTTCACAGAAAACATCATTGCTATTTCTTATAGAGTAAAACATATGACAGCGTAACTGATAAATTCATGGACTTCAGCTTTGAGAAAACCAACAGTGCCTACATGCTTTTTTACGAACGATGTCCTTTGAATGGGACGGAGGGCGTCGATTGTGCGTCTACAACGTTAGAATCGAGCGATAGTTCTTCAAATTCCTCGCAAAGTCCTTCATCACCCTCAGCAATTGCCACATTTGAACTTAGCAAGGAGCTTGAGGATTGGATTTGGCAGGATAACATGCACTTCATACAGGACAAGAATATTTTTGAGCACACCTATTTCAAGTTTGTATAATTTGTTTATTAATTATAGCAGTCGTTTACCTTTCAGTTTTAAGAGTCAGTTCATGCATTTAATAGCAAAAATTGTTACACTTTATGCTTTTTGTTACACTTTATACTTCTTTCAGCTAGTTCTACAGAGTAATTTATCGTACATTAAAATTTTATGGACTTCTCCACTGATTTTCTATTTTATATTTTGCAGTGATAGCAATGATTTAAGTTAGCGGTAACGATCTATTAGTAATATTCTTTCACAAACTAGAATATATTTTAATAGTGAATCGAGCTTCTGTTCCATTTGCTAATGAACACGGAAGTGCTTGGCGTTCTAAAACAGTTTTAGTCAATAACTTTCCATTACAGCGACCAACAAAAAATATTTATTTTTTTTATTGAAAAATTATTTACACTCCAGTCAAAATTTGCTTTTGCAGTCCTGAGAGATATTAAATGATGATAGTTTTGATGGTCGTGCTAAACTGGTTGCTAAGGTCCTTATGTTTTAAAGCAGACCAGAGGACCTATTCTTGACAAGTGAATTTTTGCTCTCGCATTTATAACATGCGAGTACGAAAAGCGTATACGCTTTAGATAACTTTTTAGATAACTTATTCTAGACCACTCGAAAATTTCGTTCGAAAATAAATGATAGCGCTCGCATTTATTCGAGTGACGAGATTTGGCAATGTCGCGGATTTGTCAAAATTCTGCCGTGTCTGTCGTGAATGATAATTATTGCAAAGCATTTTCCGTTTTGAAATTAAATCTAACTACGAAATTTACATAAGATATCTCGCGTTACTTTAAAAGTCGTTAAATATAAGTAAGTACGATTTATTTTGTAATAGGTACACATATTGTTACAAATGAATTTTAAAACACTATTTGCGAAATGTAGGCACTCATTAAAATTACGCAAATTAATGGGATGTCAGTGATTATAATGCATCGACAGTCTTCCTCAAATTATTACCTCAATTTAAGAAGACCCGTACCAAAGAAGAAAATATGAAACGGAGCGAATGCAGAATATAACATCTAAGAAAGCTGCGTGTCTAATGCTAGCTAAATACCTATAACGAAATTACAGAGTTACAAAATTTGTTAATTTTGAATTTTCTTAAGACCTTCAATTAAAATGGTCAGATTCCTAAGCCGAAGAAAAGAGGATGCAATGAAAAAGATTCTCAATAAATAGTACTGGGACTTATTTTGCATTATTTTAAAAATAGTGGACGTCTGGCCACCCTACCTTCAGTCATCCCAACATAAGTAGAAATTTAGGTCCTCATACTTTCTCAAAATGGTCTCCGAAGTAAAGTAAAGCAAAGCTAATCATCGAGGGATTTTCCTCTTTGCATCCCTCCTCTGTTCATTTAGTACAGAAATTCCTCTGCCATGATTATACATACTGACAATACTTATTCAATTTAATTCAAACATGAATTTTATCAAAAAGAAGCACAATAGTGAAACTTGTGTTTTTATGTAAAATGTCAAATTAATTTGCTACAATTTGACGTTAATTACAGTTACAAGCGCTCGCATAATAAAAAAAACGAGTGGTAATGTCCACTCGCAACAAAACCGCATACGTTTTGGAAAATCGAACGGTTAAGGCTGTTTGCTCGGCCTCAAAATCGTTTTTCCCATTTCCTGGGCTTATTTTTCATTAAAATCGTACCAATTTTTCGCGAAAAATTTTTAAATAGTTTCTGTTGGGCTCGTTGTTCGATAATTGCCAAAAAGGCCTTAAAAAAAAATTAACATTAAAGAAATTCAAAAATGTAAGCCTTTAGCCGAAATTTCGCAGTATTCAATAATAATAAACCGTTTAGTTTTTTTTTTATTTTTAAAAATAAGGTAAGGAAATGGGAAACAAATTTGAAATTTTCGGAATGAAATCGCTGAAATCAAATGTAGTATGTGATACACGCTAGCTCCGCCTTCGGGCCTAGTGCAAGAGGGGCGAATTCGTACATTCATTCTCCCGATTTAGTGACAGATGAAGAGTGAGTGAGAGCGAATGCGTTTCAGTGCGTATATGAGTGAAACACAGAATACACGCACCGTAAACACACGAACGCTATCGAGCGCTGCCAGAAAATAAAGTGCCTATAATTCTAGATTCTAAGATTTCTCTTTTCAGAGTCGTGCTTTTTGGTAAATTTTTTATGCTAAATTGAAAGAAACATTTTTGTCATAATAAACTTCTGCAAATCTGGTAGTCATGCACTTAATTAGTTTTAAAAAGGGAATGCTCAACAAATTTGTGTTATTTTGTTATTTATTGTGTACAGTACACATTTACCTTGACATCATTAAAAATCCCTGTTAATGCATGTAATTAATATTATGTGATAACACAGGAATAAACAATAAGTAAAATGGGTCGGTGATTAGCATTTTAATATCAAGTTCACCCAAATAGTGAAACGGAACTGCGTCAAATAATTTTTGTTTCTACACAACTAATTGAATAAAATATAAATACTTGATGAATACGAGGATTCAGATCTCATCAACTGTAACCTAATCTACAACCACGGTTTCAAATTTGTAAGTGCATCTGCATTATACGATATTTTTAAACATTCGTCAAGCATCTCAAAAAAAAAAAAATTAAAAGCTTGTTTTTGATCCTGTTAATATTAACATGCTGGTGATAATAGTGCGGCCATTTTGAATCATATTGTACTACACACCAAAAGAATCTGGAACACGTAATACGTTCTGTTGTAAATACGAGGAGTTAATTATTGTTGCTATCATGTATTCGTCCGTTTGTTTATTTCCGTGTTTTTTAAGTTTCTGTAGAAACAAGTTTAAAATTGCATTCAAACTAATAGCGTTTTCCACTGGCTGCACTAGTGCGCACCGAGTATATTTCCAACTCGGTTCAGCTTTATGTAATAAAACGAGATGGAGATACACTCAGTGCATACCGGTGCAGCCAGCGGAAAACGGTATAATAAAATAACTCAAATATGTATGCACAACAATTCTCTCAAATTTTTTTTTTAGTGGACATAATACAGTTAGATATTATATGGCATTATATACTATGGAATCTTGCAGAGCAGATTTCAAATACAGATCTATTTCAGAATTGTTACCAGAAAGAGGTTTCAACTGTCCAGATCGATCAGGATCGTTATTTTAATTTTCTTTTAAAGTCAGTATAGGCAGCATATGTTCTAAATAAAAATATTTTAACTTCAGCTTCATGTTATGCCAAAAATTGTCATCTTTTTTAATCTGAAAAAGAAAACTATTACAGGTGTGTTGGATTAAATTGCTTGTTATTTTTTTCTAAAATCGTCTATAATTTCTATTTTATACACTAGTCTTCAAAACCATATCGGTTTTACTTATTTTTATTGACAAAATTATAGCTTTCGTGTGCTTAAAAGTTGAAACTATTACAAAAATAATCTTATACGATTTCAGAAAAAAAACTATGTATTATGATGAATTCAGAACTTTCTTGACGTTTATGTAAATAACGTTACTGTTCACATATTCCATACAACGAATACAACTATTCGTTAAAGCCAACTGCCCTTGAATCTGATAATAGTAGATATGTGTTTTCTTCAGTTTCACAGTATTGCCATCCTGCTTCCTGAGGAGTTATTTTTAACTTCGCAAACTTATAGGGACACTTGATCTCAATTATAGCATCCTCACCAACTAGTCCATCAGGACTAGCTCCAAGATACGGCATTTCTTTAGATATAAATAATCCGCAGTTATCAACTTTATGTCTAAATTCCTGTGAAAATTGTTTTCTCGCAATTTCTTCATGGTCATGGCACCAGTTTGTAACTATACTTTCCGAAAAATTAGAGGAAATTAATTTTTATGCCAGTTTTTTGGCATCAGTTGTTTGACGTCTTTTACAGACAATGCCAAATTTCGTTGCTGTTAGTCTTCGCTCTTTATGCCATTTCACTTTGGTGATTTGCCCAACAGTGTTTCTCTCTAACGATTCTAACTCTACCTGGGCCTGCTCAAGTAGTTCATTAAAGATGATTTCATTTCTTCTAAGTTTTCAAGAGGGATCACCTTTTCTATTATTTTCAAGAGGGATCACCTTTTCTATTAGTCCGTAGTCACCATCAGCTTCGGCTGCCTGCTTTCTTTTCTGCCTTACCAATGAAATAGTCGTGCTCTGCATTTTGGGTAAAAACGTCTCCTACGCAACTTTGACGTATATAGTGTGCCCGGATAGAAAGATGATTAAATTAGCAAAAAGGTGCAAGTTCGAGAGCTTATTAACAATCCATTTTCAAATATTACTTGTCATGGCCAACTTGGTTAAAATTTTACAAAAACCAAAATCTCCTAATTTCTTTCTTAATGTCTTAACTTTTTGTTACTTAAGATATTGAGATGCGGTTTGAACTAGTTTGCACGATAATTTAAGTGCTTTTATGGGCACTTAATAAAAGTAATCCCATTTTTACAAATTACACCTTCTTCTTCTAGTTCTACAATATTTCATTGTGCTTAATTTTATTTAGTGCACAGAAGATAAAGATAAAAAAGCAATCCACGTAAAATTAAAAAAAAAAACAATTTTATAGGGATAATAATAATGATAATGAAACAACAAAATGATGTTATTGATTTACAGAGGAACAGGTGATGCGTTTCTTTTTGTGCCGTTGTTTCAATTCTGATAAACTTTCACTTTCCGACAGACGTAGCTTTATTTCCCGAGTTTTACATAGTTTCTGTGTTAGATCAGGTCGCCGTTTTTATTTACATCACTTTTACATAAGAAATTTTACTCATCTGAGTGTGCGCTCGCCCTTAGAAATCTGCAGAAGGCCGCTGGCGGTGCCCATGTGAATGAGGCCTTATCCAAATGTTGTGGGTGTGTCACAAACTGACATGTAAACCAATCAAAAATTCAAAAATAGTGATACGCCCATTTGAAATCGAGTTCAGTTCTAAGCGAGCATACAGCCTTAAGAATAAACACGTTCGCATTTTTAAAAATTCAAAAACCCGCTTGTCAAGAAGAGGTCCACTGCCACGGCTAAAGTAGGGGACCGAGCGAAAAATTATCCGAGTGAAACCTACGGCGAAAATCGATTCACAACTTTCTTGCGTCTTCGGTGTTTCGATTTGCCCCCGGAAAGTTACCCTATTTTGACCGTTTTTGCGTATTTTCGAGGATTGCAGGAGCTGCGGGGATTTCTATGGAAATCCGTAACTACCTATTCTAGATTATTCCTTCGGACGATTTTTGATGTCCCGCGCTAGGCGATCGGACGTCGAGTGGCGGCGCCAGGAGCGGAAATGTCCATGGGTTGCACTTTGCAGATCGATCGTGAAAAATTCTTTACGCCCCTTAAACTCGGTCGAATCGAAATTAGTTTCTCGTACGGTCGAAAGGACCGAGGAATATCGTGCTGTGGGCCGTTTCGCGTTCCGACCCCAGGGGGAAAAGATTTCATATCCCTTCTTTCCCCGACCTTGTCCTATCGAACCCCTGACCGCTCATCTCTGGAAACCTACGTCGAGCGGTGCTGTGGTTATTTAAAGCGGACCCCTTTTTCGACCTTTTTTTCGAAATTTTTTTTTGGGGTATCGGAAGAGCCGCGCGTCATTGTATGGTAGAAAATGACGAGGAACGCGCCATTTCGAACCGATCGAAAGACCCGGGGAGCCGGTACAGTCCTGCGCTCTCGATAAAATTTCGAAAACTTTCGAGGACCGTGGAAAAGAAAGTCGAATACCTGGGGGCTCGAAATTCGCTGCGGACGTCCCCCAGTCCTTCCTCTGCAAGGCACCGGAGCGGCGATCGCCTTTGCCCCTTAGCAAGAAATAGAGACGCCCTCGAGCGTAGACGTGCGCTACGTGTATTTTAAATGGGTGAATTCGAAATTAAATTAAATTTGGCGGTTTTTTCCTCTGGACGCGGAGTTGTTGAGGGTAGGCGGACGCGCTCTCGTAGCTGGAAAGAGGGGTCGTCACGACGTCGTCCGGTGTCGGATTTCGCCCGGAAGGGGTAGTTTGCGCAGAAGGAAAATCGCAGCTTGGGAATTTGAAGGAATATCTGGGACAACGCCTGACGTATACAGGGTGATTCACGGAACCCGTTTGTTAAAAGTTTACGGACTTCCCCTTTGAATTTCTATTTCATATTTTGCAGTTATAAGTAGAGACCGGATTTATAAGTTTTTACAAGTTTTTTACGCTAACATACCTAAACTTGGCGTATTGTATTTATATGTTTGTCGATTATAGAAGCCCAAAAATGGTAGTTTTATTTCGCATATAACTTAATATTTTAGACTTTTAGCGCATATTTATTTATTTATCCATATATTGATATAAATAACATTATAATTCCATATACGGTCAATATTCAAGTCTGCAGCTTTTCCAAGAAGTAATTCATTCTTCTCAACGTCTGGCCACTTTATTTTACGATTTCCCGGAATGTGATTTTCTGGGAATCTGTAGCGACTTGCACTTATGTTTTGCATTTCAGTTTGAGATAAGAACTCCGTGAATGTGTGTGACTAGTGACTAGTGTATTTATCAACGCGAATTAGTTGTTATTTTCTTATTTAATTTAAAGACGAAATAAATTCAGTGCTTATCTTTTCAAAATGCCGAAAGTAGCATCCTCTCGATCCGAGCTATTGAAAAAATGGATTAAAGCATCTAAACATCTAACTACAGATGGAAAAGTTATTTTTTGCAACGCATGTTCAAAACAGGTAGATACCTTACAAATTCTCTTAAAAATCACATTTTCATTTTGACAATATTTTAAGGTGTCGTCAGACCAAAAGTACCAGATTGATCAACATTTGGCTACAAACCTCCATAAGGAGTCGGAGAAAAGATGTGTGTCTAACTTTAAGCAGTCTTTTATTTCTTCAACAGCCAGTAACTCACAGGGCAGTGACACAGGAAATGAATTCTTTTTAGACTTGTGCAGTGCTATGGCAGAGTCAAACATTCCTTGGCATAAACTTGAACAAGCAAGTTTTTGATCTTTTTTGGAAAAATATTGCAATCGTCATATTCCAAATGAATCGACTTTGCGGAAAAACTATCTAAGTATATGCTACCAGCAACGGATGACGAAAATAAGAGAGAAGCTTAGCGACAACAATATTTATATAGTAGTTGATGAAACGACAGATGCCTGCGGTCGTTATGTAGCAAATATGTTAGCAGGAGTATTAAGCAACACAGTTGCACCAATATCTTATTTGGTAAATAGTGCAGTTTTGGAAAAAAACAAATCATTTAACGATCGCACGTTTTATTAACGACAGCTTGACACTTTTATATGCACCTAATCAAGTTAAATCGGAAAATATATTACTAATGGTGTCTGATGCAGCAGCCTACATGATAAAAGCAGGACAGGCTTTACAGGTGTTTTACCCAAATCTGATGCACTTCACTTGTATGGCTCACGCAATGAATAGGCTCGCTGAATTGGTGCGACTAGAATACCCAACAGTAAATAAGTTGATCAATAACGGAAAAAAGGCGTTTCTTAAAGCCCCACTGCGTATACAACACTATAAAGAATTAGCTGCTGAGCTGCCATTACCACCAGAACCAATAATTACGAGATGGGGTACGTGGCTTGAAGCAGCAAATTTTTACGCAGATAACTTTAAACAATTAAAGGAAATTTTCTTAGAATTGGATGATTCCAATTCAGCGGCTTTAAGAATTTGTAAGGAATGCATGTCGAACACAAACATCGGGAATCAATTAGCTTTCATTAAAACTCATTTTTCGGTTTTAATATCCACCATTAAAAAGTTGGAATCATCCCAGACGGCTCTATTAGATTCTTTTGAAGTGGTCGATGATGCAATTGAAAGTGTAAAATCAATTCCAGGGGAGATAGGAGAGAAGTTAATGGCAAAATTAGACAAGGTTCTATTACGTAATCCTGACTACAATAAAATGAGGAAAATCTGTTTAGTTTTAAAAGGTCAAAGTGAAGAGGATTTGGACATGGACCCCAAAGATGTAGCATCCACGAAATTTGCGCCCATTACTTCATGCGATGTCGAGCGTTCGTTTTCCTCTTATAAAAATATTTTGACAGACAGACGACAAAATTTTACCCCAAATAATTTAAATCAACTGTTGATTATATTTTGTAATCCTACTACTTAAGTGTTAAGTGTTAAAATTACTTATATAAAACAATTTATGTTTTTATTATTCTAAAGTATGTATAAGTAAAATAAAATTTTTATCGCATATAATATCCATATTTTGATCCATTTTAATCGCATAAAAAAAACTTATTTTCCACTTTTTTAGCACATATAAATCCGGACTTTAGTTATAAGTTATTTCATATTGCGGTTATAAATTAGCGATAATGATCTATTAAAATATAATATTTCCAACTTTCGAGCACTTCCGCTTGTACCGGAAGCTGTCAACTTTCTTATTTTAAATGGAATATCCCTTTTTGTATTGCATTTTTGAAATCTTCATGAAATTCTAAAAATGTTTTGTGTAACAATATGATACGAGCAAAAGTAGCCGGTTTAGAGTTCTTGCCATTAAAAAAAAGTTCAAAGTTGCAATACCTTATTTATGTTACTGCCATATTTGTGTAATAAAAGCCATAATTTCAATTTTTGGTCTGTAGTAGGCTATACTCGTAGGCTTTCAGGTCATACCTAATTTTATACAAAATTGTTTATGGGCTGGTTGAAAAATAACTTCTGTTCGAATTGATTTCAACTGTCGAAGAGTCATGTTTTTTTTTAAATAGAACACCCAGTATTTTTTATACCATAAGAATCAAAATTAAATGTTCTTTCGAATTGTATCAGCATTCCCTTTACCCATCTCTTACCTCTCCCTTTCTATTCATGATTTTCTCTTTGACACATAATTTTTTTCAATTTTCAGTATTATTCCTGAATATTGTGCTATGAAAATTTAACAAACTGAGGTTTTTTAAATTAATTTCAGATTGTAAAATCAATTTCGTTTTAAAAACCGAAAAATAATATTTGAATACATAACGCGGAGTATGATCACGACTGATCAATTAAAGAATCAATTCTATAACTGGGCTGCAGTCAAAAAAGGGGTAAGTAATCATGTGAAATTGTTCTTAGTGTTAATTATTAATTTTAAAATTTGTTTTGTAGAAACCTTGATAAAGGAAATAAATTTTCCGAAAGCTCGGTTGATCTTTAAAAGAGTATTACTATCTACCCCTTTTTTGATTGCAGGCCAGTTATAGAATTGATTGAATACATAACTATCATCTGAACTTTTTATTTACATATGTCGCATGTATTAGAACTCTTATTATGACTTTTTACACATTTACAAAGAGAAATTTACAATTTACTTACAATACAAAATTTTATGAAAATACAAAAATATTAAAAATAATACACAAATTGTTGCTTATAATAGTGGCTCTAAGTTTTCCTCAGCTATTTTTTATTAGTAATAACTTTCTATTATGTCTAAGTAATAACATATTTACCTGGATATAGTAATTTTTTATTAACTTCTTGAATTGTCGATTTTTTTATCATCAAATACATTTAATATATCTGCTCGAATATTCATTTTTTAGTTCTCCGTAGAGATTGAATTGTTTTTTTTTTTAATTCCTACTAGACGGATGATTTCAAAAATTATAATTCCTCTAATTTTCATAGCCCACTATTTAAAAACAATACCGAAAAATTGAAAAAAAAATCGGTTAAAAACAAATCATCGGTAACGAGTGAACTATAAGAGATAAGTACAGGGAATGCTAATACAGGACGAAAGAACATTTGAGCTGAGTCACATGGTATAAAAATATACTAGGCGTTTCATTTAAAAACATGACTTTTCCACAGTTGAAATCAGTTCGAATAAAAGTTACTTTTCAACCAGCCTGTATACAATCAAGTGCAAAATGGACATGATCTGAAAGAATGTTACTGTATTCCACTACAGGCCAAGAATTAGCATCTTGGTTTTTGTTGCACAAAGATGGCAGTATCATAAACAAGGTTCTGCAAGTATGAGCTTTTTGTATAAAACGGAAATATCTCGGAAACGGTTAATTTTTCTTGTATCACATGTTGCACAAAATATTTTTATAATTTTATGAAGATTTCAAAAATGAATTAAAAAACGGGTATTCCATTTAATATAAAAAAGTTGATAGCAAGTTCCGGTATAAGCGGAAGTGTCAGAAAATTGAAAATATTATATTTTGATAGATCCTTAACGTTAACATATAACCGCAAAATGTGAAACAGAAATTCAAAGCAGAAGTCTATAAAGTTTTAATGAATATGTTGCCTGAATTTCCCTGTATAATGGGTTTTACACAATAATATAAACTAACTCAGTTAACAACGAATTAATTCCATTCCTATTAACAGTGAAGCAACGAAAAACATTAATAGAACTAAAAAAACGGAGATTAAACTAAAGCAATAAACAAGACTAAAAATTTTACTGTTACAAATTTGAGGATTCACAAATTATAGTCGTTAAATTTCAGAACACTTTAATTAAAAGCTGTCGCTTTACACAATTAACAACACAGTTGTGATGAGCTTGTCTATCATATAACACATTTACAAAATGTACTTTCTACTGATTCGAGGTACGAACGAAAGTACGTACGAAATTTCTAGAATGATCTCGTAGCTTCAGTCATATTCTTTGACGCAAGGTGGCGTGTCTGATGCTAAAAATAGATTTGTTTGCGCGTCACGGCTGTAACACCGCCCCCCTCTTAGTTCTGTTCGTCCCGAACAGAGTACGGAGCCAAACAGTCGATGCGGATCACTTTCATCTTCCCACGAGGTAGCTTTTGTATCCTATAGACCACATCATTGATCCTCTTAATTATTTGATAGGGTCCATCCCAAGGCGCCTGTAGTTTGGGGCACAGACCACAAGACCTTCTGGGGTTGTATAGCCACACCTGGTCCCCTTCTTGGAATCTTGTTTCATTGGCTCGTCGATCGTAGCGGGTCATCATTTTGTCTGTCGCCAAACTGATGTTACGTCGGACGTATTCGTGAGTGTTCCTTACACGGCGTTCAAGTTCTTGCGGATATTGACTTCGTCCCAGTCGAGTTTCTGGTCGCCCAAATTTTAAGTCACAAGGCAGACGCATTTCTCTTCCGAATAAGACACTGTATGGAGTTCGTTTAGTAGTGTCATGCTCTGCAGAAAAGTACGCCATCAAGAAAAGGGGAAGATGTTCGTCAAAGTCCCGTTGGGTCTTGGAAACTTTAGCCAAATGTCTCTCTAAAGTCCTATTGAATCGCTCCATCATTCCATCTGACTATGGGTGCTAGGGAGTTGTCCGCGTTTTGAAAATGCCTAGTAATCTGGTCAATTCCTGGAAAATGTGTCCTTCAAAGTTCCTGCCTTGGTCGGAATGGATCTCCAAGGGTTCTCCAAATCTTGTTATCCAATTCTCTATCAAGGAATTCACAACGGTTATTGACTCTTGATTTGGCAAAGCATAACCTTCTGGCCAATTGGTGAAATAATCAGTTACTACCATGATGTATTTATTTCCACAGTTGGTTTCTGGAAATGGCCCAGCAATGTCAATGGCAATCCTCTCGAATGGAGCACCAACGTTGTAAAGGTGTAGTTTTCCGCGAGTCTTTTTCGCGGGTCCGGATACTAAAGCACATGTAGTACATCTGGCACACCAATTTTCCATATTAGTTCTACATTTCGCCCAGTAGAACTTTTCTTATACTTTCGACAATGTCTTGCTGATGCCCAAATATCCACCGGACGTACCGTCATGAATCTCTTCCAGAACTTCAGCGACCCTTGCCCTTGGAAGCACGAGTTGGTCCTTCATTTCACTTTCATCAGGTGTTTACCCTGTTCTCATTAGCAACCCATTCTTCAACTCCAGATAATCCCATTGTGTCCAATAAGTTTTAAATACTGAATTCTTCCCCGACATCCCTGCCCAGGTGGGATGTTGCTGTCTTTTCTTCCATTCAATTATGGTTCTTATTTCTGGATCTTCTCGCTGTTCCCTCTTAATGGTCTCGGTTTGCCACCTGTCTACTACGACGCCAATTCTTCTGATGGGAATTATCCCTTCTTTATTTTCTGTTTTTGAACAGTGCCGACAATCCTCAGGACAAGTAGTTCTTCTGGAGAGTGCGTCCGCATTATTATGGACACGACCTGGACGATGTTCGATTGTAAAATCATACTCCTGTAATCTTTCTAACCATCTGGCAAGCTGGCCTTCTATGTTCTTAAACTGAAACAAACCAAACTTCAATGCTGCATGATCTGTTCGAAGATGAAACTGTTCTGTTGTCTTTACCACGGCAAGAAGATCCTTCCTGGTTACACAGTAGTTCCTTTCAGCTTTCGACGAAACTTTACTGTAGTAACCAATAACACGTTCTTGACCGTCTTGCACTTGTCGCATACGCCTTCAATCCCGTAGTTGCTAGCATCACTGTCAATAATAAACTTGCCCTCTGATCTTGGATAAGACAATATAGGAGCAGTCACCAAAAAATTCTTCAGATTGTCAAAGGCTTCTTAGCAGTCCACACTCCAGAAAAATGTTGTTTTTCCTTCGGTCAGCGTGTGTAGAGATTTCGCTGCCTTTGCAAAGTCCTTAACGAATCGTCTGTAATGGGTGTAGTGCTCCAAGAGACCTCTTCGGTGGTGGCCAGTTCTTAACAGCTGTTATCTTGTCCGGGTCGGTCGCAACTCGTTTCTCAGAGATAACATGTCCAAGGTATTTCACTTCCTTCTGGAAGAACTTGAATTTGACTGGATTTAATTTTAGCTTCTCCTCTTCAATCCTTTGGAAAACGTTCCTCAGATTTGCAAGGCATTACCTTGAACTGCCATAGACCAGTACCTGCAGTGAAGGCTGTCTTTTCTTTGTCTTCGGGATGCATTCCAACTTGCCAATATCCACTTTTCAAGTCCAGAGTACAGAACCATCTCGCACCGGATAAGGTGTCAATTGTGTCATCAATCCGATGTAAGGGATAGCTATCCTTTTTCGTGATATCATTTAATTGCCTGTAGTCCACACAGAAACGCGTGCTGCCATCCTTTTTAGTTACAAGTACAACAGGAGATGCCCGTGGACTTTGCGATGGTTCAATAATTCTTTGGCCCTGCATCTTCTTGATTAACTTGTCAGCCTCTTCTCTCGTCCCCACTGGCAGTCTTCGTGCGTGTTGATGAATTGGATTCGAATCGCCAGTGTTTATTCTGTGCTGAACAATGTCCGTCCGGGTTAAGTCTTCATCGGTAAAGGCAAAGATTCTTTTGTATTGTCGAAACAGTCCTCCTATGTCTTCTGTTTCCATGGGTGTTAACGATGTTGATACAACTTCAAACAATTTTTCTAACAGTGGTGGTAGAGTGTCGGACTGATGCCGAGCGCATACATCGCTTACTTGAATGTGGTTCACAGAAGCAATTGCTTCACATGTACCCGCCACTGTTCCGCTGGGTATGGTCACCGGGTAACTGTTGACATTTGCAAGACGAGTAGGAATTGTTTCTTGGATCTTCACCAGAGTCCCAGCCAGTAAAATTCCTTTCTTGGCGCTGCTGATCTCAGTTGGCTCTATGATTCCGACAGGATGGCTACCAAAACTGCCTTCCAACTTCGCCAGAATTAACTTATCGGTTAAGGCTGGAATGTTTACACTTTCGTCCAATACTACTTTTAGCAATGTAGATAAGTTTCCAGGAACGTGGAGAGGTATTTCTTCCGATCCAATTCGTAGAACTTGATTTTTAAATCTACAACCAAGCCGTTTTTCTGCATGAAGTCCATTCCCAGTATGAAGTCGTCAATATTGTTTGCGACTAACACCCTGCGCCTGAATTTCATACTTCCATTCTTCATGTCAATTTCGGCTTCACCACAAACTGAAGTATCCTTGCCAGTAGCTGTTTGGATGTGATATACCTTTCCATTATTTATTAGCTTCCATTTCGGTAAAAGATCTGTTCTTATGATGGACACATTCGCTCCGGTATCAATTGTGAATTGGAAAGATCTCTCACCAATTTTTCCATTTGCTATCAAGCTAGTTTCATTGTTCCTTGTCCTGGAAATGGAGACAATCTTGGGGCTATCAGTAGAATCAGTCAGCATGCGCCCCTTCTTGCTGACTGGTTTTAGTTTAAAGACTCGCTGTCATCGTCTTGGCACGCTCGTTTGCGCCGGCAGTTGGAACTCAAATGACCTGGTTTACCACAGTTCCAACAAGTTGTAATTCGTCTGCTATTGTTCGTGAATTTCTTCTTTTCAAGGTGTTTCAGCTTTTCCAAGATTTCTGTTAGGGTACTCTCATCAGCAGCTTTCACCTCATGTACGCGTACCAAAGTTCTGGAAGCTTGTTTGGCTGCCTCGAATTCCAATGCACGAGCCAGTACATCAGTGCATTTAGAGAAGTTACCTAATCGCAATACTTGCTGCATTTCTTGATCCTTAACACCGTCGATGAATGCTTGGATACCCAACCGATGGAAAACTGGTTCGGGCAAAAAATCTCCACACGCCATGCGTACCAGTCTCTCACTGTCGAGTTCAAAATCTTGAAGTGACTCACCCTTTTTTTGGGTACGAGTTTTCAATTGGAAGGTATGGAGTTGCTTCATATGTGCATCACCAAAACGCATTTCCAAATTCTCCACCAGTTGATCAAAATTGTTCTATACTTCCTCAGGAAAGGACTGTAATGCACTCAATACTGGACCTCGCAGAGCCAATAATTATCGTACATTTCACAACACTGATTTACCTACTTTGACGTCATTACTAGCTGTGACGCATTACGCTTGCTTTGTGGCGCATCTGTCATAAAAAAGATTTTGATTTTTTTGTGAACAATTCTTTGTTTTAATTTTTATAGAGATCTGTTTTTTTTTGCATTGCAGCTTCATGTGGCAAATATGTGGATACATACCTCAAACAATAATGCCTGTCCAACCAGATATAACTCAAAGAGCTGCTCAATTATCGACTTCCTTCTTCATAGAAACTTTCATTCACGCCAAGGAAAAGGTGCGTGAAATTTTCAGTTGTCTCGACATTTACTTACACGTGTTTCTTTAAAGCCCACGATGGTACAGTGGGTGGAATTGGTAACGAAGCAATTCAATGCGTGTCAAGAAGCGTGCATTTGGTTTTTGGAACACATGGCTCAAGATACTTGGTGGCCAGTGCAGGTGTTATTAAAGTGTCCCAATCAAATGGTGCGTCAGATGTTTCAAAGGCTGTGCATACATGTGATACAACGGCTCAAGTATTTCAATTTTCCAAGTTTGTTTTATTAATACAAGCCATTGTGGTTGTAGGCAGTCTCATTCGAGCTTGTATTTAATGATGAATGATAATGAAAACGGCGAAAAAGGTGAAAGGAACAACGATGAACGAATGAACGTGGATCCGAGTAAAATAGGAAACGCATCTTGTGTTACTAAGTTTATTAAAACCTTATTATCACTGGTAAGTATTTGTGTCCATTAAAGTTGCAATTTCATTTGCGTGTGTGTTTGATTTTCTTTATTTTCTTTTTTTAAGATGGAGCATGGTGCTAAAGCACATTTAAAGCATCTGACTGAATATTTTGGTTTTTTATACGAGTTCAGTCGAATGGGGGAAGAAGAATCAAAATTCTTACTTAAAGTTGGTGCCATTCACACGATGATTGATTTTTATTTAGGCCACAAAGTCCATGAATTTGTAAGTTGCTTCAGAATTAAATTTTTAACCTATTATACAGCATGTTCCCACTGACCGGGTAAGCCTGGAAAACCAGTAAAAGTCAGGGAATTGAAAAATGGTTCATAAAGTTGGGGAGTTTGTGTGTTTTAGTCAGTGATGTGCGTGTTGAGAATTTAACGTAATTTACATAATTGTTTACATGTGGACAATGACGTCATTTATATCATGCTTTAATGCGTAGAAAATGTAAATAATGTATCTAACATAATAATATGCACTTTTTAACAATAATAAGCACATTCTTTCGCTAATAATTTAAGATCATGTTCCTGCAACCGTGATCTAAATACCTACAATTCAAATGATAATCAAGAAAACAACAACAAATATGCTGTATTTAATAAAAACTGTTATTTCATAAAGTTCACAAATTGTAAGGGTTTGTTGATGTTAATTGAAAAAAATATTATTATTCTTACTTTTGTCACTTCAAATTTAAACAGTTTACTTATATATACTTATACTTTATTCACGGTGCGTTTATTGAATCACAAAAATTCAATGTTCCGGAGGGGCAAGATGGAATAGCGTAGCTAGAAGTCAAGCCGCCAGGTTGCAAAATTTTTACAAACGCCTTACAATTATTATTTATTAACAAAATAAAACTGAAAAAAAATTATTTAACGTTTCCGTTTAAATAATTAAATTTAAATGTTCATTTCTTTAGCTACTTTTGGATTATCCTACTTCTACAAAGTGACAAGAATTGTCAAACTTTTAGGTTAGAAAAGCTCCGAAAGGCTGCGTTAAGCAGGGCGTATCTGTCTCTATTGTTGCTCAAACACCTTGAAGAATTTTTTTTTTTTGGAATTGATTCTCGGAAAATGAAGGGAACGAAATTAATTACGATTGCAGCTTAACAGATGACGCTACTTACAAAAGGCAAAAGAAAGTACACAAACTACAGTTTACTGTAATTATTCTTCCTCAGAATACCATAGATTAAGAGCCCGTTTCAGTCACCATCATTATGCCACTTTCCTAGTTCAAGAATTACGCTAAAACTACTGATCTGATCATCGAATAGTTTTAACATTTTCGTTTTGTTTTTTAATAAGGAATTTCGGAAAGTCATATTTTCTAATAATTTTTATAATTTTTATTCCTGATAGAAGTCGATTTTCAACTTAAAATTAACTTTCCGAGATAAAGCAACTAATTTTATGAAGATCTGCAGCAACAGAAACTTAATCAGGGCCATAATATTTAAATAAAACATGAATTACGAAATTTTATAATTAGTAGTTGCAAACTGCTGCCCTCTATCGAAAGCAATCGGAGATGCCACAGAAGGCGGGGCTTATTTTTATTTTACATTTTACGGCTGGGGAATTTCCGGTATGCCTAAAATTCTCTGACCTGGGGGCTCGTTCAGAAACTGAAAAAAAGCGCACTTTCGGTAAAATTCTTTCTCTCAATGTGTCAGTGAATTTGTATATTTTTTTTTTTCGTTCTAAATGCTCAAAGTGCTCTTTCGTTACAGTTTTGAACGCAACAGTATTGTATAAGTAAACTGAGTGGTACTTATATTTGAAAGACAATCCTTTGCATGTGTTCTCGAGAAAACCGGAAGGCGCGAGCAGTGATATTTACCACGATGTTTACATTTTTACTCTTTTGAAGTCATGTTAACTTCCAATAAATTAAGGAAACAAACAAATATTCAGTAGCGTTGTTTTCTTTATTTTAATTGTATACAATGAACGGCAAAAAGTTACACCATTCGGGAAAATTTTTTGCAGTTTAAAAAATTTGTGCCAATAGTTGTGTGTTTTGTGTATGTGCGATAACCAAATATAAACAGGACAGAAACAGTGAGCAGCTTTTAGTGCGGCTCAAAAAGGCACCTATTTAAAATTCGAAAAAAAAATAATAATATGGTTCCAATAGGTTTTTACAAAAGGCGTTTACGATAATTGGAGCGGTATATATCGGTTAATCTATTGTCTCACTCTTACTTGCATTAAACGCATTCATTTTATCTTACTTTTCTACCCCGATCCATAGAGCTCTCCAATTATCGTAAACGCCTAAAATGTGTCGCTTGCTCCTCTGACAAAATGGACAAGATTTTTCATTTTCTAGTTAGAAGCGGCAATTGGGCGTTTGGTATTTAGCTCTTGCAAGTGATTAGTTTATTCATTTATTGAGCTATAAGAGAATGTTTTTTATATCCATAAGAAATATTTAAACAAATAAAATTTGCTCTTGGGTTCTGTTACATGCACGAGAAAATTTGAGACAATTTTTCACAAGGCGTTTTCTTTATAACATTTTGTCTCATCACTTAATTTCCTGATAATATTTTTCTAGTAATCCCAATCTGGCATAAGCAGACCGAATTTTTTATTTTGGGCCAGTTTAATATCTGTACAACTTATGAAATCGACATTAGTACAAATAGTGGCTACCACGTATTGCACCTACAGTGATCGCCAAAATGTCGGCATCAAATGGGAAAAATCTTTATTTTTGATTTTTTGAGGAAATTTTTTAAGGCAATAATTTCTACTTGTCTGAAAACCTTTTTAACTCCTAACAGATATACCGAGTGATTTTATTCGAAATTAATCTATATTTCAAAGAGATTTTTTTTAACGTAAGTTAGTTTCAACTTATTTTTTTAATATTCCGTTAAAATTGAATTTTTTTCAACTTTTAGAATATTTTAAAAATTTCAGATACTAAATCTTAATTTCAATATTTAATATTTTTAGGGCGGAAACTACCAAAATTTATAATTTGAAAAAATAAGAAAGATTAAGTATTGCTTCATTATTTACCGAAAAGTATTATTTTTGCATATTTTTTCCGTTTCTGATGCAAGGTGCCTTTTATAATTATTATAAATAATTAATATATATTTAAATATCTCTCTATTTCCGTTAATGAATTAATTTCGCAATGATCTTGTAAATGTTACTTTGCAGAAGATATTTCTTTATATGGCTTAGTCCTACTGACTTAAACAGAATTTGAGGGCTTTTTTAATAATAGGATTTGAATTGAATTATAAAAATGTAAAACTACTTTTTTTTCAATAGCAAACGTTAAAGTTTGCTTTGTCCAACTCAAAACAGTCGATAAAACAGAAAACCGCAAAAGTAAATAAAATAATAATTTTTAACAATTTAACAACAATCCACACTAATTACTGGGATCATGAACACACAATTGTACCGTCTTGTTTAACAAATAACTACCTACTTATTGTTTTTTTGTTGTGTATTGTAATGTGGTTTGAAATTAAAGTCGTTTTATGAAAATGCCTCTTAGTAATTTCATTTGAGTAATTCATGGCCGTCTTATATTCTCCCTGATTAATTTACTGAACAGGTAAATTAAATATGGAAAAAAACATTTAGGCAGCTATAAAATATTTTTTACAGAATTTTTGTGAAATTCATTCATTCAAATGTCATTAAGACAGGGACAGATTAGAGTTTTTAGATGTCCTTTAAACGCACATTAGTTATGAATAATAATTATGAATAAAAATATTTTTCTTAAAGTGTACCTTGCTTCGAAAACGTAAAAATGATGTAAAAATATATATTATTTTTGCTGAATAATAAAATATCTGAAGCAACAATTAATATTCTTTATTATTTAGCTATTGCTCCACGTCCCATTACTTTTGGACCACTCTGTACAGAAAATTACCTTGCATTTGTGAAAGGTCTTATTTCCTTTTAACAAAACTGCTATATCTCTGTCGGATTAAATTAAATTCATTTAACTTAGAAAGAAGATAAAAGACCGGATTTAAACATGTTTACTTACCGACAGAATAACTATTATGTTTCGTTTAGGGGCGCGCGATATCCTGTTTTCGATATCGGATATCGATAATTAAAAAATATCGATATTTATCCATATATCGATAATATCGAACAAGTCGGACAAGTGCATTTTCACACATTTTGGTACGAGGTAGTTTTGCTAGTAATGTGTTTTTTAAATTTTAAACTTTTCTAATTATTTTTTTACGTTTTTCAGAAATATTATTTCATAACTTTTCTTGAAATTATGAAACCGCCTATTCATCAGAATCAGAATTCATTGTTTTCCAATCATAACAATAAAAATTAAAAGCAAAAAAGAACAGTCTTCTTGCCAAAATATGTGAAGAAGGGGGCACACGAATAAGTGTCAATTCCACGAACGTTAAAAAGAATTTAGTTTCATTTTGATATTTATAAACTTTGACTAGACTAAAAATTAATTGAAATATTTAAAAATTTTCTTTATATCCTGACCGTGAGTCATGATCACTTGCCATATATGAAAACTAAGGTTTAGTGCGAATTGGGCGAATTGATTTGAACGCCACAGAATACAATAGCGACGGTACCCGATATAATTAGTAATTTACTTTCTTTAAATGGTTTTGATCTTGAAAAATAAACGATCCAAAAATTAATAATTATGACGTGCATAAATCGTCCAATTTGTTTTAGTAAAAACTGAAATAGGTAATAAAATGTGATTGATTATTAATATTTTCAGGAAAATTACGTTATCGGTAATATCGATATCACCGATAATATCGATACCATCGATAATATCGATACAGCGATACCAACAATAATATCGATAAATCCGACATATATCGATATTATCGATATCTTAAATGGAAATATCGTTTTCGATAATTATCGATAATATCGATATATCGATAAATTCTCGCAGCACTAGTTTCGTTTCATTTCCGAATACATGTTTCTCCTTCTCTGTAATAAATTTTAAATTTTCGCGGTAAAACTCAAGGTAAAGCCGTTGGTAAAACTGCAAAAATTCTGAAAATCGTACGATTTTCAACGATAGTACATGATGAATCTATTTCGCGTGATTTGGCATCTCATTGTAGCCCCGCCTTCTGTGTGTTACGTCCTGCACCCTTGCCCCGCGAGAGATGATTAAGTGATTGTGAAACGGCCCCTTAAAGACGAATTCACAGATTTTACCAAAGTTTGAAACTTGTTAATTTTGAAAGCTTTTAATTTTTTTAAATGTTATCTGTGAAGTCGTCTTTAATCACTACTATTTTCTAAAAGAATGATGAGAAAACTGTAGTTTGTGTACTTTTTTTTTGCTTTCGACGGTATATTTTAAACTTCTTGTTTTCTAAGCTATTTATTCGAATTTGTTTTTTCGTAACGTGGGTTTTTTTCATTTTTTCAATTGCTTTGAAATTGTTTCCGCACAAATGAAAAGGTTCATGATAACAGATGACGTCCGTTGTTCATTTGAAAATCTCCCGAAAGCCAGTACTAAGCAGAAATATGCTTCAATTGTTTCTTTCAAACAGTTTCTCGAACGAAGAAGTGTGTTTTCAGCTGCTTTGAAGCTTTCTCGGAAATTAAAGAGAACAAAATTATGTAATTGCGACCACAGCTTAGCAAATAGCTCTACTTACATTTGAAACTTCTTTTAGCTATTTCTGATCGACTTTGTTTTTCCGAAATAGTTTTTCTTAACGTTATTTCTTGATAAATTTTGTGCAAATCGTTTTTGATTGCAGTGAGAACCTCGAGCAGCCTCTGGACAGCTGTTTCAGCCCTGCTTGGGGCTTCTTCAGCAGAAACGTAGCTCGACATTCCCACTGCAGACCAAAAACGATTTGCCCAATTTATTCGCAAATGCGATGTAAGAATGATGAACATATAAAATAGCGACATCTTACTATCGCTTTTTGACCTAACATTGAGGTTCTCACTGCAATCAAAAACGATTTGCACAAAATTTTTCTAAAATCTTTCATTATGCTTTGACAGCAAGCATGGCCGCCTTGCATGGGGGACATATTAGGAGCAAATCCCGCTTCAATTTGTCTATCCTACTGCAATGTTAGGTCAAAAAGCGATAGTAAGATGTCGCTATTTTATATGTTCGTTATTTCTTGAATTTTCTTAGCGTTTTGCAGTTGCTTCGAAATTGCCGCGCACTGCGCCCGCAAAATTAAAAAGGACTAAGTTATCACTCAGAGTAACAGATTTTGATCAAAATCATTCAATGCAAGCAATCATTAGTAAATAATCATAATTTTGATTTTGATAATACTGACATTTTGTACAGTGAATCTAATATTTTTAAAAGACTGTTCATAGAAATGTGTAAAATGATGATGATGATCTGTCAATTAAAAAAAAAATTAGTTTTAATTTAGTTCTAGTTACTTTTCCCTTTATTCCGGACAACTCGTATTTTAGTTTAAAATCATGTTACCTTTTCGTTTCTCTTGACGACTTGTTTCTCTTGACAACTTGTTTATTTACTTTTTTCACTCCTGACGAAGCTATAAATCTATAGCGAAACGTTGAGTGTGTTCTCTTCATATTTCTGTCCGGTTCGAGATTAAAAAAACTTTGTACTTACAGTTTTCATCGGACAAGAACCGACTTCAATTAAAATAATGTTGTACATGGACTCGTTTCTATGAGAACGTATTGCAGTAATGCATTGAAGTGCAACCTGAATAGTATAGTACGTCTAGAAAGTATCCGGAAAGAAGCAAATAACTCTGCAACTCCCAGTTTTTGAATTTATGAATTAAATAATTCAAATAGAAAAAGAAGACAGTTTCAGTTACTTGTGTATGTAATTTCCCTTCTTCTTTAATCATGAAAAAATGCTGCATATTTTTTCACTTTTCTTAAATTTGCCACAGTTGCTCAAATCCTCTAGTTTATTTAAAATTGATAGAATTCAATGCCTGTCATTTTTTCTTTTTTGATTCTTTGGGAAAATAACTGACAAAAATAGTACGCTCCTCTGCTGCTGGGAAGGCCAAATATCCAATAATGGAAAAAATTTAAAAAAAAATTCTGAATTCCGGACACTTTCTAGACGGTATATACATACAGTCCATTTTTGCTTGTTTTACAGGGATTCTCGGTTATTTATAGGAACAGAAAAAAAACCGTTTTCGCGACCCAATGCTACTTTTTTGAGAAAGACTCAGTGGAGAAAACAAAAGTTATCTATCTCCATTCATTCGGGAAATATCGGCCGAAAACGAATTTTTCTGGAAAATCATTTTTCACAATATCTCAGTTGTTTGACAAGATATTTCGAAAATTTAAAAACCGTTTTATTCAGAAATTGGCACTGATTTTACTGACAGTATTATCTTTTGTAGAAATTGCACCAATTCTACGAAACAGACTGTAACTTTCTAATTTAAAATGGAAACCGTAGTTGGCTATGACACAAGAAAAGTGCTTGTTTAATAAGGTGTTCAAAAATGTAAAGTTTGATATAATTATTTTTTCAAATAATAAAGATACTAATTATTTTTTGTTTTGCGGTAGCGAACGAGCCATCCATGACACTAAAAACAAAAAAAATTGTTCAATTGTTTTACCCAAAAATCAATTATTGTTAAGTAAAACAGCTAATTTAATTCAATAAATAAATAGCTTCATATATCTATCATCGACTGACATAAAATCACAATACTTAAAAATGGATTAACTCCTTTTGAACATTTCTTTAATTATTATGTGAATAGTTAAGAGATTTTTATAAATTTTAAATTGTACAAGTTAGTGCATTTCTTTAAGAAATTATTGAAATGTCGGATATTTCCTGAGTTTAATAATGCTTTCAAGAACTTTTGTGAAATAAACATATCTAAGAATTTTTGATAATATAAAATTTAAGATTTAATAATTTTAAAAGAACTGAGATACAAAAAAGTTCCGACACCCGGTTTAATCGTTAGAGTAGGAGAGTTAGAATGACATTTTTATTGGTATGACAATGAAATGTAGACGTCAGAGAGATCAGAGGTTCCCAACCTTTTTTAAGCATCGACCACTCACAAGAAAATAAAAATTTCCACCAACCCCCTTTCATTCAATTTAATTAATACCGGGCGATCAACGGAATTCATAATTAGAGGAGGCTGTGATTGGTGCTATTTTATGCTGTGTGGTTGGACACAGTGATAAATAAATAATAAGTTGACAATTGTAATATTTGAGGTTATGCTCGTGCTTTATATTATCTTTATTCTATTATTTTATTTTGTGTGGATGTTGGTGTAAACCCTTTTTTAGAATATTAGAGAGGGTTCCACGAGACAAATCGTTTATTATCAATCATTAAAAAAAAAATGTCACAATTGTGACACTTACAATTTTTAATGTCAAACTGTAAGCCTGTGTTGCCAACTTTTTGTAAAATATCACAACCTGCTCTAATTATAAATTCCGTTGATTGCATGGTACTTTTAAAATACACTAATAATGTTAAACAGATAAAATAGCGACATCTTACTATCGCTTTTTGACCTGACATTGCAGTAGGATAGACAAATTGAAGCGGGATTTGCTCCTAATAAGTCCCCCATGCAAGGCGGCCATGCTTTCTGTCAAAGCACAATGAAAGTTTTTAGAAAAATTTTGTGCAAATCGTTTTTGATTGCAGTGAAAACCTCGAGCAGCCTCTGGACAGCTGTTTCAGCCCTGCTTGGGGCTTCTTCAGCAGAGACGTAGCTCGACATTCCCACTGGAGACCAAAAACGACTTGCACAAAATTTTTCTAAAAACTTTCATTATACTTTGACAGCAAGCATGGCCGCCTTGCATGGGGGACTTATTAGGAGCAAATCCCGCTTCAATTTGTCTATCCTACTGCAATGTCAGGTCAAAAAGCGATAGTAAGATGTCGCTATTTTATCTGTTCATCATTCTTACATCGCAATTGCGAATAAATTGGGCAAGTCGTTTTTGGTCTGCAGTGGGAATGTCGAGCTACGTTTCTGCTGAAGAAGCCCCAAGCAGGGCTGAAACAGCTGTCCAGAGGCTGCTCGAGGTTTTCACTGCAATCAAGAACGATTTGCACAAAAATTTTTCTAAAAACTTTCATTGTGCTTTGACAGCAAGCATGGCCGCCTTGCATGGGGGACTTATTAGGAGCAAACCCCGCTTCAATTTGTCTATCCTACTGCAATGTCAGGTCAAAAAGCGATAGTAAGATGTCGCTATTTTATCTGCTTGCTGTCAAAGCATAATGAAAGTTTTTAGAAAAATTTTGTGCAAATCGTTTTTGATAGCAGTGAAAACCTCGAGCAGCCTCTGGACAGCTGTTTCACCCCTGCTTGGGGCTTCTTCAGCAGAGACGTAGCTCGACATTCCCACTGCAGACCAAAAACGACTTGCCCAATTTATTCGCAATTGCGATGTAAGAATGATGAACAGATAAAATTGCGACATCTTACTATCGCTTTTTGACCCGACATTGCAGTAGGATAAACAAATTGAAGCGGGATTTGCTCCTAATAAGTCCCCCATGCAAGGCGGCCATGCTTGCTGCAAAAATAATGAAAATTAGTATCTTTGTTATTTATAAAAATAATTATATCAAACTTTATATTTCTGAAAACCTCATTAAACAAGCAATTTATTTGTGTCATAGCCAACTACGGTTTCCATTTCGAATTAGAAAGTTATAGTCTGTTTCGCAGAACTGGCGCAATTTTTACAAAAGACAATAACGTCAGCGAAATCTACATTAATTGCTGAATAAAATAGTTTTTGAATTTTCGACATGTCTTGTCAAAAAACTGAGATATTGTGAAAAATAATTTTTCGGAATAATTCGTTTTCGGCCGATATTTCCCGAACGAATGGAGATAGCTAACTTTTGTTTTCTCCACTGAGTTTTTCTTGAAAAAGTAGCGTTGGGTCGCGAAAACGGTTTTGTTCCATTCCTATAAATAACTGAGAAACCTTGGAAAACCATCAAAAATGGTCCACTCTGTACATACATTAAAAACATAGCACCTTTAATCGTTTTTTAATTAACATAATTTGGTGCCCATCTTGAATCGGCGCCCTCATGCCTCGCTTACCTAGCTTACCGCCTTCCGCCGGCCCTGGGTATAGATACGATTCATAAAATTCGACATTTTTAAAACCAACTTAGTTGACTTCTGCACAAAGAAAAAATAAAAAATAGGTCATTAAAATTAAAAGTATATGCTTTTTTAATTATAGTTTTCTCGTGGTTAATGCTGTCTTGACTGTAACATCAGCGTCGTGCCTTGCTTTTAAGGCATCATGTGTACAGAACAACCAACTACCTTCTAACATTCCAAAATTTAGAAACCAAAATGAAGACTATAATCCTCTATTTTCGTTTAAGCAGTTCTTAGATTAATAAAATTATTACTCCTATTAATTAGAATTACTTATGTAAAATTGCTTTTTGAACTTGAACCCGTTAAAAATATGAATTAATTGTTTAGGTTGATGTAAGCGAGGGAGAGGAAGAGGAAGAAGTAGTCGCTTTGCCAACTGATAAATATAAACCGGGTTCGTTGGATAAAATGATTACTTTGATTGCTTCGTTAGTTGAAAAAAGTCGTGACACCGACTTGAGATTGAAGTTAAGCATTAAAGATTACAATGCAGTGGCTGGTGGAAAAGTAAGCAAATTTTCGTACACTGTTTTCAAACCTTTACCTTCGGCTTTTGTCTAGGGCTTTCCTTTCTTGTATCAACAAATAAAGGACAATATTAATTTGCAACAAACCAGAAATCTAATTCACTCGTTGTGTCGTGGGAATGAACGATTGGCCACTTCAATAATTGCAATGTTATCGCAGGCCATCAGCAGAAATTCTGATGTACGTGGTCTTGTAGTATAATCATTTGAACCTTAGTTCATCACGAAGTTTTTAGTCGTGCCAACCGTTCTTCAAATTATTAACTTTATTGACTGAAGGCGGAAGTCAAAGTGCAGCAGGTCCATCAAGCTTACCCTGTTTCACACAGTTAGTACTCCAAAGGGTTTGGGAGGCGGCTGAGTGTTGTCCCTATTCAGCACTTGATTGGTTAGCATTGCAGGTAACTAAGAGCCGTCTGGTACACCAATGGGTGTTATCATCGCTCGATTCTTGGTTGGAACATTTTTTAATCGCACATGGAAATCAAAGAGTTCGAAATGGTCATTGTTTAACTTTGTTCATGGTTTCATTTATTAAATATTCTTATTTTTTAGCCGCCGGATTTTTGTTGGTTTCTCTAGTACCTAGCACTCAGTTTCGTCTGGGATTTAGGGCAACGCATAGATTACATAGGGAACCGCAACTGTCCTCGGAAGCCCAGGTTGTGTTACACAAGATTTACATGGCTCTACTGTGTTTGTTATCGTCCGCCAAACATTACACGGATATGCAGCAACACGGCACAATGAAATTAACAACTTACTTTGCGCTGCTCATGTACTGTTGCATTTCAAGAACAGAGAAACTTATGGTAAAAAAATAATGCAGACGATGATTTATATGGAAAGAAAAAGAAATGTTCTGTTTCAGTTTGGACAATATTTTATTCAGCTGTGGCATTTGTTTCATCCGAAGTTATCAGAGCCATCCATCCCAGCCCATCACAATAAACAAGCGTTGTTAGCATTTTGGAACCACGTTTGCACGGATTGCCCGGAAAATGTTCAGTTAATGCTTCAAAACGTGCACGTGACCAAAAATATTGCATTTAATTACATTCTGTATGATTTTATTGAGGTTGTAGTAATTGAGTTTTTTTTTTATAATTGAATTTTCACAGTGCCGATCATGACGACCAAGAAATCGTGATGTATAACAGAGCAATGTTGCCCGCTTATTATGGACTGTTACGAATGATGTGTCAGCAATCGAGGTTGTTCACAAGGCATTTGGCTCAGCATCAGAATTTACAATGGGCATTCAAAAACATAACTCCCCATCCTACGCAGTATTCGGCCGCCGTGGAAGAATTATTTAAATTAATGCAACTGATGGTGATGAAACATCCCGAAGCGTCGGAAGTTGAACAACGCGAAATTTGTAGTTTCAGAAGAAGCACGCTTACAACTTACTTACAAGTAAGAAGTAGTTTTACTTCTTTCGTTGTTGTTTTCACGTCTTTCTTTTTTCAGTGTTTGGATGGCCGCACAAGTTGGTCCACGCTGATATCCGCATTCAGGATATTAGTCGATTCTAATGATGACCGTCTTTACGTGGCCTACAATGGTGGTTTGCAAATTGTTTTCGAGGTACCTACTTATTATTATTTCCGGAATTATTTCCGTATTACTTGTGCTAGCACCACTCAAACACTAAACGTTTCCTTTTCAGTCTTTTCAAAACCTCCACGTTATGCTGCACGAAGCCACCGCTTGCCATGTATCAGGCGAGTTACTCGAAGTACTATCGATACTTTTAGATTTGGTGCGTTGCGTTAGGTTATATAGAGATGCAAAAGATGCTCGTGGGATACTGTTGGCTTCAAAAGACTGGCTGGAGGTGATTAAAAAATTAGCATCTCTTCTGAACACGTACAATCCGCCCGATATGAGGATTTTCTGCATTGAAATATTGAAGGAGTTCGTGCTCATCATGCCCGTAGAAGCGATGCAGATTTTAGTACCCTTACTATCGCATTGCCATTCTGCATTTCAGGATAGTCATGATGCAGTTCCTTTGGGCCCCTATTTTCCAAGAAGAGGCCATCCCATGCCTACTGTAGCCGGGAAAGGTGTGACAAGACCTATAAGGCCTATGGTTCAAATGACTGTGCCACAAAATCAATTGGAATGTAGCAGGGTAAGATTAGACAGATATGCAGTAATAACGATTATACGAGCTCTAACAACTAAATGTTCGGACAGACAGTTATTTTTACAGTATCCGTTTATTTTTCTGGTTACAGTTATAAAAAAATATGTAGATTTATTTTAAGACATATATTTTCTAATTAATATTTCGACTATTAACTTTTAACTTCTTTATATTGCATCTAATTATTACAGTTAATTTTATTGATTCATAAAATTTGCTGGCAACTAATAGTTCGGACGTTTAACATTTAACATTTTACACATTAAAAACAAGGGAACCATGAAAATAAAAACCATAAATCGTTGTCAAAGCAAGTTAATTGTTGATTTTAATACTAACAACAAAAATTTATCAAAAATATAGCCCATGGCGTACCAACTAATAAAAAAAAGTACGTGAAATTACAATTCCGCCATATGCCGCGGATAAAACAATGAAAAAAGCTTCGGATGAACTTAATTTATCGCAATTGACAATTGGCGATATAATAAAAAAGTATGAAAAAACTGCAAATATTGATATTCGTGGCAAAAGTTCTGGAAGACCAACAATTGTAGCAGAGAGATAACAAAGAATTCTCACCAAAATTTGCAAAAGGCAAAGACAAGGTACTTTAAGGGCCAGTTGTACCAGGAAGGTTTAAACCGACGTTGAACTGAACCAGGTTCAAAGTGAACAAAATCGCATCAGATTTTATTTATGAATGCATGTACAGGGTGTGGATAAAGTATGGAACAAAATTCATATTTCTGTTATCTTGGGTTTGATGAAAAAATCCTGAAAGAGGTCGATTTTAGTTTTGTCCCGTGCATTTTATGACCTAGTGAATTTCATTCTGTAGCCATCTGATTGCACCCAGCTGTGACGTCATCAGTTTTTTCAAATGGTAACATCAGACTTTTATTGTCCCTTGTCGTTAAGTATTCCATTGTGCATACAACGGTATAAAAAGTTTGGTATCTTACATAACAATTTTTTGGAGAAAAACACTTTCGAATTTAAAAAAAATTAAAATTTTATTCCTATGATAAACTAATCAAAAAATGATAAACTAATCACAAATTATCAACAAATTAGATAAAATATCAACGGAGGTGTTCAAACTGTCCACCGTTGGCCATTTGACATTGGCCAAGACGGACGTACACACGAATTTTCAGGTCATCCAAGTCATGTGGCTTATTTGTGTACACCTTTGATTTCACATGACCCCATAGAAAAAAATCAAGTGGGGTGAGATCTGGCGAGCGGGTAGGCCAGTCAATTGTTCCCCTTCGTCCTATCCATCTCCCTGGGACAATTTCGTCGAGATACCTGCGAACATGCTGGCCAAAATGTGGAGGTACTCCATCTTGTTGGAACCAGATTCTGGGATGAGGCGTATCAGGATTGGCTTCGTCCGGAAACAGTATTACCAATGCTGGCACGAGGTCAAATCTTAGAAAATCTAAATATCTTTCAGCGTTTAAATTTCCCTCGAGAAAGACAAGTCCCACAATGCGATCTCCTATTATTCCCGCCCACACATTAACTTTTTGTTGGGTTTGGGTGTGACCCTCCCGAACCCATCGAGGATTTTTGCCAGACCAATATCTACAATTATGGCGATTCACCTGACCGTTTATTTTAAAAGTTGTTTCGTCGCTAAAAAGCACATTACTGAGAAATTCGGGATTCTCATCGCATCGTAGCATCAATTGTTCACCGAACTCGTTTCGACGGTCGAAGTCATCTTCATTCAGTTCCTGAACGAGATGGACTTTATATGAATGAAGTTTTTCCTTCTTCAAGTACTTTGCGACTGTGGAAAAGTCGACTGCATTATCTCTGGCAATGTTTCTTGTTGAAGTGTGGGGGTTGTTTTGAACTTCCAAGAGAATGTTCAGCCTAGTACCTTCTTCAGTTCTTGGACGACCTTGTTTGGGTCTGTCTTTCACACTGCCAGTTTCTGCGAATTTTGCCACAATTTTGCTCACCGTTGATCGCGAAATCGGTGTTCGGTTTGCATTTTCTGCATTGAACAATTGACAGGCTTCTTCATGGCTACGTATTTTATCACCAAAGCCAACCATAATAAGAATTTGAATTCTGTCTTGTTCGCTCAAATAAGCCATTTTCGTGATTCACTTTCAACACTACCAAATTTCCGTTCTAGTCAAAACGAATATTCAGGTGCAGTACTTGATATACGGTTATAAGCTAATTGACAGTACCTTGACATTACTTTCGTCTACGCCATAGTTACTTGCGTTTTTCAATTGTAAAAAAACATCATCAACCGGAAATTTAAAAAATCATTCGGTTCTAGGAACAAACGGTAAAGCCTGCATAGGGTTTTTTTGTTTCCCTTATGTCGACTGGTCGATGTCTCGATTGAAGACAATCCGAGGTACACCTCAGACGTATCTAATTTGTTGATAATTTTTGATTAGTTTATCATAGGAATAAAATTTTAATTTTTTTAAATTCGAAAGTGTTTTTCTCCAAAAAATTGTTACGTAAATACCAAACTTTTTATACCGTTGTATGCACAATGGAATACTTAACGACAAGGGATAATAAAAGTCGGATGTTACCATTTGAAAAAACTGATGACGTCACACCTGGGTGCAATCAGATGGCCACAGAATAAAATTCACTATGTCACTAAGTGCATGGGACAAAACTAAAATCGTCCTGTTTCAGGATTTTTTCATCAAACCCAAGATAACAGAAATATGAATTTTGTTCCATACTTTATCCACACCCTGTATATGTCCTTAAGATTCTAGACAAATTTGTTTCTTTTGAACTTCGTTCAGTCGAACGTCAGCTTAAACCTCCGTGGTACAACTGTCCCTCAGAGAAATTCAATCCCAATGGAATGAAGAATCTGGTATAACAGTATCTAGGGAACGTCGCCGACAATTACGTTTTTAAAAAGTAAATATCATTTTATTACGTTCAGTATTCGTTTAAAATCAGTCGTCGTCTGAATATTTAGTTGTCAGGGCTCGTATTCCTAAATATTCTATATAAAAAAAAATGCAAATGCAGATTATTTCTTAAATGCCTAGGTGATATTAACAAAATACACTGCTCCAAGAAATTAAAACACCACCCAGTAAATTAAGATTTTTCTGTTTCTTTATTTAAAGTTTGTAACGGTTGACGTTGTTTGAAACAATTTAGTAACAATTGTTTAATGTATTATAAAATCATCAACATATAAAATAGCGACATCTTACTATCGCTTTTTGACCTAACATTGCAGTAGGATAGACAAATTGAAGCGGGATTTGCTCCTAATGAGTCCCCCATGCAAGGCGGCCATGCTTGCTGTCAAAGCATAATTAAAGACTTTAGAAAAATTTTGTGCAAATCGTTTTTGATTGCAGTGAGAACCTCGAGCAGCCTCTGGACAGCTGTTTCAGCCCTGCTTGGGGCTTCTTCAGCAGAAGAAGAAGCTCGAGGTTCTCACTGCAATCAAAAACGATTTGCACAAAATTTTTCTAAAATATAAAATCATCATTTACAAATAAAAAATAAACAATGAAAACCAATAAAATCAAAAGTCGAAAAATTTGAAAAACAAAATTTTTGAATAAAAGACACCAATGTTGAGTATTTCCACGTCTATTTGGAATAACGGTGTGTTACCGACGATCCACTCTTAAAATGAGCGAAGTTATGTCATTTTGTTCCAATTCTTTCCATATTTCCACAAGCTAACGCCCCACCTCTTCCAAGTTATTAACTAGGTTCGAGTAATCTCTGAGTGCTTACAGACGCCTACCAAGTGTGTCCCACATATGCTCAATGGAACTGAGGTCTGAACTTCTTTCTGGATAAACTATTGCATCGATTTCAATCTCCTCTAAGAAACTTTGAACTTTCCGAACGCGTTGCGTGAAAAATGCGTCCGATACAGGGCACAAATTGCACGACATGATCTTATAGGATATCCGCAAGGCATTGAGATTACCATTATTTAACACCAATAAGTCCGTGCGCGCTGTCAAAGAAATACCTACTCACGCCATAAAACAGTGAGCATACCCCTCATTTGGTCGTTGGTATACACCACAGAACATTAAGTTAACACAAGAAGTGACAAGTAGTAATATTTTTGAAAAGACAAAAACTACTGAGCCATCTGTATTCATTGCTCTATAACTAGAGAGCGGATTTATATGCGAGTAATTTTGATGAAATATGCGCATATATATGCACTAAAAAATGATGAAATATGCACATATATATGCACTAAAAATGGCGAAATATGTGCAAGATAGGCCGAACACTTCAAATAATGCAATAACTGGTCTACTGTGTTTTATGGGCATTACGGAGGTAATTGGGGCATATTTAAAGTGACTCATAGCTGAAAATTCTACACTTAAGTCAATTTCAAAGTTTCCATTCAAAATTTCGTAAATTTCCTCAAGGGTTTTGAAGCCGCTATTTTTATCTAAAACGGATAAACATTTTTTATTTACTGAACTGCCGATTTTACCTGGAACTTTTGAAATATTCTCTTTAAATTCTTTAACAATTTTAACGGATTCTATGAAAGACATTTTCGGTTTTTCTAAATTGTTTATAGTTTGTATTACAAAACTGTAATGCATTTTGATGAAGTTCAGTTGATTTGCCAATGAAGTTTTTGTTACAATATTTTGTGCCTTTGCAATAGCAGCACTATCTTGGGCATTAAACTCTACAACAATTCCTTAATTGCTACAAAATGTTCAGCATAAAAGATTGCCGCTTCCAACCAAGTTCCCCACCTAGTCAACACTGGTTCGGGAGGTAAAGGTACATTCGGCAATTTTTCCCTGTACAACTGAACTCGTAGGGGACTTTTGACAAATATTTTTTTAATGGTACTAATTAGTAGATTTACATCAGAAAATTCACATCTAATATGTTCAGCTACTCTGTTACATCCATGAGCTAAACAACTCATGTGAACTAAATTTTTATAAATTGTTTTAAATTGCTGCCCGGCTTTAACCATGTAAGGGGCAGCATCTGATACCATAAGTAAAATTTTTTCAGTAGGAACTACATTAGGTGAGAAAAATTTCATAAAACATTAATTAACAGATCTTAAAATACTTAAATGATTAGTTTTGTCTAACTGTGTACAGGCTATTAAATAAGATTCACTAGGTTTATCTTCCCGCAAAGACCCTATTAACAAATTTACAATGTAACGCCCACAAGAATCAGTAGTTTCATCCACAATAAAATAAATATATTGATTTTCTACGTTTTTTTTGACTTCTTTTAGAGTATCGTTGTAGATGCGAGGCACGTAATTTTTTCTTAACGTACTTTCATCGGGAACATTTTTCTTGGTATATTTTTCCAAAAAACTTTTAAAAATAGAATTTTGCAGTTTTTTCAAAGGTATGTTTGCACAAATCATCGCCTCGCATAAATCAGCATTAAATTCTTGTTGTTCATTAGATGAAGTCATCAACGACGGTCCACTGTCTAAGGGTAATTGAAATGTTTTCGATTCATTCATCTTCTTGCATTTTGACTTGTGTAGTTCTGTCCCGACATGTTGTGTGACCGAAAATTTTCGTTGGGTTGGTATCTACAACAAGAACTTGAATTTTTTTAAACTCTCTGAACTTTCAATATTCAAGAACCAAGCAAATATTTACCTAAGGAGGAAGAAAACAAACTTAAAACTTACCATTTTACTACAGGCTTTACAGAATACGCTTCCATTGGTGTAAGCAAGCTCGGGATAGCTTCTGATCCAGGAATTAACCAGGCTCGAATTGTCTTTCGGCATATTGCACTTCTCACAAACAAAAATACTTTTACGGAAGAACTAAACGTTCGCAGCAATAACCGACTAATAATCCGTGAAGAAGTGATGAAACAATATTGCAAACATGAACGCCCCACCGCATCGTTAAGAAAGTACTTGGAAATCCCTAATTCACTACTTGGAAAATTCTGCCTGCTTAAGCCCAAGAAGGGTACAAACTAGACCCTAATTAATGCAACAACATGTTCTGACGAATTAAGAATTCAGGAAAAAATTTACTCACTTCGACACAAATTCTTTCAAATATGCATATATATGCACGTTTTTAAGAAATATGCGAAAATTGAACAAAATGCTCAAATATGCAAAATATGCATGCAATATGCATTTAGCATAGAATCCGCTCTTTATCTATAACTAAATATTCTGGCGCCAGATTCGAAAAGTGTATTATTTACAGTTTCTGATTCAATTAAAAAAAATTCTGAAAATCGTAGGCAGATAAAACAAATAGTCAAGAATCCAATAAATATTTTATTTTCTAAGTTTAGGTCCGTCTTTTCTTAAGTAAATATCTACAGTTGTATGGTTTCTCCTATCCACTAATTTCAGTTTTCTATTAATTAGCCTAACTAAATATTTTACATAAATATATGTTACAGACTTACGAACTGTGACTTCTAAATCTAAGTTATGTATTGTGCAGAGATTAAAATTAATATCTAAAGAATTACAAATCAAAGAAAATATATTAAAACAATGAATATTATTTACAAAACTATCTAACACTAATTTCTTATTACAATGAATTATGCGAATAAATTCTTTACTGGGGTACAAAAGTTTATTCTTGCAGTTACGAAGAGAAATAAAAGCATGACTGTCAGTACATTTGTCTGTAAGAAAATAAGTAACACATTGCTGACAGTGATGTTATAATATTCTTTTACAAATAAATCCAGCGACATATGTGCTTGAATGAAAACCTACATTTTCTCCTACATCAGGAAAGTCTTCCGGCTGAATATTTACACGAAAAGAATTGCCCTCTCCTGGTATATTCAAAAACGTGGGTTCACAGGTTGTTAAAGAGGATATAATGGCAGTTAAAAATTCAGCACCATCTTCTTCGCAATTTGTTGCATTGGAATTTGAAACAATATTATTTACGAGACAAGTTTTAAATGCAGCAGCAAATTGTGAAGAAGTTGGTCTGGAATTTTGCCCACATAAACCTCTAATAGTGCCAGATAGATTTTCTATAGGAACTTGGTTTAAAGTTCTAGTTAACAGAAACTTGAAACCAAGATCCTTCATACAATTCCACAAAGACTGTATATTGACAATTGTGATTATAGTGTTCTTTATTGAAGGGGGATTAGAAATACGACCATTACAAATAAATTGAAGCTTTCTAAGAAAAGATTTTGCTTCTTCCCAAAACTGTAAATGAACAGATTTATTTGTCAATGGGCCTCGTAATGGTTTAGAAAAATTCCAAATTCCGTTTAATTAACAAATAATTTATCCATGAAAATTATAAATTCCGCTGTATCTCCACCTTGCATTAAATTATTTGATGTAGTAAAACGCAATCCAGCATACACAGACTGGCTAAATACCTGGGCTGCTAACTTTACCCGCATCTTTTGGCGGTTGTCGGGATGTAGATGGGTTTCGGTTAGATTCGGGCAAATTTTCCCCCACTTGATCATGCCCATCTAACTCAAAGAGTTTTTCCAGATCAGAGCACTTGGCAACTTTATTTTCGAAGTGGATTTCTTTTTTTAGAAAATTATTTCGAATCCCCTTTATGAGGTGGGGAGGATCAAATAAATGGTATATAGTATGACTGAGAATGTAAGCAACGTTGCAAAGTACGAGGTGACGGTATAATAAAAATTTTTCTGAATAGTCTGTATGCCTTAGGAGATGCTTTTAATATGATTAAAAATAGAGCTTTTTCCTTGTCACTCCATAGTATACCTCGTTTCTTTTTTGCATTTTTAAACTGACTTAAAATAAAAGTTTCTGCTGCTGGAGTAAAATTATTCCACATATTTAATCGCTTATTTTCTAAAATACTACTGAAATCACCACACCTTAAAAGTTTCTTTGCATCAAAAAGATCTCGCGAGTTTTTTTGGACCTTGTTTTAATGCTGGCTATGATTTTTTTAGCTTTTCTTATTTCACTGTATAATAACTTCTTTCTTGGTGTCAAATTGCCTGTTCTGGTTACACCAATTTTCTTCTTGAGTATTGACCGTGTCTTTGCTCGTAAAAGAAGTTTGAATATTACTTAATTACAGCACGCAATTAATCTGAAACTAGTCAAAAACATTTAGTTGAAAAATATAGTTTCTGTCTCAAACATTTAATATGCATATGGATATATTATAAACAGTGCGTTACCTCCAGTTTTGTCCTCATTAAAATTTATAAAACTTTCATCTGATGTATTCGATCGAGAAGGGTAGCACTGAGGTTGCCCACCGCACGCTAATCCTACTGAAACTTGTGGGATCACTGTCACTTCTGAAAAAATTATATATGTACTATGTGTTTGGCACAATTTACTTCAATTTTGTGTTCGTTACACCATTCTACATACTGGCTCCCTTTTACTAGTACAAATATGAATTATATGCAAAATTTTTAACAACATTAATTATTACCAGATAAAATAGCGACATCTCACGATCGCTTTTTGACCTGACATTTTTCTAAATTAATTATTACCTACCCGAGCTTCTGTCTCTATGTGTATGTTCTATGATTGGTACATTAGGAGCAATAGTTTCAGACCTCATGGGAATGGCATTTCGACTTAATTTTTTGATGTCACTATTGCTGAAGTATTTTGCTTCAAAATGTAATGAACATAGTCGAAAATTCCGTTTAATGTATTCATAGCTATACTGATTCAAATTTAAATTATTTATTCTCTGTAACCATAATAATCCTATCTCCTTGTCAGTGGGAAAATTGAAATATTTTACAATGGAATTGTTTGTTATTTTATTATCGCAAGCTGCACATCTTTTCCTGTAATCGGTTTTGTTTTCCATCATTTTCCTACAACTTGAACACACATTCGCAAATCTATAAATCTATTTACAATATATTTTACCTTATTCCACGTGTAATGCACCACAAATTCATATCTTCATACAAACAGAACACTCAGATTTTTTTATTACCTTGGTAACGTCCATTGCGTACATACACCGTTGCGGGAATTTTCGTAATGTCACAGATTACAGTAATCTGTGGTATTGCACGCATACGTAATACAGTTAACTGTAAAAACCGACATCTTATAATTGAGATATGTAGATACCTGTACGAATTGATATCTTGCGCCATCTAAATTTATTGTATTATAGTATTATTTATTGTTGTCTTTTTTTTTTAGCCATTTAGCTGACATGGGCTTGGTATACACGAAGGCCGAGCGCTCTTTGGATACGAATTTATATGGCACGTATTTATACGGCACGTATTTATACGATTCTTGTCGTACGTTTTAAATGCGCATATTGGTTACGTTTTTGCCCAACACACCAACATGATCAGTTTCTTTTTATAGTTCTTCGCCGTCGAAGAAACGATAAAATATTTCTTCACAGATTTTTCGCCATGACTTCCGTTAATGGTCACGTAAGTGATAATTACAATCACTTTGATCCCATAAACATTTGTGTTCCTGCACTTTATAAATTTTTTGATAACCATTTGTTCGTAAGAAAACGCAAATATCCCAACAAAATGGGAATGTGTCGGACGTCGCACAGTGTGCGAAACTGCATTATTAGCTGGACAAGAATGGAAAAATCAAATATACATATTCTCAAATATTTGGTAGTAGCCTGCAAGCATATGAAACACTGCACCATGTGTTGTAGAAATTTTCCGATATTTATCAACTGCTACATAGTAATGGTAATCAAAACGTGCGTGTGGAATTTTGCAAGTTCAGCTATTCTCGTACTTTTTTGTAATGTTAGTGGACTCACTTCCGATTTTTGTGCTGAAATGATTTACATAGAAATTATTTAAACAAACTTTCGAATCAAAAACACTCATGTAACGTTTTATCATAATTTTAAACGGATGCAAGTAAGGCTTTAAAAGTGAAGGGTTTTAAAAAAATGTCTACATATGTTCACCTTGAATCTTAGTGGTAATGAATATTTGAACTTTTGCGAGTAAGATAAAAGAAAAATCAGCTGCCCGTAAGTGCCCGTTTAACACAAATTGCAAAAATCGTCTTGTAGTAACAATTGCCAAGATAATTAAAATGCTACTGACTTTGGTTTTAAAACTTTCATTATGCTTTGACAGCAAGCATGGCCGCCTTGCATGAAGGTCTTATTAGGTAGAAAATTCGCTTCAATTCTTAATAATTGATTATAATAATCTTACTGCAACGTCAGGTCAAAAAGCGATCGTAGGATGTAGCTGTTATATCTGTTAAATCCTTTCGTTGATCATTTTGTGTCAGGTGCTAAAAGTGTGAAAAGCCATAATGGTCTCAAGAGCAGAAGGAATAAGCATCAAACGGAACGATCTGTTTGATGTTTGGTATAAAACTCAAACAAAAATGAAAGAGAAAGAGTTCTTCAAATTCGTTCTCCATACATTAAATATTGGAAATGAAGACCACGAAGTGACGGAGATCATACGGTTGTTTTTGCTAAAATTACACAAACAGTGGCGACAAAGTAATAGAACTCTTAGTAATTTTTTGAGCAATAACGAAGAGTGGCTCAGTGGAGATATTTTGTTTCCTAAAAAGACAACCACTAAGTGCAGTTCACATGCACCAGGGGAACCAAGCTCTAGTAAAGGTCGACCAAAAGTAGAGTTTTCAGTAGCGAGTACAAAAACGCAAAGACGCAAAATTCAATCACTGGTGAAAACCTATTCTGCAGTGGAACTAACAGTAGCTGCCCACGTTAGTATACGATCTAGTGGAAAGCGTAAAGCAGCTGGCATTATAAAAGAAGTTGCTGCTCACTCAGAAACAGTATCTGAAATAAAAACAAGAAGAAACACGTTGGAAAGTAAAAGTCAACACTCTTTTACAACTGACGAAGCTGTGGCTTTAATGATGGATATGAAATTGTCTGTGAACCAATATCGGATAATGCAACAAAGAGCTAAGGAAAAAGGATTCAATATATATCCAAGTTACGATAGTATTAAAAAAGCAAAAAAAATCTGTTACCCATATCCAGAAAGCATTCACATCACTGATGTATCAGCTGAAATGGATCTTCAGGCTTCATTAGATTACACAGTTTCACGTCTTTTGAAAAGCAGGTTTCTTTCAACAAAAATAATATCCGCAGACTCATTAACGCTAGTTACCAAGTGGGGTTGTGAGGGAAGCAGTGGTCATAGCTTGTACAAGCAAAAATTTGAAACCAAAACTTCAACTGATGAATATGTATTCATACTGTCTTTGGTGCCGTTACAACTTCATACAAATGACGCTGAAAATGTTACAGTTTGGCGCAATCGCAAACCATCATCTACGTCTCTCTGCAGACCCATTAAATTCATTTTTGGCAAAGAAACTGCCAATCTTATTAAAGATGAGAGTAGCGCTGTAGAAGATCAAATTGCCAAAGTAAAACCAACTGCAACAATGAGAATAACGTTGTAGAAATACATCACAAACTGTTGATGACTATGATAGATGGAAAAGTATGCAATGTTCTCAGTGAGAACTCTAGTTCCCAGAAATGTTTTATTTGTGGAGCTTCGGCTAAACAAATAAATTTGGAAGAGTCTGTATTGAATTTGACGCCTAAAGTGGAAACTTACAGATTTGATTTGTCAATATTACATATGCGAATTCGCTGCTTTGAATTTCTTTTGCATATTTCTTACAAATTACCTTTTAAAAAGTGGCAACTTCGCGATCCATTAGAAAAACATGCAATGGAACAGAGGAAAAAACAAATACAAGAAAAATTTCGTTCAGATATGGGCTTGATTGTCGACAAACCAAGACCTGGATATGGAAACACTAACGATGGCAATACCGCCAGAATGTTTTTAAAAACATAAAGAGAAGTGCTGAAAGAACAGAATTAGATGAGAATCTTATTCAGAGGTTTGCAACATTATTAATTGCAATATCGTCTGGACACGACATCAACACTGAAACATTTCAACAATATACAGAGGAAACTCGAAAAGAATATCTGCAATTATATAGTTGGTATTACATGTCGGCAACTGTACATAAATTATTATATCATAGTAGTGATATTATTCAGTGGTGCTTACTACCTATTGGGCAATTATCTGAAGAATGTCAGGAAGCTCGAAACAAAGATTTCGGAAAATTTCGTGAAAATTATGCAAGAAAACGTTCTCGTATTGCTTCAAATCGGGATATTCTACACCGACTATTGATATCCTCGGATTCACTCATTTCCAGCCTAAGGAAAATACGAATAAAAACTGAAGCACCTTTGTCAGAGGAAGTGTTAGGTCTCCTTAATATTAGTTCACGTTATCATGCTAATAATACTTCAAACAGCGATACTGGTTCGGATAGTGATTTATAAATTTATAAGAATTATTTAATTTTCTTCTGTATTTTATTACATATATTTTTCATTTAGATGTGATAATGTAACTCTACACGCTTAAAAATCCCAACTAAATTTTTGATGTCACAACTAATTTTTTAGTGAAAATAGTCCCAGCTGATGGTGTGTTAGTTGTGGAAACAGTGTAATATTCGTGATAATTTTTGTTTTCACAAACAAAAACTAATTTTAATATTTCTTAACAATGAGAAAAGTAATGACAGCTTATAAAAAGCAGAAATAACTACACTATTTTATGCAACTAAACTACCCGCAACTAATTTGCTTATTTGTCACAAGCACAATGGAATTTTTAAAACGGTTTTTATAACTATAGGCGTCAAGTTTTCTGACTAAAAACTAAGTTACGATAGCATAAACAATACAACAAAACAAATTATAGTTGAAATTACCATGTAATTTTTAAGCGTGTAGGTATTTTATGTTTTACAATTAATGGAGTCGTAATTTTAGTTTTGTACAATATTTGTTGAAATCTATCAGTTACTATAATACTTATGTATGCCAAAAAAATTAAAAACCGTCGCTATAGTTTTAATATTTAGGGAAAAAAGATTTTTGTCCAGCTAATAATGCAGTTTCGCACACTGTGCGACTAAATGCGCGTAAACGCATGGGCAAAACGTATTCAGTCGGCGAGCTCCAATAGTACTTCGAGAAATCGGAATTTTCATGAGTATTCGTACATATTCGGTCTATTTAAATTCTCATGAAAACGTATCCAAAGTACGCTCAGGCGAACACGTCTATCACACTTGTAAAAAACAAAATCTAGATTCGCCTCTAAAGAGAACTCGACTCCAATCGTCCTATAACCAAATCACATGAAACCTAACAAATTCCAAGTGATTTGTGCGATGTTCTGTAGACAAGGCTGGAGATCTTGGACAGGCATGTCATGTCAAATTAGCTTCTCCAAGACGTTAACAAACAGTTTCGATGCTAATTGGAATCCCATGCATTTCCCTTAATTCAAATTGGAAATTTTTGCTTGTAACAAACCTCTGTTCTAAAGCAAGAAGTGTCAAAAAATGGTCTGAACAATGGTTGTTTTACCATATCTCCTTTTCCTAGGTCTTCGACAATAATTACCAATCACTCTATACCTGCGCACCATTCGACACACCGAGATTTGAGACACACCGAATCTTCGACAATAGCTTCTGTCTTATTCTAACTATACCACTACTTGACTGCATTCTATTTTGGTCAAATTTCGAAAATCGCATGGCATAATGAAGGAGAAACACAAAAACAAAAACAAAAAACAATAAAGTAACTTTAAAATCTAAATTTAAATACCAAGATTGAAATTTATTTTATGGTTAATGAACCTGCATGTGATTTAATTTTATGGAATCACCATTAAATATTAATCAAATGTAAATAAATATTGGAAAATGAACTTCGTATGCTTAGCTATTTCATAGGAATGTCAGTTACAGTTACTATAAATTAAAAAACAAAAATCGAAAATTTCTTATTTTATTGCATGATGCGTTAATTTATTGGAGCAGTGTATCTCTCTGGTTTGAATTGCTATATGATATTGTTACGACTTCGGAATTAGCAAATAGTAAACGTCACTTGATTTCAAAAACTTTAATAAAACACTCGCTTAAGACGATACAAATAACTCAAACAATAGCTTACAACACGCCCAGTTTCTGCAACGATACATAACTTTACATAGACCATAACTTCTGCTTGGTTTATATAGTAACTAAAACTAAGAATTAACTAAAACTAAAATTAAAACTATGCAAAAGTTTCCGTTTATACAAGCAAAAATTACGCATGCTCGTTGCACACCTAGCTGTGAAAATTCCGTGGAGGGAATATTAACTGGAGAGAAAGTACAGTCAAATTTACGGTCATCCCGCTTTTTCCACTAAGAACTGAAATAAACGAATTCTTAATTTTTAGTGAACTTGTATAAACCGCTTCGTAACAGTACGGCCTTTTAATTTCTTAGTTGATAGTTATTAATGTTTAGTTATTAGTTTTAGGGCCGGTTTTTCAATCACAAGTTAACTGTAACCTTCAGTTTATTGCCATGGAAACAATTGTCTTCTTACTTGTTACCATGGAAATAAACCGAGAGTTAGGGCTAACCTGTGATTGAAAAACCGGGCCCTAGTGCCTGTATAAACCACACTTTCTTTTCATAATGTTATCTGACAAGAAAAAATTATGTTTACCTGAAGTTATTTAGCGCGGGCATTATTTAAGTAACGCAGCTCGAGGTTTTTACTGCAATCAAAAACGATTTGCAACAAAATTTTTTACAACTTTCATTATGCTTTGACAGCAAGCATGGCCGCCTTGCATGAGGAAATTATTAGGAGCAAATCCGCTTCAATTTGTCTATCCTACTGCAATGTCAGGTCAAAAAGCGATCATAAGATGTCGCTGTTTTGTTGTTCTAAATTTATCGAAACCACCATTCATAAAATGTCTATAGAATCTATTTCCAAGTTTTGTTTTAATGAGTAGGCGGTGCACAGCAATGCGAAAATCCTTTTTTGGGCATTAAAAGAAAAAATGAAATAGCAGCGACTTTTATCTGATTACATTTTTTTAGATAGTTGTTTCATGTAAAGCAGTGTTCAATTAAGCCTTAAATACCCCATATTTGAATTTAAAACGTACAATATTACTCCAGATAATATCTTCTTAAATAATTTCACTTTAAACTCTTGTAACTTTTTGATTTTTTACGAAAAGTTTATTGAGAAAAAAGCTTTAATTTAGTCTCCTCTAGCTGCCCTTCCAATCTCCTCCGTACGTTTTGAGACACCCAGTATAGGAAAAAGATCAGCAGGTTGTCATTTTAAAAAAAATCAAGTACGCGTTGCGTCTCAGAAACAAGAGCAGATAAACAATTGAAACAAATTGGTATTGTTGATCCTGCATATACACCAAAAGTATGTGTACAGGTTTTTTTTTTTATTTTGCACCCTATCTAGAGGGTTTGTTTTAGGAGTTAGAGAAAAACTTTAAATGTAGAAGTTGTACGGTTTTATGGCTATAATCTTTTAAAGTTATTACAAGAAACAAAAACGCTACGCAAATTGGAGAAAAAAATGCAATTTCTGTTTTTTTTTTTTTAATAGAACACCCTTTACAGTGTGTCCCAGATTGAGTAGGCTACCATGTATAACTTTCTTATTACTGAAGATAGAGATTTCGTTAAATGGGTAAAGTTTTGCAGATTTATGCGCTTATTTAGATGACGTAGAGAAAATTTGAAAATTCTGAACTGTTCCGATATTATTGCAGAAAAACTGAAAATCGCTGTTTTCATCAATGTCTAATAACTTCCTAATTATAAGAAATATAAGAAAAGGTTTGATATAAAAGTTACTAGGTTTGAAGAAATACAGCTGAAAGTTAAGTCAAAATAAAATTTAGATGGCGGCTTTCAAGATATTGATAGCAACTTTCTTATTTTAAATGGACGCCATATTGGATTTTTATACGATTAAATAGCATTTTCTTTTTTCGTTTCACCTAAGAAAACTCTTTTGTTTTTTTTCGGTATTAAACTGAACCTTTTGTTAACGTGTAATATGTCAAAATACGCGCCTTTTAAAACTCTAGGAGGATAAACTAATTTCATTAGAGAAAAAAAATTATACCCCGCTGTAATTTTGAAAAATACCATTTTTTAATTTCTTTTTTCCTATTTTCGATGTCTAAATAAACAGCAAACTAAAAGAAATTTATCACAGTTGTAAAGGATGTAATTCTAGAGGGGGGGAGGGCAAACTAATATTAATGCATATAAAATATAAAATATTTAAATATCATACTGCAATGAACATCTGTTCAAAACAGCGACATCCTACGATCACTTCTTGACCTGACATTGCAGCTCCTAATAAGTCCCCCATGCAAGGCGGCCATGCTTGCTGTCAAAGCATAATCAAAGTTTTAAAAATTTTATTGCAAATCGTTTTTGATTGCAGTGAAAACCTACGTCTCTGCTGATGAACAAGGCTGAAACAGCTGTACAGAGGCTGCTCGAGGTTTTCACTGCAATCAGAAACGATTTGCAACAAAAATTTTCAAACCTTAACGTTAATAAAGAAATCGTATACTAAAATACATACGCTTAGCGCATGCGCAAACGTCAAAATACGGTGTTCCCTTATTATGGTTTCCCCGTAACTAGGGTTGCAATTGGGTTAAAAACGATTTGCAACAAAATTTTTTTAAACTTTCATTATGCTTTGACAGCAAGCATGGCCGGCCGCCTTGCATGGGGGACTTATTAGGATCAAATCCGCTTCAGTTTGTCTATCCTACTGCAATGTCAGGTCAAAAAGCGATCGTAAGATGTCGCTGTTTTATCTGTTCGTACTCCATTATAGATAAAATAGCGACATCTTACGATCGCTTTTTGACCTGACATTGCAGTAGGATAGACAAATTGAAGCGGGATTTGCTCCTAATAAGTCCCCCCCCCCATGCAAGGCGGCCATGCTTGCTGTCAAAGCATAATGAAAGTTTAAAAAAAAAAATTGTGCAAATCGTTCTTGATTGCAGTGAAAACCTCGAGCAGCCTCTGGACAGGTGTTTCAGCCCTGCTTGGGGCTTCTTCAGCAGAGACGTAGCTCGACATTCCCACTGCAAACAAAAACGACTTGTCCAATTTACTCGCACTTGCGATGTAAGAGTGATGAATAGATAAAATAGCGACATCTTACAATCGCTTTTTGACCTGACATTGCGAATAAATTGGACAAGTCGTTTTTGTTTGCAGTGGGAATGTCGAGCTACGTCTCTGCTGAAGAAGCCCCAAGCAGGGCTGAAACAGCTGTCCAGAGGCTGCTCGAGGTTTTCACTGCAATCAAGAACGATTTACACAAAAAAATTTTAAGTACTCCATTATGTTTGTACTCATAATTTCAGATTACAAAAAAAAAACTCAATTACTTCTACTACTGAAATACTTTGTACTCAATTGCTTTTATACTTAAGCACCATGAGTAAATTTGTAATCGACTACATTGTACTCATAATTTTTGAATATTTTCGTAATTAATTACTTTTGTACTTAACCACTGTGAGTAAATTTGTAATCAATTACTTTTTACACTCAATTACTGCCCAACACTGATATACACACAGCGGCCTTTATTTTGCAATATCGGCCGTTGTTTTGGAGATTCGAACTGTTATGTCAAAATCGGGCTTTCTTTTGCACAAAACGGCCTTTCAAATTATCTCAGCTGTAAGTGCCGACAACAAATCGTACAATTGAGGAAACCATGAACGGTCAAATGAAAACGCAATTTAAATTTTCCGTCGAAATAAGAAGCGTACTAAAAATTTTAAGGCTGGTCTCGCCGTTAAACTGCTTCTCACGCAAAACTCGGAAACGCAGCTGCAGACGCTTTGCAACATATTGTGCAATCAATGTCAAAAATAGAAACACCGAGCGATTTAAATTTACTAAAGGCAAAAAAAAATGCAAAAACAATGAAAGTAGTAACCAGTAATACTTTGAGATGTATGCAAAAAAAAATTTGAAATTGAGATTTCTCAGTTTTTTGAAGATATTTCAGGAATGAATCGGAGGTAGACGAAATTTTGTTGTTTTATAGACCCCAAAATAGTGCAACTTTTTTGTAATTTAACCGTATCCCTATCTCTTACTTTACGATATTCCCATGTTGGGCCTTTAACTAGTTGTAACCTATATTTTATGACGACTTCACTAGAGTAAAATATTTCCTCCAATTCATTTTACGCAAAATTGTTCCACGTTGCTATTTTGTTTTTCCTAATGAATTTTTCGTTTTCTATTAATTTTACAATCTTTTTCTTCTTCTAGGGTGTCGATGCGGACTACGACGAAGCCTTGGAAAAGTTTTATTCGCCATACCATGAATTTATAGACATGTTGTGCCGGTTGGCCGTTAATTCAGAAACGTTGTCAGATGTTATGGTTACACTTAGTGCTATGGTGGGGTTTGAAGCCGTCCCTCTACATTCCACGTTTTTCCCCAAGCTATGGCTGGACGTTCTTAGAGTACAAGTAAGCTAAATCATTTATCAGAACAAAAGCAAGCCACCACTAATCAGTCGTTTTATTTCCAGCACGTCGATCGCAAATATATCACAATGTTAACGTCATGCAATTATTTTGTCGATTATATTGATTCAGTATTACTCGATGAAAGAACTGCGCTCACCGTCGATGTTATTTACGAGTTTCTCACGACATTCTTCCCTAAGGTGTCCGCTCATGTTCTCTCTGAACAAACGTTGACCATGATTGATAATACTGTGGTATCTTTAAGTGAGCAAGTAGCTTCTGTAGATGTGAGAAAGATGGCGAGGCGTTTGGCTGGGGATTTACGAGCACTTGTCTTAGTTTACAATAGTCCAGAGGCGGTGCCTCCTCCTCTTTTACTCACAACCCTAAAACAACTGCAAATTCGAACGAAAACTGAAATCAACAAGTTGCAACCGAGCGGTGAGTGCAAGCGAAAGTCGAAAGATTTCGTCATTTAACCGTTTTAACCATTTACAGAGGGAAGCTCAAAATCGAGTGTAACGGCGAAGGATGCCGCAGACACCTCTGACAAACCCAGCACTTCAACATGTGTGAATCCGAGAATGGGCAAGTCAGACGAGAAGCCGGATTTAAAAAATGAGAGCGATTCAGAAACTCAAAACACAACGTGCAGCGAGGAAAGCTCAGATGATCACAAAATCAAAGTATCGAGTCCGTTGGATAACCTAAAACTCTTGGAATCTGCGATTATTGAACTGCTCGTGATTGTCGAGAAGAAAGCTTAAGTTTAAGTAAATTCATTAGCCTAATCCGTGACCAATCTCTAAGTGTTCTCTTTCACTATTGCGCTTGAAAACTTTTGTTTGTTTTTTTTGTTCACTTCTGTTAATATAGCTGAATGTAGTAAATGTATAAAAAAATTAAAGAACTAATTTAATTTAAAGATATTTCTTTACTCTTTGAAAGAGCTTTAAGGTGTACAGTTGGAGTCATCTTTTAAACTCGCTTAAAATTTGACACGTCGACTGAGTATGTGCAAAATGAGTAACTAGCATAGTAGTTTCCTTCAGTAATTTCAGTTTACGTGGATGTATGCATGGATAGGTTTCACATCTGTATATATTTTTTTTTCTTAGTCATTGATTGTATACCAAAATAAAACAGTACATTGACGTTTTCACTTACCTTTTTCAAATTCCAGTGTATTATTTCATTTTTCTTAAAGACTGTTAATAAATCTTTTGTATAAAAGTGCTTTCATTATTTCATGCATATGATTTTGATTAATTAAAATCCCACACACCACTCATTTTGAGATGATTTTTGTTTTCTGAAAACTTATGAAAAAGTGAGAGGTGGGTTAGGGTTGTGGTCCAAAGTTAAGAGCACTTTAGGAAAATTTTTATCTCGGAGAATCCTCTCCTTATCAAATATCCAGTGAAAACATATACAAAAATTGTTCTAATAAAAGTCTTTTTCTAACTACTTCTGACGGATCGTACGGGTTAGAGTGCCTTAAAATAAGAGTGTGGCCATACGGGAGCCATATTTGTTCTAACTTAGGAGGCAAATTTGAAATTAGGCAGACATCTGTTGACTTATCCTAATTTGCCATTTTCTTCCTCCGACAATAACCATGACTGCATTTCAAGTAAGAAAATAAGCGCTTCACTTTTAAGTATATTTATTCATAGAACATAATTACACAACTAAGAAAAGAACATAAACATTTATGCTAATCCTAGACACTAAAACACTTATATAATAAAAATAATTATATAATTTACAGCAAATACCATCGACATACATATCTAATAGTATTTATATTGTATTATAACTGTGATGCCATAAATGTAATAAATCTTTTTATTATTTTCATTTTTAGTCGACAATTTAAAATAGATTCACTGTCTTTTATATTATTACATTTTTCTATAAAAAAAAAACCTGTCAAATTAAGGTTTTTATTTTTAAGAAATTCAAATAACTGTCGGAATACAGTTTCTAGCCTCATAAAAAAATTAAATATGTCCGGGATGCTATAAAATAAACAATTTTTCTTAAAACTTTTCAAAGTAGGCTGTGCTTCTAATGTTGCCTGCCGTACAGGAACTGTAGGCTGTGCTTGTAATGCCACCTCCTGTACAAGAACTGTAGGCTGTGGAATTGTTCTTTCGGCAAGTGGTTTCTGTTTTTTTTTACAGGCGACTATTTCTTCTTAATACTCTCTTGCCATCAGCTCTGGGCTTTTCTCACATTTCAGGTGTAAAATATACCTAAAAGATACACACTTTAGTTGGTTTGATATTTTTAATACGTTGCAGTGTTTATTGTAAAGGTACAGTTATCACTTTTCACACAGTGCAAAGGAGATAAATTACGAAATTGTTGACGTCGCTACATTTTCAGAAGTAAACTAACACTTCCAACATCTTTGGTTTAAAACTACTTTAAGCTGAATAAGCTTTTTTACTTTTACATCTCGGATTACTTTATTAATCTATTAATTACTTAATAATGTTCTCTGTTGCTGTACATATGTCTTCCTTACTTCTTTGATTACTTTTAATACATTGGCAAAAGTCGTACCTCACACAGCCATGAACAATTTGTGGGCTCCCAGTCCCTTCGATTTACTTGGTCAGTCCATTGTTTCCTCCTTACACGATCTCGAGGAAAAGCTTTCATCAGAAATCCCTATGATGACTGATTCGAACAAACAATTGCAACACACCCAACCATAGTACTGTAAAGAATTGTTTTATAAATACCATAAGTGCATATTTCGATACAGTACTTATAAACCTAATCATCGTTATTTTGTAAAATAAAAAAAAAAACTAATTTTTCTGTAACTTTTATTCATTAATAAATGTAGGTATTCAAATTGTTATTTCTTTTTATTAGTTTTACACAATACTATACTTCTGGGCTAGGATTTTAAAAAAATGTTTGTAGATAATATTAAAAGAAATTCTTACCTTTGTGCCACACTCAATAAATAACAAAAATTCTTGTCTACAAATTTGACAACTAATTTCTTAGTAACAATAAAGTCAACAACAATATAGTATACACTATTAACAAAAACGCATGTTCTTACAGTTTCAGAGGGAAAAATACCAAAAAGACTTTTTGTGACTTGGCCTTAAAAACTGCAATTGTTGGTAAGATAATGGACTTTGATATATTCATCTTTTTTTTTTGAAATAGGTACTGTAAAGCAAAAGTTTCCTGGGATAACTGAAAGAGAAATAGAAGATTACATTAAAATATGGTTGAAGCACTCCCCACAACGTTTTAAAGCAGATGTCGCAAAAAGCAGACTTCAACGATGAGCGAGATAATTAAAAGAAAACGCAAAGATTTTGTTGGACCCCGACAAATTCGCAGAAGAGTAGCTGACTTTGCAAAAGAAATATTTTTTTCAAGTGACTCTCATGTAAGTTATTGTGTGGAAAATAGTTTAAGTAACATTTACGGTCAAAATGAACAATATGTATCACAATCAGAAGAAATTAATGAAAGTACAGTAATAACTGTTATACCTGACATTTCAGAAAATATAATAAAGTATGATATTACTAATTCAAATGATGACCAAATTGTGAGCATTTTGGAAAAACTAAAAACCTGGGCTATTCAGGGTAATGTTTCACATGCCAATGTACGCAGTCTATTGCAAATTCTTCATCCATTCCATCCAGAATTACCACTTCGTACATTGTTAAAAACTCCTTCTGAGATAAATATTCTGACATTAGGCAGTGGTGAATTTGTTTACTTTGGTTTTGAATATTGCTTAGGAAATATTCTTCTTTCAAAAACTAAATATCATGGTGATGTGTTAAGTTTGAGTTTTAACATTGATGGACTTCCATTATTTCACAGTAAGAGTCACAGTTATGGCCAATATTAGGAAGAGTTGTGAATTATAAATGTGAGCCATTCGTTATTGGAATTTTTTGTGGCGAGTCCAAACCATTACCTGTAAATAGCTATTTAAATGCTTTTATTATCGACTTAAATGCATTATTACAAAATGGATTTAAATTTGCAAACAAATTATATTTGGTAAAAGTACATAGCTTTATTTGTGATTCACCAGCAAGAGCCTATATAAAATGTGTAAAATCTCACAATGGTTATTCAAGCTGTGATAGGTGTTTGGAGCCTGGCGAGCTTATTAATGGACGAATGGTTTTAAGAGGAATCCTTGCGAAGGTATTTTACTTGCTTGTTAAGGCTGTTTGCTCGGCCCCAAAATAGTTTTTCCCATTTCCTGGGCATCTTTTTCATTAAAATCGTACCAATTTTTCGTGAAAAATTTTTAAATAGATTCTGTTGGGCGGCTAAAGGCTCGTTTTTCGAGAATTGCCAAAAAGGCCTTAAAAAAAATTAAAATTAAAAAAAATCGAAAATGTAAGCCTTTAGCCGAAATTTCGCAGTATTCAATAATAATAAACCGTTTAGTTTTTTTTTTTTTTTTTTTTAAATAAGGACAGGAAATGGGAAACAAATTTGAAATATTCGGAATGAAATCGCTGAAATCAAATGTGGTATGTGATACACGCTAGCTGCGCCTTCGGGCCTAGTGCAAGAGGGGCGAATTCGCACATTCATTCTCCCGATTTAGTGACAGATGAAGAGTGCGAGTGAGAGCGAATGCGTTTCAGTGCGTGTATGAGTGAAACACAGAATACATGCACTGTAAACACACGGACGCTACCGAGCGCCGCCAGAAAATAAAGTGCCTATAATTCTATAAATATTTCTCTTTTCAGAGTCCTGCTTTTTGGTAAATTTTTTACGCTAAATTGAAAAAAAAAACATTTTTATCATAATAAACTTCTGCAAATCTGGTAATCATGCACATAATTAGTTTTAAAAAGGGAATACTCAACAAATTTGTGTTATTTTCTTATTTATTTGTGTAGAGTACACATTTACCTTGACATCATTAAAAATTCTTGTTAATGCATGTAATTAATATTATGTGATAACACAGGAATAAACAATAAATAAAATGGGTCAGTGATGTAACATTTTGAATAGTGAAACGGAACTGCGTCAAGTAATTTTTGTTTCTGTTCAACTAATTGAATAAAATATAAGTATTTGATGAATACGAGGGATTCAGATCTCATCAACTGTAACTTAAAATAAAATTATTTTAATTAGTAAGGTTACTGCCAACTAAAATGTGAGATTTTCATAGATAGTCCGAATTTAAAACAATCGTGAACGATTTATATGTAATACGTTATAACAATCGGTAAACTTCCGCCTATTAATAAAAAATAGAGTATAGTTTTAGCAAATCAGCGCATATGCAACTGTCAAAAAAAAAGGACATTTAATATCACCTACAACTACGGTTTCAAATTTGTAAGTGCATCTGCATTATGCAGCGTTGCCTATTCGCGATATTTTTAAACATTCGCCAAGCATCTCAAAAAAAAATTAAAAGCTTGTTTTTGCTCCTGTTAATATTAACATGCTGGTGATAATAGTGCGACCCTTTTGAATCATATTGTACTACGCTCACCAAAAGCATCTGGAACACGTAATACATTCTGTTGTAAATACGAGGAGTTAATTATTGATGCTATCATGTATTCGTCCGTTTGTTTATTTCCGTGTTTTTTAAGTTACTGTAGAAATAAGTTTAAAATTGCATTCAAACTAATAACGTTTTTCACTAGCTGCACTAGTACGCACTGAGTGTATTTCCATCTCGGTTCAGCTTTATATAATAAAACGAGATGGAGATACAATCAGTGCACACCGGTGCAGCCAGCGGAAAACGCTATAATCAAGGAGCGGATGACCTGAGGTTTTACTTAAGGTCATTCAAACCGTAATCATTATATTAAAATTATTTTTATGGAATCTTGTAAGTAAATTTATTGTATATTATATGTATACAGTCATTCAACGAGTTATATGGTCTCGGGCAATGCAAATCGCATGCATTCGTCATCAAAAACCTCAATTCCGCCGCTCACTGGCTATAATAAAATAACTCAAATATGTATGCACAACAATTGTCCCAAATTTTTTTTAGCGGACATAGTATACAGTTGGACACTTATATGGCATTACATAATATGGAATCTTGCATAGCAGATTTCAAATACAGATCTATTTCAGAATTGTTATCACCAGATTATCCGAAAGAGACTGTCCAGATCGATCAGAATCGTTATTTTAATTTTCTTTTAATGCCAGTATAGGCAGCATATGTTGTAAATAAAAATATTTTAACTTCGGCTTCATGTTATGCCAAAAATTGTCATCTTTTTAATCTTGAAAAAGAAAACGTATTACAGGTGTGTTGTAAATGTAAATTGCTCGTTATTTTTTCTAAAATCGTCTATAATTTCTATTTTATACACTAGTCTTCAAAACCAAATCGGTTTTACTTATTTTATTGTCAAAATTATAGCTTTCGTGTGCTTAAAAGTTGAAACTGTTACAAAAATAATCTTATACGATTTCAGAAAAAAATAATGTATTATAATGAATTCAGAACTTTCTTGATGTTTATGTAAATAACATTACCTGTTCACATATCATTGCCAAAGGTGTCCATACAACGAAGTATCAGAGTCTTCTATTCTTTAGAGCCAACTGCCCTTGAATCTGATAGTAGTAGTTATGTGTTTTCTTCAATTTCACAGTATTGCCATCCAAAAAGAAATAGGGCATAACTTTCATCTTTGCAGCTTCCTGAGGAGTTATTTTTAACTTCGCTAACTTATAGGGACACTTTATCTCAATTATAGCATCCTCACCAACTAGTCCATCAGGACTAGCTCCAAGATATGACATTTGTTCAGATATAAATAATCCGCAGTTATCAACTTTATGTCCAAATTCCTGTGAAAATTGCTTTCTCGCAATTTCTTCATGGTCATGGCCCCAATTTGTAACTATACTTCCCGAAAAATTAGAAGAAATTAATCTTTGCGCTATTTTTTTAGCATCAGTTGTTTGACGTCTTTTACAGTCAAGACCAAAATTCGATGCTGTTAGTCGCAAACTTCGCTCTTTATGCCATTTCACATTGGTGTTTTGGCCAACAGTGTTCCTCTCTAATGCTTTTAACTCTACCTGGGTCCTGCTCAAGTAGTTCATTAAAGACGATTTCTTTTCTTCTAAGTATTCAAGAGGGATCATCTCTTCTACTAGTCCGTAGTCACCATCAGCTTCGGTCGCCTGGTTTTTTTTTTCTGCCTTGACCAGGAAATAGTTGTGCTCTGCATTTTCGGTAAAAACGTCTCCTACGCAACTTTGACGTATATACTTTGGTATGTTTGCCTGGACTTTTCCCGACCATTCTCTTATAAATGCGGTGGCGATATTGCTCACTGAAATTTTAAGAAACGCTCGCAGCGTGGCATCTCACTTCGCAGCTATTCGCAGCAGTTCATATTTAAAAGTAAACTATGTGCATTGTGCGTCAGACGATTACAGCAAGCAATAATATCATGAAATAATCCACATTCTACTAAGTCTGGAACTGAATTAGTTTCATTATCTTTGAACCCGGTGCAAAAATAAACGTCACAATCAGAATGATCACTGAATACGTGCTTAGATTAATTAATAATGTCCTTTTTGAACGCATTAACTTGCTCTGTGAGCGTTTTTTCTTCCTTGCGTCGGTACATTAGAGCAGTATTAATTCCTTTTCGAATTCGGTGAATATTTGATTTTAACAGATTTCTTAATCGAGGACTCACTTTTTTCATTTCGGAACTTGTATTTTTTGTTGTTAACTCTCGCAGTTTGGTGCAGAAATTACGAAGTAGATGATTTTTGCATTCTATTTTCTCAATCAGAATTTGATTACCGTATGGCTTTTCCAAGTACAATTTCTTGTACACACTGCTGTCTCCATCACCGACAAGTTGTGTAAATTTTAGTCCATGCATTTCCACACTTCTTTTAAAACCTTCTAATATAATATCGGATTCCATTGCAGTGGATGTTCCCGCCCAATTTCTGTAGCATGCGTGTTGATCCGCTACACAATTTCTTATTTTTCCTCTTTCGCAAATTGGGCAATATTTATTTCTCACGGCAACAAATAATAATTTGCCAGTTTTGGCACCGACAATGCAGGCCACTCCGGAAGAGGCATCGTATTTCGTCTTATATGATCTCTTTGACCAGGCTCCATCAGCAATGACGGTTATAAGAGGATAACCGTCCTCATCAACATCTCCAATTTCTCGAGCTATACGTCCTTCTTCGATTCCTGCCTCTTCCATTACCTCCCATGATGTTGCAAAGATTGCATCCCTTGACGTTTATGAAATGTTTGTCAAACTGTCGTCTAGATAATTGAGGCATATTCACTATACTTAAAACTTCTGTCATCTCAGAATAGCCTAACCCTATTGATATGGTAGCCAAAACTATTGCCGAATTTACATTTAGTTTATCATCTGCAGATTCAGTTTTTACATATTTCTCGATGTGGCACATCCGACATTTCATTTTTATGGTGCATAACAAGCCGTCGTGTGACTCTGAACTCAAATCCATGTCGTTCAAGTTACATCTGTAAGGAGCATGGTCATTTGCTTTTTGCATATCCTTAAAAAAATCTTGGATATCCACAAATCGTCTTCCATTTATGGGATGATTCGTATCTTTGATTTCATCTGTAGATGACTTTACATACTCTACTTCAATATCTTCAAAATCTTCAACATCGCTGCAAATTTAAGCCAATGGCAATGTTATTTTTAATTTTTATTTAGTATTTAGTTATTCTTTATTTCCAGATTTCGTATTACCTGGGTTCGATGAATGCGGACAATCCAGACGACTTTTCATGAATAGTAATATCGCTGAAGCTTAATGTGGACCTAAAGAAATGTAATCATTTATGTCAATTCTCAGTACACTAGTTTTCCAAGAACAACAGCTTGACTTACTAACTTGTTCTTTTTTTTTCTTAATTTGACCTTCAGAGTGCTGTGAATGGTGCTGTCTAGGTGTATTTCAGATTTAACACGCCCCAGTCACAGCACTCTGGACGTCAAATTTAAAAGAAACACACGTTACACACACATAAATACCTGAAAATTTCGCAACTTTCGGCATCTACTGATGTTTTTGCTAATTGAGTTCCATGTTCGACTTCTGACGTCTTGTCTTTTAAGCGCATTCTAATGAAAAACCAGTTAGTTGTAAAGATGGAAAACTTTATCTGTTGTTTGCTGTTATTCAATTTTTTTTCCAATTTTAACATACCTTTTCATTTTCAGGCGAATGTTTTGTTTTTTAATTGTTTCTTTTTGACGTTTCCTTGGATTGTCACTCATAATTGTTTTTCTACTTTACACATACACAGCACACAAATACACCGCACATACACAGCACACATTCACCAGAACCACCCAGAACACAGCTTTATTAAAGTAAATATATAAATTACACGAACCAAGCGACGTTAAAAAAATAGAAACCAGAAATAAATTCAGTGATGTAGTTTTAAACAATCTGACTCGAAAAAATATACTTCTTAATTTCACCAGATACAATGATAGTAATCTCTAGATGACTTAACCAAAAATGGCGATACATAAAAATAATAAGAGAGATTGAGAAAAAAGCGAGGGGAAGTGGAACTTCATTGCGCAGGTGCAATGTGGAGTACATTTGTAGTTATTACAGCGAATGCGTTGTAGGCAGTGTTGTCATGTGTAGCGATAAGTTGCCATTTGTAATGACTCTTTTTAAACAGCGACGTACCGGCGCGGCGATAACATTAAAACGAAGAATCCTTATGCTAGGGCCACACTAACGTTAACGTCTAACGTCCATTATCGTAATAATTAAGGCGTCAAAAAATATAGACTAAACTACGCAATAAATTGAATGGCTACACTTGCATTTGACGTCAAATCAATAAATGACGCGCTTTTTAATAAAATAATTTCAAGATGGAGACTGGTGTACTCTATAAGTTAAGGCTGTTTGCTCGGCCCCAAAATCGTTTTTCCCATTTCCTGGGCTTATTTTTCATTAAAATCGTACCAATTTTTCGCGAAAAATTTTTAAATAGATTCTGTTAGGCGGCTAAAGGCTCGTTTTTCGAGAATTGCCAAAAAGGCCTTAAAAAAAATTAAAATTAAAAAATTCGAAAATGTAAGCCTTTAGCCGAAATTTCGCAGTATTCAATAATGATAAACCGTTTAGTTTTATTTTTTATTTTTAAAAATAAGGTCAGGAAATGGGAAACAAATTTGAAATTTTCGGAATGAAATCGCTGAAATCAAATGTGGTATGTGATACACGCTAGCTCCGCCTTCGGGCCTAGTGCAAGAGGGGCGAATTCGCACATTCATTCTCCCGATTTAGTGACAGATGAAGAGTATGAGTGAGAGCGAATGCGTTTCAGTGCGTGTATGAGTGAAACACAGAATACACGCACCGTAAACACACGAACGCTACCGAGCGCTGCCAGAAAATAATTCTACAAAGATTTCTCTTTTCAGAGTCGTGCTTTTTGGTAAATTTTTTTACGGTACATTGAAAGAAACATTTTTGTCATAATAAACTTCTGCAAATCTGGTAGTCATGCACTTAATTAGTTTTAAAAAGGGGATGTTCAATATTTTGCTCAATATTTTGTTATTTATTTGTGTACACATTTACCTTGACATCATTAAAAATGCCTGTTAATGCATGTAATTAATATTATGTGATAACACAGGAATAAACAATAAGTAAAATGGGTCGGTGATGTAACATTTTGAATATCAAGTTCACCCAAATAGTGAAACGGAACTGCGTCAAATAATTTTTGTTTCTACACACCTAATTGAATAAAATATAAATACTTGATGAATACGAGGATTCAGATCTCATCAACTGTAACCTAATCTACAACCACGGTTTCAAATTTGTAAGTGCATCTGCATTATACGATATTTTTAAACATTCGTCAAGCATCTCAAAAAAAAAATTAAAAGCTTGTTTTTGATCCTGTTAATATTAACGTTCTGGTGATAATAGTGCGGCCATTTTGAATCATATTGTACTACACACTAAAAGAATCTGGAACACGTAATACGTTCTGTTGTAAATACGAGGAGTTAATTATTGTTGCTATCATGTCTTCGTCCGTTTGTTTATTTCCGTGTTTTTTAAGTTTCTCTAGAAACAAGTTTAAAGTTGCATTCAAACTAATAGCGTTTTCCACTGGCTGCACTAGTGCGCACTGAGTGTATTTCCAACTCGTTTCAGCTTTATGTAATAAAACGAGATGGAGATACACTCAGTGCATACCGGTGCAGCCAGCAGAAAACGCTATAATAAAATAACTCAAATATGTATGCAGAACAATTGTCTCAATTTTTTTTTAGTGGACATAGTACAGTTAGAAATTATATGGCATTATATAATATGGAATCTTGCAGAGCAGATTTCAAATGCAGATCTATTTCAGAATTGTCACCAGATTATCAGAAAGAGGTTTCAACTGTCCAGATCGATCAGGATCGTTATTTTAATTTTCTTTTAAAGCCAGTATAGGCAGCATATGTTCTAAATGAAAATATTTTAACTTCGGCTTCATTTTATGCCAAAAATTGTCATCTTTTTTAATCTGAAAAAGAAAACGTATTACAGGTGTGTTGTAAATGTAAATTGCTTGTTATTTTTTCTAAAATCGTCTATAATTTTTATTTTATACACTAGTCTTCAAAACCAAATCGGTTTTACTTATTTTATTGTCAAAATTATAGCTTTCGTGTGCTTAAAAGTTGAAACTATTACAAAAATAATCTTATAAGATTTCAGAAAAAAATAATATATTATGATGAATTCAGAACTTTCTTGACGTTTATGTAAATAACATTACTTGTTCACATATCATTCCCAAAGGTGTCCATACAACGAATACAACTATTCGTTAAAGCCAACTGCCCTAGAATCCGATAATAGTAGATATGTGTTTTCTTCAGTTTCACAGTATTGCCATCCAAAAAGAAATAGGGCATAACTTTCATCTTTGCTGCTTCCTGAGGAGTTATTTTGAAGTTCGCTAACTTATAGGGACACTTGATCTCAATTATAGCATCCTCACCAACTAGTCCATCAGGACTAGCTCCAAGATACGGCATTTCTTTAGATATAAATAATCCGCCGTTCAACTTTATGTCCATATTCCTGTGAAAATTGTTTTCTCGCAATTTCTTCATGGTCATGGCACCAATTTGTTAACTATACTTTCGAAAAATTAGAGGAAATTTATTTTTACGCCAATTTTTTGGCATCAGTTGTTTGGCGTCTTTTACAGACAATACCAAATTTCGTTGCTGTTAGTCTTCGCTCTTTATGCCATTTCACTTTGGTGTTTTGGCCAACAGTGTTTCCCTCTAACGATTCTAACTCTACCTGGGTCCTGCTCAAGTAGTTCATTAAAGATGATTTATTTTCTTTTAAGTTTTTAAGAGGGATCACCTCTTCTATTAGTCCGTAGTCACCCTCAGCTTCGGCTGCCTGTTTTCTTTTCTACCTTGCCCAAGAAATAGTCGTGCTCTGCATTTTCGGTAAAAACGTCTCCTACGCAACTTTGACGTATACAGTGTACCCGGATAGAAAGATGATTAAATTAGCAAAAGGTGCAGGTTCGAGAGCTTATTAAGAATCCATTTTCAAATATTACTTGTCATGGCCAACTTGATTATATTGAGATGCGGTTTGAACTAGTTTGCACGATAATTTAAGTACTTTTATGGGCACTTAATAAAACTAATCCCATTTTTACAAATTTTCAATAATCTAACCTAACCTTAAAATTTTAAATTTTTGATTTTGTTGGCCCTTTTAAGAGAGACTTTTTTTTCTAAATGCAATGATGTATCACATGATATGGAAACTTCTTCAAAATTTTGGGAAACAGAACTTAATCTTTTTATGAATAGAAATCACTAGTGCCATGATCACAAAACTTTGTTATCGAGACTGTTGCAAGCTAACCGCGCCCTTGTTAACGTTGGTAATAAACGGGCGTTTACATTACATACATATTTGTATTATACATGTGTCCTACATATTGTTTGACAAGTCTGGAATGAATCTGAAATTTGTCTCATACTACTATTACATTTTTCATGTATTTGACATGTATCCGACATGTTTTACCAGACAGATTTGTATTCCAAATTAATGGAAAACACAGCGATCGCAGACCATACAAAGGTCCTTTACGCACGTGCAGAATAGTTAGCTGTTTTAAACTATTAAGCGATCTGATGGTTTGTGACGATGGAGTGATCCAAAAAGAGCATAGTAATATTATGCTGCCGCGGCCAAAAACAAAAATTGATTGTCATCTTTCACGAGCGATACTTTTTCTTATTATTAAATACTAGATATGTAGCGAACAGGTCACATAGTGTAAACGATGTCCTGTGCTAGTATTTGTCGAAGACTTGTGCTAAAGATTCATCAGGATTTGTATGCGACAAGTCGACAGTTTTGTAAAGATTTGTTTTTGAATTTATTGAAGACATGTATGTAATATAAGCACTCCTTAAGGATTGCAGAACTTTAAATAGGTCTCGATTCACTTGATTGCGACTATACGTATACCAAGTGCTACAAGAACGTAGAACTTACTCGTGAAATATACGAAGCTCAGTATCCAGAAAAGGCTACACAGATGAAGCTGCAGTGCCACTGATCGTTCGTGGACAATCGTGTACAAGCGATTAAAATTTTAGACCAATGAAATTCTTATCTTTTTGGCACATCATACCCCTAGCTGATGTGATATTGGTTTAAAATTTTAATGGCTCGCTCACCATTGGCTGCAATCGATCAGTGCCACTGCAGAATAACTTGATAAACAAAAAGCAAAATTTCTGTGATCATGGCACTAGCGATTTCTGTTCGTAAAAAGAATAAGTTCGGCTTTTCAAAATTTCGAAGAAGTCTCCATATCGTGTGCTACATCATTGCATTCAGAAATAAATTTTCTCTTATAAAGGTCAAGAAAATTAGGGAGTACCAATTTAAAATTTTAAGGTTAGGTTAGATTATTGAAAATTTGTAAAAATGAGATTAGTTTTATTAAGTGCCCATAAAAGTAATTAAATTATCATGCAAACTAGTTCAAACCGCATCTCAATATCTTAAATAACAAAAAAGTTACGGCAAATAAAAGAAATGAGGAGATATTGGTTTTAGTAAAATTTTAACCAAGTTGGCCATGACAAGTAAGTTTGAAAATGGATTCTTAATGAGCTCTCGAACCTGCATCTTTTTGCTACTTTAATCATCTCTCTATCTCTTCAAAGACAGAAGTTACCCATGCTGTCCCTACGTATCCGGGCACACTGTATACTTTGGTATATTTGCCTGGACTTTTACCGATCATTCTCTTATAAATGCGGTGGTGATATTGCTCACTGAAATTTTAAGAAAGGCTCGCAGCGTGGCATTTCACTTCGTAGCTATTTTTCAAAGAGAAGTTAACTCTTTTTCCACCAACAAATTTTGAAACAATTGAAATGTACGTCTCCGCTGCATTAATGTTCATATTTAAAAGTAAACTGTGCATTATGCGTCAAATGATTGCAGCAAGCAATAATATCATGAAGTCATCCACATTCTACTAAGTCTGGAACTAAATTAATTTCATTATCTTTGAACCCGGTGCAAAAATAAACGTCACAATCAGAATGATCGCCGATTACGTGCTTAGGGCAATGAATTATCCTCCTTTTTTAACGCATTAACTTGCTCTATGAGCGTCGGTACATTAGAGCAGTATTAATTCCTATTCCAATAATCATAAGCACAATTATTCTGTATAATGTATATTTTTTCTTTACGTCCACTTTAAACCGCAATACTTCATTGTGCCTAATTTTAGTGCAGGATCTAGTCTAGTGTAGTCTAGATAAAAAAGCAGCCCACGTAAAATTAAAAAAAAAAAAACAATTTTATAGGGGTAATAATAACGGTAAAGAAACAACAAAATGACGTTATTGATTTACAGAGGAACATGCTATGCGTTTTTTTTTTGTGTCGTTTCAATTCTGATAAACTTTCACTTTCCGACAGACGTAGTTTTATTTTCCGAGTTTTACATAGTTTCTGTGTTAGATCAGGTCGCCGTTTTTATTTACATCACTTTTACATAAAAAAATTTACTCATCTGAGTGTGCGCTCGACCTTAGAATTTGCAGGAGGCCGCGGGCGGTAGCCATGTGAATGAGGCCTTATCGGAATATTCTCTTGTGGGTGTGTCAAACTGACACGTCAACCAATCAAAAATAAAGATCAGTGACAGCAGAGTCATAAATTACAAGGAAAATGTTTAGGTGGTAATTCTGTTCTCTGTTCTTTTCGTTTGTGTGTAAAAATGCAGGAACACATGTTGAACGTGTTTCTTCTAAATATATGCGAAAAATAGTGATACGCCCATTTGAAATCGAGTTCAGCTGTAAGCGAGCATACAGCCTTAAATTATTATATTATGAATTTATAGTATTATTACTGGACCAGACAAGTAAAAAAACTTGATTATTTCATAATTACTCGATTTATTTTATTAGTCCATTTTGTGCAAATAGCCCATATTCCAACGCCGGCTCGTGCATAACATATTTGGGTAGACGGGAGACATACTCCCAGTGCGCTTGCTCTGTCTAACACACATGAACAGGGAACAAACAATACACGACGCACAACGGTCGCCTACCCAAATATGTTACGCAGAGCCGTCGCTGCCATATTCTAACCTCGTCTTTAATTTAGTAATGCCGTGATTAAATTCTCTATCACTCTCTTACTCATTAAATTCGCATAAAGCTATATCGTTTTTGTTTATTTTAATCACCGCTTTAGTTAGAAACGACTCTAATCATGATATGAAAATACGGCCCATTATATTTAAAATCATTAACCAAGCTCAAGCTCTAACTACGCTCAAGCTTGAACACATAACTAAGCTAAAACCTGTTGGATGAGTTAATTCACAAATGCTAGCTAGTGTGGCCAAAATATGCGTTAAATGACGCGCTAAATACTTTTGATGTATCAAATCAGACCGCCACACCTGCTATCGTCTAACGTTTAACGCCATTCATAACGACGATAACAAATTAGCGTGTTAAGTCGTGGCTACACCTATGTTTAATGCCAAATAGCGCAGTAATTAACGGCATTATGCGCTAGTGTGGCCCTAGCATTACAAAGAGATTGCAGGGAATCCACAGATTTCAACAATGAAAAACTCGATTTTTTTAAATGCAACCACTGACCTTTTTCTGTACCATCTGAGAAATCAATTTGTTCGGAAATATCTTGAAACCCATTAAAGATAAAATTGTTTATACAAAGTCGAAAGAAAATAATGTGTTTTTTTTTAAATATCGTAAAGGGTTCTTGAATATACATTAGAAATAAAAGTTTTCAAGTATAGCAAGTCTGCTTTTTAGATTTTCTCTGTTATTTCAAAACTTGGAAAATAAATAGGAGTAATTTATTTCAACTTGTCAGCTAATAAACGCCAAAACTGACATTTTAAAATACAGGAATGGTGCTAGACATGAATTTTATTTTTCACAGCCACCCCTTATGTATTAAAAAAAAAAACATAGTACCGTGTCTTCAATTAAATTCCTCATTAAAGTAGGCTGTGATTTTTTTTATGAAGTTGGCGACACAATTCTAGAGAAAACAGTTGTCATTAACTGTCAGTACTGATCATAACATCAAATAAAAACACAACATTAAAGTTTAAAGTAGAGATGGCAATTTTTTTCAAATAATCGATTAATCGATTACTCGATTAATTGGATAGTCATAATCGCAACGTTAATATAATCGAAAGAAAATAATCGATTAATCGATTAATTTGGATATGTTGTTTATTCTAATAAAACCCAATAAAGCTTGCTATTTAAATATTTTCAGTTATTGATGAGTACAGCACATCTGTCAGAATTAATAAAGTATTATATGCTAAAAATTTGGTATTTTTATGCAGTTTCATTTGGGTGGTATTTGGATTTTTTATCTTGTTTGATTTCAAAATTAATAAGGTGTGCGAGTCTTTAGACTAGCAGTGTATATGCAAAAACAAAACAGGTTTCAAGTTTATATTAAAAAGAAATATTTTAGAAAACAAAGAAAAATATTGTAAATGAATAAATATGAATAAAAAATATCGGACACGAAACACTGTATAAACTCTGGCAGTATACATATTAACTTTTCCCTGTCCAATATTTATTATTCATGTTATTGTTTTTAATTGACAGGAGCTTAATTAACAAACGTTCATCTTTGAAAAATAAAAATTATATAAACATAAACAGAAAATGCAATTCTGATTTATTTTGAAAAAATAAAGACTCGGTCAGACAGATATTGTTTTGGTGCGATGCGATTCAGGACGAGACGCTATTAAATAAATACTTTTTCAAAAGTAAAGAAAATCAAGAATTAGTGAAATACAAAGAGGGTGCAAAACTTTGGAAAGACAGTGAGTGACACGGTTCGAATCGTATCGTAATGTCGCGTCAGCGTTGCTGAAGTTAAGTGTATTGAAAAAAATTCTATCCTATCTTTTCTTTTTACTAAACCGTGAATTTAAGAATAATAACTTTGATAAACGCTTGGTTGTTAGACGGTTTCGTTTATCATTTGCTGTCGCTCCAGCTTTGGAAAACAAACGTTCCGCAGGAACGGACGTGCCAATCAGATAACAGTATTTTTTTGATAATTCAAAGAGTTTCGGATAGACTGCTTTAACATCCTCCCATACATTTACAGGATTTACATTTAATTCGACTACTGGTGCATTCAAAAAGAAACTAAGTTCGTCTTGAATAACTGTGTCGCTGTGTATCTCATTCCCCTTCTTTTTTTTCTTATGCACTAGAGCCTTGTGGTGGGCCCACAAATCAAACTCTTCTTCACCTGATCCCGATATATCTTCAGGGCTATCTACGTGCATGCCTTCTGAATCTAAACTCACCATTTCAGATCGAACTCTTACCATTGTTGTAGAAAGAGCTATGGGGTCCGTAAAATGAATTCTTTTAAATCTAGGGTCCAGTAAGGTTGACATTGCCAATAAGTACGATTTCTCTACTTGACCAAATCGGCGATCAAATTCGGTCAAAATTTTCATTTGTAAGGTTTTAGATATCCGGTGGTCACAAGAAATTCTACTTATTTGTTCGCGACCACAGTGTATTAAAGGAATGATTTGACTTAATGTAGCATACGTCTCGCCACTTATCTGAACTGTTAATGCCTCTAAGGGACGTAATAAAGATATTATTTCAATTATGTACTCTTTTTCCTTTGAAGAAATCATAGGTGGAGCGTCTATATGGTTTAACATGATCTGACTTAGGAAAGGTAACAATTTTATGAGCCGCTCCAACATGTAATATGTGGAGTTCCACCTTGTTTTAACATCCAACAATACTTTAAGTAATTTTCCTTCCGGAATCCCAGTACTTGCTTGCATTTTCCGAAGTTCGTCATTGGCATTAACGTGACGCTTCATCCAAGTAACTATATTTCTACATTGTATAATAAGTGCCTTCACCTCTGGAATATTTAAGGAATCGTCACATACTAAATTTAGCGTATGTGCAAAGCACGGGATATGCTTATGCCTTCCGAAACTATCAACTACCGCTCTCACAATATTAGCTCCATTGTCTGTAACAATAGCAATTATCTTACTGTCATCTATTTGAAATTGAGCTAGAGCTTGCGTAAGTATTACTCCAATATAATCACTTGTATGAGATTCACTTAATTTGTAAACTCCAATTGTTCCAGAAAAAATCTCTGATTTATTCAAGCCGTGTATAGTAATGCCTAACATGCTGTTCATTTGGGAATCGGTCCAAATATCTGTGGTTAAACTGAGATAAGGTACTGCTTTTAACATATCGATAAATTTTTTTACTTCTGTGTCATACAACTTGTCCACATGATTTTTAATTGTGTTTCTGGTCGGCACCTGGTAAAGTGGAGAGATCTGTTTACAAAATTCTTGAATCCATTTCCTTCAACAAAGCTAAATGGCAAATTATCTGTGATGACCATCTCTACTATAGCTTGCGTAAGTTTTGCATTCTTGGATCCACCAACTATAAAAAAAATTATAAGTAACTAGGTATCTATTCATATCTATTCCTAAGCCATTTAATGCCAAATGCAACTCAACACCTAAATTTCCAGCAAATGTTATTAATTTTTTTATGTTTAAAACCTTAAATTTAATCCTGATTTAATCTTGTGCAACCCACTTCTGATATGTTGTTTTTTTTATATGCCTAGGCACATAACTCAACTACTACACTTTAGTAAACTAGTGAAAGCAGTTTATTACTTTATCAAACGGCATATAAGTGGCAAAAGTTACACTCTATTGCCTAGGCACATAAAGTAGTCTACTGCTACTAGTAGTTTACTAAAGTGACTACTTTAGGTGCCTAGGCAATAAGGTGTAACTTTTGCCACTTATATGCCAGTTGAGAAAATAATTAAGTTTGTGACCACGCTTACCTTTGTAACTTTGTACGTTTGAAAATATCTCCATCAAGCTGGTTTGTGAATATGATCCAGAATTTGTTGCAATTAATGTTTCTGATTCATTTTCTTCAACCGTCACAATATTCGTTGAAATTCTGCTTGGCCCCGCAACACTTTCCATTGTAGAAACTGTAATATCCGATTGTGAACTTATTCTCTAAAAAAATATAACAATTGGTTAATTTTTGTATAATGAAATGCAAGTATGTGAGATAAATGTTTTAATTATCGCTATTGTCTTGCATTAGCTTTAAAGTTCGTTAAGCCCGTTAACTTTTGTGATCAGTATTCGAAAAAAATCATTTTTAACTTACCGTATCGGGATTATTAGTATTCGGGCAATCAGATGAAGTGTCTTTAAATTTTTCAGGATGCTTCAATTTTAAATGCTGTAGCATATTCGTTGTATTTTTCGCCGATTTATAATTTTTTAAACATAGTTTACACTTCACCAAGTCTTTGTTATTTATTATCGTAAAGAAATTCCACACTGTACTCTTTTTACTACTCATTTTTTAAAATTATTTACTACTGATGGACAGTAAAAAATAATTTGTTTATTTGTCAGTGAATAAACAGCATGGCTGCGGTAAGCGAACAGTCAAATTGGTCCCACTTATCTTTGATAGGTGTTTTATGCCCGTTTGCACCACTTTCACTTAAAACTTTAAGTCCCACTTAAATGGTTAAGTGACACTTTTTCCATAATAGAATGTGTCACTTAACCACTTAAGTAGGACTTAAATTTTAAGTGAAAGTGGTGCAAATGGGCATTAGTCTGATCGTTAACTTGATTCACTTGATTATTTTGTCTAAATTACCGCAGCCTAGATAAATGTATTTTTCATTGTTGTACGAGTCTGAACTGTCTTGGGAATTCCACGGAGTAGAGACTAAAGACGCAATACATTCTAACTTTATGAATCGAATACGAAGTATCTCCATTGGACGCTAAATGGCGTGGTACTCAGACAATTTGTAGGTACCTATGTATATACCGACATATATAAAAAGGCAACAATAAGGATCTAACCATCAACAGATGGTGTTCCTTATAATAATAATAATAATAATAATAATTTATATATATTATTTAGTAAAAAGTAGATCATTATTACAACTGTAAAAATTGATTTACCATATTTCTTGTACTGAGAATTTAGGAATTTTATAAGTACATATTTTATGAAAAATAATCGATTTATTACCAATTAATCGATTAATAATCGATTAATTACGTCTTAAAATTAATTATAATTAATCGATTAATTCAAATAAAATAATCGATTATAATCGAAATTCGATTAATCGTTGCCATCTCTAGTTTAAAGTCGATGCTCAAAGTGCTCTCCTTCAGCTTGAATACATAAGCGTACTCTGCGTTTCATGTTTTCAAACCCGTTTGCTAAGTGTTCGGGGGTTATGTTAGCACACACATCTGTAATGCCCGCACGAAGCTCTTCGATTGTGTGACGCGTAATTCTAAAAACTGTGATTTTCATGTGCGGATAAATGATAATCATAATTGTGAGATCCGGAGACCTTGCAGGAAAATTCACAATCCGATTATCGAAAAACTGCTGCAGGAAAGTCATTGTTTGATGAGCAGTGTGGGCAGTAACATTGTCTTGCTGAAAAAAAACCCTTCTGTAAGTTCATCATAATGTAGTTGATTAATGAAAGGTTCTAATAACTCATTTCGGTATCTTTCAGCAGTTACTGAGTCTTTTAAAAATATTGGTCCGATGATACGCCTTCTTGACACTGCTAGCCAAACACCAATTTTTAATGGATGTAATGGAGTTTCCACAAATTCATGGGGATTTTCTACTGACCATATTCTCATATTCTGTTTATTTAAATACCCTGAGAGATTAAACCAGGCCTCATCGGAAAAGAAACACTTGTCAAGAATGTCGTCGTTGTTTAAGTTATCAAGAAACCACTGACAATATTCTGTTCTTCTGTGAAAATCTACTGGCCTGAGTTCGTGGACTGCTTGAATCTTATATGGATAAAGCTTTAAGTCTTTTTTAAGAATAGTGTGATATGTTGCCACTGATAGCTGAACTTCTTGTGAAAGTTTCGCAATAGATTTCTTGGGAGAGTATTCCATTCGATCCCGAACATCTTCAATGCAGGCTGCAGTCCTTTCCTTAGCTGTTCCGCTCCCTGTTTTGCGACCAAGTGATCCTATTTCACGAAATTTAAGAACAGAAGCATGGATATGTTTAACTAGCTGTTCACAAGTAATAGCAAAATTAGGAAACTGCTGTCGAAACTTCTGTACACACTGATTAATTGAATAAACTAACTGTCCATTTTCTATTCTACCGGTTTGAAAATAACTTTCAACAATAAATATTTTCTGCTGTAATTCTAACATTTTGAATCAATTGAAAATACAAAGTGTCAATTTGACATTTGTTTAATTAAATAATTGAACAGCTATCAGTGCTCTCTTAGGATCTTAGGAGAAAAAAACAGTGAAATCATAGCCCACTTTAATGAGGAATTCAATTGAAGGCACGGTAATTACTTTTTTTATGACACTTACTTTAAAAATTATATTATTTTAATGAAATTAATGAATGATCTAATTTCATTCAAAAAATTATTATAAAACATTTATAATATTTATCTTTGCACGGATACTTCGAAAAATTGCTTTTTCGGGATAACTTCTCCACCGAGATTCCTTAATGTGTCCCGATATTTTTAGGGTGAAAAGAACATCAAAAAATAAGGTCACCTTTTTATATAAATCTTTTTCAAAAAATGAAAAATAAGAAATTAGCTAAGTTGTAGTGTCTTAACATTGCTTAATAGATGTATTCTTACATTTAAACCTGAATTACTCGAAAACGGTTTGGTTTATGGAAAGGCAATAAGAAAGCTTCTTTTATGCCAAATTATCTAAAGAATATTTCCTTCATAAATTTTTGATGAAATATGTAAGAAATTGAAAGTTAGGGATAAAATACTGAAAGTTACTCCTCAAAACTATCCCTTAAAAAGAAGTTTCTATCCCTTAAAAACTTCTTTTTAAGGGATAGTTTTGAGGAGTAACTCTAACTTTCAATTTCTTACATATTTCATCAAAAATTCCCTTCGGGTATTCGAGAATCTGACAAATATGTTGTTTATGAGCAGTTAGATGCTAAGGCATTTAAGCAACATTTAAAATATTAGTTTAATAACTTAAAGGATCCAGAAGATATTGGCAAAATATTATCAGTCACTTTTGGGAAAAAATTATATAATTATATATTATTAATTATATTTCTGAATCACGTATTTAGTTTTTCTTGGAAATATCCGAGCAAAAATAATTATGAATTTTGTAATAAAAACTTTAACGTTTAATTTATAAATTTTTCCCGAAGTATTTAGCTGCAAAACCCATAGCGAAGCGTCGATTTAAATTTTTCAAATGTCAAATGTTGATGTTCAAGTAATTCAACTGCACTAAAGTTTCCTTCCTCCCTTTCTTTTTTCCTTTTTCATTTTTAAAAATCACCAACTACACTAATGCGAAGAATTCAAGATGTATTTATTTAATTTGAGTTTGCTTACAAAGTTTCTGAGGGCGCGTGTCTGAAAACGAGCGGTCCTTCCTCAAAGAGTCGAGGGTGGCGCAACGGTCAATGGTTGATTTTTCAATGGCCGCGCTCAGGTAACCACAGGAGCTGAGTTACTAATTCAACATAGCTATTGAACAGACATGCTTTTGGAGTGCCAAGCTTCAGCAGCTAGTATTCTTACAATAACCCTTTAAGAACACGAGTTGTTAACTTTCAATATGCTGAGTCTGCATCAAGGTCTACATTCAGGCTCGGTGATCACCTGAACATGGCCAAAAAACGGACGTTCCGCCCGAATTCCGGCACATATTCAATATGGCCGTCAATTACCGATCAGTTGTTTTGGTGGATAAATAACTATTAAATGATCTTATCGAATTTCATCGTATTTCGACTATTTTGAGCTCACTTGTAATTTTTCTAACAAAACAAGCTTTTGTTTTTTAAAATAAGAAATAAATAAGTCTTTCAAGTAGCGACATCTGGTAGCATTAGAATGACTGCCCGCTAACATAGGTTCGGAAAATTGTAGTATGAACTTCAAAGGTGCCGACAGAAGCTGTCCCTACTTATTGATGTCTATACTGTGACCTACCTGACTGCAGGCCTGACACCATGCCGGACACAGGGTCCTTATTCTCAAATCAGCAAATGTGCATGTTGAATGCGACATTGCTAAAATGTCTACTAAAGCTAATTCTCAAATGTCGCGTACGACAAATTTTCGACATTTTTAGTAGAGATATTGTCGAGTGGTCAAAACCACTCTACATTTGTCATGTCGTGTACGACACGAGCAGAACGAGGTTATGTAATTTCATTTCGCAGGTGTATTGAAGTGGTTATTGATTTCGTGCATTAAATTACGGCAGAAGAATTATTTATTATTCAAAATTTAGAAGAAAATTAAGTGGCAATGATATATTTCATATGTCTTTTGTGAATTTTCCACTTAAAATTGCCACATTATTCTCAACCTGCACTAAATTACTTAACAATTCTTTTTGTCGCGCACTACAATATTGTCTTTTATTTGTTTCCATTATTTGTTGTCTGGATGCACGAGGGAGCCCTCTATTGCACGATACTGATAAACAAAAATTATGGTGGTAAATTTCAGATTTGCCAACTTAAATAATATGAAATCTGCGCCCGAATGCTATTCAATAGAACTAATATACAACGTTGTCAACTCGCTTCATCGACAATCGGAGTCGCGTACGACATTCACTGTCGAATAGTGTTTGAGAGTACAGAAATCAATACTTGTGCGTCTTTAGTCCTCGACAATTGTCGATTTCTAGTGTCACCACTCGACATTTGAGAATAGCCTCCCAGATTACTTAAAGCGGTGTTAAAGTGGCAATTTTTCGATGTTGCCAAACGTAAACTCCTTATTTCCTTTTTTCATTATTTTTAAGTAATTAACAGTTAAAGTTTCATACATTTAATATCAAAATATTTACAACACATTACATATTATTACATACTACACATGCCCAAGTCTTTCCGACTGCAACCTTCAAATTCGTATGGATTTATTCAGGAAGATAATATAAATTAATTTTTGTTTCCCATGTTAATTAAATGTGTCCTAATAAACTTTCTAGAAACCGGGCATTAATTCATGTTAGTTATTCTGTGATTAAAATTGAATTCGTGTTAAAACATCACCGACGTATTTTTAACGTGAATTAGTTGATTTGCAACGTCACTAACACGTTATCGAAATTGTGTTAATTAGCATTATGATTGGCCATTTATCCAGTCCGTTTATATCATGTTTGTACTCGATGTGCCAATGTGTCAGTTTCTGTTTTGTGTGCTTTTGAAAATGGAAAAGAGAGAACGCAGATCTAATGTTACGGATATTTTCACATGCGTACAGACGATGGCGCCAATCACTCTGGGAAATCGTCATATTTGATGAAATACATCAATAATTTTGTTAATTTTCATTGGTGTCTGGGCCATATATAGATTTTCTGGGCTTTGTAGCAATTTTCTCTATAACATGTGGAAATATCTTACTACATACTACACACTAAAGATTTATCGATATCAATATAAAATCTGTCAAAACTTGCTGAAAACTTCCAGGAGCAAAAAATCTCAAAGTAATCAGTTATTGAGTAACTGCTGACGTTGGAAAAATTCTATTTGTTTCATGCTCTAATGCAGTGTTTCTTAACCTGGGTTCCGCAAAGGGATGTTTGGGTTCCTCCGCAAATGAAAACGAAATTACACCATAAAAAATGTGTCATGTAAAAGTGGCATAATTTCGATATTTTGATGAAACATTTATTACCTCATATTTTAGTGCCAAGGAGGTCCTTTAGAAAAAATATAAGTGGTCTAGGGTTCTTTGCTCTACAAAAACATTAAGAAACACTGCTCTAATGTATTGATTTCAAAAATAACCAGCATTTCTTGCATCTCTTCTTTTGAAAATCTGTAACGCATCTTAAAATCTACAGTGTGGTTTATACAGTCACTAAATCTAATAACTAAACATTAATAACTATCAACTAAGAAATTAAAAGGTCGTACTGATACGAAGCGGTTTATACAACTTTATTTCAATTTTTAGTGGAAAAGACGGGATGACCGTAAAGTTGACTGTACTTTCCCTTCAGTTAATATTCCCTCCACGGATTTTTCACAGCTAGGTGTGCAACGAGCATGCGTAATTTTTGCTTGTATAAACGGAAACTTTTGCATAGTTTTAATTTTAGTTTTAGTGACTGTATAAACCAAGCAAAAATCATCGCAAATCAATAATCTCCTTTTTGTAGATTTTCGGTCGAGGTATAATCTGAATTAATGTAATTCATTTTTGCTCCGAGGATGAACCGAATCTCTTTCAGATTCTTCAGAAGAAGACATAATTTATACGTTCCAGTACGTTAATAAACGATTTTGGCTAAGTTGCTGACTGACATATGAGTGACTGACAGCTGAACTTATGTATTAATCAGTAGGATAGACAAATTGAAGCGGATTTGCGCCTAATAAGTCCCCCATGCAAAAAAAAATAATTTAAGTTAGTTAATCTATGATTAAAATATAATTCATGTTAAAACAAACGATGTTGCACCGACGTATTTTTAACTCGAATTAGTTGATTTCAGATTAAAATGAAACGTCATTAGTATTGATGACGTTTCACGAGTAAGTATGACGTTACTGTTCTGACTTGCAGCTTTTCTTTTAAAAAAGGGAACGTTAAACCAACTTCGTTAATTTAAATTATATTGAACATATAAAATAGCGACATCTTACTATCGCTTTTTGACCTAACATTGCAGTAGGATAGACAAATTGAAGCGGGATTTGCTCCTAATGAGTCCCCCATGCAAGGCGGCCATGCTTGCTGTCAAAGCATAATGAAAGATTTTAGAAAAATTTTGTGCAAATCGTTTTTGATTGCAGTGAGAACCTCGAGCAGCCTCTGGACAGCTGTTTCAGCCCTGCTTGGGGCTTCTTCAGCAGAAACGTAGCTCGACATTCCCACTGCAGACCAAAAACGACTTGCCCAATTTATTCGCGATAGTAAGATGTCGCTATTTTATATGTTCATCACTCTTACATCGCAATTGCGAATAAATTGGGCAAGTCGTTTTTGGTCTGCAGTGGGAATGTCGAGCTACGTTTCTGCTGAAGAAGCCCCAAGCAGGGCTGAAACAGCTGTCCAGAGGCTGCTCGAGGTTCTCACTGCAATCAAAAACGATTTGCACAAAATTTTTCTAAAATCTTTCATTATGCTTTGACAGCAAGCATGGCCGCCTTGCATGGGGGACTCATTAGGAGCAAATCCCGCTTCAATTTGTCTATCCTACTGCAATGTTAGGTCAAAAAGCGATAGTAAGATGTCGCTATTTTATATGTTCATCACTCTTACATCGCAATTGCGAATAAATTGGGCAAGTCGTTTTTGGTCTGCAGTGGGAATGTCGAGCTACGTTTCTGCTGAAGAAGCCCCAAGCAGGGCTGAAACAGCTGTCCAGAGGCTGCTCGAGGTTCTCACTGCAATCAAAAACGATTTGCACAAAATTTTTCTAAAATCTTTCATTATGCTTTGACAGCAAGCATGGCCGCCTTGCATGGGGGACTCATTAGGAGCAAATCCCGCTTCAATTTGTCTATCCTACTGCAATGTTAGGTCAAAAAGCGATAGTAAGATGTCGCTATTTTATATGTTCATCACTCTTACATCGCAATTGCGAATAAATTGGGCAAGTCGTTTTTGGTCTGCAGTGGGAATGTCGAGCTACGTTTCTGCTGAAGAAGCCCCAAGCAGGGCTGAAACAGCTGTCCAGAGGCTGCTCGAGGTTCTCACTGCAATCAAAAACGATTTGCACAAAATTTTTCTAAAATCTTTCATTATGCTTTGACAGCAAGCATGGCCGCCTTGCATGGGGGACTCATTAGGAGCAAATCCCGCTTCAATTTGTCTATCCTACTGCAATGTTAGGTCAAAAAGCGATAGTAAGATGTCGCTATTTTATATGTTCATCACTCTTACATCGCAATTTGCGAATAAATTGGGCAAGTCGTTTTTGGTCTGCAGTGGGAATGTCGAGCTACGTTTCTGCTGAAGAAGCCCCAAGCAGGGCTGAAACAGCTGTCCAGAGGCTGCTCGAGGTTCTCACTGCAATCAAAAACGATTTTTCTAAAATCTTTCATTATGCTTTGACAGCAAGCATGGCCGCCTTGCATGGGGGACTCATTAGGAGCAAATCCCGCTTCAATTTGTCTATCCTACTGCAATGTTAGGTCAAAAAGCGATAGTAAGATGTCGCTATTTTATATGTTCATCACTCTTACATCGCAATTGCGAATAAATTGGGCAAGTCGTTTTTGGTCTGCAGTGGGAATGTCGAGCTACGTTTCTGCTGAAGAAGCCCCAAGCAGGGCTGAAACAGCTGTCCAGAGGCTGCTCGAGGTTCTCACTGCAATCAAAAACGATTTGCACAAAATTTTTCTAAAATCTTTCATTATGCTTTGACAGCAAGCATGGCCGCCTTGCATGGGGGACTCATTAGGAGCAAATCCCGCTTCAATTTGTCTATCCTACTGCAATGTTAGGTCAAAAAGCGATAGTAAGATGTCGCTATTTTATATGTTCATCACTCTTACATCGCATTTGCGAATAAATTGGGCAAGTCGTTTTTGGTCTGCAGTGGGAATGTCGAGCTACGTTTCTGCTGAAGAAGCCCCAAGCAGGGCTGAAACAGCTGTCCAGAGGCTGCTCGAGGTTCTCACTGCAATCAAAAACGATTTGCACAAAAAAATTTTTTTAAATTATATTGTTTATTGTTAATAATTAAATAAATAACTAATTTAAGATGGTGCTTAAGTAAAAATAAAAATATAGTCAATATTTAGAATTGAAAAACAATGTTAGTTCTGGCTTAATTAAAACAGTATTTTGTACCGTTAAAAGCTATCACAAAATTTGTAGGGTAAAGCTCTAGCAGCAGAAACTATAAAATGACAATTGAATTACATGGTTTAAACTAACCATGGTATTGTGATATGCCTTCCAGTGTTTACTTCAGTTTCAGATAAAGAATGAAGTAAGTTTTTGGTTAAGAGGAGTATATTTTCATAAAGTTTTTGCTCGTTGTTAATTAAATTGCAGAAATGTTGTGAAAAATAAGAGACTTTAGAAACAAGCAGTTATTTTTGTTGATTGTTGCACGCTTGTTCAAACGATCAGACGTGGGTTTTAATAGTTTCCTGGTCTGTTTGAATTCAACGTGAGAAATTCAATTTTCATGTGTCGGTTAGTGTTCCGATTCAGACCGGCTTCTTGGAACTGGATTTTCTGCGTTTCCCTGGTTTAGAAGTAGAATCCCGAAAGAGTTATAAAAAGTAAGTCGGTCGCAGTCGCCACGGGCAATATTAGTAACTAGCCAACCGCCTCCTCAAAGGAATAGCTTTCTCAAATTACTTGATCGCATTAGAACGAAAATACGAAACAGATAAAATAGCGACATCTTACGATCGCTTTTTGACCTGACATTGCAGTAGGATAGACAAATTGAAGCGGATTTGCTCCTAATAAGTCCCCCACGCAAGGCGGCCATGGTTGCTGTCAAAGCATAATGAAAGTTTTTAGAAAAATTTTATGCAAATCGTTTCTGATTGCAGTGAAAATCTCGAGCAGCCTCTGTACAGCTGTTTCGGCCCCGCTTGGGGCTTCTTCAGCAGAGACGTAGCTCGACATTCTCACTGCAAACAAAAACAACTTGTACAGAGGCTGCTCGATGTTTTCACTGCAATCAAAAACGATTTGCACATAATTTTTCTAAAAACTTTCATTATGCTTTGACAGCAAGCATGGCCGCCTTGCATGGGGGACTTATTAGGAGCAAATCCCGCTTCAATTTGTCTACCCTACTGGAAAGTTAGGTCAAAAAGTGATCGTAAGATGTCGCTATTTTATCTGTTCATCACTCTTTCATCGCAATTGCGAATAAATTGGACAAGTCGTTTATGTTTGCAGTGGGAATGTCGAGCTACGTCTCTGCTGACGAAGCCCCAAGCAGGGCTGAAACAGCTGTACAGAGGCGAGGTGCAACTCAGCCTTAATTGTATATTTGTCTTATTTATTACTAATAAATATACCAATTTATAATTTCTGAAATTATTATTCATAAAAGTATATAATTGTTCGGCGCCCCTTAAAATGTCGCCCCAGGCAGCCGGTCGTCCCTTTGTCCGGTCCAGACTCTGCGCTTCCCGTCATACAACTTCAAATCTGTTTCCGTTCGAAAATTAATATAATTTATGTGACGAGACTCTTAATCTGACGAATCATTGCAGTTGCAATACATTTGTAAGTACGTGCGTAAATCTATTGTTATTATATTTTCTGACAAAATGAAGCAGCAACTATATTGAATACAAAATTTATTCTTAAAAGCTATTTAATCACATACAAATTTATAATCTTACCTGACGTTTTATTATAACATGAACGTAAATTAGTTATATTGATTTTAGGACATTCTACTATTTAAAAATACACATTTTTCTAATTTCAAAATACCATACTCCTTCAAACAAACGCTCTGTATTGCGTTTGAGATAACTGTGTACCTGTGCGCTAGTTTCGTTATAAGAGAATCTCAAAGTCTTTTTTATAAAATAAATATTGCACTCGCAAGTTTTAACAAGATTAAAAGCCCTTCAGTAAAATAATACCAGCAGATTAACTTTATTTTTTTTTTGATCATATAAGACAGTCATTTCCTTAATGATCTACAAATATAATTACAAAATATGAGAAACACAGTACACAAAATTAAGTGTTAGATTTATTCATAGGTATTTTTCATAACTGTAAGTTAGCAAATACAAAAAGAAAATAATAATAATAAATGAACTACACATATACATCGTGATTCTCTACACAAATGATTATTTATACATAGCATAGGTACACAAAGATAATTTAGTTAATAATAACCTAGCTACTAATTTTAGTAACTCAATGGAGGGCGTCTCCCAGAGCAAGGTGATGGCGGTCCTTAACGTGCCGACTTATTCTCACCGAGTTAAGAAATGCCAACCACGAGGTGTCAGTCCGACGACTGCAATCGTAAGGTAAGTCAATTTACCTATGGAACTATTCTACGGCATAATGCAAGGCGGGACTAGGTACAGAGTGTGTTCAGTACAAAATCCAAGAAGCCAATATTTACATGGAACCCTAATGAACAAAAACAAAAACATACACTCCCAAACTCAGTAAATTGACTTTTAAGCTGTCTCCGTCCGCTGCTCTGCCAGATCACTTCGCCAAAAATGAAACCAAATTCAAATTAAAAAAACAAAGACAAAAGCCAAAGCAAGAACCTCCACCCAATCAAGCTTTGTGAATTAAAATAAAAGAATGACGGATGTCAATTAAAAAACTTTTTACAAGAATCGGAGGCACTAACGAAATGTAATCTTTTATAAATTTTATGTTCTCCATTTAATCGGAAATATATTTGTTACTTTTTTGTAATAAAAAATATTACTCTCAGATCAAAAAAAGAAAGAAAAGCAAGACAAATGTTTTTTCTAAATATACAGAGTAATTTATTAGCTCACTGCCAAGCTTTGTCACGTGTTCATGTGGATAGTGATTATCTAAAAGGTATCGCCAAAGAGCGTTTTCTGAGATAAAGGTACCGAACGCCTCGTATAACAAAATATTAGTTAGACTAAAAGTTTTCAAATGCCAAACTGCTCGTGATGACCTCTTTTGAAGGGGTAACAAGTCATTTGACACAAATTAGAGGTTAGTTTGTTAACAGTGTGTTGTATTACTTTTGTTGAAGTTATATACTGAAGCTTATAATTTTTTTTAGTACTCTTGGAAGAGCCGTTTGTGAGGCAGCCTGGAATTTTGTTTTTTTGTTATTAATTCATTGTGTAGAGTTTCCAGTATTCAAATTTTATTGTTTTTTGCTAACTGAAACAGCTATTTAGAACATTTGTAAGCGCAGCTTTCCAGGTCCTCTTGATTTTTTAACGTCATTATACTGATATCTTAAACTTATTATATCATGGCGTTTGGTTCCTTTCCAATAAATTTTGTTTGAGTTTTGTACATGGATCTTTTAAACGACCTTTATGATGTCTTTTTAAATAAAATAACTATCGTCGTAGAATACTGTTAACATGCAAGATTTTCCGTTAAGTAAGGAATTTATTATTTTTTAAGGTAATTTATCTAAACTCGATGAGTATGTTTCTTTATCAATCTTGTTTCCCCTATGTGATTTTTCTATGTGACAAATTATTTGTTGTAATTTATATGTTGTTTTGTTTGCAATTTATGTGTGTCATATACAAGTTGACGTTGTCCATATCTATATTTATGCTAGATCAGTGACAATAAATTATATATTATTATTATTATGTTATTATTCTTTAATAATAACATATTTATAAACTATTCTCTTTGGAGAGATTATATTTTACACGTAATTAATCGACATCCTGAACACGACACAATGGTAAACAACATAAGGTTCCGTTAAAAAAAAAGTTGAAGACAGTCCAATATCTGGAACGATCATTTGTTTTTCAGATATAAAATCGAGCAGGGAAATGTCGTGACAATTTTCTAATTTAAACTACCTCACGACTTTTCAAATAAAAAATTAGCTATCGCGGCCATTTACCGTGAACGTCAAGATTTATTTATTTGATAAAGTTTGACAGGCGTAATTAATTTGACATCATGAATACGATGTTATGATAAAAAAGAAATTTGACAGTCATTTGTTTTTCTGATGGGCAGGAGGGATCCTGAAACTTTCCTGTTTTAAGTTATTTCGTCAAAATGCAGACAAAGAAGTTAGCCCTTGTAATAACCTCCCCCGTGAACACCTGTATATCAATTTTTTTTTCTTTTCTTAAAATGACATGAGGTTTTGTATGGCAAAGCTTAGCAGTGAGCTAATAATTTTCTTTCTTGAGGTAATAACAGAAGTATTCCGATTAAATTATATCATAATTGCGAACTTGAAAACGATCAACAAAACGCAACAAAATCAATTATTTTAGATTACTTTTAATAAGTGTAGCATCGCCAGAAGTTTAAAAATTAAAATTTATTACTTTCACATAAAACTGCAAAGTGCTTCTAATAAAATAAAAGAGAAACCAAGAACTGGTTCTGGCCAAATGAATAATAAAATAAAATATCGAGCACTGAAGCAGCAAATGCAAACGAATTGCACTGCCATCCATTGCACAGAGAATAATAATGGATTTAAAAATATGTATAAATTAATAGTAACAATGGTGCAAAACCTTTTTTTTACAATAATATCCAACGTCACAGACTCAAAAAAATCAAAACTAAATAACAACTAGCTCGTTTGATTTTATACAAAATACTGCCCGACAATTATTGTAAAAAAATATAACACGCATCATGGATTTACTTTGTATAAAATCATTGCATGCGAAAAGGAAGCTGATCACAGGTCTCCAATAAATATATAATTAAATGAAATAATTTATGAATGCTACAGAAGTACTAGTATTATAAAATATATATTACCTAAGTAAATGGTAAGGGCAAAAAAACAAAACTACTTTGAATTAGTGAATAAATACAGAGCGAAGCTATCTGACAGTTTGATCGGAACGTAATTTCTTAGGCTTGATTCCAGTAAGAGTTTGGATACTGCTTGGCCCCTGTCTTGGCTTGATTCGACGCCTGGGAACGTTGTCCGCTTGTATTACCCGAATCCTGTAAATATAAAGTATTAATAAAATCACACCATCACAAAACTAGAAAATATTTATATTTACGTGGAAATTAATAAGTAAATTTAAATAATTTATAAAAAATGTAATTTTCGATTGAAGTAACTCGTATTATGAAGTATTATGAAATTCAGAATTCTAGAAAAATTAAAATCTGCTTTTTTAATGTAAAAAAATTTCACTCAATGCAAAAGTAGAACGAATATACCGGGTGTCTCAAGATGGCTGGCGATTGGCGGTAAACGGGTGTCTCGTGCTAAGTGCTCACCCTTCTAGAATCTTTATTTATTAATCGATTAACCTGAATTTTGGAGACAATAAATTAAACAAAAAATGGAATTTTTCGACATACTGCTAGTCGTCATAGGACTTCCGGTTTCGCAGGAAGTTACATCAACTTTCTTATTTTAAATAGAACATCCTATGTATTTTTACATAACATATGATAAGGAGTACAGAAGGTATGACATTTTTTAAAGTAAATGATTCAACTGTTATCTCCACCCTTATTAACGGTGATCGATAATAAGTCTAAAATGAAATTGGTGCAGAATTAATTAAGCTTTCAAAGCTGCAGCTTATTCTGAGACTTTTGCTAATAATATTGATTTTTATTGATAACCCTATTAATTGCGTCCCTTTGCGGTCAACCCAGATACTTAAAAATATTTTCTTTGAATTTTTCTTGGTCACTTTGACTATAATTTTTTTTCCCGAAGCTGTAGGTATTACGGTTTGTTATACCGAGTGTCCCGCGCCATTTGCTCGCCCTTCTAGAATCTTTATGTATTAATCGATTAACCTAAATTTTGGAGACAATAAATTAAACAAAAATGGAATTTTTTGACATACTGCTAGTCGTCATAGGACTTTCGGTTTCGCCGGAAGTGATATCAACTTTCTTAGTTTAAATGGAATACCTATACATTTTTACATTTTTTAAGTCTACGCACCATTATAAGTACGAATATGTATCAATTGGTAATTTTGGTTTCCATGACAACGAAAAAAAAAAAAAAAACTTTTTTCTTTTTGAAGTAGAAAGCTATGACTCGCATTTTTTTCAATCTAATGCGATCAAGTGTTTCGAGAATTTTTACAGTATTTGAAATTTTCCTTAGGTCTTAACTCATTTTTTTCGTTAGAACTTCATATGTTTCTTAGCTTAGTTTAACAGAACATTTTTTTCTGAGTATGCTAATATCAAACACGGCATATTTTCTTTGAAAATAATTTAAAATGGAGCATGTCTTATTGAAATTTTACACTCCGTTTATTTCAAATGACTTTCAAAGAAAATATGATGTATTTGATATCAACGTGCTCAGAAAGAAATGTTCTGTTGAACTAAGCTAAGAAACATGTGAGTTTCTATTAAAAAAATGAGTTATGACTTAATGAAAATTTCAAATACTGTAAAAATGTTAAAAAATAAAATAACATCAAAGGAGTGATTTTCTCGAAACACTTGATCGCATTAGATTGAAAAAATGCGATTCATAGCTTTCTAGACTGAAAAATAAAAAAGTTCTTTTTTTCTGTGCCTTGGAAACCAAAATTATCAGTTGATACGTATTCGGACTCGTAATGATCCGTACATTCTAAGTATGTAAAAATATGTAGAATGTTCCATTTAAAATAAGTAAGTTGATATCATTTCCGGCGAAACCGGAAGTCCTATGACGTCAGTAGTATGTCAAAAAATTCCATTTTTGTTTAATTTATTGTCTCCAAAAATCAGGTTATCGATTAATAAAGGGTGAGCACATGGTGCGGGACACCCGGTATACGGCCGGTCGCCGCCCATCTTGAGACACCTGGTACAATCTATGCGTCGATTCTGTACTAAAATAATTGAAATAAAATAAACTGCAAAAAATAAGATCTGTATCTGTATTTTTAAAATGTTAGTAATTTTGTTATATGATTTTTACAGCGGAACAGTGCAGAATCAAGCACAAAAGACCTGTTACTATGCAAATTAAAGCTAAAAACTAAAGCACGAACTGAAGCATGTGAGGATCAAAGTTACAAGAAGAGAAGAGAGAGAAAAAGACTTACCATGCGTCGGCCTTGGTGCCGCACATCCATCTACAAGCAAAACAAAACCTGGATAACCAAAGAAAGAAGAAACATGCTTTTCAGCAAAACAAAGTACGTACATTTCAAATTTGAGATTGGATTCTGTGTATCGTGTATGACAAAACGCTGTTGTTAATGTCATGCGCTAAGACTATCGCATATGTATGATTTACGTATAAGTGATAAAATATTCATGCTTGGAATACATGCAAACAGAAAATTAATAAAATACTTTTTATAAATTTTCACATCAAAGTACACCAAACCCTCCCGCGATTAAAAAAAAGAAAAGGATATTTTAATCTTCTAAATCCTAAGAGATACAAATTTGATTAAAGGGAAGAAAAGTTGCACTCAATAACTTATTCGTATTCATTAGCAGAATAATTTTTTTTCTTATTTCTTCTTAACATATTAAGGGTCTGTGTCTGGAGCGTTCAATTTTCAAACGAAGCTAGAGAACTTATTAATAAAGATAAAGTCATCAAATTTTGAAGTTGCATATTCCTTGTAAAGCTCTAAGCGATATTTAGAAAAATATTAAATCACAAAAAGACATAACAGTGCCCTTAATATTATTATACTGATTATAGACCAACAAAGATTTTTTATTTTTTATTTTTCCGTACTTTAATTACTACGCTTTTTCGAAAAATATTACATTTTATTGTGCTGGCATCTATGGGTGCAGTAAGAAACTATACTTTGTACCTCCCAGAAAGACGTATCATGCGGGGCGAAGCCAAAGAACTGTAATAGTAAACCATAGAACGGCGAATACGTTTGGGAATAGCGCCCCTAACTGAGACTTCAGATATTTGCAGCGGCCATGACAGTTGAGGTCAAAGAGTTGTGTTTTATGACATGACAACCAAATGCTTACGTAAGTATTTACAAATTACATAAAAGTTTAATCCACTAATTGAATTATTTGTTGATTTATTTCTCCAAATAGAAAATGCCCGCTGTCTGTTCTGCAATCTGTTCTGTTTTATAAGTAAGTATGTTTACTTTTGGTTTAGCTCTAAAGTACTGAATAAAGTACCAAAATAAAAATTTTTCTAATACTTTTTGTAATGAATAAGACCCAAATTTAATTTATTTACCATAGTTCATATAGACAAATTAAGTTAATGCCTCTCTAATGATGAACATAATAATCTAATAGTAATAATATGTCCAATGATCGCTCAACACCGTTGTAATTTTATAAAAAATTTTGTGCAAATCGTTTTTGATTGCAGTGAAAACCTCGAGCAGCCTCTGTACAGCTGCTTCAGCCCTGCTTGGGGCTTCTACAGCAGAGACGTAGCTCGACATTCCCACTGCAAACAAAAACGACTTGTCCAATTTAAAGGATAGACAAATTGAAGCGGATTTGCTCCTAATAAGTCCCCCATGCAAGGTGGCCATGCTTGCTGTCAAAGCATAATGAAAGTTTTTAAAAATTTTTGTGCAAATCGTTTTTGATTGCAAACACGATTTGCACATTTGCAGTGAAAACCTCACTCTTACATCGCAATTGCGAATAAATTGGACAAGTCGTTTTTGTTTGCAGTGGGAATGTCGAGCTACGTCTCTGCTGACGAAGCCTCAAGCAGGGCTGAAACAGCTGTACAGAGGCTGCTCGAGGGTTTCACTGCAATCAAAAACGATTTACACAAAATTTTTCAAAAACTTTCATTATGCTTTGACAGCAAGCATGGCCGCCTTGCATGGGGGACTTATTAGGAGCAAATCCGCTTCAATTTGTCTATCCTACTGCAATGTCAGGTCAAAAAGCGATCGTAAGATGGCGCTATTTTATCTGTTCATCACTTTTACATCGCAATTGCGAATAAATTGGACAAGTCGTTTATGTTTGCAGTGGGAATGTCGAGCTACGTCTCTGCTGACGAAGCCCCAAGCAGGGCTGAAACAGCTGTACAGAGGCTGCTCCTCGAGGGTTTCACTGCAATCAAAAAGATTTGCACAAAATTTTTCAAAAACTTTCATTATGCTTTGACAGCAAGCATGGCCGCTTTGCATGAGGGACTTATTAGGAGCAAATCCGCTTCAATTTGTCTATCCTACTGCAACAATATCAGGTCAAAAAGCGATCGTAAGATGTCGCTATTTTATCTATTGTAATTTTAAATAATTTGTATAAGCAGAGAACTTATTCCTGTATCTGTTCTGATACTGGGTGCATAAAATACATTTCTTTTCTGGAATTAGGTCTACCAACTCTAAGGCTAACTCTAGAAAGTAGTAAGTAGAAAGTTTTTTTAATCTCAAACCGGACAGAAAAATGAAGGGAAACACACTCAACGTTTCGCTATAGATTTATAGCTTCGTCAGCTATAAATCTATAGCGAAACGTTGAGTGTGTTTCCCTTCATTTTTCTGTCCGGTTTGAGATTAAAAAAACTTTCTACTTACTATTTTCATCGGACAAGAACAAACTTCAATTCTAGAAAGTAGGGTAGGACAATCGCGTATGTTATATATCACCCTAAGTAGGAAAATTAATGAATGCCCTACATGTCTTGAGGCTAATGATGTCAGATTAAATCGTTGTAGAAGAAGGTCTTGAGGATAACCTCTAGGTGGATATGCACCATCAACTGAACATGCAGCTATTTTTAGGAATCTACGTTGCACATGTTCAAGTGAAGCAACATAAACATTGTATATGGGAGACCAAACGATGCATATTCAAGACGAAATCGGACGTACGTTGTATAAAAAGTTTGAAGGTATTACAATCGGACAACTCTCTTCCATTTTTAATGATGAAGTCAAGGTGCTTAAAAGCAGTTTGAATAATATAATCAATGTGATTACTGAAAGTAGTTTAGAATCAAATATGACACCAAGATCACGGAAGGTATCACGTCTAACAAGTGTTGAACCATCTGTTTTGTATGTTAATTTGAGGGGTTTTGGCTTTCTAGCAAAAGTCACGACACTTGGAGACATTTAATGCAAGATTGTTTATCCTACACCATTCATGTACTGTCAAGGTTCCTTTGTAGACGAATAGAGTCCTCTACTGAATTTATAGTACGGTAGATTTTTAGATAATCAGTAAACATTAAAAACTATGTATCAAGGCTATCTGAGATATCATTGATAAAAATATTAAAAAGTAGAGGGCTCAAAACAGATCCTTGAGGTACTCCAGTTTCTTGTGTAAAAAGCTTGGATTTGTGTCCATTGAGCTTTACGAACAGGTAACGATCTTTCAAGTAGGATGTTATTAATTTGATCAAATTATCACAAAAACCAAAATAATCAAGTTTACGTCGTCAAGTCCTGTGTAGATCACATCTACCTGACCTTGACCATCTAGGGCTTCACATAGAAATTGGGTAATTAATGAACCCATGTTGGTTTGTTGTTAACATACCGGGTGTCCCAAGCCATGTGTCTTCTCGAATTTTTAATAAAAATAGAATTTTTTGTGCATACCAACAGCCGTCATCGGACTTCCGGTTTCGCAGGAAGTGATATCAAGTTTCTCATTTTAAAATAGCACATCCTATATAGGGGGAGATTCAGGCAACCCATTCATTAAAAGTTTACGGACTTCCTCTATGAATTTCTATTTCATATTTTGCGGTTATAAGTTAATATAATGATAATGATCTATTAAAATATAATATTTTCAACGTTCGGGCACTTCCGTTTGTACCGGAATTTGCTGTCACCTTCCTTATTTTAGAAAAATTTTTGTGCAAATCGTTTTTGATTGCAGTGAGAACCTCGAGCAGCCTCTGGACAGCTGTTTCAGCCCTGCTTGGGGCTTCTTCAGCAGAAACGTAGCTCGACATTCCCACTGCACATATATTGATACATGGAATGTCGAGCTACGTTTCTGCTGAAGAAGCCCCAAGCAGGGCTGAAACAGCTGTCCAGAGGCTGCTCGAGGTTCTCACTGCAATCAAAAACGATTTGCACAAAAACTTTTCTAAAATCTTTCATTATGCTTTGACAGCAAGCATGGCCGCCTTGTATGGGGGACTCATTAGGAGCAAATCCCGCTTCAATTTGTCTATCCTACTGCAATGTTAGGTCAAAAAGCGATAGTAAGATGTCGCTATTTTATATGTTCATCATTTCTTATTTTAAATGGAATACCCCATTTTATTGCATTTTTGAAATCTTCATGAAATTCTAAGAATGTTTTTTGCAACATGTGATACAAGAAAAATTAGCAGTTTTAGAGGTATTACCATTTTTTAAAAAAAGTTCAAAGTTGCAGTACCTTGTTTATGATGCTGCCATCTTTGTGTACCAAGAGCCATAATTTCAATGCTTGGCCTGTAGTAGGCTATACTCATAAGCTTTCAGGTCATACCTAATTATACACAAAATTGCTTACAGGCTGGTTGAAAAGTAACTTCTATTCGAAGTAATTTCAACTGTCGAAAAGTCATGTTTTTTGAATAGAACACCTAGTATATTTTTATACCATAAGAATCAGAATTAAATGTTCTTTCGAACCGTATTAGCATTCTCTATACCCATCTATTACCTTCCTCTTTCTATTCATAACTCTCTATGACACATCAATTTTCTCACTTTTCGGTATTATTTCTTTTTTTTTTTTTTAATTAATTCTGCCTGTGATCTCAATTTCATTTTAAAAAACGGAAAAATAATATTTAAATACATATCTATTATCTGAACTATTTATTTATATATGTTGCATGTATTAGATTTCTTGGTATGACTTTTTACACATTTACAAGGAGAAACTTACACTTACAATACAAAATTTTATGAAAACTAATAAATAAATCAAAAATATTAAAAATAATACACAATATTGGCTCTAAGTTATCCTCAGCTATTATTTATTAGTAATAACATTCTATTGTACCTTAGTACTCCTTGAATTATAGATTTTTTTTTCATCAAATACATTTATTATGTCTACGTTTGAGTTTTCATTTTTTGGTTCTTCGTAGCGATTAAACTGTTTTTTTTTAATCCCTACTAGACGGATGATTTCAAAAATTATAATTTCTCTAGCTTTCATAGTCCACTATTTAAATACCGAAAAATGGAAAAAAATTAGGTGTTAAAAAGAAATTATCGATAACGAGTGAACTATAAAAGATAGGTGTAGGGAATGCTAATGCAGAATGAAAGAACATTTCATCCTGATTCACATGGTATAAAAATATACTAGGCGTTACATTTAAAAAACATGACTTTTCCGACAGTTGAAATCAGTACGAACAGAAGTTACTTTTTAACCAGCCTGTAAACAATCAAGTGCAAAACTGGACATGATCTGAAAGAATGTTACTGTACGTGGGCTGCTGGAAAATTTTCTGGAATCTAGTAGGTCTAGAATTGTTAGCGTTTATCAACTGTCATATTTGAAAAATTTGACGTTTCTCATTAAGAGCAGTGTTTATAATTGGTTTGCCGAATTCCAACGTGGATGTACCTCTCTCAGTGACGAATTTCGTGAAGGTCTTCCATCATCATCAATTGTTGCCACTAATGTAGATGCTGTGCGTGAAATGCTTGAGCGAGATCGACATGTGACATGCCGTGACATTCAAGCATCCTTACGCATTGACATGAAAGCAATACACCAAATTTTGCATGATCATTTGAACTTACGAAAGCTTTGCAGTCGTTGGATCCCACACAATTTAACAGAAGCGCAAAAGCAGGGTCGTGTCAAATGGTGCGAAGAAATGCTCAAGAAATTCAATGAAGGTCGTTCAAATTTAGTTTATAACATCGTTACTGGTGACGAAACGTGGATCTATTGGAATACTACAATTTGTTTGCCGGAAGTCATCGATCAAATAAGAAGAAACAATCGAAATCGACGAATTATTCTCCATGATGACAGCGGCAGCTCTGACTCAGCCCGTCAAACAGTTGATTTTTTGTCCAACAAAAATGTTGAATTAATGACTCGTTGTCCGTATTCACTTGATTTATCACCTAATGATTTATTTTTGTTCCCAAATATCAAAAATAAAATGCTTGGTGAGCGATTTTCGTCGGCTGAAGCAGCGGTTGATACTGGCTTCTGAGGTACCATTTTTAGAGTGGAAAACGTGCTTTAGAAATTGGTTAGAGCGTATGCAAAAGTGTATTGACGTCAAAGGCGAATACTTCGAAAAACGATGATACCGTTTACCAAATTTCATATGCGTTTTTTCATACCGTTTCCAGAAACTTTTCCAGCAGCCCACGTATCAGTTATAGCGTTATAAGTAGGTTGCTTTTATATTTAAAAAATACATATTTCACAGGGAGTAGCTAGCGCTGATCAAATTTCCCGTCAGACATTAAGCGTCGTAAAACTCAAAATTCGATCCTGTTTTCTCCAGGAAAAAAGAGACCACAATTGAAAATCAAAAACACACGATTAAGAGAGTCTTCCATAATATGTGGGAAAACTGTGTAACCGGTATAACAGAGAAACACTTGGCAGATGTTGAAATTGAGAGAATGATTTTTTTCTTATTTCTTCTTGAGTTATTAATAAAAATGTGAAAAAATCGATTTTCTTTTTCTCTCTGTATCTCTTTTATTATACATGATTTTGAAATTCTGATTTAACTTTCTACAGGCACTTTTTGATTCTGCTTCGAATGAGTAATAGAATTGAAGTCAAACGTTTCGTCTTCCCACGACCATCATCAACTTGTCTTTTTATTGTTCTATTCGATAGCATTTTTTCTCCTGATTACAGTGATATATCACACTTAATAGTTGATATTAATTTGAAGCTTAAATAATTCAGATTTTATATGAAAATTTTATTTAATACATTATTTCAATTTTTTGTACCTTTTCTTATCTTTTTATTATTCTAGTCGAAAGCATTTTTTCTTTTGATTTCAGTGAGTATAATACTTAATACCTTTTTTTCAAGTAAAGTTGGAATATGACAAAAAACTGATATCGTTTCGTCATGTTTTTCCTAATAAGTAAATCTATTCCTAACCTCTTTTTTTATTTGTTAAGTATTAGCAACAACATTCAGTTGTCGGAAGAGGAAAAGTCAATAAATATTGACTAAATGATATGAGGTGGTTAACACAAACCAAATAAACATCAGTATAAACATATTAAATTACAAGAACAGAATAAATAAGTTGAATAAAAATTATAGACGAAGAACATGACTCTGTGAAATAAATAAAGTGAAATAAATAAATTAAAGTAAATCCTCGAAATGTCCTCCACTGCTTTCAAGACACAGATTCGTTCTTAATCCTATGTGTTGTCTAGCGTGTCGAACATGAATTCGCGAAACATTTCTGTAAGAATCTAATATTCGTCTTCTTAGTTCCTCCTTATTATTTATCTTAATGCTAGCCACTGTTTCAATGTCCAAAATATAAAGCCTACTTTATTCTGTTTAAATTATAGATGGTGGTTTCGATATAACGTGCTAAACTTCAACTGGTTAAAACGAGTGAACTTAACCATATTTAAAAAAAAATAAAGATAGTCAAGTGTTGAGAGCCACTGAGTGCTAAAGAAATGTAAAAAAAAATACATTGTTATAAAAAGTATCTTTCAAATTTATTACAAAAATAATAGTTTTAGCTGCCAATGTATTTGTAGAAGGCAGTAATATCTAAATACTTTTAGTATAATTAGTATTCACTTTTTCTTTTAATCCAACAGTGCGAGTCAAAATTAAAAACTAGGCTTTTTCATTCCTATACTAAAGCTGAGATACTGATCTGGCAAGTTATATTAGTACCACTAGATATTTTTCGGGAAAAATTCATTTTCGTAAGTGCAGTGCATTATTAAAATAACGATACAGAAAAAGTTTAGAAAAATTTTGTGCAAATCGTTTTTGATTGCAGCGAGAACCTCGAGCAGCCTCTGGACAGCTGTTTCAGCCCTGCTTGGGGCTTCTTCAGCAGAGACGTAGCTCGACATTCCCGCTGCAAACAAAAACGACTTGCCCAATTTATTCGCATTTGCGATGTAAGAGTGATGAACAGATAAAATAGCGACATCTTACTATCGCTTTTTGACCTGACATTGCAGTAGGGTAGACAAATTGAAGCGGGATTTGCTCCTAATAAGTTCCCCATGCAAGGCGGCCATGCTTGCTGTCAAGGATAATGAAAATTTTAGAAAAATGTTGTGCAAATCGTTTTTGATTGCAGCGAGAACCTCGAGCAGCCTCTGGACAGCTGTTTCAGCCCTGCTTGGGGCTTCTTCAGCAGAGACGTAGCTCGACATTCCCGCTGCAAACAAAAACGACTTGCCCAATTTATTCGCATTTGCGATGTAAGAGTGATGAACAGATAAAATAGCGACATCTTACTATCGCTTTTTGACCTGACATTGCAGTAGGGTAGACAAATTGAAGCGGGATTTGCTCCTAATAAGTTCCCCATGCAAGGCGGCCATGCTTGCTGTCAAGGATAATGAAAACTGTCCAGAGGCTGCTCGAGGTTCTCGCTGCAATCAAAAACGATTTGCACAAAATTTTTCTAAAATTTTCATTATCCTTGACAGCAAGCATGGCCGCCTTGCATGGGGAACTTATTAGGAGCAAATCCCGCTTCAATTTGTCTACCCTACTGCAATGTCAGGTCAAAAAGCGATAGTAAGATGTCGCTATTTTATCTGTTCATCACTCTTACATCGCAAATGCGAATAAATTGGGCAAGTCGTTTTTGTTTGCAGCGGGAATGTCGAGCTACGTCTCTGCTGAAGAAGCCCCAAGCAGGGCTGAAACAGCTGTCCAGAGGCTGCTCGAGGTTCTCGCTGCAATCAAAAACGATTTGCACAAAATTTTTCTAAAATTTTCATTATCCTTGACAGCAAGCATGGCCGCCTTGCATGGGGAACTTATTAGGAGCAAATCCCGCTTCAATTTGTCTACCCTACTGCAATGTCAGGTCAAAAAGCGATAGTAAGATGTCGCTATTTTATCTGTTGATACAGAAAAACTTTAAATAGTTTATTATAATTTACACTATAGCTAAGAAAATGAACTAAAAATTTGAAATTATGTTTAAATAAAATTTTCACATAAAAATCTGTATTATTTAAGCTTCAGATTAATATCAACTATTAAGTGTGATATATCATTGTAATCAGGAGAAAAAATGCTATCGAATAGAATAAAAAAAGACATAAGTTGTATTTAAAAAATCGAAACTGATGATGGTCGTGGAAACACTAAACGTTTGACTTAAATTCTGTTACATCTATTCGAAGCAGAATCAAAAAGTGCCTGTAGAAAGTTAAATCAGAATTTCAAAATTATGTATAATTAAAGAGATACAGAGAGAAAAAGAAAGTCGATTTTTTCACATTTTCATTAATATCTCAAGAAGAAATAAGAAAAAAATCATTCTCTTAATGGATACGAAGTAGGCATTGATTCGTGCAACTTTTCTTCCAACTCTTTCTTCTTCTTTTCTTAACCGAATTTGTATCTCTTACGGTTTAGGAGATCCCTTCAGTGCACACCCAATTTGAAACAGCCGGTATATTTATACTAATTATACACAAGAAACATCAAGTTCTGAAAATGAATCAGTCAGTAATTAATTTGGGTGAAAAAATTAATTACTGTCTGTCTGAAGTCCGGACCGTTTCATATCCCCAGGAACCAACTGTTTCGCTTTAAAAATATCATAAAATAAAAAAAAAACCTAAAAATGAATTTCCCTGTATTCTGCATTCGATCCGTATTTTTAAGTAGTGAATCACATATTACCATTTAATTGCTTACTTTACTTATATTGTGTCCACAAAAATATAACTTTCAATCATCTGACATAACTAAATTTGAAACATACCGAATGGTGGATTTATACAACCATTAACAACTAAAATTTAATAATTAGTGACTTTATAAACCAAGTATAGCAGGTGAAAGTAGCCAACTTCTTATGCTGGTTTATACAGTAACTAACACTAACAACTAACGGGAATAAACAGAAGATTAAAGCGAAACTATGAGTGAGAGAACGGTCCTAAAAGATTAATTATTACGCGTTAGTTGTTAGTTTAGTTACTGTATAAACCTACCATAACAGTTTTATAGCCTCTTAAGTTACTATTTAAATAGTATTTGATTTGACTAGAAAATACTGATTTGTTTCATACGAGAAATACACAATGACGTGCGTAAAAAGATCCATTTAACGAACTGTATTTATGAAGACTTCTCTCCAAAGAACAGCACTCATTATCAAATCTTAGAAAAGCGTCTTAAACAGGAGACGTCCTTTCCGAAAAAGTCGAAATTGACCAATCCAGGAAACTCAGATGATAACAACTCACATTTCCACGATTTCGAGAGGGTCGTTAATCCGGATGACGATGATCAAACATTCCTTGGATTTGAGAGAAAATTTAATTCATCAGAAGTTTTTAGAACTGCAATAATGACCGGAAATCTTATTCTGGATATGCTTTCGTCATGTCCGGAGCAGCAATTTCATGGTGCTCCCATGAGCAACGAACCGCTGCATTATCATCGACCGAGGCTGAATACATGAGCATCAGTGAAGCTGCGAAAGAAGCCGTTTTCCTAACAAAATTCATAACAGAATTGGGCTTCGATAAATTTTCAAAGATCGTTATCTACAACGACAACAAATCAGCTGGGAAACTAGCTAATCATTTAGTTTTTCATTCTAGATCTAAACATATAGACATCAGGTACCACTTCATTCGGCAAGCGCTTCAAGATCATCCATTAAAGCTTGAGTACTCGTATCTACCAGAGCTGTGCGTGTACTTATTGTTATAAATACAAATACAAGTACAAGCACATGCACTTTTGGACTTCTATTTGTACTTAAGTACAATTAAATTCTATTGTATTTAGTACTTTTACTTGACTTGTACTTATAATAATACGTACACACACTGCTCTGGAGCAAAAAGTTTGTAATTTCAGTCTCCTTCGTGAGAAATTTGACGTCGAACGTCTTCCCGGTGGCAGAATTAGGGCCAGAAGAAATAAATCTGAATTAGGCAAAGTGGTATTCCTTCTGAATTTACGTGAAAATTGAAATAAGATAAAATGTTTCTCGTTAAAAATTAAGCAGTCAAACAGATGTACTAAATTCTAACATTTGAAGTACAAGAATTCTGTGATTCCACTTTTGGCGACAAGTTTTACATATGACAGTCTATTTTTTTTTTTTTTATTTAGGTACAAACGTTTCACGGTTTATTTACTACCACTCTTTCAGTCTATAGATTTTTAAAAAATAAAATTTTTGACGTTATGTGTTTTATTTTTATATTTTGCACTCTGGAAAGTGTGTTTTAGGAGCTAGAAAACAAACAAAATAAAACTTGTAAGGTTTTATGCCTATTATCTTTAGAGTTATCAGAAGAAACAAAACCGCATCGCAAATTGGAGAAGAAAATACAACTTTTGTTTTTTTTTTTTAGTGAAACGTCCTATATAATGTTTGCTAAGATGAAAGATCATATTTTCCTGATTTCAAAAATATATAATATGTTGACACTTGGAGAGGTGGTTCATGATATAATTAAGTTTAAAATATTAGCCAAAAGTTCTAAATGTAGCAAGAAACAATAGAAATTCTTTCTAAAATCCAGGCCGCCTTAATATTTTAAATATTAGTTCAGTGATATTCTAACCTCAATTGTTTCATAAACGGCTCTTCCAAATATCAACACATTATAAATTTTTGAAATCTGAAAAATATGGTCTTTCATCTTAGCAAACAGTATACAGTATACTGGAACCATTTAAAAAAATATATTTTTCTAAAATTATATTATACAGGATGCTCTTTTACTGTGTGCAAATACTTAAACCTGTAATACATCACCATAAATGGCAACGGTTGAACTCATATGTTCTTAACAAAAATTTAATAGTTTACGAAAAAATGCAGTGGCAGATTTTCACTAAACCGTTTGAGAACTGCTGGAATAGCTAAAAGTGGAACGTGGCCGCCGCTTCAATTAAGTTCAGTGCGTTACTTGTTCTTGAGCACGATCGACATAACCCAGGCGCTCGACGTAACCCAGCACAGCTGATCGATCAAAACGTTTACAATTTAAATTAACTTCACTGCAAGTAATTACAAGTTTAAGTTTAGGTATTTTTAAATTAAAATCTGGCGCAATTCAAGAAGCTGCGGTTCGTAATTACCGAACAAATTAAAAGCGAGGTACAAACAAATTGTAATTTCTCATTCCATATTATTTTTAAAAGGGTAAAGGAAGAACATTTTTAACGCGCTTGCCTAATTGGTGCATACATTTTAAACTTATTCGTTGATAGTTGATGTCGTTAAACGTATTACTTTCCTCAGTGAATTAAAATTTTAAATAAAATAATAAACGATATCGGTGATAATTATTACGAAACGCTACGAAATGGGTTTGACTGCTGAACTTCGCGGGTCGGTGCGTAGGAAGGCGTTACGACCTTGCAAGTATTTCTCTCTCGGGCCTCCAAAATTTTTTGGCTATAGTACGGTAACCACCGAAAAATTCGCACAGTAAATAGCATTTTATGTACTTATACTGAGGTTTTTTTCTTTGCACACAGTAAAAGAACACCTTGTATATTATGTTTTAAATTATCTCTGGAAGATAATAGACATAAAGCCCTACAACTTTTACATTTTTTACAAGTTTTTCTCTAGCTCCTAAAATAAACCCTCTAGATAGGGTGTAAAATATAAAAAAAAACCTGTACATTATTTACATGTACATTTTAAATATAATTTACCTATGTTAAACATCTTACTTCAAGAAAAAATTATGTGTAATCGTGAATGTAAAAAAGATTTTAATCACATTGTCATAATTGAACCACGGACCTCCAAACTGCGAGGGCTGAAGCGTATGCCTTAACCAAGCGGCAGTTGACAATTGTGTTAAATATTTTAAAAATGAGACAGTACATTGACGGAATCTGCGGCAAACTCTCGATGCGCTGTTAAATCTGGCCGACAGCAAGTCCCCCACTAACAAGTACTTCTAATTACAAGTCCAACTACAAATGCTTTTTTATTTTACTTGTATTTAAGAGCAATTAAGTAGAGTACAGTCTCACTAGTCCGGACACATATAGTTTTCTGCCCCGCCGGATTTGCGAGGTAATCATACAAAGTTTATTGAATAATAAAAAGAACTCTTTGTGTTCTTTGTGTTTAACCAACATTATAAAAAGGACATGAAAAAAAAACCCGGCAAATGCCGGGTGGAAACTTTCAAACCCGAACATAGCAAAGTTCCATTAAGAACTACTTTTCTGTAGATTACTGCTCGCCATTTAAAGATACAGAAATGGCAATGGTATTAAATAAAAGATAGAATTAAGACCAATGTTATCGTGTTAAAAATACTCCTATTATGTTAATACTTTTGAAATAGAAATACATTTTTTTTAAATCAAATGAAAAATGTAGTCGCCTTAATACGTCAGATTTGAATTGCAATTCAATGACCAGAATTTTGTACAATACGCTTCTTATTCAAAATAAAATTCCATTCATCTGTGTAGCATACTGACGACAAAAAAACTGTTAGGATTTATTTCTTTGCTCCTGCATTGCTTCACAAAATACTTTCCTACTATTCTTGTTAATTTCAATACAATGTTGATGGCACCTGGATTTGTGGAATTGGTGTTTTTTTTTTTAAATATTCTTTACAGTTGCGTGTTACTTATTCTTGAACAGTGTGAAACTTCACATTTTTTTTGAAAGTCATTTGAAATAAAGGGTTTACACTCCCTTTATTATTTCAATAAGACATGCTCTATTTTAAATTATTTTCAAGAGAAAATATGACGTATTTGGTATCAGCATATTCAGAAAAAAATGTTCAGTTGAACTAAGCTAAGAAACATATGAGGTTCTATCGAGAAGAATGAGTTAACAGCTAATGAAAATTTCAAATACTGTAAAAATGTTAAAAATCAAAATACCATCAAAGCAGTGATTTTTTCGAAACACTTGATCGCATTAGATCGAAAAAATGCGATTCATAGCTTTCTAGATTGAAAAATAAAAAACTTTTTTTTTTCGTTGTCATGGAAACCAAAATTAACAATTGATACGTATTCGGACTCGTAATACTCCGTAGATTTTAAATATGTAAAAATATATAGGGTGTTCTATTTAAAATAAGAAAGTTGATATCACTTCCGGCGAAACCGGAAGTCCTATGACGACTATCAGTATGTCGAAAAATTCCATTTTTTGTTTAGTTTATCGTCTCCAAAATTCAGGTTAATCGATTATTAAATAAAGATTCTAAAAGGGTGAGCACATGGCGCGGGACACCCGGTATATCAACGGCTATAAATATTAATAGCCGAGCAGCTAATTATTTCAAATTTGCCGCCAAATAATTCATTTTTAAGGTTACTTTTGTGGCTGGTACGACCGGGAGCAGTATTTTGTATTATCCTGTTTTGATTTATTTGTCATTGTTATTACTACCTAATTGGCATTTAGGTGTAAGTAGTACCTACTTTAATACAAAGTGAGTAATCTTTACACATTTAATTATTTTACTTACAATTAAGTTTTCTGTTTTGATTTAAAGGTTATCAAATTCAAATATGCCGCGAAATGAAAGTGAAGTGTGGAAATACTTTAATAAGCAGAAGCAGGGCAAATATTTTCAAGCAAAATGTAAATTTTGTGGAGGATATTTTCAAATGCAAAATATCCGGCTATTTTTGCTGTTTATATAAATAGCTGGTTATTTTACAACACTAGTTTAGATACACGATTTAAAATTAGTTACAATTATACAGAATGTTCCGTATGGTTGTGCCAGACCAAAGTTGTTTTTTTTTTAATGGAACATACTGTATATTACGGTTTATTTCGATTAATTTTTAAGAGTAGATAAATTTATTATAAGGATATTACGTATCTAAACCTAATAGTTTCCGAGATATTGACATTTCAATGTAAAAAAATGGTATTATTTGATGTTTTACGGATTAGATGTTTATTAATTTTTATTTGGCATTTAAATTTGACAGTAATATTACATAACCTCTATGGAACAGAAAACAATTTCCATCTCGAACGTATTCCTATAATTTTACACAGGGTGATTCATAACTCCAGTGTTTATTTTACTCGATTACTTTAAATGGAAGACCCTATTAGCAAATTTTTCTTCCCACATATTATTTGTGCATCATAGTAATTTTATTTAAGCTATAATCATTCATACTACTGAGATCGCTAATCATCTTCTAAGTTCGTTTTCTGTCAGTCTGAATTTCAATTATTTGACATTGTCTGAATTTCAATTATTTGACACTGACAAATTAAATCTCAAGACCAACTTAATACAACGAAAAATAGGTGTACGCGATTTTTTTTTTTTGCAAACCACAGTACTATTCCAGCCTTCAAATTTTGCACAATTCAGTTTTTCATTGTAAATACGGTTTTTAGTGACTTGTCAAAACTATTTAAACATTTTGAATGGCAGATTCCAAATCGTAAAATTGAAATGTTTAAAATGCCAAATCACATGCTTTCTGAAGTAGAAAAATGGTATTGCTTATGTTTATTTTACTTTTCTGTTAAATTCTATTACTTCGGTCCTAACAGTTATTTTACTTTTCTGCTGTACTTAAAATATAACCAACAATCTGAGAACCGACACTTTTCAGTGTTATGTCATCAGTGTAAAATTTAAAGAGAAACCCTGGTTATGGATATTATTACTAATAATTGAAGTTTGTTCTTGTCCGATGAAAATAGTAAGTAGAAGGTTTTTTTAATCTCAAACCGGACAGAAAAATGAAGGGAAACACACTCAACGTTTCGCTATAGATTTATAGCTTCGTCAGGAGTGAATATAATAAATAAGTGGCTTGTAAATTATACAAACACTGAGATTCCGTCAAATTTAAAATACATATTCGCTTTAGGCAAAAAATTTTCATTACCATATTTTCATAAACAACAAGTAGATTTCTTAAAAGTATTAAGTAGCTTAGAGTTTGGTATTAAATCTTTAGATTCACCTTCAAAAATACAAATAAGAAATAAATTTTGTTCTAATTTTTTAAATTATATTAGAAATATTGATAAAACTTTTGAAAAATCAAAGTATAAGATTCTTATTAGAGATGTTTTGTCTTGTAAAAAATTTCTTAAAAATAATCCTAATATTATTGTTACTACAGCTGATAAAAGCAATGTAACTGTTTTAATTGATAAAACTGATTATTTTTCAAAAGTTCAAACTATGCTGTTTGATAATAATACATATGTAGAATTAGCTAACGATCCCACCGAATCTTATCAACGTAAAACTTTCAGTATTATTAATAAGATAGAGAAATCCGTTGAAATTAGTAATATTGTTGCTAAATCTCTTAAAGTACAACATCCCATATTTCCTAAATTATACTGCATTCCAAAAATTCATAAACCTAATACACCTCTTCGTCCTATAGTTTCCACTATTGGTTCTTCTCCATATTTCTTATCTAAATTTATTTCAAAAATCATTACTCAGGTTACTAGTAAATCAGAATATTTTATAAAAAATTCTTTTGAACTCGTAGAAAAATTAAAACAAATAACTGTACCAAATAATTGCATTATAATTTCTTTAGATGTTATTTCTTTATTTACTAACATTCCTAAAGATTTAGCTTTAAAAAGTATAAATGATAGGTGGTTAGAGATTAAAGATTTTACTGATATTTCCAAAGGTAACTTTTTAGAAATAGTTGATTTATGTTTTGAAACATCTTATTTTGCTTTCAATGATAAATTTTATAAACAGATTTTTGGTACAGCAATGGGTTCTCCTTTATCTCCGGCTTTAGCTGAAATTGTTATGCAAGAACTAGAAAAATCTGTTATTAACTCTTTATCATTCGATTTAACGTTATATTTTCGTTATGTTGATGACATTTTATTGATTTTGCCTTCTGATAAGGTAGATTTTGTTTTAAATAAATTTAATTCTTTTCATAATAGATTACAATTTACAGTAGAAAAAGAAAATAATAATTCATTGAGTTTTCTTGATGTAAATATTATCAGACAGAATGATAAATTAATTACTAATTGGTTTCATAAACCTACCTGGTCAGGTAGGTACATAAATTTTCACTCGTACACACCTAAAAATTATAAAATTGCAACTATTATTTCATTAACTGATCGAGCTATTTTACTTTCTGATAAAGTTTTCATTTATGATAACTTAAATTTAATAAAGAAAACTCTTATTCAAAATTCTTATCCAATAAATCTTATTGAATCAGTAATTAAAAATCGTATTAAATACTTACAAAATTCAAATGTCTCTAAAAACATTAGACAAACTTCGAATCATAAATACATATCCTTGCCTTATATTGAACCATTACACAATACATTTAAACACATTTTCAAAAAACATAATTTAATTTTAGCCAGTAAATCTGTGAATAATTTAAATTTAATTTTTTCGAATTTAAAAACCAAAATACCGAAATTAAAACAACCTAACGTGGTTTATGAAATCAAATGTTCAAATTGTAATTCTGTTTATATAGGTGAAACGAGCCAACATTTAAAAAAACGTTTAGACCAACATAAATATCATATTCAAAAAAATAATCAAAATCATTCAATGCTTGTAGAGCATTCATTAGTAAATAATCATAATTTTGATTTTGATAATACTGATATTTTGTACAGTGAATCTAATATTTTTAAAAGACGTTTCATAGAAATGTGTAAAATTAAAATGTCTGGAAATTCTATTAATAAACGTACGGACTTTGAAAATTTAAATGACATATTTTGTAGTTTTCTGGACTCTTTAAACAAGATATAGATCTGTCAATTAATTAATTATATATATATATATTAAAAAAAAAAAAAAAAAAAAAAAAAAGTAGTTTTAATTAGTTCTCGTTACTTTTATTCCGAACAACTCGTAGTTTAGTTTAAAAATCATGTTACCTTTTCGTTTCTCTTGACGACTTGTTTCTCTTGACAACTTGTTTATTTACTTTTTTTTCACTCCTGACGAAGCTATAAATCTATAGCGAAACGTTGAGTGTGTTTCCCTTCATTTTTCTGTCCGGTTTGAGATTAAAAAAACCTTCTACTTGATATTATTACTGATTAAAATGTCGCAATTCACGAACGCCGAAAGAAGAGCATTTCAGAGGAGTGCATTCATAATGCCGGCAATATTTGCGCTATTCCTAACACGAACACAAGAATCATTTTTATCTGAAAGTAGATAAAAATACCATAATTTAGATAAATTCCTTTTTTTTTTGTTAAGTCGTGAAAAATAAGAGGAATTTGAATTGATTAAATTCCTGCCAAGAATCACTTTTTCGCCGAGCTCTTTGTGTGTCGCTAATGATGGAAGCCACGTTAGACAATAGACAATATGACCATTCTTTTAAATTTTTACTTGAAAGTAGATAAAAATACCATAATTTAGATAAATTCGTTTTTTTAAGTCGTTAAAAATAAGAGAAATTTGAATTGATTAAATTTCCGCCAAAACACTCATTCTGACCGTGTGACGTCAATGTTCATAAGTTGTCAAGTCAATAAGTGAATACAAATACGAACACATAAAACTTATTAAAATGAATAGTAAAACATCAATATTGTGCTGTACCATAATATAAAAATACTTGTGCAAGAACTCCGAATAAATTATTTATAAAGATCTTACAAAATTTAATGTTGCCAATCTTATTTTTCAGTGGCGGAAAGTTCCCGTTTCCACCACAAATTTCCCACCAACAAAGTAAAAAATATAATAATTTCTTTAACATATTTACTCCGTGATTGTTTAAATTAAAACTACATTTACGGCACCTATAGTCAAAATCTCGAATCAAGAGTAATACGTCATTAATGACGCAAACTCACACCATCTTAAAACACTAGAGAAACATGTAAAATGCCGTAAGCGAATGAGAAATAAGTTGGCAATAGATCGCCATGTTGTCAAGTATAAACATAAACACTCGCACATAACCTCAGTAATTTGTTAACCATGTTTCGTTTGTCTGACAGTTGGACGTCAATGTAATTATTCTAACTGTAAACTGAGTCGTACTGTAAGTTTAATTACTTCCAAATTTCATTCTAGCAATTAAAAATTTTGCACTTATTTTGCAAACATCCTCTATAACAGTTGCAACCAAAATTTTGTTATATTACGCATAATTAGGTCACTGTTATAATTTTCAACATAAGTAAATAATAAAATAATATGTCCTCAGTTTCTTTCTTTATTTTTCGTTTCCCCAATGACTATTCTATTGGAATCAGAAAACAATTTAGTACTAATCAAGTATTTTTTCTTGAAAATAATATAGTTACTAATTAATAAATTTATTTTATTTATATAGTAAATTGATATGATTCTGTTTGCTTTAAACTACTCAAATCACTTTATTCTACCGATTTTGTGAATTGTGGGTATTTTCTTTGTTCCCCACAGCTCTTGTGCCATTAAATTCTGTTATGCTCCCCCCTACTTTGTAATTTAAGGGGAATACTAGTATTACAATATGGCCATCTACCGGGTAAAACTGTAAAGTCAATATTCTTCGTATGCAAAAGATGTCGCCACTTCCTAAACGATATATACTTAAAGAGAAACGCAGCTAAGTTTGCAGTTACGTAGTTAGTGACGTATTTCGTACCAATTCAATGAAAGCAAAATACAATAAATTATTTGAGCATTTAACATACAGAATTTAATGCATTTGTATAGCGTTGGTAAATAAGTTTGACATTTACTGCAGCAATTTATTCTTATTTAAGTAACAATGAAATAAATAAATAAAAACGAATGTAATATTATGTTTGAGGGTTGGAATCCTGATTATACGTTTACATATCGGCCGTTCGTGCGACTTCGTGATTTTGACAATTGTGGTTATGGTATTTGAGCAACTATTTGAGCGCACAAGTTTCTTAAATTATATTTGTTTTCTTATTGTTTCGTGTCAGTTCTTCTTAGGACTAAAATGCCAAAACCACTGCATAGCCAATCCAAGGAATTGGTTGCCTCTTTGATTAAATATTTTGAGAGAGAAAAGGTTAACGGTGGACCTTTATTGACCGTAGGTAGTGTTTGTGAGGTTTGTGTACATCTGTTATTTTATTGCGTATTATTAATGCTAATCTTATTGACAGAGAGTTGCTGATGCATTGAATCTCAGTCTACGAACAGTACATTCCATATCGGAAGCCGTGAAAGAGAATATACCTTTACAAAGCCCTCCTAAAAAACGTTCACGTACAAAACCTATTTGCGACATTAGTGAAGCAGAACAGGGGGCAATACGAGATGGAATTTATGATATGTACAGATCAAGTAAGCTTTTGTGTTCAGTGCAAGTATAAAAATGTTTCGTTATATTTATTTGCAGAGCAACACGTTACACGTCATTCACTTTTGTTGTATCTGAAGGAACGGCAAATTTTTAATGGATCAGTAGATTCATTAGGTAGAATCTTGAAAAAGATTGGATTTAAATACAAGAAAGATGATTCTCGCCGAGCCTTAATGGAGCTTCAACATGTTGCTTCAGCAAGAATCGATTTTTTAAAATCGTATGTACAGAATTTAAACTCTGGAAAATCCTGGCAACCAGTATATGTAGATGAAACATGGATTTTTGAGAATGGTACAGGGACACGGTCTTGGCAAGATGACAGCCATAAGAGTGTAAAAAGAATGAAATGTGATGGCAAAAGGTTAGTTAATCGATATTAAATTTCCTGTATTTGCATGAATCATTTATTGTTTTCAGATTTATTGTACTACATGCAGGTAACATTAACGGTTTTATTGAAGGAGCTTCATTAGTATTTTCGTCAAAATCAAAGAACCCTGATTATCATGGAGAAATAAATGAAAATAACTTCTTAAAATGGTTTGAAAACCAGTTACTAAAAAATTTAGAAGAACCTTCTTTGATAATTATGGACAATGCCAGTTATCACAGCAGTTTATGTGACAAGTCCTAATAGTTCTTGGTCAAAAGCAAGAATAAAGGAATGGCTTCAGCAGCACAACGTTCAAGTAAACGATTGTTTGCTAAAACTGGAACTGTTGAAATTAGTGTCACGGTAATTGGCAATTATTACAAATTATTCAGTAACATTAGTGATGGTCTTGTTTTAGCAATAAGCCTGCGAAAACATACAAAGTTGACAAATTAGCTTTAGAATATGGACATCGTGTACTAAGATTGCCACCATATCACTGCATATTTAACCCCATAGAAAACATTTGGGGTATTTGTAAAACTTATTACAACAGACATGTTGGACGAGATGGATATGGTCAGGTAAAAGCTGTGGATATGTGGAAGGAGGCATTGAACCATGTGACTCCAGAAATGTGGGCGAATACTATCACTCATACTGATAATGTCATTAAAAAATGGTGGGACAGAGAAGTAGTATTTGACACCGAAGACGTTCATCCGTTAATTATATCGGTAAATAATGATTCCAGCACTAGTAGCGAAGAGAGTGAGAGTGATTAAATATGCAACGTTTACTTTCTTTGTATCTGTAAATCTTTTCTTAAATGTATTATATCGAAGCATCACTACTAATTTTTGTATATTTTCTTTTGTTTACAAATAAAAGCTTTGTTCTTTTATATTTGAACATATCGTGTACTTTTTGATGACAATAAATATATCATAAAAAGCCAATGAACTCCAAACTGTTTCAAAATTTTATTCACTATGAAAAAAAAAATAAATTTAAATTCTTGAAATTTTTTTCTACGACTGCAGTTTTTAGACTTAATAGAGTTAAAAGAAAATGTAAAACAATAAAACTTCAGGTTATTTACATTTAATAATTTGATATAACCAGAACTTTATGATTGCACAAAGATTTACCCAACATAAATTACCTAGACTAATTTGGAACATGCATACATTTACTCAAAGTTTATATTTCACCTCATTATAACATTAATTAAGTGTATTTGCATAGATAATTAATAAAAAAATAAATATGTATAAAATTCAAATAATTATGTCGCTTCAGAACTACTATAAACGTACTAGGCATTCACGTTCGTGACGTCACTGCAAACTTAGCTGCTTCTGTCTATATGCAATCTGACAAGCAGAGAATCCAATCCCCATCAAATGAAACGCGCCCTTAAGCTCCGTTTTATTCCTATGGAAATAAGTGTCCTTACAATCGTTACCACGGGAATAAAACGAAGATTAAACTTAAAATTGTGATGGAAAAACCAGGCCTTAGTCACACCTCTCACATGCAGATTATGCAGAAGTATAATTTTAACTTCTATGTAATTGCAACTCAATTTAAATTTCCTTTAGCGTATGCATTAAATATAATTATACAAAATTTGCTAAAATTATTTACAATCTTATGATTCTCGTTCTCAGGTTGCGAATGTCGAGATACGTGAAATGTAATGTTTACAAAAACTACAGAAAGGCAGTGATCGTTCCTATTCGGAACAAGTCGTCATTGCTTGGCGGAAATTGAACTGTAATGGCGGGTTATGTAGACCAGAAGAATAAAAGACCTGTTGACTACTTCATAGACTTACTGTTTCTACAACTGACGCCAGTGACACCTAGTTTAGTTGTAGACAATTTTAGATTTGATGGGGTGCATAAAAGTGCATATAGGTGGAACGTCTGCTTTAGTTGTTGTCTGTGCTCCTGTCCTATACCGAGGAATTCAACCCTACGTGAAAATTTTCTTTGGAAAAGTTACTAAGAATTATTATAATATTTCAAATATGAAATGATGAAAAAAAGAATTTCACGTATTCTTCAATTTTTCTCGTACCAATGTGAGCGTCGTAGAATTTTGAATGTGTAGAGCTTGACGTTTCTTCAATGTGGCACGAACATACTCTGAGATTTGTCTTTTGCTCAACTATCAACTAGAAATTATGATTAATGTCATTGGTACCCTAAAAATTACAATTTTTTGTAGCTAAATTATTTTTTTCCATCGTAGGTAACTATGACTTCATACTTGAGATCTCATAATAATTCTGAGTAACTTTTCCAAATAAAATTTCCATGTACCCTGTAAAATAAGAGTACTTTACTCTTATGTCGATTTCAAATATTTTGATTTCCTCGGTATATGATAAGAGATTTTCAAATTTTAATATATGCATCTTGAGCAGGAGCCTTCATAAAGAATATTTTTTTCTGAGAAATCAATAATAAAGAATTTTCCCCTATGTAGCCAACTTTCTGCCGGTCACAGTATATTTTAGAAACGAAAACATTAAACCCGTATTTTTCATTAGTCTTTATTTTAATTACTTTGGCAAATATGGAGCAATCAAATTTATGAAACATTGCATGCATCATAGTAACTAAGTCAGAATATTTCTGGTATCAGACATCGGAGAAATACGACCTTTGGCTCATTTTGAAGGTTGTAATACGTATTTCAATTACACCTGAAATAAGAAATAATATCTTAAATTTTTATAATTTTGATAAGGCACCAAAATGTATAAATGACATTTTCAATGCCAGCGACCTGATCAAAATTTCCAAAAAAAAAAAAAAACTCAATTATACCTTTAAGATACTCAAACAATCCTACAAAAAATCAGGATACCTAGCAGTTATTGAGAAATTAATTAATTTACAAGGTCATGCGTTGTTAATCAGTCCACTTGTCATAGCACTGAGTCGTTCCACGTCGAATCGAACATCTACGGAACATAACTTCGTTGTATTTGCTCCAAATTCTTTAATTCAGTGACATTATTTTATTATGTAACATATCCTTATGTTGCTTTTTAAAAAAATCGTCAAAGCATGGTAATCATAGACAACTAATACAGTTAATTCAAATAATTTAAATATCTAGCACACTTTGAAATAAAACTTTCGGTACAAATTTTAAGATTATTCATGTATAATCCTTTTTTAAACAGATAGTGTGCACAAGAAAACGTATATTTAGTAAATTGCACTCACATGCAGTTCAAGAAAAAAGTAAACGTCTGGTAGGAATAATAAATAACACACTGATTGGTCAATTCTTTATTATTTAAATCTTATCAATAACTCAAGATTCCTCAAATACAGTAAATTTGAAAGCCCCTGGTATCAACGCGATGCTTGGTATTTAACAAAATGGTGCTCCATCACATTTTACGATGAAATTTCTTAATAACATATTTCCTGAACGATTACCATGAGCCAATAAGCTTGACCAACCAGAAACTCTCTACGAACAGACTTATTAAGTCATTTTAATTTTTAAAAAATTCTATTTCTCAGACTTCACCATAATATGTGTCACATGAAACAGTCAACATGACAAATCCAGAATAAACGTGGAGTAAACAATCACGAGTGTTACGTTGGTTTCCTAGATTTACAATGCTTTGACATGATTATCTTAAAATGCAACATAGGAATATGTTGCAAAATAAAATAAAAGCACTGTATGTTCCCATATTAAAATAATTAATCCGTATTTTTTTCTTGTTTTAGTGGAAGACCATTATTGGTCATGTATAAAATATTTCTTTATTCGTATGGAGTCTACTAAGAAAAGTAGGTTTTATAAATCCCAAGCATCTCGTGCTTAATATTTTTTATGTTCAATTAAAATTTAAAAGGTACCCCTTTTAGGGAGGGGGGAGGAATTTTTAAAATACGAATTTACACATCAGTGACTTATTTTACAAAATCGAAAAAAATCATTATTTCTTTAAACTTGTTTACATTTAAATTTATTGTTTTCAAAATTGGAATTCGAATTCTCTAGAATCTAGAATTGATATTTCACTGAACTTGGTAACTTTAACTGACAATACCGACTAACATGATTTGATTCGAAATTTTTGGACTTTGCTAAATTTTATGAAAGTCGAAAGGAATTTATCGTTTCCAATAACATTTTTAGGGGTTTTGGAACAAGCAAAAACTTTTATAAAGAACGACTTGTTTTGAGAACTCAAAAATGAAGAAGTTTTTCCTTTTGTGAACCCCGTTCGTGGACACAGTGTACATAGTTAAATGTAAATAAGTTTAAAGAAATAATGATATTTTTGTAAAGTAAGTCGCTAAGAAGTAAAGTTACTTCCAAACCAGTATATTTAATCGTAAAGAAATTTAAAGAAATAATGATACTTTTTTTTAGATTTTCTAAATAAATCTCTGATATATAAATTCGTATTTTAAAAATAAAACCCCCTCAAAGGGGTACATTTTAAACTTTAATTGTACGTTAAAAAATATTAAGCATGAGATACTTGTGATTCATGAAACCTTCGGAATAACACTTTTCTTATTAGATTCCAAGCGAATATACGGCTAAAGTAATATTTTATACATGACCAAAGAATTGTCTTCCACTAAAACAAAACAAAATATGCGCTAATTATTCTAGTATGGGGAACGTATTAAAGAAATTGAAGCAATTACAAAGATGCCATGTTCCGAAGACGTTCGATTCGACGTGGAACGACTCAGTGCTGTGGCAACTCGACTGATTCACAACGCATGATCTTGTAAATGATTTAATTTCTCAATAACTGTTAGGAATTCCATCCTGATTTTTTCTAGGATTGCTTAGGTATCTTAAAGGCATATTTGAATTTTTTTTTTTTAATTATGATCAAGTCGCTGGCATTGAAATTGTCATTTATACATTTTGGTGCATTATAAAAATTATTACATATTACAACCTTCGAAATGAGCCAAAGATCATTTTCCTCCGATGTCTAATACCAGAAATATTCTAAAACTTAGTTACAATGATGCATGCGATGTTTCATAAATTTGATTGCTCCATATTTGCCAAAGTAATTAAACTTAAAGACCTATAAAAAATACGGGTTTAATGTTTTTGTTTCTAAAATATATAAATTTAATTTTATTAAAATCGGGGACATGAAGGTCAAATTTTATGCGATTTCATATGGAATGAGTCACACCAATGTTACTGGACTCTTCTTTATTTTTATTAAACCAAGTATTATATGGCAACTGGACGTATTTGAAGTTAATAAGTTGACTGAAAACATAATTAATCACCATTAGGTGACGAGATTTTCAAAAATTAATGCATTATTAGTTTTATTATATATGTAGTCTCATTAGAATTTAATTTAGAATCGAAAAACGTAATAACACATAGTGTTCCATTAAAAAAAAAAACTATAGTTTGTATCTCGTTTATCCGACCATCAGTTGTTTTCCTGTGAGCAAACAGAGAAACTTTGAATTAGTCCTTATAAGTTTTGTATCAAATATTTTTTCCTGAAATCAAAAATAAAAGAGTTAAAGGGGGTAGGAATTCTCGTGTAGTCACCCTGTACATCCGAGAGAAAGAAGATGAAGAAAAAGAAAAAGAAGAGGAGAAAGAAATACCACAGGAAGACAGCGACAAAGAAGGATAATAATTTGAAATATGGATTGTTCCTACCAAAAAAATCGAAAAACGTAATAACACATAGTGTTCCATTAAAAAAAAAAAAACTATAGTTTGTATCTCGTTTATCCGACCATCAGTTGTTTTCCTGTGAGCAAACAGAGAAACTTTGAATTAGTCCTTATAAGTTTTGTATCAAATATTTTTTCCTGAAATCAAAAATAAAAGAGTTAAAGGGGGTAGGAATTCTCGTGTAGTCACCCTGTACATCCGAGAGAAAGAAGATGAAGAAAAAGAAAAAGAAGAGGAGAAAGAAATACCACAGGAAGACAGCGACAAAGAAGGATAATAATTTGAAATATGGATTGTTCCTACCAAAAAAAAAAAAACAACAAAAGACGCCTCGCATTCTATCTCGAAAAAGGTATGGAAATGAATGCATTTTACTGTACGTGTATTCTTGACCTTATAACATGAAAACGGTTCATCGCACGTAAAAATGTATAAGAACTTTGTCTAATCTACAATTCTTATAATAACCCGAATTGTTGTCAGACCAATAGAAAGTGAGATAATCGCAAAGAACCCTTTCTCTTGACGTTTCACCTTGAATGGTTAGATTTTGTCGGAAGACAAATCCTTATTTTACTATATTATTTAAAGAAAAATTGTAAATGCGTGTATAGTGTATACATGGTGTAACAAAAATACAGGCCGCTACTTCAGAGATGTATTCTATAGATCAAAATAAAGAGAAGTTCATATAAAGGGTAGCTGCAACAACAACTAACTGTCTTACTTATTTGAATTTTTACGAATATATTGGAAAAATTTCAGGACCTGTCCTGCCAAATTTTATAGTAATCTCAGAAAAATAAATGAAACAAATAAATATTTAATTTTCAATTTCATAATTTTAATAATTTAACTGTAATATAAAATGACTAAAATTGTTTTTATTTATTTTTTTTTATTAAAACAATTTCTTTTGTGATCGCATCGCGTTCAGAATGTCATATTAATTAAGTCTTTAAAATATTTTCTTCCAAAGCCTACTATTTTTTTTTATTATTTGGTAAATAAATCTCGATGTTCAACAAAAATGTCTACAAAGTTTTCTTAATCTCGAACCGGACAGAAATATGAACCTTTAAAAAGAGCGTACGATATGTCATGTCACAAAATTGACAGATACGTATCAGATTTTGCTAATAAAATTCTTTCATATGGAATACAGGTAACTTTCAAAGTTCTTACCAAATTAACTTGGAAATTAGATTATACCTTAGGTCAGTTAAGTAATTTTCTTGATAATATCACATTAACTAATTTTCTAAATTTTGAAAATAAAAAAAATGAAAGGTATTTTAATAAAATTCGTTTGACACAAATTAAAAAGTTAGATAATCTTATTTCTATTAGAGATAATAATTTTTACATTAAATTTGATCAAAATATAATAAATAAGTGGCTTGTAAATTATACATAAACTGAGATTCCGTCAAATTTAAAATACATTTTCGCTTTAGGCAAAAAATTTTCATTACGTTATTTTCATAAACAACAAGTAGATTTCTTAAAAGTATTAAGTAGCTTAGAGTTTGGTATAAAATCTTTAGATTCACCTTCAAAAATACAAATAAGAAATAAATCTTGTTCTAATTTTTTAAATTATATTAGAAATATTGATAAAACTTTTGAAAAATCAAAGTATAAGATTCTTATTAGAGATCTCTTGTCTTGTAAAATTTTTTTTAAAGATAATCCTAATATTATTGTTACTACAGCTGATAAAAGCAATGTTACTGTTTTAATTGATAAAACTGATTATTTTTCAAAAGTTCAAAGTATGCTGTCTGATAATAATACATATATAGAATTAGCTAACGATCCCACCGAATCTTATCAACGTAAGACCTTCAGTATTATTAATAAAATAGAGAAATCCGTTGAAATTAGTAATATTGTCGCTAAATCTCTTAAAGTACAACATCTCATATTTCCTAAATTATACTGTATTCCAAAAATTCATAAACCTAATACACTTCTTCGTCCTATAGTTCCCACTATTGGTTCTTCTCCATATTTCTTATCTAAATTTATTTCAAAAATCATTACTCAGGTTACTAGTAAATCAGAATATTTTATAAAAAAATTCTTTTGAACTCGTAGAGAAATTAAAACAAATAACTGTACCAAATAATTGCATTATAATTTCTTTCGATGTTATTTCTTTATTTACTAACATTCCTAAAGATTTAGCTTTGAAAAGCATTAATGACAGGTGGTTAGAGATTAAAGATTTTACTGATATTTCCAAAGGTAACTTTTTAGAAATATTTTTGGGTAGTTCTTGCTCGTGATAATTGCAGAGAATATGAAACAAATAAAAAAAAATTTTTAAACGAGCTAAAAGGGTAATTTATTAACAAGGAGCGGATGACCTGAAGTTTTACTTAAGGTTATTCAAACCGTAATCATTATATTAAAATTATTTTCATGGAATCTTGTAAGTAAATTTATTGTATATTATATATACATACATTCAACGACTTATAAGGTCTCGGGCAATGCAAATCGTCTGCATTCGTCATCAAAAACCTCAATTCCGCCGCTCACTGTTTATTAACTTACTTGACGTTTCGCAAAAAAAATTAAAATAAATTTTTTTTTTTGCGAAACGTCAAGTAAGTTAATAAATTACCCTTTGAGCTCGTATTAAAAATTTTTTTTTTATTTGTTTCATATTTTTTTAGAAATAGTTGATTTATGTTTCGAAACATCTTGAATTTTGCTTTCAATGATAAATTTTATAAACAGATTTTTGGTGCAGCAATGGGTTCTCCTTTATCTCCGGCTTTAGCTGAAATTGTTAGACAAGAACTAGAAATCTGTTATTAACTCTTTATCATTCGATTTAATGTTATATTTTCGTTATGGAGATGACATTTTACTGATTTTGCCTTCTGGTAAGGTAGATTTTGTTTTAAATAAATTTAATTTTTTTCATAATAGATTACAATTTACAGTAGAAAAAGAAAAAAATAATTCATTGAGTTTTCTTGATGTAAATATTATCAGACAAAATAATAAATCAATTACTAAGTGGTTTCATAAACCTACCTGGTCAGGTAGATACATAAATTTTCACTTGTACACGCCCAAAAATTATAAAATTACAACTATTATTTCATTAACAGATCGAGCTATTTTACTTTCTGATAAAGTTTTCATTTATGATAACTTAAATTTAATAAAGAAAACTCTTATTCAAAATTCTTATCCAATAAATCTTATTGAATCAGTAATAAAAAATCGTATTAAATACTTATAAAATTCAAATGTCTCTAATAACATTAGACAAACTTCGAACCATAAATACATATCATTGCCTTATATTGAACCATTACACAATACATTTAAACACATTTTCCAAAAACATAATTTAATTTTAGCCAGTAAATCTGTGAATAATTTAAATTTAATTTTTTCGAATTTAAAAACCAAATACCGAAATTAAAACAACCTAACGTGGTTTATGAAATCAAATGTTCAAATTGTAATTCTGTTTATATAGGTGAAACAAACCAACTTAAAAAAAACGTTTAGACCAACATAAATATCATATTAAAAAAAATAATCAAAATCATTCAATGCCTGTAGAGCATTCATTAGTAAATAATCATAATTTTGATTTTGATAATACTGACATTTTGTACAGTGAATCTAAAATTTTTAAAAGACGTTTCATAGAAATGTGTAAAATTAAAATGCCTCCAAATTCTATTAATAAACGTACGGACTTTGAAAATTTAAATGACATATTTTGTAGTTTTCTGGACTCTTCAAACAGGAACTTGTTATTCCGGTCAACTCGTATTTTAGTTTTTTTAGTTTAAAATCATGCTACCTTTTCGTTTCTCTTGACGACTTGTTTCTCTTTACAACTTGTTTATTACTTTTTTTTCACTCCTGACGAAGCTATAAATCTATAACGAAACGTTGAGTGTTTTCCCTTCATATTTCTGTCCAGTTCGAGATTAAAAAAAAACTTTTACAATTTTCATCGGACAAGAACAAACTTCAAAAATGTCTACAGTAGCTAACCTTTTTATTTGAAATATCACAGGATAACTTTATTTTACGGCAGCATCAGAAAAACAAATGACTATTTGGTATTCGAAATTTTCAATTGTATTTAATTTTTTTTAAAGGAATATCACTTTTTATCATCGCAACGCGTTCAGGATATCTAATTAAATGTGTCTCTAAAAAATTCTTTTTTATCTACGATACAGTTTCCCGCGAACAGCCTGTATACATGTTTTTTTCTTCTTTACTTTAATCTACTTCTGAGACATTCTACTGACCAAAATGAAGAAAAAGTTCAAATAAAAGTATATCCAAAAAAATCTGGTAATTTTATATTACAGTTAAATTATTAAAATTATGAAGTTGAAAATTAAATATTTAATTTTATATTTAATTTTAATTAAAATGTTAAAAGTAAAGGTAGAAAAAAATTCATTTAAACATGTGTAAATTATAAAATGTCATAAAATCTATCGGAAAAGGTCCTAAAATATTCCTATTTTAAGTTACCTCTTAAAATTTCAAATAAAAAAAATAGCTGTAAGCATTTTCCTTGATCATTAAAATTTATTTACCAAATAAAAAGACAGTAGGCTTTGGAAGAAAATATTTTAAAGACAAAATTTTATTTAAAAAAAATTAAAAACGATTGAAAATCTCAAAAAACTGTCAGTCATTTGTTTTTCCGATGTTGCTATAAAATTGGACAGAACAAAAAAAAATCAAATAAGAGAGTTAACTGCTTCCAGTGAACACCCTATACAGGGTGGAAAATTTCAAACCCAAATATAGCAAAGTTCCATTGAGAACTACGTTTCTGTAGATTACTGGTCGCCATTTAAAGATACAAAAATGGTAATTGTATAATATGAAATATAAAATTAAGACCAATGTTATCGCGTTAAAGTTATTGCTATTGTGTTAATACCGGGTGATCAACGGAATTCATAATTAGAGGAGGTTGTGATTGGTATTATTTTATGCTGTGTAGTTGGATGCACTGAGATATAAATAATAAATTGACAGTTGTCATATTTGAGGTTACGCTCGTGCTTTGTATCTTTATTTTGCTTTAATCTTTATTTTGTTATTTTATTTTGTATGGATGCTGGTTTAAATCATTTCTTAGAATGTTAGGGAAGGTCCCACAAGACAAATCCGTTTATTATAAATATTTTAATAAAAATAAATGTCACAATTACGACATTTAAAATATTTAATTTCAAACTGAAAGCCTATATTACCAACTTTTTGGAAAATATCACAGCCTGGTTTAATTATAAATTCCGTTGATCGCATGGTACTTTTGAAATAGAAATTAAATTTTTAAATTACAAATGAAAAAAAGGAGTCGCCCACGATATAGAGAACACTGGTACGCTCACTCGCCGCCATTTTCAGTTTAAAATTTTGAGCAAGTTGAGTAGTTTGTAAAAATTCGCTAGAAGGCAGAACCGTATCGCGGACTGTCATTTTTATCAAATTCCGCAGCCGATTCTTCTGAGGCTCTTGTGGTAAACACAAAACACATGGGCAGAGATAAACAGAGGTCAGTACGCAACAACTGGTTTGAGGTTAAATAATGCATTTTAAATTTTAACTATGAATTTAAAGCGAAGTTGTCAGGCGTAAAAATTTTAATTTAAAGAGGGTATGTATTGGCGAATAATTTAATTCGTTTCCTAATTTAGTTACATTGCGGTCAAAATAGAAAGACTTCTCAGAGTTAATTTGTATTGAAGCAAGGAGAGTTTAACATAAACATGAACTCATCGTAAGATTGCTATCTAACCAAGAATATCCACCAATCCATCTGGCATTAAACTGACCGATGTACTGATTAAAATGTACTCAATATAACGAGTGGATATAAACTCACAAAAGTACCTATCTAGTAACATCAGTTCTGCTTGCAAGTGACACCAAAAGTGCACAAAGTTAAAACACCTAAACGTTACTGCAGCTTGTTTCCTTCAAGTTTGATGACCTTGAAAATTAATTCCATCGAAGCTGAAAATATTAAGTGTTATGTGAGAGGCTCATAACCTTCCTTATATTTTTAGAGAAATTTTTATCTCGAAGAAATTGACAAAGAACAGTGAAGCAAATAGCGTCTTCGATTCATTTGCACTGGTTGCAGTCAGAGTGTTTGCATCTTGTAATAACACAAGATGAAGATACTCGTTGTGCGTTGATTCAATGCCAGTGAATCAAAAACATTAGTAGATATTTAAAGCATCATTAAATTTTCAGTTAACCAGAATAAACTGCTGTCAAACCAATTTGGGTTACAGATGTAGACTTACGATTCGTACCATTAATTATGAAATATTGTTAATTATAGATTTTGGAAAGGCTTCAAGAATGAATCAAAATGCAGGTGTCACAATATTAAAACAATATTTTGTGAGCTTGATACATTTTCAAGAAAAAATGTAAAAAATCAAGTCAGTGGAAATGAAATCATTCAAAGCACATTGACAGATGATGCTATTCCTCAACTAAATGTATGCTCCTACTGAACTAATATTAATCTCACACCTGCCCTTTCTTCCACCACTACCAAACAGATACAATAAACAAATAATACCAATAACCTCTGAAAGGTTTGTAAAAATTAAGGCAAAACGTACTTGCTCGTAACATTAGTAAATATCTTTCTACATCTGTTTGATTGCTTGCTAAATTTGACACTCGCCGTTTATTCTTTATTTCATTACACACCAACCAAAGTTTGCCATTAATACACACGTAAATACTGAACATACGTCGCCTACAATCAATGCCTACAACACGTAATATAACTTACGGGAGTACATTAATGACGTTTAGTGACAGTCCTTCATACATTGGTGTCATCTAGCGGTAAAATTTAAATCACGTAACTAGGCACTACTTTTCACTTCCTCGATTTGTATGAGGAAGATAGAGAAGTGCGTGTACCAATGTTCTGTATATCGTGGAGTCGCCTTAGTATGTCAGATTTGAAGTTAGCGATTCAATAACCAGAATTTAATATGCTTCTTATAATATTCTTGTGAAATTTATTTAATTCTTAGTAAAATTTAATTTAAAACTGATTTAGTTCACTTCGGAAACTTGCCTCCCTTTGTACTGTCCCTTCATCTGCTTCTCCATGGTAAGGGGCTATCCGGTTGAAGTGGATTACTTTGGGTTTGCCATGGGGGACCTTCTTGATGCGGTAAACGACGTCGTTGATCCGTTTCATCACTTTGTAAAGACCTTCCCAAGAGGTCTGCAGTTTTGGGGACAGGCCTCGACGTCTTTGGGGGTTATAAAGCCAGACCAGTGCTCCAGGTTGGTATCCCTCGTTTTGAGCGTTGATCTCATAGTGCTCCTTCATCCGATCGCTGGCCGTCTGTATATTGTGACGCACTTGGTTGTGGATGTCGTCCATTTTCCTGCGTAATTTGCTCACGTAATCTTCGTCGGCAGAGACTTCGCCAGGCTTCACACTAAACTTCAGGTCGCAGGGCAATCTCGGCTCTCGCCCAAATACCACTTTCGCTGGAGTCTCCCCTGTTGTCTCATGAACGAACGAGCGGCATGCCATTAGAAATAGGGGAATGTACGTGTCCCAGTCCCTCTGATGATCGGAACCGACCTTGGACAAATGTCGGTTGAAGGTTCTGTTGAACCTTTCCACCATTCCGTCCGACTGTGGGAGGAGTGCAGTTGTTCTAGTTTTTCGTACGCCGAGCAGAGTACACATTTTCTTGAACAAGGCCGATTCAAAGTTCCTTCCTTGGTCTGAATGCAGTTCCATAGGTGCACCATACCGACTGATCCATTCCCTGACAAGGACTTCCGCAATAGTGATTGCCTCTTGGTTAGGTAGGGCGTAAGCTTCAACCCACTTGCTAAAGTAGTCCATTACCACGACGATGTACTTGTTTCCACCATTCGTTTCTGGAAACGGGCCGGCTACATCGATGGCAACTCTCTCAAAAGGACTTCCAACGTTGTACTGTCTCATGGGAGCCTTACCCCGCCTGTGGGGGCCGTTACTGGCTGCGCAGACTGCACACTTTCTCCTGCTGAGTCCGAGAACTTCGTATCTCACATCAGAGTTACTGGAGTCCATCGTAAAGTCAAATAACATGATAGATAAGTAAGGATCGATTAGATACATCACAGGAACGACGCTAATACGTGTTGTTTCGTTCAAAACTATTTCCAGCTTCTGCTGCGTCCGAGAACTTCGTATCTCACATCAGAGTTACTGGAGTGCATCGTAACGTCAAATAACAAGATAGATAAGTAAGGATCGATTAGATACATCACAGGAATAATGCTAATACGTGTTATTTCGTTCAAAATTATTTCCAGCTATTGCTGAGTCCGAGAACTTCGTATCTCACATCAGAGTTACTGGAATCCGTTGAAACGTAAAATAACATAGTAGATAAGTAAGGAGCGATTAGATACATCACAGGAACAACGCTAATACGTGTTGTTTCGTTCAAAACTATTTCCAGCTTCTGCTGCGTCCGAGAACTTCGTATCTCACATCAGAGTTACTGGAGTCCGTTGAAACGTCAAATAACATAGTAGATAAGTAAGGATCGATTAGATACATCACAGGAACAACGCTAATACGTGCTGTTTCGTTCAGAACTATTTCCAGCTACTGCTGCGTCTGAGAACTTCGTATCTCACATCAGAGTTACTGGAGTCCATCGTAAAGTCAAATAACATGATAGATAAGTAAGGATCGATTAGATACATCACAGGAACGACGCTAATACGTGTTGTTTCGTTCAGAACTATTTCCAGCTCCTGCTGCGTCCGAGAAATTCGTATTTCACATCAAAGTTACTGGAGTCCATCGTAAAGTCAAATAACATGATAGATAAGTAAGGATCGATTAGATACATCAACGCTAATACGTGTTGTTTCGTTCAAAACTATTTCCAGCTCCTGCTGAGTCCGAGAAATTCGTATCTCACATCAGAGTTACTGGAGTCCGTTGAAATGTCAAATAACATAGTAGATAAGTAAGGATCGATTAGATACTTCACAGGAACAACGCTAATACGTGTTGTTTCGTTCAGAACTATTTCCAGCTCCTGCTGCGTCCGAGAAATTCGTATTTCACATCAAAGTTACTGGAGTCCATCGTAAAGTCAAATAACATGATAGATAAGTAAGGATCGATTAGATACATCACAGGAACAACGCTACTACGTGTTGTTTCGTTCAAAACTATTTCCAGCTCCTGCTGAGTCCGAGAACTTCGTATCTCACATCAGAGTTACTGGAGTCCATCGTAAAGTCAAATAACATGATAGATAAGTAAGGATCGATTAGATACATCACAGGAACGACGCTAATACATGTTGTTTCGTTCAAAACTATTTCCAGCTTCTGCTGCGTCCGAGAACTTCGTATCTCACATCAGAGTTACTGGAGTGCATCGTAACGTCAAATAACAAGATAGATAAGTAAGGATCTATTATATACATCACAGGAACAACGCTAATACGTGTTATTTCGTTCAAAACTATTTCCAGCTATTGCTGAGTCCGAGAACTTCGTATCTCACATCAGAGTTACTGGAATCCGTTGAAACGTCAAATAACATAGTAGATAAGTAAGGAGCGATTAGATACATCACAGGAACAACGCTAATACGTGTTGTTTCGTTCAAAACTATTTCCAGCTTCTGCTGCGTCCGAGAACTTCGTATCTCACATCAGAGTTACTGGAGTCCGTTGAAACGTCAAATAACATAGTAGATAAGTAAGGATCGATTAGATACATCACAGGAACAACGCTAATACGTGCTGTTTCGTTCAGAACTATTTCCAGCTTCTGCTGCGTCTGAGAACTTCGTATCTCACATCAGAGTTACTATAGTCCATCGTAAAGTCAAATAACATGATAGATAAGTAAGGATCGATTAGATACATCACAGGAACAACGCTAATACGTGTTATTTCGTTCAAAACTATTTCCAGCTCCTGCTGAGTCCGAGAACTTCGTATCTCACATCAGAGTTACTGGAGTCCGTTGAAATGTCAAATAACATAGTAGATAAGTAAGGATCGATTAGATACTTCACAGGAACAACGCTAATACGTGTTGTTTCGTTCAGAACTATTTCCAGCTCCTGCTGCGTCCGAGAAATTCGTATTTCACATCAAAGTTACTGGAGTCCATCGTAAAGTCAAATAACATGATAGATAAGTAAGGATCGATTAGATACATCACAGGAACAACGCTAATACGTGTTGTTTCGTTCAAAACTATTTCCAGCTCCTGCTGAGTCCGAGAACTTCGTATCTCACATCAGAGTTACTGGAGTACATCGTAAAGTCAAATAATATGATAGATAAGTAAGGATCGATTAGATACATCACAGGAACGACGCTAATACGTGTTGTTTCGTTCAAAACTATTTCCAGCTCCTGCTGAGTCCGAGAATCTCGTATCTCACATCAGAGTTACTGGAGTCCGTTGAAACGTCAAATAATATAGTAGATAAGTAAGGATTGATTAGATACATCACAGGAACAACGCTAATACGTGTTGTTTCGTTCAAAACTATTTCCAGCTTCTGCTGAGTCCGAGAACTTCGTATCTCACATCAGAGTTACTGGAGTGCATCGTTACGTCAAATAACATGATAGTTAAGTAAGGATTGACTAGATACATCACAGGAACAACGCTAATACGTGTTATTTCGTTCAAAACTATTTCCAGCTCCTGCTGAGTCCGAGAACTTCGTATCTCACATCAGAGTTACTGGAGTCCGTTGAAACGTCAAATAACATTGTAGATAAGTAAGGATCGATTAGATACATCACAGGAACAACGCTAATACGTGTTGTTTCGTTCAGAACTATTTCCAGCTCCTGCTGCGTCCGAGAACTTCGTATCTCACATCTGAATTACTGGAGTCCATCGTAACTTCAAATAACATGATAGATAAGTAAGCATCGATTAGATACATCACAGGAACAACGCTAATACGTGTTATTTCGTTCAAAACTATTTCCAGCTCCTGCTGAGTCCGAGAACTTCGTATCTCACATCAGAGTTACTGGAGTCAGTTGAAATGTCAAATAACATAGTAGATAAGTAAGGATCGATTAGATGCTTCACAGGAACAACGCTAATACGTGTTGTTTCGTTCAGAACTATTTCCAGCTCCTGCTGCGTCCGAGAAATTCGTATTTCACATTAAAGTTACTGGAGTCCATCGTAAAGTCAAATAACATGATAGATAAGTAAGGATCGATTAGATACATCACAGGAATAACGCTAATACGTGTTGTTTCGTTCAGAACTATTTCCAGCTCCTGCTGCGTCCGAGAACTTCGTATCGATTATACTAGAGTCGATTAGATACATCACAGGAACAACTCTAATACGTGTTGTTTCGTTCAAAACTATTTCCAGCTTCTGCTGCGTCCGAGAACTTCGTATCTCACATCAGAGTTACTGGAGTCCGTTGAAACTTCAAATAACATAGTAGATAAGTAAGGATCGATTAGATACATCACAGGAACAACGCTAATACGTGCTGTTTCGTTCAGAACTATTTCCAGCTTCTGCTGCGTCTGAGAACTTCGTATCTCACCTCCCGAAGTTCCATCGTGAAGTTCCCTCAGAACTTCTGGCACCCTATTCTTGGAGATTAGTAACTGTGTCTTCTGTTCCATGCCTTCCTGATTCTCTAAGGAGTCCCACTGCGCCCAGTATGATTTTACGGACGGTGCACATGGTACTACCTCTTCCCAGGTAGGCCTCGCAGTTCTTCGCTTTGCCATTTGTTGTCAACAATGGCTGTCCTCGCAGTCGTGGCTACTTTCTCGTCCAAACGACTGCAGTGCTCACAGTCTTCGGCACAGGGTCTTCTCGACAAAGCATCGGCATTTCGATGGCTAGTTCCTGCCCGATGCTGAATTTCAAAATCGTACTCCTGAAGTCGTTCGATCCATCGTGCAACTTGCCCTTCTGGGTTCTTGAAACGGAGAAGCCATTTTAGAGTGGCATGGCCGGTCCTCAGGAGGAAGCGTCTACCATACAAGTACTTGTAGAAATGTTCTATCGTTTTTACGACGGTTAGCAATTCCCTTCTTGTGACGCAATAGTTTCGTTCCGGCTTTGGTAGGACTTACTGAAGTAGCCGTTCACCTTCTCTTGCCCCTCTTGTATCTGGGAGAGTACGTCACCAATCCCAACGTTTCTAGCATCTGGATCCACGACAAACTTGCCTTCCGGGAGAGGATAACTCAGAATAGGAGCACTAATCAAGTACTGCTTTAGTTGTTCAAAACCAGTTTGACACTGTTGGTCCCATTCAAATGGACGACCTTCTTCAGTGAGTTTTGTCAACGGCTTAGCAATGTCTGCAAATCCAGGAACGTAGCGCCGATAGTAAGTGCACAGGCCAAGGAAACTCCTTATTTCGTGTTTATTTCTGGGCGTTGGTCAGTCTTTCACCACCTGAATCTTCACAGGGTCCACGGCGATTCCATTTCAATTAACAATGTGCCCCAGGTAATTCACTTCCTTCTGGAACAGGTGGCACTTCTTGAGGCTAAGCTTTAGTCCAGCTCCGCAAAGCCGCTGGAACACTCCTTACAGGTTCCTCAGGTGGTCGTTGAACGTTTTCCCCCGACAATTATGTCGTCAAGGTACACCATACACGTTGTCCAGTACAGACCTTTCAGAACCGTCTCCATTAACCTCTCGAATGTCGCTGGGGCATTACATAATCCGAATGGCATCACTGTGAACTGCCACAGACCCATATCAATGGAAAACGCCGTCTTTCCTCGATCTTCAGGCGCCAGCTCCACTTGCCAATATCCACTCTTTAAGTCCAAAGTTGAGAAGATCTTTGAGCCGGCAGGGTGTCCAGGGTATCATCAATCCGTGGCAGGGGATAGCTGTCCTTCTTGGTGACATTGTTGAGTAACCGGTAGTCTACACAGAACCTGGTGGACCCATCCTTCTTCTTCACAAACACTACTGGTGACGCCCACTGGCTGCTTGATGGTTCTATTACATTATCCTTTTCCATCTCGCGAATAATGCGTTCCGCTTCCTCACGCTTCGCCAACGGTAATCGCCTTGGAGCTTGACGGATAGGTCTTTCTTCTCCAGTCTCTATTTTGCTGCTTCGAACTGTTTGAAGTGGTTGGGCCAAGAAGACTTTCCATCGAAAGTTAATGGTTTTATTTTCAATTTCGAATTTTCTGCTGGTCCTTCTACAATTCGGGTTTCATTATTTTCTAGTGTTTCTACTGGTGGCTGATCCCCGAATACTCGCAACCCCGCCATGATTTGTTCCAGATTCTTGATTTTGTTATCCTGCTGGAATATTATTTCCTCCACATTTCCTTGCAGGTTTCTTGTTTCTTTCGATATTTTTATCACTAGTTTATCTTCGAGTCCTTTCGTTTGTTCTAGAAATTCACCTTCAAATTTCCGGACTGTTCTAAAAGTTTCTCGTCGAAATTTCTGGATTGCTCTCGAAATTTCTCGTCTAAGTCTCTAGATTGTTCCAACAATTTATTTTGTAATTTGTCGAAATTTCCAGATTGTTCTAGAAGCTTCTCTAAATTTCTGGATTGTTCTCGAAGGTTCTCTAAATTTCCAGACTGTTCTTGAAACTTCTCGTCCAAATTTCTGGATTGTTCCATCAATTTAGTATGGAACTCATCTTTGAAGTTTCCAGATTGTTCTCGAAGTTCGTCCTTGAAATTTTGTGGATTGTTCTCGAAATTCATCTTTCAAGATTTTATTAAAATCGACGGAACCACACGAAATTTTGAAAAGGATCGTCTCTGGATCTTCACCAGCTGTCAACAAATCGCATCGGAGTCGCTTTTGAAGTGCGCCTTTCAAACCATAGGTTTCTAACTCTCGTTCTTCCAATTCGGTTTTTAATTCGACCACTTTTAAGTCTTTCAACAACTCTTTTCTCGTAGCCATTGTTTTTTTCGATACTGTACTTATTTAATACTTATTTAATACCGTGCCGTTGACGCACAATAACGAACCGACTTCTTGACGCCTTCAGTGTGACGTAGTGCTGAGTGGCGCGCCACAATATCGATAATAGTTTCCGAGGATATTACCTAGTAGATAAATTTATCAAGAGGGGAAGAAATCGGGCAACAGGAGACTAACTCTTTCGCTTAAAGTTTGAAAATTTATTTATATTCCGAAAGTATTAATATTTAGGAATAATTTTAACACCATAATATTGTTCATAATTTTCTCTTTTCTTTAATACTATTGCCATTTTTGTATCTTCAAAAGGCAGCAATTCACAAAAACATAGTTTTCAATATAAGTTTGCTACGTTCGGGTTTGAAACTTTACACCCGGTATGTATATACCCTGTATAACAGATTTTGTTGTCAATAAACAAATTTTATTAATTATAGATGTGTTGTTTAAGGAACTTTAGATCAATTACACGAATTCCAATGAATCGATTTATAGAAATTTTCAGAATTAGAAATTATTTGTTCATTAATTAAATTTATAGAATATTTTTATGTAAAAAGATTTCAAGATTTTCAGCAATGTTTTAATTTGTTACTTTTTCGAGATTGAGTAATAATTTAACATTCTGAATAGGGCCAAAAGAAGGTGCTGTTTTAGCCAAATGTTTTGTAAAAGTTGAATCTAATATATTTAAACGTAAAAAACGTAAACATATAAAATAGCGACACCTTACTATCGCTTTTTGACCTAACATTACAGTAGGATAGACAAATTGAAGCGGGATTTGCTCCTAATGAGTCCCCCATGCAAGGCGGCCATGCTTGCTGTCAAAGCATAATGAAAGATTTTAGAAAAATTTTGTGCAAATCGTTTTTGATTGCAGTGAGAACCTCGAGCAGCCTCTGGACAGCTGTTTCAGCCCTGCTTGGGGCTTCTTCAGCAGAAACGTAGCTCGACATTCCCACTGCAGACCAAAAACGACTTGCCCAATTTATTCGCAAATGCGATGTAAGAATGATGAACATATAAAATAGCGACATCTTACTATCGCTTTTTGACCTAACATTGCAGTAGGATAGACAAATTGAAGCGGGATTTGCGAATAAATTGGGCAAGTCGTTTTTGGTCTGCAGTGGGAATGTCGAGCTACGTTTCTGCTGAAGAAGCCCCAAGCAGGGCTGAAACAGCTGTCCAGAGGCTGCTCGAGGTTCTCACTGCAATCAAAAACGATTTGCACAAAATTTTTGTAAAAAACGTAAGTGCTCATTAACACTTCTTCCGGTTTGCCCAATATATGTTGCAATTGTTGAATTGAATTACATTTTAAGGAATACACTCCATTTTTTGAAATAATTATCTAATTCATCCTCACTATTTAACTATAAATCTCTAAACGATAAAATGGTTGAAAATGAATTTTGAAATTTTGTAGGATAAAGGACCAATATAGAGAATAGAAAAATAACAAATGGAACAATTTGAAATGTTAAATAATATTATTGATTAATCTATTAAAATTATAAAGGAAACTGTGGTTTAAGAAATAATTGAAAATTAATCTCCGCCCACAATAACCCTTATATCCGTAGATACGTATTTCGGCAGCTAAGCTGCCATCTTCAGATCTGAATACGTATCTACGGATAGAAAGTTATTGTGGGCGGAGATTAATTTTCAATGATTAATTTATTTATTATTGTTTTGTAAATCTTAAAAATTGGCTTAATTGGATAGTTATTGTAATAAGCAATTTGTATAATTACATTAACTTCATATCTAAAATCAGATAGATTCATAGGAATTGAAAAAATACGGTAAAAAAGATTTTTTTATTTTGTACTTACCCTAGTGTAAAATTTCAGACTACTTTCCTCATGAATTAAGATTTGGCCGTAATTAAATCATTTGTAGAATTGGTATTGTCTACCGAAAAAATATACCTAAGCCAATCAAAGCAAAGAAACACAACTTTACTGGGCATATACGCAAAACTGTCGAGAACTGCGGAAGCTGACATCAGTCAAAAATGACGACGCGTATATACATCCGTTTCCGGATTTTTGGCTAAGTGGCGCCAAAGAAGACACATGAACTAGTAAATTGCCCAGGCCGTAGTGAGACGTCATCTTGTGAAATCTAGTAGGTCGTGTTCCCCACATATAGCACATCAAAGTTAGCTGCGTATTAGATTGTTATTGTTAATTTTCATGATGTCATAATAAAAACATTAATTTCCACTTAATTTTGTAAAATCGATTTTATTATTAAAGCCCAACAGATTTCACCTACCGCGCGGCGTATTACTATGAGATGGAGTAAAACAATGGCTTACAGTTAAGTAATGGCTGAACCAATTTAGGAGGGAAAAGATCGGTCTGCCCCTCAAATTAATGGTTAGTGCAACCATAACGTCAACGTATTTTCACAAAGTACCGATTTTCAATAAACAGGAAAATATAGCTGACCGCTGCCTTGCGCTGCCGAACGATTTTTAAAACAAATTGGTAACAGTTTCGCGTCGGTTGAATTTTATGAATGCCATCAACATTTTGCGGGAAATTCGATAATTAAAAAAAAAATATGTTAGAGTAAAACCAGCATATATGGAATATCCATTCTTTGGGCCGTCATAAATTCTGAACTAAGATACTAACAAGTGTTCATTTCAAAATCCGGTATCATTATCTATCAAAATCTTTTGTTTCGATAAACGTTTGTCACAGTGTTAAAATTGGCCGTAACCTAACTTTAAAGTGTCATAATATAAATCATATCTAGAAAAATAGGTGCTTTCTTTCGCTTAAAACTTTGAATCTTGTTTCGAATAGTTTGGATCTGAAATTCGTAGTTGTTGCAACAAAACACCTTACTTGAATTGTTGATTGACAGTTCATTTGTAAATAACCATAATTCAATCCAAACAAGTTTTAAAAATAGAAAGATTCAAAGAAAAGAATGTCTGTTCGAGGGTGCTACAAATTCACAACTCACTCACAAATTAAATAATTTTTTACATAAGAAGTTGTAATGTCCCTCTCTGAGATCAACGGGCAGCAATTCTTGCACCAATGTCATGCAGTAAAGATAAAGCTTTGCACCTTCAGGTAATAATTTGTGACACCTTCCAGAATGCTCAAAATAGTCAAATTGATTGTGATTATGACCGAATAAAGATGTAAGGAGCATTTTCCGCTGCATGTATTGCTCTTTCCATAACCTTAGCAGTACATTTTTCATAGTTGACTGTTCTTCGGAAGATCCTTCAGTTAGTCGAAACATCTGTACCTACCAATCCAAATTGTCTTCAAATATTTTAAAGTCAATAAGTCACGGGAGTATGGAAACTGCTTGGAAGAGTTTAGAACTGAATTTGCCGCTATATTATTGACTTTAAAATATTAGGAAAATTAATTTTCAATCATAAATCTGCTTCAATGTAAACAACAGTCATTTTGTAATGCAAGTCAATAACATCGTAAATGAGTCGTGAAAAGAACTTTTTTGCAATTAAACCAATAAATAACGTAAATAAAAAGAACACCTTACTCGACAGTTGACAGAACGCATGACACTAGTGACACAGTGCTGTCAATCGTGTTAAGTCTGAAATCCCGCAAATTCTAATGAAAAATCCCGTTTTTTCCCCTATGTCGAAATATTATTAAATACCGGGTGTCCAGCGATTGTGGGATAGGGGTTCCTAACCTTTTTTTAAAACGTTGACCCCTTACCAGAAAATAAAAATTTTTCATCGACGCTCTTTCCAATTTGATTAATATTTCCAAAACAGCAGGTGCAGATATACTAATAATGTTAAATTTTGACAATTTGTTATTTATTTATTTATTTTGTTTTGATTTTTTTTTATTATAAACCGATTGCTCGCCGATTCTCTTATTTTTATATTTGCATTATTACTTTTATTCTCTTTTGTTTTCTTTTGTCAAAACTTTAGTCCATGTTCTCGATTCGATTCAATTAGTTTCATAGAATTTTTATTTTAGTCTTATTTTCATCACCGATCGTCTTTTGTTTAGTGTTTCATTTGACTTTATTTAATTCACTTTTCAGTATAATCAATTGATCTATATTTGTTTTTTCTTTTAATCGATTTTATTTGCTATGCTTTCATGTTTTAACTGTCACTTTATTTTTTTTTGTTTTCTCTTTTGTTTGATTTTATTCGACGTTATTTTGTTTTTTAATTATCGATTGATCGTCTTTTGTTTTCGTTTACTCGATATGAGTTTATTTTGCGCTTTCATTTCAACGATTGGTCACCAGATTTGTTTTTGACATTCTTGTCATTAAGACCTGACCACGGCCAGCTGAATTGATATGTCATATACGGCCGTCCAAAGAGCATTAAAAAATGTAAATCTTTTAAGTAACGTGGAACGTTACAACTTGGCAACTATTACAGCATAATGACGTTCTAAACTACACAGTATTTTTATTTTCTATAAATACTGTGCGCAATCTCGTTAGAGAAGAATTTTTTTAAACTCGTTCAGCTTTTTAAGGTACTCGCTGGTACTGAAACAATATCGGAATTGAAAGATTTTTTTTAATTGTTAAACACTAGGATCGTCATCTACATCACATTACAAATTTCTATATTATTATTCGGATCGTCACCTATATCAAATGATAAAATTCTGTGCGCTTGAGCAATGAATATTGGTATTCTTTCAAATTTAAACATATATGGATGCTCATTTAGATCCTAAAATTGTGATTGTGGCGCTTTTATATGAAGAAGAAGAAAAGCTAAAAAATAATGACAGGAAGCGTAAGTCAGTCTCTGCAGCCGGCTAAAATATTCTAGTCGAATTATTTCGTGTGGGGTGATGTGATTCCGATTAGTTTGCGTTGTTACATATAAAAATAGGTAAATAATAAAATGCCGGCCGGGTAGGATAAGTGCGCATCAGCCTTTTTGGCGTATTACTCTTGATTCCTGATTTTGACTATATGTTGTTTTCTAACGGTTACATACAGTGTGTTCTTGGATTGACTCCGCGATGTGCAAAATACACCAAATATTTTTGAATTTAGATTTCATATTTTGTAGTTCTGGTCTGCTTAGCGCGATATAAATGTGTTCCAAATTTGACTTGACTCAAGGAAGCGGAATTTACACAAGAAGAAATGAAATCTGTGTAGGTAAAGCTGTCTTCCTTTTGAATTTAGGGAGATATGCCAAATTCCAATATTCCAGAAAGAAAAATTGAATTATGGAAAATTACTATTACATAAATAATATTTCAGTAAAGTTGTAAAATATTAACGCCATCTATACATTTATTGACCAAAATACAAATAAAATATTCAAATAATAGTCCCTGTCAGCACCTAACGGTGTTAATTTTTTAAGTTGTACTGAAATATACAGAGGCTTGCAAAAAAAACGCGTACACCTGTTTTTCGTTGTACTAAGTTGGTCTTGAGATTTAATTTGTCAGTGTCAAACAATTAAAATTCTGACAGAAAACGAGTAATTTAGAAGACGAATAGTGATTCACAGCAATAGCGAATGAGTATAGCTTAAATAAAAATACTATGATGCACAAATATGTGGAAAGAGGAAAAATTTGTAAATGGAAAAGATGGTTGGAGATAGATGTCCAAAAATGTCGATTACGATTCGGATAATGCTCTTCTGAATTAAGAAAAAATAAACTGCAAGGGATTCCATGTTTTAATAAATTTTCCTATACTCTTGTCACCAACACGTCGAAAATTACAAATTGAGCTTCCAAGAGTTTTGACAAGTGTTAAAAAAATTATATGAATAGAACAGCAATCAACAATTGTATTTCGATTAAATTACATTACATTTATGGGCCGTTAAATATTTGTCGTGATATTTATTGAATAGCTACTGTCTGCTGACTCATATCAGAAAAAAGTAGTAATAATTTCAACGGCCGTTCCTAACCTGTATGTTTCAAAACATGACAAAATTCTCAAAATACCCATTCACAAAGCAAAAAATAGGTGAAAACTCGACTACTTGATTGTGAAGGTGTACGCGATTTTTTTGCAAGCAAGTGTACATAGTCAAAATAAAAATAAGCCTAACTGAGACCGGGGGAATTGACAAATAAAAATCGGAAAAATTAACAAAACGTAAATAGAAAAAGAAGAAACAAAAAGCAATATTTCTAAAAATTCTTTGCGTGAGCGACAAATAAAGAAGAAACAAAAATAAATTTCAGAAACAAAAGACGAAGCTTTAATTAAAAAAAAAAGACACAATTGGAAGTATTTTGGGAAGGATTCTCTTTCGAAAATTTGAAGAAAAAAAAACAAATTTCAGAAACACAAGCGATTGCTTAAACTTAAACAACAAAAGATCAGTCAAAATAAAGAAGAAAAAAACCTAACCTCAAAATAAACAAAGGAAAATTGAAAAAAATCGGAAAAGTTTTAAAGATAAAATAAAATAGCAAAACCCAAAGACGATCGAACTATCTTGCTAAAAAAATGAAAAAAACAAACACCGAATGTTCTTTGCGCAAGCAACAAACGAAAAAAAATATTAAATTTCAGAAACAAAAGGCAAATCGCTTTAATTAAAACGCTGAAATCTCAAACTCAATCAAACTTAAAATCGAAGGCAAAAATGAAAGTATCTTAAGCGAGATTCCCTTCTACGAAAATTAAAAAAAAAAAATCGGAAACAAAACGCGATCGCTTAAATTTAAACCGAAAACTTAATTTAAAAAAAAATCCGAATCCTGATTTCAATGAAAATGGCAAATTGAGTACGAACTAGGAAAAAGTAACTAAGCGTAAATTAAACAAAAAACGATAGAACGATATTATTAAAAAAAAATTTGTGCAAATCGTTTTTGATTGCTGTACAGAGGCTGTTCAAGGTTTTCACTGCAATCAAAAACGATTTGCACAAATTTTTTTTAAAAACTTTCATTATGCTTTGACAGCAAGCATGGCCGCCTTGCATGGGGGACTTATTAGGAGCAAATCCCGCTTCAATTTGTCTATCCTACTGCAATGTATGGTCAAAAAGCGATCGTAAGATGTCGCTATTTTATCTGATATTATTAAAGGAAATGAAAAATGACTTGCGCAAGCAATAAATTAAAACAAACAACTTTTAGAAAACGAAAATATCGATTTGCGGCAAACATAAAAATGAACGCTTAAATTGAAACCAAAAAATCAATTAAAATAAAACGAAAGCCTAACAAAGGGCTGGACGAAGGAAAGTTGAAGAAGAAAAATCGATCGCTTAAAAAAAAGGAAAAGGAAAACAGAACATTCCTTACGCCTGCAACAAACAAAGACAACATGAAAACTCACAAACAAAAGACATCTGCTTTAACTTAGATCAATGATACAAGACGTTAATAATAATATTGGGTGATTCAAAATAAGTGTCCGGTCCGTTAGCCACAGGGTGTACACGAAAAAACAAAACAAAAATTCTGTATGCATAAAGGGTCTAGTATGCATAGTTTTTAAGATAAAATGCATTGAAGATTCAGAAATAAATTGGTTAATGGGCATTGGTGCAGGTGTATTACGTCACAAGAACAATGAACCTTCGCGGAGTAGAAGAAAACACTATCATTTACCTTGAAACAAAACTCTAAAACGTTTTTGTTTATGTATAACACGCAATTCATTCTTTCGGACATTGAACTTGTGTATGCATACATAAGAAACGAATCAAAATTTCCATTTTGGACTTAAAAGAGGTTGATTTTTGGAATATCTCTGATAAATTTATTTCTTGCAAATTCATACTTGACTGACTTTAGTAAATACGCTCCTAACGGCTAGGACAATTATTATGAATCAGCCTATATAACACTCATGTTTTAATAAATTTAAACAAAACAAAAAATGAACGTATAATATAAGAAAGTGAGAAAAATTAAATTGTACATTTAAAATATGCAGATGACTAAAAAATAATCAGATTAAAAAGATGTAATGAAGTAGAAAAAATAAAAGGAATGAATAGAACGCTGAAATTTGATATATTTCCATAATTTCAAACGAGAATCATTTTATTTTAGTAAAATTTTCTCCGAAATTCAAAAGGAATACACATATTTTATTTCTTCTTCTGTAAAATTCCGCCACTTTGAAGACTTTCGAGATCAAATTTGGCACAGATTCATTTTGCACCAAGCAGACCTGAATTGCAATCTGAATTCAAAAATTTCTGGTCCATTATACATATCGCATATTTTTTGGGAAAATTTCTGTAACAAATTAAAAAACTACGTTTTCATGATGTGATTTAAAATGGCAGATAATATGGAATAGTCAGTTAGCGTGGTATGAAATAAGGAAAAATAAGCAGCACTTTGAATTAATAAGGTGATATATCAATAGTTGTACTGATTTACACTACATTGGTGTAAAAAAATCTTTTATTTCAAAAAAATCCGCCAAAATACGTTTTTCTGGCACCGCGCGAAAACTTCCAAAACGATAGGTTTACAAACTCATGTACTGTAAAGTTATGCAATCTTATCGGCTGAGAACCTCTGTAGCAGGGGTCTACGATACCGAAACTTATGTTAATACCAGTGTTGTTTAACAGAAAGCGCTTCTTATGTAAAAAATATCCGGCATTTCATATTAGCCAGTCTATTCCATATATGCCGACTTTACTCTATAAATGCCGAAGTAATTCATAAATGGCTGAATTAACGTTTCTTATTAACTATGGGAAAAAAGCTAGGTGGCCGATTACAGAAGCCTATCTCCTTTCATTTGAGAAAAAAGTACATACGTAAGTATAGAAGTTACACAGTTGTTCATGCCCTCTCCTCCAAAAACGACTCATGCGTGCATTTAGGTAAAAAAAAAAAACATACATACCTGATGTAATGGTTGATGCATCAGCGGAGTAGAATGATGTTGTTGGTGCGGAGCCATCGTTGGAATATAAACTTGCGGACCATACCCTGTACCGCTGGGTGCCAGACCTGCATTTTGGCTGCCGTGCAATGCCCCAGAAAATGGTGGTGGTGTCCCAGAATGAAATCCTTGTTTGTCATATGACTAAAACGAAGCAAAAAAGTACGCAAAAAGAAATTAGCATATTAACGATAACTTACGCTGACTTTTCCAATGGTTGCGTGCGACTTTCCGTACATGGCCGACAGATCGTTGCCGGTCGAACCTGTCGATGATGCATTAGCACCTGCGCTTTTATTCTGACCTTGTGCATTACCGTAGGTTCCTTTGTAATCCTGTGATTGACTTAAAGTGTCGTAGCCGGAGCCGTACCCCGAGCCATATGTTCCGGGCTTCGGATACTGAGTACTGTTGCTTGATCCATGCGCATTTGTTGCTGCCGGAAGTTGCTAGAAAAAAAAAACATATTTTGTAATTGTTCACCGTGTTGATTCGTTTTTCAGACATAACAAAATAGCACGTAAGTCTAGAGTTGTGCAATTATTAGTCTTTTATTTTTCTCATAAATTCTGTTAATATACTTCTCAGCATTTATTTTTGTTGGTTGTTGAATGCTTGACCAAACTATTAGGCGTGGGTTTCAATCGTTTCCTGGTATGTGTGGATTCTATGTGAGAAAAACAATTTTCATGTGTCGGTGAGTGTTCGGATTCTGACCGGCTCCTTGGAATTGGATTTTCCGCGTTTTCCGGGTTTAAATTGAATGCCGAAAGAGTTATAAACATCTGTTAGTCGGTCGCAGTCTCCACGGGCAATATTAGTAACTTGCCAGCCGCCTCCTCAATGGAATTTCTTTCTCGAATTAGAATGAAAATACATGATTTATAACTTTGAAAAAAAAAAACAAAATAATTTCGTTGCCGTGGAAACAAAAATTGCCAAGTCACATGTATTCGGACTCACAATGACCTGTATATTCTAAATATGTAAAAATGTAAAAGCCGTTCCAATTAGAATAAGAAAGTTGATTTAATTTTCGGTGAAACCGTAAGTCGTACGGTGACCAGTGCTACGTCAGAAAATTTTTATTTAATTTATTTGTCCCAAATTTTATGTAAAAAAATAAAATTCTAGAAGAGTGAACATATAGCATGGACACTGTATTGTGTACTGAATATGAGATGATTAGAATTTTTTTCTTGTTTTGAACTACACTCTCATCTGCCAAACTTTGTCCAGGTTTTTTATAACACCCTGTATATTCTATGAATTTACGTAATTTTTTAATTTTTAAAGAGAAATTTGTATTGTTATCAAATTATGTTAGTTCAACTACTAATTTCTTCGTGTTAAACAAACCACCGCTGCTTGTTCCAATATGATAATAATTTATTATTCATTTTTAATACATTTTCGGTCGTAATCGTTCAGAAGAATTCGTGATTAACGCTCTTGTATGCTTCAGAAATTTATAATAAATCCTTTTAACTCGTGTTAGACACGCTAATCGAACAATTATCACGAATTAACTAATTCAGATTTACTAATTAAGATTAGGACAAACTACGGTCGGTGCAACTCGAAAGTCTCTAATTCAGATTAGTTAATCTGTGTTAATGTTAATTGAGGCTGAAATTGCAGGTCGTTACTATGGTCGTTACTTGCCGAATCAACTAACTCAAGTTTGTTAATCATAGATTAGGGCAAATTAAGGTCGGTGCAACTGAAAACTCGCTAACTCAGATTAGTTAATCTGTGTTAACGTTAATCAAGGTTGGTGCAACTCAGCCATAGCCCGAGAAACGTAGTTATATTTTTTAAATGGAAATCGTAGTAGGCAATCTCACCGTAATGTCACCATTAAGTAAAGTTTTTTTCTGCTTCCGAAAACATATGCTTTTTTGGGTTTGTTTTTTACATTTCACAGGATAAACTGCATTTTTATTATTCTTTCCTAGTCTTTGTAGGATGGCTTCAATACATGCTGACTATTTTTTATTTTTATTAGAATTGCTATGTGCGTTTGCGGAGTATAGACGTGTTTGTGATCACTAAGGCCCAGTTTTACAATGACGGTTTAACTTTGAGCCGAAACTCAAAACCTTCACAAGAATTGTTGAAATAATCGTTGCTAAGGGTTTAAGCCTCAGCTCAAAGTCGAGCCCCACTTGTAAAACTGGACCTAAGGGTCGGACGTTCCTAGGATATCCGGTAAAAGCCAGTATAAAGATAAACAAAGCAGCGGCGTAGATTCAACGTCGCCGCTGAACGGCTTTTATGCCCGAGGCACTCTCACCCTCGTACTCATTAGAAGCAACCGTTTCATATAAATTACGTGTGTAACATAATTGCCTTTACAGTTTCTTTCAAATTAATAATTATGAAAACATTATAATTCTTTAACGTAACTTTAAAAAAGACTGGCATAAAACATTTAATTCATTTCAATTATAGCGCCGTTACTGCAAAAAGAATGCGAGTTTATTTCGGAATGAATTGGTTATTAACAAGTTTTTATATCCAGTCGACCAGAACTGTAGGGGTTACTACGTGCCGCATAAACTTCTCGGGCTCCAACTGATTTATTGTTTTGTTTTTACAGGGCAGACGCGTTAAAGATTAGAACTTTTTCCGACTATGATCGCTTCAGCATATTAGTAGTTCCTTGTATATTTAACGAAACATTCCGCCTAAAATGCGCCTAGGCCTGGTGATCACTGCTCCATTTATTGTTTGTAGTCGTTTACTTTCAAAATTAAATAAATATGCCGACTAGAGATCAGGATAGAATACCTCGCTCTAACAGTGACGATCGTGAAGAAGCAATCGTTTTAAAAGTCTTCGAAAAAATTCTATCTAATGCTAGATTCAATTGAAATTAATCTTCGCCCACAATAATTTTATATCCGTAGATACGTATTTCGGCAGCTAAGCTGCCATCTTCTGTACGCTATCAACTTAAAAGCACTTAAAAAGATCTAAAAACCACCTAATCATCCTAATAAAATCATAAAAATGTAAAAACTAACAACAATCTAATAATCCTAAAAAATATACAGAGAGATTCAGGCAACCCTTTCATTAAAAGTTTACGGACTTCTCCTTAGAATTTCTGTTTCATGTTTTGCAGTTATAAGTTAACAATGATGATCTATCAAAATATAATATTTTCAGGTTTCGGACACTTTCTCTTATACCGGAAGTTGTTGTCACTTTCTTATTTTAAATGAAGTACCCCATTTTTAATGCATTTTTTAAATCTTCATAAAATTCTAAAAATATTTTGTGCAACACGTAATACAAGAAAAATTAACCGTTTCCGAGATATTTTCATTTTTTAAAAATAATTCAGACTTGCAGAACCTTGGTTATGATACTGCCAACTTTGTGCAACAAAATCCATGATGCCCATTTTTGGCCTGTAGTAAGCTACAGTAACATTCTTTCAGATCACGTCCAGTTTTGCACTTGATTGCTGGCTGGTTGAAAAGTAACTTCTATTCAAACTAATTTCAACTGTTGAAAAGTCATGTTTTTTAAATGGAACGCCTAGTATATTTTTATATCATGTGACTCAGGATTAAATGTTCTTTCGTCCTGTATTAGCATTCCCTATACCTATCTCTTATAGTTCACTCGTTATCGATGATTTCTTTTTAACACGTAATTTTTTTCCATTTTTCGGTATTATTTTTAAATAGTGGGCTATGAAAACTAGAGAAATTATAATTTTTGAAATCATCTGTCTAGTAGGAATTAAAAAAAACTATTTAATCGCTACGAAGAACCAAAAAATGAATAATCAAACACAGACATATTAAATGTATTTGATGATAAAAAAATCGACAATTCAAGAAGTTTATAAAAAAAAGTTGTTATATCGAGGAAAATGCGTTGTTACTTAGATACAATAGAAAGTTATTGCTAATAAATAACAGCCGAGGACAACTTAGAGACAATATTATAACCAACAATTTGTGTATTATTTTTAATATTTCTGATTTATTTATTAGTTTTCATAAAATTTTGTATTCTAAATGTAAATTTTTCCTTGTAAATGTGTAAATAGTCATACCAAGAATTATAATACATGCGGCATATGTAAACAAAAAGTTCAGATGATAGATGTGTAGTTAAATATTATTTGTCGGTTTTTTTTGGTCCATTTAAAATAAGAAAGTTGACAGCAAGTTCCGGTATGCGGAAGTGCCCGAAAATTGGAAATATATTTTAATAGATCATTATCGCTAACTTATAACCGCAGAGTATGAAATAGAAATTCAAAGAGGAAGTCCGTAAACTATTAATGAATAAGTTGCTTGAATTTCCCTGTATATCTAATCTGATAATCTAATATCTTTGCACTGGATATTTGATAAGGAGAGGATTCTCCGAGATAAAATTTTCCTAAAGTGTTTTTAACTTGTGGTGTGTGCGTGTGATTTGCTCTCATCTGTAGGTTGCTTTTTGACGATTTATATATAATATACCGGGTGTCCCGCGTCATGTGCTCGCCCTTCTAGAATCTTTATTTATTAATCGATTAACCTGAATTTGGAGACAATAAATTAAACAAAAAAATTGAGTTTTTTGACATACTGTTAGTCGTCATAGGACTTCCGGTTTCGCCGGAAGTGATATCAACTTGATTTGATTGATATTAATTGATAATTTTGGTTTCCATGACAACGAAAAAAAACTTTTATTTTTCAATCTGGAAACCTATGAATCGCATTTTTTCCATCTAATGCGATCAAGTGTTTCGAGAAAATCACTCCTTTGATGGTATTTTGATTTTTAACATTTTTAGAGTATTTGAAATTTTCATTAGCTCTTAACTAATTTTTTTTATAGAACCTCAATATTTCTTAGCTTAGTTCAACAGAATATTTTTGTCTGAGTACGCTGATACCAAATACATCATATTTTCTTTGAAAATAATTTAAAATAGAGCATGTCTTATTGAAATTTTACACTCCCTTTATTTCAAATGACTTTCAAAGAAAATATGACGTATTTGGTATCAACGTACTCAGAAAGAAATGTTCTGTTTAACTAAGCTAAAAAAACATATGAGTTTTGAGGTTTTAGAATTTCTTCCGGGTTTTCAATTGATCTAGCTAGCGCTGTGTAAATGTCAACATCTTGATTGTTTCCACAGCGCTTTGTAAAAATTAAGAAATTGAAGTTTCGGTTAAAAAGTCGAATCAACCGTAATGTGTGATACATTGTTAGAATCGAAGAAAAAAAATCTTTATTTGTAAGTATGAAAATCCAATATGGCGCCCATAAGAAATTACTCTGTAATTCTGATAGCTCGGATAAATGTAATGACAGATTTGGATTCTACGTAAAAAAGTGCCTTAATAATGTTTAAGTTATAAATGTCTAGCTTTATTAGTTTTCGATTTAAAAAATAAAAACGAAAATGAAAAATTTTAGTTTTTTCTCAATATGTTCAAAACGAAAAGGAATAATTTAAATTACTTTTCAGATTATTAATTAGCATGAAAATACGCAACTTTGACCTAATTTAACCGACCTCGTATCTCTTAAGATAAGTGAGATCCCTACGCTTGGGAACGAAAAATGGACAGCCTGTATATATTTTATTTTATTTTCAAGATTTTTAGGTATCAAATAACAGGGAATTTATACTTATTTACTCGTTAGAATAAGAACTTTTCTCGGGTCTTTGGACAATTTTTTTTCCGTATTTCCATGTTGTTTGGTTAGCTCTAATTTGGAAGGTTTTTCTGACCGATAATTTTAGATATACCGTATGTCCGTCTGACATTAGGACATAGCGATTAACATGAAGGAACAGAAATCGCTGTATATTATCTGTCTGAATAAATTTTTATGAGTATATAGGATATAGTCATCAAGAAGTAGTTATTTCCGGGAATTAGGGACATTTCGTGCTACTTGGTAACTTCTTGCACTGACTTGGGATTCGACTGAAATTGTTGCTGTTGCTGCTTGGTAAATTTACCGACTTGCAGTTTATCTGAGTTTATCAGACGATAGTACATGTAAATTAATGTACTTGACATTGGTTATCTCAAAAATGCAAAATATGGAGTTAGCCACTTTTTGCACTGACCCCTTCATTGTAGGGCTTTTATACAAGCCTCCGAATTTTAACTGTGAGACATTTTTGAACGAATTTGAAAATTCTGTTATACATTGTTCAAACGTAACTGATAAAATAATCTGTTGTAGCTACTTCAATATAGTTACGAATATGGGGGTTCACGAATTACAGACGTTAAATTTCAGAACACTTTAATTACAAGCTGTCACTTTACACAATTAACAACACAATAGTAATGAGATTGTCTATCGAATAATACTTTTATAAAATGTACTTTCTATTTATTCGAGGTAGGATCCCTTCGCTTGCCAACTTAATAACTAAACTCCTGGCGGACCGTACGGCTTTTATAGCAGTTCTCTTTTGCTCGAACGTACTAGAATGAACGCGTAGCTTCGGTAACATTCTGTGACGCAAGATGGCGTGACTGATGCTAAAAATAGATCTGTTTACGCGTCACGGCTGTAACAATATAAATCTACTTAATCCTGAAAGTGCCGCAAATCTCCTTTTAGGTAACATTTTAGAATCACTTGATGGAACTCAATTAATTAATTCTCCTATTCAAATTACAGATTCTACATCTACATTAATCGACTTGTTAATTACTTTTGATGACACGCTAGTTCAAAATGCTGGCGTAATTGAATGTGATTTGTCTGATCATGAGTTGATACATTAGGCGCGTTCTTTATGCCACAAATCTCATCTCAACTCAGATACACGTCATTTCCGTTGGCATGAACAAGCAAGTATGAACTGTGATTTCGATCTCCTACCTTGTCACACGTGCACTCCTATTGGTTGACAGGTTGAAATCATACTCAAACGTACTTGTTCGCGCGAACGGAAATGACGTTTATCTGAGTTGAAGTGAGTTTTGCGGTAAAAAGAACACAATTATTGTTCAATTAATTTAGATAAACCTAAAAATGATCCTGTCCTTGTTTACAGGTGAAATTTTAATTCCATAAACGTGATGATCTTTTATGCTGATCTTAATCGTGTACCATTTCAACGTATATTTTATTTTAACGTTAATGAAAAAGTTAATTTTTTAATTAAAAATTTACTCTCAGTATTTGATAAGCAAGTAATAACCAATCAAGGAATCCGCCTCTTAAATTATCAAAGGGTACATAACCTAACATTACAAACTTTTCATCTTTCTTTTAATTAGAGATCGAACTTGAATAAATTTTTCTTTTTGTACAAATATCAAATAATAATAATAATAATAATAATAATAATAATAATATGTGCAGATAAAACAGCGACATCCTACGATCGCTGCTCGATGTTTTCACTGCAATCAAAAACGATTTGCAACAAAATTTTTAATAATATGTACCTTTTCATGTAAGCTGTAAGGGCAGTTTAACATTTAAAAGTTGTTTTAAACAGCTCCTTTTTTTGTATAAAACATGTTTAATTTAGGATCAATTTAAACATGTTTTAAACAAAAAAAAACTGTTTAAAACAAAAAAAAACAAAAGTTTTGTTCTTTTTTAAAAAGAACAGTTTTTTTTCAACCCTGACTCTGACTACTCGTTTAGAGAAGCGTGCTTATTTTAATTAATTAAATTCATTCATACCTACTCATTTAAGTAGCGTTAACGAATTATTAACGATCTAAATGTACCATATTCTGACAATAACGATATTGAAAGATTATATGAGAATAATTTTGAATTTCATGATGATGAGAAATCAGATGTTTTGAAAATATTTGTGAATATTAAGTCGTCTGCAGCAAGATCTGATTTGTTATTAACATGATCAAAATGTGTTATCCTATTATTCTTCCATACTTTACGCATATTTTGAACTTCAATATATTTCAAAGCAAAGCACCGACTAGTTGGAAACATGCAATTGTTAAGTCTCTACCCAATGTAACAAATTCTGTTGTGTACAATGACCTACTCCCTACCTTTTCAAAAATCCTTGAAACAGTCATAAAAAGTCAACTGAACGTTTATTTGAACAATTTTGCTATCTTACCCGATGTGCAATCAGGTTCTAGATCTGGCTATAGTTGTGCTTCCGCCTTGATGCATATTAATGACGACATTAAGTAATATTGATGCAGGAAAAATTACTGCTCTTATTTTACTCGATTTTAGTAAGGCGTTCAATACCGTCGATCATTCTCTCTTGCTTAAGAAACTTGATCACATTGGCTTAGGACACAGAGTAGTTTCTCTTTTACGAAGTTATTTACAAAACAGATATCAATGTGTGGCAATTAATGGAATTCGTTCATATTACATGCATGTTAACTATGGTGTCCCACAAGGTTCCATATTAGGGCCTCTACTATTTTCTATCTACACGTTTAACTTTAACAGGCAAGTCCGCTTTTGTAAACTTCACACTTACGCCGACGATACTCAAATCTATCATAGTTTTGACATAGCGACTTGGCAAACTGCCACTGCAAACTTTAATTCGGATTTGAACAACATTCTGCAGATTTCTACTCTACACTCTCTAAAAATTAATCCAAATAAATCTGCAGTTAAACTCTTTGGAAAGAAAAAGGTTTGCTCAGATTTATCTCAACTTGTTAAAATTTCTATTAATAATGCCGACATACCCATTGTTATTAAAGCTAAATGCCTAGGTGTTACTTTGGATAATACATTTTGGTACAGAGACGAAATAGTCAATTACTTGAAAAAAGGATGTATAAATTTAAAGAAACTATTTCCTTAGAAAAGTGTTTTTCCTATTTCTTTAAAAAACGCCTATGTGACACACTTGCGTTATCCCATTTTAATTACTGCACTTCTTTGTATCACCCAGCTATTGACCATTTTACTGCACATCGCATACAAAAAATACAAAATATGTGTTTACGTTACATTTATGGAATAAAAAAGTACAACAGAATCTCGCACAAACTGAAGGATCCTAAATGGCTTTCTATGAATAATCGTCGAGAAATGCAGACTTGATTAATACTAAATTGATTTCTGATTCCAATAGGATAGTCATTGGGGAAACGAAAAATATAAATAGAAAGTAAGGAAATATTTTATTATTTAATTATGTTGAAAATTATAACAGTGACATAATTAAGCGTAATGTAATTAAATTTTGGTTGCAACTGTTATAGAGGATGTTTGCAAAATAAGTGCAAAATTTTTAATTGCTAGAATGAAGTTTGGAAGTAATTAAACTTATAGTACCACTCAATTTACAGTTTGAATAATTCATTGACGTCCAACTGTCAGACACACGAAACATGGTTAACAAATTACTGAAGTTATGTGCGAGTGTTTATGTTTATACTTGACAACATGGCGATCTATTGCCAACTTATTTCTCATTCGCTTACGGCATTTTACATGTTTCTCTAGTGTTTTAAGATGGTGTGAGTTTGCGTCATTAATGACGTATTACTCTTGATTCGAGATTTTGACTTTATGTGCCGAAAAATGTAGTTTTAATTTAAACAATCACGGAGTAAATATCTTAAAGAAATTATTATATTTTTTACTTTGTTGGTGGGAAATTTGTGGTGGAAACGGGAACTTTCCGCCACTGAAAAATAAGATTGGCAACATTAAATTTTGTAAGATCTTTATAAATAATTTATTCGGAGTTCTTGCACAAGTATTTTTATATTATGGTACAGCACAATATTGATGTTTTACTATTCATTTTAATAAGTTTTATGTGTTCGTATTTGTATTCACTTATTGACTTGACAACTTATGAACATTGACGTCACACGGTCAGAATGAGTGTTTTGGCGGAAATTTAATCAATTCAAATTTCTCTTATTTTTAACGACTTAAAAAAACGAATTTATCTAAATTATGGTATTTTTATCTACTTTCAAGTAAAAATTTAAAAGAATGGTCATATTGTCTATTGTTTAACGTGGCTTCCATCATTAGCGACACAGAAAGAGCTCGGCGAAAAAGTGATGCTTGGCGGGAATTTAATCAATTCAAATTCCTTTTATTTTTCACGACTTTAACAAAAAGGAATTTATCTAAATTATGGTACTTTTATCTACTTTCAGATAAAAATTTTAAAAAAATGGTCATGTCTATTGTTCGACGTGGCATCCATCATTAGCGACACACAAACGAGCTCGGCGAAGAAGTTATTCTTGTGTTCGTGAGCATGTCAGGAATAGCGCAAATATTAACGACATTATGAATGCACTCTTCTGAACTGCTCTTCTTTCGGCGTTCGTGAATTGCGACACTTTAATCAGTAATAATATCCATAACCAGGGTTTCTCTTTATATTTGACACTAATGACATAACACTGAAAAGTGTCGGTTCTCAGATTGTTGGTTATATTTTAACTACAACAGAAAAGTAAGATAACTATTAGGACTGAAGTAATAGAATTTAACAGAAAAGTAAAATAACATAAGCAATACCATTTTTGTACTTCAGAAAGCATGTGATTTGGCATTTTAAACATTTCAATTTTACGCGATTTGGAATCTGCCATTCAAAATGATTAAATAGTTTTGACAAGTCACTAAAAACCGTATTTACAATGAAAAACTGAATCGTGCGAAATTTTAAGGCTGCAATAGTACTGTGGCTTACAAAAAAAATCGCGTACACCTGCTTTTCGTTGTATTAAGTTGGTCTTGAGATTTAATTTGTCAGTGTCAAATAATTGAAATTCAGACTGACAGAAAACGAGTAACTTAGAAGACGAATAATAGTGATTGACAGCAGTAGTGAATGATTATAGCTTATTATTATAGTTGATCCGATCAGAAAACGAGTAAGTTAGAAGATGAATAGCGATTCTCAGTAGTACGAATGATTATAGCTTAAATAAAATTACTATGATGCACAAATAATATGTTGGAAGAAAAATTTGCAAATAGGGTGTTCCATTTAAAGTAATCGAGTAAAATAAACATTGGAGTTATGAATCACCCTGTGTAAAATTATAGGAATATGTTCGAGATGGAAATTGTTTTCTGTTGCATAGAGGTTATGTAATGTTACTGTAAAATTTAAATGCCAAATTTTAATAAACATCTAATCTGTAAAACATCAAATAATACCATTTTTTTACATTGAAATGTCAATATCTCGGAAACTATTAGGTTTAGATACGTAATATCCTTATAATAAATTTATCTACTCTTAAAGATTAATCGAAAAAACCATAATATACAGTATGTTCCATTAAAAAAAAAACATAACTTTGGTCTGGCACAACCATACGGAACACTCTACAATTGTAACTAATTTTAAATCGTACATCTAAACCATAGGTAAGTAATAGAAAACAGATTTTAAAAATCTGCATTAATGTAGGCGCTATCTACCGAATATGCACTATTAGCCCAGCCTGTATACTCTTGTCACGAACAATCAACTTTGAAGAGTCTTGTGTTAAGAAAATTATATTAATAGCAGAACATAAGTAATCGACAATACTATTTCGAATAAATTATGTGACGTTAAATATTTGGAATGGCGTAATATTTACTGAACAAATGATACTGTCTGACTCATACCAGGTAAAATAGTAATCATTTTAATCTCAGTTTCAAACCTGTATGTTTGGAAACATGACAAAATTTTCAAAATACCCCTTTACAAAGCAATAAATAATTAAAAACTCGGCTACTTAATTTTGAAGGTGTAAGAGATTTTTTGGCGGCGACATACAGTACAAAACATTTGTTGTAATTGTTATTTCATGATATATTTAATTTTAAATAAGCTAATACGTCAAGGTACGAACACTAAACTCGCGCGGCAGTTATAATGATTTGGTATCATTGTTGGTATAGACCACGTACAGACTACAGAACTTCAAATTGTAGTCCCCTCCTGGGTTGGGATTCTCCTCCACCTCCTAATTCACTTTTATGTTCAGAGCCATCTACCTCAAAACTAGGGAACCTATGAATTTCATGTATTTTTAAGCAAAATCTACCTTACCAGCAAAACGTTGCAGTTGGTTTTAATTTAAGCTATATTTTCTACAAATTTTTCAGAAAATGGATATTTTCTTGAAAACCACTGAACGTAGACTGAAATAATTGATACTACTTATAGTTTATGTATTTGCCTACGACGTGATCTATTTTATTTCTTCTGATTGGCTGTGATTATTTCTTAAAATAATATTTTCTGTTGATGTGTATGACATCGACTGATTTATTTATTTATTTGAAAGTAATTTACACTTCTAGTTCAGTTTAAAAATAGATCACGTCGTAGCTTATGCTTTGTGGAACGTATTACATCCGTTTTCAAGTCAAACTAGTTCCTAAATTTTGAAAAAATATCGAAGTTCTTTCCTCCTATTATTTACATGGGAAAGAATTCCCGCCATTTGAAATGAATCGTCACCTTAAAGAAATGAATATTATGAGTAAAAATAAAACCTATATAACGTGCCTTTCTTTAAATTTCTTCTCGTGGTTGGCCGTGAGTTATTACTTATGAACCAGCCTTAATCAACCTGACGTATAAAATGTCATAAGGTCACTTCTAAGCTAATAAAACGTTCTGAAATGGTTCTTTTTCAAGCATAAAATGGCCGTGAATTGCACTGCTTCCATGAGTTTTCTGAAAAATATCTGGACCTTTAACTTCCTTATGACATATTTCTCATCCTTGAATTATGTGGTTAAGCTTTTCGAAAGACAGGTTTTACTTTATGTAAAAAGGGCAGAATAATCTCAAGGTAAGACAATTAGCAAACGAAAATGACAATTTCTCGCATTGACGATATTGACGTCTCGCTCGGATCTAGGATCTACAAACCACATTTCGAAAATAACGGTCGTAATATCTGTTTTTTTATTCTTTATTTATTTACCATCGAAGTATGCCGTGAAAATTTAGGGAAAAAGTGGTACTTATGCAAGTAACTAAATTTTGACAACGAAAGTTATTTTGATTTTGAGTTTAAGGTGACTGCGAATGAAACAATGTTTCAATATTTTCTTTTCGTCACACGGTGTATGTTCCATTTCTCAATTTATATTGCCTAATTAGTCGTTGCAAATCTTTTATAAACATGTTATTTAAAAATTTGTCAGTAGCAGTACGTTTGCCAGAAAAAGAACTTTCCAATTCGTCTCGTTTTTTCGTCCCTATACACTTTTGTGACATCCACAATTAGTAGCTCTAAATGAAAAGTACATTTACAAATTTAAAATATTGTACTCACTGCAAAAATTTCCTCTAATCTTTCAATAATTTCCATTTTCCCCAAATCTGGCCTGTTCGTTTAGTATTTTACAAATGCTTTTTGTATAGCAATTTTCATGTCGCGTCTTCCAATTTTCACCATTTTGACATAAAATAATTAATTATTTACATAACAAATTGACTTGTAGAATTAACATAGGTACTAGATAAAAACGGATATTTCTTTAAAGTTGAGAGTTGACAACATCAGTTGATTTAACTGATTTGAAGTGTCATATTTTGGCATATGTTATAATGCCATGAAATTAATTTGCCTAATTTTACTTTAGCAGCCAACCTTATAAAATAAAATCATGACCTACTTGATGGTAAATAAATAAAAAACAGATATTTATTTGCAACATATCGTCACGCCTCACAGTGGAACGATGTAATGGGAGCTACTGGACATGGCTACTATAGCTACATAGGTGTACAGATTTTTACGAAAATTTGTATAGATAATACCAATACCATTTACAACAGACGGTGAAAATTAAATTACGATTCACTCATCGGTTCATAACCAAAATAACAAAAAACTTCTCGTGTCATGTTACATTAAGCTCTGCGTTATCAGAGAATGATTAAGAAAGGAAAATGAACAATAAAATAATTTTAAAAATCGCATGCGTAAATTTATCTAAAATTTGTAACATATAAAAGTTAATGTAGTCATATATAGCATGTCCCACTATAAGTCTCACACTTTTTTGCTACAAAATGATTAGTCCCAATGAAATAAAAAGTTTGTACTTTTTTGCCGATACCAAGACTTCCACAGAATTCATTCCACAGAATGAGGAATCTGTAAATCTGCAATCTAAATACAGATAATGTTTCATTATGAACATGGTCTACTAATTTGAAAATATTCTTGTTATTATACAGGGAGATTTAGGCAACCCATTCATTAAAAGTTTACGAACTTCCTCTTTGAATTTCTATTTCATATTTTGCGGTTATAAGTTAGCGACAATAATCTATTAAAATATAATATTTCCAACTTACGGACACTTCCGCTTGTACCGGATGTTGTTGTCAACTTTCTTATTTTAAATGGAATACTCCAATTTTTATTGCATTTCTAAAATCTTCATGAAATTCTAAAAATATTTTGTGTAACATGTGATACAAGAAAAATTAGCCGTTTCAGAGATATTTCCATTTTTTAAAAAAAGTTCAAAGTTGCAGTACCTTGTTTATGATGCTGCCATCTTTGTGTAACAAAAGCCATAATTTCAATTTTTGGCCTGTAGTAGGCTATGCTCATAAGCTTTCAGGTCATACCTAATTTTACACAAAATCGTTTACGGATTGGTTAAAAGTAACTTCTATTCGAACTGATTTCAACTGTCGAATAGTCATGTTTTTTAAATAGAACACATTTTTTATACCATAAGAATCAGAATTAAATGTTCTTTCGAACTGCATTAAAATTCCTTATACCCATCTCTTACCTTTCTCTTTCTATTCATAACTCTCTATGACACATCATTTTTTTCACTTTTCAGTATTATTCCATGTGCTATGAAAATTTAACAAACCGACAAATAATATTTAAATACACATCTATCATCTGAACTCTTTGTTTACATATGCCGCATGTATTAGATTTCTTGGTATGACTATTTACACATTACACAAGAAATAAATTAGAAATATTAAAAATAATACACAAATGATTGGTTATAATATTGGCTCTAAGTTGTCCTCGGCTATTATTTATTAGTAATAACTTTTTACTGCATCTAAGTAATAACGCATTTTCCTCGATATAACAACTTTTTTTATTAACTTCTTGAATTGTCGATTTTTTCATCATCAAATACCTTTAATATGTCTGTGTTTGATTATTCATTTTTTGGTCCTTCGTAGCGATTAAATTGTTTTTTTTTAATTCCTACTAGACAGATGATTTCAAAAATTATAATTTCTCTAGTTTTCATAGCCCACTATTTAAAAATAATACCGAAAAATGGAAAAAAAATACGTGTTAAAAAGAAATCATCGATAACGAGTGAACTATGAGAGATAGGTATAGGGAATGCTAATACAGGACGAAAGAACATTTAATCCTGAGTCATATGGTATAAAAATATACTAGGCGTTCCATTTAAAAAACATGACTTTTCGACAGTTGAAATTAGTTCGAATTTAGGTTACTTTTCAATCAGCCTATAAGTAATCAAGTGCAAAACTGGACATGATCTGAAATAGTGTTACTGTAGCCTAATACAGGCCAAAAATGGGCATCATGGTTTTTGATGCATAAAGATGGCAGTATCATAACCAAGGTTCTGCAAGTCTGAGTTATTTTTAAAGAATCAAAATATTTCGGAAACGGTTAATTTTTCTTGTATCATATGTTGCACAAAATATTTTTAGAATTTTATGAAGATTTCAAAAAAGCATTAAAAAAGTGGGGTATTCCATTTAAAATAAGAAAGTTGACAGCAACTTCCGGTATAAGCGGAAGTGTCCGAAATTTAAAAATATTATATTTTGATGGATCCTTATCGTTAACTTATAACTGCAAAATATGAAACAGAAATTCAAAGGAGAAGTCCGTAAACTTTTAATGAAAGGGTTGCCTGAATCTCCCTGTATAGTTACGTTGTAAGCAATTTAAGAAATGTCGGTCTCGTTTTAGGTTATTTCGATATAATTTATTCTAATAAAATAAATTAATCAAGGAAGGAAACACTAAAAGGAAGACAGAAAAATTCTGTCACTTACAGGATTTGAACCCGGGTCTCTCTTGGTTTCGCGGCAAGTTTTCTTTGTAAGCGTTGAATTTTTCTCTCATTCTTTTACTGTTGGCTTCCTTGTATTAATTTATTTAATTCTGCTCTAACATTCAGCACTCTTTATATTTGAGATATTCTTATAAAATTGAATGCAATTATAATGATAGACAAAAAATTACAAAATGGTATCAAAGAAGCGTTAGATAAAAAGAAAAATAACAGAACAAAAAGAAAATATTCAGAAAATGTTAAAGGAATACATAACAACAAAAGTCTACCTTCTTATACAAGAAAAAGAGCAACATAAAAATCATGTAACCACAGTTCGAATATTTAAAAACGAACATACGAATTTGAATGGAAATTAAAATTTCCGTTCGCAAACCCCGCAGGCTTACGAATATAATCAATCAATCTTATCAGATCAATAAGAATGTAAAACAATGAAAATGTTGAATAAGCAAAGTGAAAAATTAAAAGAACACAGAGGATAGCAAATCTTGAACTTGAATCTTAAAAAGTTTCAAACCATCAACAAACTGAAAAATTTAAAAAAAAATTGGGTACAGTTAATAGCTCGTCTAATTTGATGTTGTGAGTTGGTCAGTACTGAAAATCTGAATAATTTTGCATCTTTTACAATAATATTATTAGAAAAATTCTGTGCAAATCGTTTTTGATTGCAGTGAAAACCTCGAGCAGCCTCTGGACAGCTGTTTCAGCCCTGCTTGGGGCTTCTTCAGCAGAGATGTAGCTCGACATTTCCACTGCAAACAAAAACGGCTTGTCCAATTTATTTGCAATTGCTATCCTACTGCAACGTCAGGTCAAAAAGCGATAGTAAGATGTCGCTATTTTATCTAATAATATTATTATTAATAATATTTTATTTATCATAACGTTAATAAATTTATTAGCTTTTATAAATTTTTACATGCTTCTTTGTTATAATCTAAAAATGTTCGGCAACTACGTCGACTAAAATCGGCTGCGCACGCCTACAAAATCCGTAAGGAGTATTTCCTGACTGGCTCCCTTATTTTAAAAAATAGCGTTCGGAAATTAGTAGAGAGTTATTGCAAAAACCCACAATTAATGCTTACCCTATTATACTAGACGTTAAAAGAGATAAGGTAACCAAAACGTATGCGAACGTATTATTAGGTGATACACAATTCGCTATTCGTTGCTGCGCCTCTTTCAGATATTTAGTTTGACGGAAAAATTTGCAGAGAAGCCATTCCCATCAAAAACTATCCTTAACTTATGAATACGTTACTTCTTAAAATTTACACAACTTGAAGAAGTAGTGATCGTTGGTCGAGGTTATGATCGGGAACGTACTGCACTTCATTTTAAACCGTAAGATTGGACAACATTCCATTATTAGATTCAACCTAGAGTTTTTATCTGGTCAGTTTTGTCTGTCTTCACATTGCTAGCATTCGTTGAAAATAATGCTTTAAAGCTCGTATTGTAAGGGTTTATCGTTATCTTCAGTGTTGAGCAAAATGATATCTTCATCACCGGTGAATCTTAAACGTTTAGGCGTAGACGCCAATACGTTAATTTTCTATAATAAGTAATTATAAAAAATGTAAACCAGAATCAAAGTCCTAATTTGACACTATTTGGTTACGCAACTGTCAAATTTAGCGTTAAGGTAATAAAATAAGGTCAACTCTAAACGGACTTAATTAAACTCAAACCTTAACGTTAATAAAGAAACCTTATACTAAAATACGCTCTGCGCATGCGCAAACGTCAAAATACGGTGTTCCCTTATTATGGTTTCCCCGTAACTAGGGTTTCAATAACTCTTTAGTTACACCGAATAATTTTCCATAACGACAACGTTACAGTTTATAAGGAAAATTTTTGTAACGGAAAACACACTACTGCAAACTCACTAATTTCGATGTACACTTGCTTACAATAAAATCGCGTACACTTCAAAATCAAGTAGCCGAGTTTATACCTATTTTTTGCTTTGTAAATGGGTATTTTGAGAATTTTACTATTTTACTGGGTATGAGTCAGACAGTATGATTTGTTCAATAAATATTACGCCATTCCATATATTTAATGACCCATAAATATAATTTAATCGAAATAGAATTGTCGATTGCTTATGTTCTGCTATTAATATAATTTTTTTTACATTTAACAAGACTCTCAAAAGTTGAATTTGTAATTTTCGACATGTTGGAGACAAGAGTTGGAAAATTTATTAAAACATGGAATCCCTTGCGGTTTATACTGAATTTTCTCTTAATTCAGAAGGGCATTATTCGAATCGCGAATCGATATTTTAGACATCTATCTTCAACCATCTTTTCTATTTGCAAATTTTTCTCCTTCCCACATATTATTTGTTTATCATAGTGTTTTTATTTAAGCTATAATCATTCGCGACTATTGAGAATCACTATTCATCTTCTAACTTACTCGTTTTCTGCAAGTCTGAATTTTAATTGTTTGACACTGACAAATTAAATCTCAAGACCAACTTAATACAACGAAAAGCAGTTGTACGCGATTTTTTTGCAAGCCACAGTACTTTAGTTATTATGATTGTACCTAACTACTTTAATTAGCTCTTTCACCCATAACCGTAACTCATACTAGACTTGTGTCTATATTTTAAAAAGGACAGTTTCAAATCGTAAACGTTGCTATGGATTCTCAGATTCTTTCTTACCTCAATGTTTTATGTTAAAATAAATTTACGGTATTTTTATATATTTGAAATCTACGGATCATAACGAGTTCGAATACGTATCAATCGGTAATTTTGATTTTCATCACAACGAAATAAAAACTTTTTTATTTTTCAGTCTAGAAAGCTATGAATCACAATTTTTCAATCTAATGCAATCAAATGTTTCGAGAAAATCACTCCCTTGATTATATTTTTATTTTTAACATTTTTATAGCATTTGAAATTTTCATAAGGTGGTAATTCACTTTTTTTAATAGAAACTCTTGTGTTTCTTAGTTTAGTTCAACATAACTTTTTTTCTGGGTATGCTGATTCCAAATACGTCAGATTTTCTTTGAAAGTCATTTGAAAAAAAGGAGTGTAAAACTTCATTAAAACATGCTATATTTTAAATTACTTTCAAGAGTATGAAGTATTCGGTATCAGCACACTCAGAAAAAAATGTTCTGTTGAACTAACCTAAGAAAGACATGAAGTTTATTTTTTTGTCAGAAGTTAAAATTTATATTGCGTTATTTAGTGAGTTATACAGGTTGTTACAAATTCGGCGCTCGCTATTGGAATTTCGAAAGCGGCAAATAGATTTTCTTCTTATTTGTTTAGTTTAAAGGTAGACACTTCAGCGAAGCAAGAGATAGATACATGTAAGAGATTCCGCATAACGAACGGAATCAATTTAATAAACGCTCGAAACAGTTAAGATGATGGCAAAATTTATTTATGATATCAACAATCTAATTTTCGGAAGTAGAGAAGGAGGAATTGATTCATTTTTACTTCACAGAATTAATATAATAAATTGTTTTTGAAGCCGAACTTAAATTCCTTACAGATTAGATTTATTTCCTGATTTTTATTTAAGGCTTAGTTCAATTTCGCAATTTAGACGTCGCCTGGTCGGGGAAAAGATATTATTTGGACCCTACAGTATAATATTCAGGCCCCTCGGAATCCCGAGTCCAAGAAATTTTATCACGCCATCTCACACCCTCTTGTTTGCATAGTACGTTACAAATTCCAGAATTAAAACCATACCCATTGTCTATGGGGTAATGTTCACGTAGTAGTTTGCGTAAGAGTCAGGAGTTTTTAATAGACTAAAGATGGGGAAGACGAATAGTATAGTTGAATGCGAACGCTCTCTCTTGGATTAGTTAACGTGAAACCACCTGCCTTATATCAGTGTTTGTCGAGAGGCGTAACAGTCATCCGTAGCTACTTAGCGTAAAAATGAAAATTTTATTCTAACAGGACAAATTAATTAGTCATCATTTGCAGTTTTAATTGATTTTGCTCTCATGCAAAGTCTTATATTAAGAGCGTAGAAGAGAGAGATAGGTGGCCACAGGAAACCAATGTTGCTTCTTGTGTGCTAACATGCGTATGCACAAAATTTAGGCAAATTACAGTTATTGCAAGAGTTTCTTGTTCAATATCATTTTACTTAAGATTGCTTTATGTGATGCAATCTGTGTTGCAGTAATTTATAACGAATTAATTAACGAACATATGTCTTAGTCCATATACTCTTATTTACAATTGTCACCTGCCGCAAAAAGTAACCTGAATTTTATATTATTAAAAAATGTAATATTACTAATTGTAATTAAAGTTTTATTTTTAACAGCAAATTTTAGTTAGCAAAGCTTGTTTAGTTCCGTAAAGAACAGATAGCCAAATAGAAATTTTAACGTGAAAACTGAAGATGAATAATTTGATACGTTACGTTCAACAAATGTCAGTGAAAAAGTGGACAATCAAGTTAAGGCACATATTAATTTTCCATGGATTGCTGCAAGTTTTTTCAAGTATACATATTTTATTATGCGGAGTATGATCACGGCTGATCAATTAAGGAATCAATTCTATAACTGTATGTATAAAGTTTCACCGCCGTAGTATTTTAGGTGTTTTTCTACTATTCGATGTAGCGTGGCACTTACTGCTATGATTTGCTACGATTTCAAAGCCGATTTAAATGAACAACAATGCATTAATCGACTGCAACTCACATTTGGTGATGAAAATCCACCCCGAGCAACTTTGTTTCGCTGATATAGGTTGCGTTAAGTGAACGGTTAGTAAACCTTTGGTTTAAACGAAGTAAACCCGTGGCGTATTTCACTAATTTCAAAACTTTAGAGACTCTTTCAAAACTTATTCCATTCCCGCCCTCTTCTGTCATAATATATAATTACAGTACCTATCTAGCCGTTAAGTGAGCGGTTAGTAAAGGTCCGACCACTTTGGTCAGAATGGCCATTGGCTTAACGTAAGCATAGTGATTTTAAAAGTGGTCGGATTACACTTGATAATGAAAAACGTCCGGGTAAGCTATGTTCTTCAGTCACTTCTGAAAACATTAAGAGACTTGAACGTTTAATCGAAGAAGATTCGCGGTGCACGTATCAAACCATAGAGACAATCCTTAGTGTTGGATCCGCAACGGTAAATACAATTTTACACGAGCATCTTCATTCGAAAAAAAAAAAAATTCCATTGGGTGTCAAGCTCAATGACTCCCAAAAGGCAGAGCTTGTAAGAATCGCTGTGGAAACGCCAGCAATGTTAGGTAAGGGCTGATGTCGTATTGTTACTAAAACAGTAATAGGTGATGAAACATACATACCATTTTATAACCTTCCCATTCGCTAGGACAGCCGTGTGTAGATTAATAAAGATTTACTAACACCAACAATAGCATACCTGTGAAGAAAGTTGTGTACGTAATTTTCTTTCATAACAAGGGCCTAGTGAAAGCAGTTAAGCTTGAAAATCAACGTACGGTTACAGCAAACTGGTGAACCACAAAATGTTTACCTGAAGTTCTTGAGTTAGTCAATATTCGGGTTAATGTTACATCAAGACGATCCATGGTTATTGCGCAGTGAACAGCAGACAGTTGAACTTTTACGCGAAAATAACGTCAAGATCATTGAACATCCACCTTATTCGCTTGATTTGGCAATGTTTGACTTCTGGTTACTTTTTAACAATAAAAAGAAATTACATGATCGATATTGCACAACGGAGACATTTGTCTTTTGGTGTTAACCATTCCAGGCAATCACCAGTAAATATTGAGCTGCGTCATTAAACGGGCAGAACAAATATCCATAGCCTTGGTGGGATTCGAACCCACGCTGCAACTTGACCCGACCTCCAAAGTCGGCTAAAAAGACGCAGAGATTGATGGAGTAATTCTTCAATTTTTCAAGAGCATTCCGAAAGATGACTGGCTGCAAGCTTTTAACTTGTGGAAGGTTCGCTTACAGAAGTGCGTTGCTGCTGATGGAGAATACTTTGAACACAAATAAAATCATTTTCATAAAAAGTCTTGTAATTTCCTTGTATCTCAAAATATACAGTGACTGCCAAAAAGTTCGCACCGTATGGAATCATCTTTTATTACTAGGCGCGTTCAGCGGCTGAGTTGCTTACTCAGCAATCGATTGTGATTGGCTCACATGAAGGTGATAGCCAATCACTAACGACTGCTGAGTAAGCAACGCGTCCGCTGAACGCGCCCATTGATTTTCTTTTTGCGCCAATTGTTTATGCATGTTCGAAAACCAAACATAAGTAATTCAATGCTGGTGAGTAACATTTACGATGGGTTTCACAAAAAACTTGTTAATCAGCGATTAATTTAATTCTCTGATTAAGGAACGTCATTGGACAAAGTTAACAATACTGTTAAATTAATCAGTGATTAAATAATTTTTGTGTAACTGGGGGGTTAGTGTTGCTAAAAATATCACTTATTTAAGAAGAAAGAAGAAGAAGAAGAAGAAAATTAGAAAATTGTTATAATTTGGAATTGCTGGACATATTAAACAAAATTTTTATAGTTATTTACAAAATGTGTGTCTTGATTGCCAGACAAAATTTCGTTCGATCTAGAATTTCGAAAAAAAGATTTTCGATGTTCACAGTTTTGTTCAAGATGTGAAGCAGTCAATGGTTATTTGGCATTTAATTCTTACGAGTGGTAGCCTATTCACTCATATTCCTAAAGAATATTTAATTGAATAAATTTTCCTCTTGGGTTCCGAACAGCCGCATACACAAGAAATTTGAAATAATTTTTCATGTTTTTGGTGCAAGGCCTTTTTTAAATACGATTTCGTTTTAATGTTTTTGAATTCTTCATAACACGTTTCTCATAATCCCAATTTAGTCCATGCAGACCGAAAATTGCAAGAATTGCATCTGCTTTTTGGTTTGGGCCCGTTTAAATTCGTACCTATAAATAAAATCGATATTTTTCGCGGTAGCCCCATGAAATTGTATTTAGTGTTTGTACTAAAGTCGATTTTATAAGTACGGATTTAAACAGGCCCAAAAAAAGCAGATGCAATTCTTGCAATTTTCGTTCTGCTTAGGCTAAGTTAGGGTTTGAATGTTTTTGTAATAAAGAAATTAAAGTAAGTTGATTCTTGTCCGATGAAAATTGTAAGTACAAAGTTTTCTTAATCTTGAACCGGACAGAAATATGATGGAAACACACTCAACGTTTCGCTGTAGATTTATAGCTTCGTCAGGAGTGAAAAAAGTAAATAAACAAGTTGTCAAGAGAAACAAGTCGTCAAGAGAAACGAAAAGGTGGCATGATTTTTAACTGAAAAAACTAGAATACGAGTTGGCCTGAATACAGGTAAAAGTAACTAGAAGTAAATTAAAACTATTTTTTCTATTTTCTATCAAAAGCTTACTGAGAAAAAAACTTTAATTTGATCTCTTTTAGCTGCCCTTTCAATCTCCTCCGTACGTTATGAGACATCCAGTACATATTTTATTTTATTTTCAGGATTTTTAGGTATCAAATAACAGGGAATTTATACTTATTTATTCATCAGAATGAGAACTTTTTTCGAGTCTTTGGGCTATTTATTTCCGTATTTCCGCGTTGTTTGGTTAGCTCTTTTTTGTAAGATTTTTCTGACAGTTAATTTTAGATATTTATATATTAATTTATATTTACTTACATTTAGACATATATATCTTTTAGAATGATTAGATTGTTGCTAGTTTTTACATTTTTGTGATTTTATTAGGAATTCTTTGTGGCGTAAAAGAACAAACTACTCGCAATCTACTACAAAAGAGGATATCTGAAACTAGATAAGGCGATAGATAGATAGTAGGGCCGAAGAAATTGCGAAAGCACAAGGAAGAGTCATATCTGCGGAACCGGAAAGTCAGATAAACTTAGTCAACTCAAAAGTCAAAGAAAATAAGTATTATTGCAAAAGATGTGGAGAAAACCACAAGCCCAAAAGTTGCAATGCATGGGGACAAACATGTAAGAAGTGCCGAAAGAATAACCATTTCGCAAAAATGTGTCGAACCAGCAAGAGGGTAAATGAAATTGAATGTAAAGAAGAAGATGAAGACAGCGATTACGTAGGAACCATAACAGTTAGTAACTTGGAGGAAAATGTAGTTGCCAAGGTGATAAGAGACTGGCATGAGAATGTCGAGATAGGTGGTAAGACATTTAAGTTTAAAATGGACACAGGATAACATGTCAACATACTGCCTAAATACTGTTTGATATCTTAAAAGTCAAACCTGAAATTAGGAAGACACACAGAACAATTTCAAGTTATACAAACCATGAAATTCCAGTTGAAGGAATATTGAAACTAAATATCAAGTTACATAACAAAAAATATACTTTGGAATACTTTGTTACACCACATAATAGAGCATCACTACAAGCGATGTAGATTTTCAAGCTCATCCGCAGAGAAGTGGCTGAAATTAACAGAAGACATTGTCGAGGAATTTACGGATGTGTTTAAAGGGCTAGGAAAATTACAGCAAAAATATAAACTGAAACTGGCTGAAAATGCAATGCAATGCCAGGAAAATTCCACATGCACTCAAAGACAAGGTCAAGGCGGAAATAAACAAGGTGGTACAGGATGGAGTACTAGAGAAGACAGAAGAGCCAACTGATTGGACCCACCCTACAGTTCTTACCAAGAAACCTAACGGTAAGATCAGAATATGCATGAATCCAAGATCTCTAAATAAATTTATAAAAAGAGAGCATTTTGAGCTCCCAACGGTGGACAATATCCTAGCACAAATAGGAAATGCAAAATTATTGACGGCCCTTGTTGCCTCGTCTGCTTTCCTATAAATACCTCTAGAAGAAGAAAGTACCAATACATGCACAATATCAACTCCATTTGGTAGGTATCGCTTCCAAAGCCTACCATTTGGAATCAGTAGCAGTCCAGAAGTATGACAGAAAGCCGTATATGATACGCTTGAGCGGCTGGAAGGAGTGTATACGTATATGGATGATGTTCTCGTTACAGGTGAAACCATAGAAGAACACAGCCATCGCTTATACTTGGTTTTAGAAAGAGCAAGAGCTGCCAACTTAAAATTTAGTAGACAAGAAATGCAGTTAGCTCACCAAAAAATTACCTTTTTGGGACAAGATATTAGCCCAGAAGGTGTCAGCATAAGCCAAGCGAAACTGAAGGTAGTGCAAAACATACAGCCACCGTCTAATGTAAAGGAACTACAACGAAAGCCCAAGTTCTAAGACAGCTGCTAAGGAAGGACACAGAATTTATATAGAGCCCAAATGAGCAGAAATGTTCCGAAATGTTGAAAGCGAAAGTAAAGCACCAGTTTTAGCACATTTTCAATATAAAAAACTCTGTCAGTGGAAGCAAGTCAACATGGTTTAGGGTCAGTTCTACTGCAAGAAGACAGACCAGTTGCCTACTCATCGGTATCATTAAACTCAACACAGACCAGGTACGCGCAGATTGAAAAGGAACTGCTGGCAATAGTACAGGGCTGTGAACACCTTAAATATTTTGTTTATGCAAAGCAATTCAAAGTTGAGACCAACCATAAATCTTTGTTAGGATTATTAAAGAAACCCTTGGATACCTTGACTCCGAGACTTCAAGCATTAGCACTGCGTTTATTACGTTACAACCCAGTGCTAGAATGTGTACCCGCTAAACATCTTTTTGTTGCAGATGTTCTATCTAGAATGTAACATTGGTGTTAATAATTTTAATCTTATTAATATATTTTGGTTAGTCATGGCAGGCCAGAAAACAATTTAATTAACTGTAACTGCCAGATTATAACACGTCAAGTTATAAGTGTTTAATTTTATTACATATTGGGTTAAAGATATGTAACACTGCGTACGTTGTGAGAACCCAGTATAGGTGTTCCATTTAAAACAACGAAGTGACCTAACGCCCAGACTAAACGGATCACTTTGTATACGTAAAACTAATTCTAAAATATGCTCCACATGACACAGTGAAACTTTCAATTGAAACATTTTTTCGTAAAATTAATAATTAGAGAGGTATGAAAGAATCCGCTTTAAGTTGGACATCCTGCATATTGATACTATAAAAATTACAGCTTTGTGCGTCCAATTTTTTTTTTTTTTTTGTACTTCATATTTAAGATCTCATAAATTCTATTCAATTTGTCTATCCTATTGCAATGTTAGGTCAAAAAGCGATAGTAAGATGACGCTATTTTATATGTTCATAAATTCTACGTTTGGCATAAAAGCACTGTGTTAGAAATTTATGAAAAAAACAAACAATAAATAATTTAATCAACTAGTATTACTTACAGAATATACAGCACCAAACTGATAGCTCTGCATAGGATTGTACGGGGCTGCAAAAAAGTACGGACCAGCAGTTTGTGCAAGCATGGGCTGCGCTTGATGACCCTGAGTCAACGTACTGGTCTGCTGTGATAGCGTTGAAGGTACTGGTGATGCATTATTATCACCACGTGTAAACCGACCGTCTGACATGGAATAGGTTGCTAAAGTACCATCTCGTACAGCAGCTAGCGTTGTTGGTGTCTGGTAACTCATTTCGTAGAAGGGAGTTGTCTAAACTCATTTTATTAAGAATTTCTGAAACTAAAACTACTAAAATCTCAAATCATACCATGTGAGGTATCCTCTGCTGCAACAGCTGCACATCCTCATAGGAATAAATTGGGGGCTGGAAGTATGGAATACCTTGTCCCATGATGTACGGAGTACTCATTACAGGTGTTACGCCAGGTGGAATATTCGAGACAACACTGCTCGAATTCTTGGCTGTATAAAGAAATAATTTTACTACTTTTTATACACTGTGTTTTATTTTACAACTGCGCACCCCAGTATATTTTCAATTTATTAAATTTTCGCCAATTGTATATACAGGGTTAATTTTATTAGTAAGAAATTCCTTTTATTATTTTAATTGTTAACGAACACAATAAAAAAATAGTCTTACATGAATTTTTATGTAGATTTAATTTATGCTAACAGTTGCTAGCAGTAGCGTATTATACCGAATGAGTTCATTTGAGTGTTCAGTATGGAGATCTTGGAAACTAGTAGAGCTAGAGGGATGGTTAAATGGGGGAAAGTTTTAGGTGCTCAAATTAAATGCCGCTTTTGTTTCTTACTTAAAGTTTGTGGCTGGATAGACATTTCCAATAAACTGAATTTTTATGGTTTATACAGGGTAGGTCATTGGTACCGATTTCTTCAATAACGCCGTAACTATTAATTATAAAAGAAAATGTCTTGTATAAAAGTTACCGCCTATATTGAGTTCTATGTCAGCAAATTATTTTCACACACAACTATAGCCCTAAATAGAACCATTCGCAATCTACAGCTATTCTATTGAATTAAAGAGCTAAAATGTATGTACCTAACTAATTACAAATATCGGGTAGAATAATCCTTATTAATAAGAACATTTTTCACGTACGTTTGCAGAGAAACAATTGAAACTTAAAAATTTAAATTACTCAAAAAATTGAAATGGGAAGTCCTGTATATTTTAACACATTCGAATAGCTCATTAAATTCTGTTTCTAGCAAATGTAACTTTTATTGCTCTGAAGCTTACGGTTTTCGAAATATCGGCACTTACAGTCAGAACTACTGCCAAAAACAATATTTCAAGAAAATAAACAAAAAAAAGGGCGTGATTACGCTTATCTGTTAAATATCAAGGAAGTATTGACATTTATAAATAATCCGAGAACTTAAGTTCAGTATAAGAACTGTTTACAGCCGAAAATTAACTAATTGTTAAAGTTCTAACAAAGAAATTCAAGGTGTAATTTTGATTTAATAAAACTTGAATTCTATCCATCCTTCAATTTATTTTCAACATCTTGGAAACTATTGAATATCTGCTAATAATTTCTAACTGATTTTTTGAAAAATTTGTCTTATTTTTTTGATATCCAATCGTATTTGATTGAATTAAAAAAAAATTAATAATACTAGGGGCTAAAACATTTCCAATAACAAATAATTAGCGTTGCATGTCGATTAGATGTTCGAAATAAATTGAAGGGTTGATAGAGTTCAAGTTTCATTCAATGAAAATTACACTGAATTTCTTTATTATAATTTTTACCAATTAGTTAATTTTAGCTGTAAGCAGTTCTTATACTGAACTTAAGTTCTCGGATTATTTATAAATGTCAATACTTCCTTGAGATTTAACAGATAAACGTAATTGAGCCCTTCTCGTTTGTTTATTTTGTTGAAATATTGTTTTTGTCAGTAATTCTAACTGTAAGTGCCGATATCTCGAAAACCGTAAGCTTCCGAACGATACAAGTTGCATTTGTTAGAAACAAAATTTAACGAGCTATTCGAATATGTTAAAATATAGAGGGCGCTCCATTTAAATTTTTTGAGAAATTTAAACCTATTGTTTCTGTGCAAACGTACATAAAAAATGTTGTTCTTATTCATAAGGATTATTCTACAAGATATTTGTTATTAGTTAGGTAAACTAAAGAGATTTTTTTGATCCGCTGATTATGAATAAAATTACCTCTACATTTTAGCTCTTTAATTCAATTGAATAGCTGTAGATTGCGACTGGTTCTATTTATGGCTATAGTTGTTGAATAGAAAATGCTAATTTTTAGGAGGTCTGCCAAAATCTGCAATAAAAATCGGTACATTCCATTTTAAAAAGTGTAAGTTTGATAGATAACTCACTTTTGGAACATGCTGTATATGTGGAAGTCATTTATTGAGATAGAACTCATTATAGGCGATAACTTTTGTAGAAGACATTTTCTTTTATAATTAATAGTTACGGCGCTATTGAAGAAATCGATACCAATGATACAGGGTACCTCTAAATTCCGTGGACATGGCTTCACCACAGATTCCTGGGCTCAAAATAAGACGATTTAACCAAACTCATCTATATCCGAAATGGTCTCGTTAAGCCGGTATTCTTCTTCAAAGTTCTTGAAGAGAAAGTTAATTTTTCTTATAACAAAGGAACGCCTGAACCGATTTGGATGAAATTTGGTATGAGATCCCACAAAAAGTTACATTTACAGGTGGTTTTAGTTACTCGTAGTGAACCGCCAACGTTAAAAACAGGGTTGCCACTACACATAACTTACTATAACATTTGTAAGGTTAGGAAGATAATTTTAGTTAATGAATTCTTAGGAAGAAGCACTCGATAGGAAATTTTTTCGTGTCTTTGTAACTTTTGATATTTCTTACGGTTTAGTCACAAAATAAGGAAATGTAAATAAACGTGACTGTAGCGCTTTTTTATTGAAAACAGGTATACTCTACCAAAGTTAGTATATAGGAAGTTGTCTCATGCAATATCGGACGAATTCGACATTTTTCGTATGGGTCTCAGGTCGACGTCACTCGTCCAAATTAAAACCCCATTTAAAATCATCATAAACAGTTGCGTTGTTATAGTAACAGTACCGACTGTGCATGCACCGTAGATCGCGACCAATCAAAATCGTCACAGTCTAGTCTGACGTCACGAGAGACCGCACGGACACCCCCACCAGTGCTATTAGGCATTTGGCTTTTTGCATTTAAATTCAAGCGCGTGAGACAACTTCTCATATACTAACTTTGATACTTTACTGCCTTTTAAGTGCTTAATTTATTTATTTTGAGAAAAAACCATTAATTGGTAAGCTATATTAGGCATTTATTTATAATTATATACACCTAGGAGGCATTAGAGCATACCCGTTTTCCATAAGTAACTCTGCAGCCATTTAAATTTTCCTACTTTGTGACTAAACCGTAAAAAATATTAAAAATTGCAAAGACATGGAAAAGTTTCCTATCGAGTGTTTCTTTAGTTTAATTAATTAATTAAAGTTATCTTCCTATTCTCAAAAAAGTTATAGTAAGATATGTGTTGTGGCAACCCTGTTTCTCACATTAGTAGTTAACTGCAAGTAACTAAAACCACCTGTAAATGTGGCTTACCTTCCTGTGAAACCTCATACTAAATTTCATCCAAATCGGTTTAGGCGTTCCTTTGTTATAAGAAAAATTAACTTTATTTTCAAGAACTTTAAAGAAGAATACCGGCTTAATGAGACCATTATGGACGTGGATAAGTTTGGCTAAATCGTCGTATTTTGAGCCCAGGAATTTGTGGTTAAGCCATGTCCACGGAATTTAGAGACAGCCTGTATAGCATATATTTTTACAATTACAAGGTGGGTCAATAGTGCGTATTTGGTAGACAGCACCTATATTAATGCAGATTTTTTAAATATGTTTTCGCTATTATTTACCTATGATATAGATGCATGATTTAAAATTAATTATAATTATACAAAGTGTTCCGTATGGTTGTGCCACCCCAAAGTTATGTTTTTGTAAATGGAACGTACTGTATATTATGGTTTATTTCGACTTGTCTTTAAGAGTAGATAAGTTTATTATAAGAACCTAAACCTAATAGTTTTTGAGATATTGATATTTCAATATAAAAAAATGGTATTATTTGATGTTTTACAGATTAGATGTTTGTTAAAATTCGGCATTTAAATTTTACAGTAACATTACATAACCTCTATGCACAGAAAACAATTTCCATCTCGAACATATTCCTATTACTTTACACAAAGTGATTCATAACTCCGATGTTTATTTTACTCAGTTAGTTTAAGTATACCACCCTATATTTTATGACTTAATTTAATAGGTCTTTGATTAAGCTTTAAATTATATAAGATTCAGTATGTGTTACACAACAAGCCTACTCACAGTAAGATGTCAAATTTTTAAATTAATGAAGCAGGATTAGTTGTCTTTTATTTGCACGTCAGATTAGTTCACTTTTACCCTGAATCACTTATTCAAAAATTTGTCTGTTTTATTTGGCTACAGGATCTGACCCAAAGTGATCCACCATCCGCCTTGCTGATACTACACCTCGGATATTCTAGATCAGTTTGGATCATCTGGTTCACTTGTAGAAGGGATGTTATTTCAACTGTCAAATTACATTACTCGTCCAAATAACCTCTTGTCTTTTGCTTAACTCGTTGTAAATTGATGCAAAAATAATATCTTCACCTGTGATTTAGTAGGATAGAAGTCGCAATTACTGTAGATGGCAGCATAGCTGCCGAAATACGTATTTAGTTTAAAAAAAAAAAAACATTATGGTTAGGAGTCAAATCCAAATTTATTTTTCACCTGAAGATTAAAATGCAGCAATCGCATCTCGCATGTTTTATTTACTGTTAAATCGATCACTTAAGATCAGTTCACTTTGCGTTAAACTGAACTAATCTGCATTGCAAATAAAAGACAACTATTATTTCATCTTCTAATGGAATATTTTGTCTATAATGTTGTTGATTTTTTTTAGAAAATTTGTATTGAGTATGTTTCTAGTTTCTAGTCTGTTAGAAATTTGATTTATGACATCACAGACGATACGCATACTTAATTTTTATTTTACCAACATTGCCTGATTATTTGAAGTAAGATTAAGTAACGCTAAGGAATGCAACAAACGACAAGAACAATACCAATAAAAATAACTGTAAAATTATAACCATATTAATACAACTAATTTAACATTAATAACAACAAATTGTTGCAAATCGTTTTCACTGCAATCAGAAACGATTTGCAACAATTTTTTTTTTAACTCATTATGCTTTGACAGCAAGTATGACCGCCTTACATGGGAAACTTATTAGGAGCAAATCTGCTTCAATTTGTCTATGCTACTGCAATGTTAGGTCAAAAAGCGATCGTAGGATGTCGCCAAGGTGGGCCAATAGTGCGTATTCGGTAGACAGCACCTATATTGATGCAGATTTTTAAAATATGTTTTCGCTATTATTTACCTATGATATAGATGCATGATTTAAAATTAATTATAATTATACAAAGTGTTCCGTATGGTTGTGCCAAACCAAAGTTATGTTTTTGTAAATGGAACATACTGTATATTATGGTTTACTTCGACTTGTCTTTAAGTGAATTTAATAGGTCTTTGACTAAACTTCACAATGATATAGGGTTCAGTACGTGTTACACAACAAGCCTACACAGTAAGATGCCAAATCGTAGATTCATAAATCAGCATTTATGCATCTTCCAATGGAATATTTTGTCTATAATTTAGTTGATTTTAATTAAAAAATCTGCATTGACACTGTTCTTTACTTTTTAGTCTGTTAAGCATTTACATTTATTTCATCTGCAACATAAAAAACCGTATGCAGACTTTTATTTAATACCACCCTAGCTCCAAACTTTCTGGTTTGTCGCAGAGTTGTTGTAATGGTTGGTAAATATGATCATTAACTGTGACTGCGACCGACTTACTATATGTTTACCTTCTTTGCTTTACAGACCTGGGAAATGCAGAACCACCAGTTCAAAGCAAATTCAACCGAACAATAACGGACAGATGAAAATTCCTCTCACATTGAACATACACTGGCAGTGAGGATCGAACGCACGCCTGAAGATGCCCCTCCCCTCTCTAAATGTCAGTTCCGTGCCTGCGAAACTAGTGCTTAACTCCAAAAGTTTTAATTTTAATTTTGTCGACAATATCTGATAATTCTAAATAAAACAACACCCAACAACAATAGCAATACCAATAAAGGTACAGTTGCGGAAATAGAAAGCGGGACAAGTCGCATAACGAATTATTTTGATAGTGTGAAGTTTCCTTGGTGACGGTCGTAACCCTTTTAATTAATTTATTACCATATAAAATAGCGACATCTTACTATCGCTTTTTGACCTAACATTGCACAAAATTTTTCTATAATTTATTACCGTCAGTGAACGTCAGAAATAACTTGTCAAATTGAGTTCTTAAGAATGTATCGTCTTTCTAAGGGGAATGTAAGTGAAAATTGTGGACCAGTAAATTAAATGGACTTAGTGAAGCCTTTGTGACATTTTGGATGTGGAATATGTATATTAGAAATCTTAATTCAATCAATATTCGGACATTTGGATTCAATAATTCAATCGAAAGGCTGCATGACTGTTATTTCGTTTCATTTTATTTCGCATGGCAATAATTGTAACCAAACTACAAACTAACTATTACACTAGTATGACTTATTTGTATGAGGTATTTGTTCGTTATAATTTTTAATTATATACGGAATGATTAATCATTTTACTTAATGTGAAGGTTGATAAAGTACCATAGTTACCGAAATTTAGAAGTAAGGTTTAGGCACAGTTTTACAAATGCGGCTCAACTTTGAACCGAGGCTTAAATCCTTTACAACAATTGTTGAAATAATCGTTGCTACAACAATTGTTGAAATAATCGTTGCTAAGGGTTTAAGTCTCAGCTCAGTTGAGCCGCATTTGTAAAACTGGACCTTAAACTAACGAAAGTTTGCTGTCCCGCTTTCTATTTCCCCAACTGTACCAATAAAGATACCAATAAAAATAACAGTAATAGTACAAATAACTATAACAGTTGATTTAAATATGAATCAATCTCCTTGTCATAGAAAACGATGTGAAGAGAACCACACTTATCATTTTGAAAATTTTCTATGTTATTATTAATGAACAGATAAAACAGCGACATCCTACGATCGCTTTTTGACCTAACATTGCAGTAGCATAGACAAATTGAAGCGGATTTGCTCCTAATAAGTTTCCCATGCAAGGCGGTCATATTTGCTGTCAAAGCATGAGTTAAAAAAAAAAATTGTTGCAAATCGTTTTTGATTGCAGTGAAAACGATTTGCAACAATTTGTTGTTATTAATGTTAAATTAGTTGTATTAATATGGTTATAATTTTACAGTTATTTTTATTGGTATTGTTCTTGTCGTTTGTTGCATTCCTTAGCGTTACTTAATCTTACTTCAAATAATCAGGCAATGTTGGTAAAATAAAAATTAAGTATGCTTATCGTCTGTGATGTCATAAATCAAATTTCTAACAGACTAGAAACTAGAAATATACTCAATACAAATTTTCTAAAAAAAAATCAACAACATTATAGACAAAATATTCCATTAGAAGATGAAATAATAGTTGTCTTTTATTTGCAATGCAGATTAGTTCAGTTTAACGCAAAGTGAACTGATCTTAAGTGATCGATTTAACAGTTAATAAAACATGCGAGATGCGATTGCTGCATGTTAATCTTCAGGTGAAAAATAAATTTGGATTTGACTCCTAACCATGTTTTTTTTTTAACTAAATACGTATTTCGGCAGCTATGCTGCCATCTACAGTAATTGCGACTTCTATCCTACTAAATCACAGGTGAAGATATTATTTTTGCATCAATTTACAACGAGTTAAGCAAAAGACAAGAGGTTATTTGGACGAGTAATGTAATTTGACAGTTGAAATAACATCCCTTCTACAAGTGAACCAAATGATCCAAACTGATCTAGAATATCCGAGGTGTAGTATCAGCAAGGCGGATGGTGGATCACTTTGGGTCAGATCCTGTAGCCAAATAAAACAGACAAATTTTTGAATAAGTGATTCAGGGTAAAAGTGAACTAATCTGACGTGCAAATAAAAGACAACTAATCCTGCTTCATTAATTTAAAAATTTGACATCTTACTGTGAGTAGGCTTGTTGTGTAACACATACTGAATCTTATATAATTTAAAGCTTAATCAAAGATCTATTAAATTAAGTCATAAAATATAGGGTGGTATACTTAAACTAACTGAGTAAAATAAACATCGGAGTTATGAATCACTCTGTGTAAAGTAATAGGAATATGTTCGAGATGGAAATTGTTTTCTGTGCATAGAGGTTATGTAATGTTACTGTAAAATTTAAATGCCGAATTTTAACAAACATCTAATCTGTAAAACATCAAATAATACCATTTTTTTTATATTGAAATATCAATATCTCAAAAACTATTAGGTTTAGGTTCTTATAATAAACTTATCTACTCTTAAAGACAAGTCGAAATAAACCATAATATACAGTACGTTCCATTTACAAAAACATAACTTTGGGGTGGCACAACCACACGGAACACTTTGTATAATTATAACACTAGTTTTAAATCATGCATCTATATCCTATGATATTTTCAAAAATATTTTTAAAATCTGCATTAATATAGGCGCTATCTACCGAATACGCACTGTTGGCCCAGCCTGTATACTGGGTGGAAAATGAAAAGCCTTTGATGTTGAAACGTCCTTACTTTTTATCCGATTTTAATAAATAATGCGTCAAACAAAACTACATAAAAAGAGCCTCAATTTGAATCGATTTGACATTTTTTCCGTTTTTGACAGAAGACAGTAAAATTTTGTTTTTCAAATTGCACTATTATTTTTTTACTCATTTTTATAGAAATGTTGTTCCTGAATATGAAAATCTAAACAATTATACCTATGCATAGAAAAAGATCGATAATTTAAGGAAGTAATTTAGAAATTTTAAAAATTAAATTATCACATTAAAGAAGGACTAAGTGGGCTGTGCATGTCTTGTCTGTCAGTCGTGTATTTGACTTAAATTAACTTAAAAATTCTCAAAAAAATTGTTGCAAATTAAACCCTTTAAAGATATTCAAATAACGACGATATACAAACTAAAAGAAAAAATCGTTTTTGATTGCAGTGAAAACCCCGCAGCCTCTGTATAGCTGTTTCAGCCCTGTCTAGAGCTTCATCAGCAGAGACGTAGCTGACATTCCCACTGCAAACCAAACACGACTTGTCCAATTTATTCGCAATTGCAATGTAATAGTGATTTTAAAGGTGAATACATAAAACAGCGACATCCTACGATCGCTTTTTGGCCTGACATTGCAGTAGGAGAGACAAATTGAAGCGGATTTGCTCCTAATAATTTTGCAATTAAAAAATATTAAAATGGATAACCAGAATTATGTGGATATGATTGAAGCATATTTTAAATGTGGAAAGAATGCAGTAGCTGCCATGAGACTTTACAGATATCGTTTTCCTAACAGATTATAACCAAGTGCCGATAAATAAATAAACAAATAAAAATAAATAAAAAAATAAAACAATATTTTTAAATAAATAAAAATTGTAATGTAGATGTATTCAGAAACAAAATTTATAATAGAAGAAGCACAGAAAAATAATATAGTGTAATTAAAAAAAATTAAGATGGATGCGATCTGTCAAAAAATAGACGTTAAAAAAAATTACTGCAGGTCAGGTTAAAATGTTTTCAAAGCGATTTTGTTTGACGTATCATTTCTTAAAATCGGAATGAAAAATAGGGAAGTTACAGCATCAAAGGTTGTTTTTCATATTCGACCCGGTGTATAGCATATAGCTCAGTCATTCTAGATTTCAGAGAAAAGTTGTACAGAATTGTTCTTAATTAAACAGACGAACTAAATTTTTTACATAAACATTGGTTCTTTTAAAGGAAACCCTATCAGGCCATGGTTGAAGAAAACGGCATTTTTTTACCTTTTCAACAATGTAACATTCGATTGGCCATGAAAGCAAATGCTTATTGACAAACGCAAATTATATCACTTTAACGTTTACTACTACCAATATTCACTTGATAAGTGTTTGGTTTGTCATTGAAGTGAATTTTTAAATCAAGAAAAGCGCGATATGATCGAGTGTTAAGCTGCATTCACAACCTTGTAATTAGTAATTTCAATTAGTTTATTTCCGTAACGCACATACCGTCTCACAGTGGTCGAAATGCATAATCTAGGTGAGCAAAACTAAAATAGTAAAGGAGACTGTGGTTTAAGAAATAATTGAAATTAATCTCCGCCCACAATATTTTTTTATCCGTACATATGCACTTCGGCAGCTAAGCTGCCATCTTCAGTACGCTACCAACTTAAAAGCACTTAAAAATCTCTAAAACCAAGCTAATCAAAACCAAGCTAATCATCCTAATTAAATCATAAATATGTAAAAACTAACAACAATCTAATCATCCTAAAAGATATGCAGGGTGTCCACCGAGTGCCGCGGTTTTCTCTACCGTCTAACGTATACCAGATAGAAAAGAAATTCAAACGAGCTGAGGTGTAACTCAGTCAGCTCTATTTTCTATAATTATTTTTGGCTATACAAGGTGTTCAGTAACTGAAAGTCATACCAAAGTTAAGTATTTTTAAATGCAACACCCAGTATATTTTTACATATTTCGAAAGTACGAATAACGAGAAGGTAATAACCAAAAATTTCGGAAGTACTATTTAAGAGTTTGTAAGATATTAATGAAAGTGTATAAAAAAGTGCTCTACTCTAAAAGTTTACGGACTTCTCCTTTGAATTTCTATTTCATATTTTGCAGTTATAAGTTAACGGTAAGAATCTATCAAAATATATTATTTTCAATATTCGGACACTTCCGTTTATACCGGAGGTTGCTGTCAACTTTCTTATTTTTAATAGAATACCCCATTTTTAATGCATTTTTGAAATTTTCATAAAATTCTAAAAATATTTTATGCAACATGTGTGTGATACAAGAAATGTTAACTGTTTCTAAGGTATTTCCATTTAAAAAAAAAAGCTCAGGCTTGCAGAACCTTGTTTATGATACTGCCATCTTTGTGCAACAAAAACCACGATGCCAATTTTTGGCCTGTAGTAGGATTCAGTAACGTTCTTTCACATCATGTCCAGTTTTGCACTTGATGTTTGCAGGGCTGGTTGAAAAGTAACTTCTATTCGAACTGATTTCAACTGTCGAAAAGTTGTTTTTTAAATGGAACACCTAATATATTTCTATACCATGTAACTCAGAAGTAAATGTTCTCTTATCCTGTATTAGCATTCCCTATATAATATATATTATAATCTCTTATAATTCACTCGTTATCGATGATTTCTTTTCAACACCTAATTTTTTCCATTTTTTAGTATTGTTTTTAAATAATGGGCTATGGAAACTAGAGGAATTATAATTTTTGATATCATCTGTCTAGTATGAATTTAAAAAAAAAAACAATTTAATCGCTACGAAGAACCAAAAAAAAAATGAATATTCAAACACAGACATATTAAATGTATTTGATGAAAAAAAAATCGACAATTCAAGAAGTTAATACAAAAAAATCGTTATATCGAGGAAAATATATTATTACTTAAGATACAATAGAAAGTTATTACTAATAAATAATAACTGAGGACAACTTAAAGCCAATATTATAACAACAATTTGTGTATTATTTATAATATTTGTGATTTATTTCTTAGTTTTCATAAAGTTTTGTATTGTAAGAGTAAATTTCTCTTTGTAAATGTGTAAAAAATCATACCAAAAATTCTAATACATGCAGCATATGTAAATTAAAAGTTCAAATTATAGATATGATTTAAATACTCTTATAATTTTTCGGTTTTTAACAGAAATTGAAATTAGTCAGAAATAAATTTAAAAAACCTCAGTTTATTAAAATTTCATAGCACACTGCTCAGGAATAATACTGAAAAGTGAAAAAAATAATGTGTCAGAGAGAAAATCATGAATAGAAAGAGAAAGGTAAGACATGGGTATAGGGAATGCTAATAATTCGAAAGAACATTTAATTCTGATTTTTATGGTATAAAAAAATACTAGGTGTTCTATTTAAAAAACATGACTTTTCGACAGTTGAAATCAGTTCGAACAGACCTTACTTTTCAACCAGCCTATAAACAATTTTGTGTAAAATTAAGTATGGCCTGAAAGCCTATGAGTATAGCCTATTATACAAAGATGGCAGTATCATAAACAAGATACTGCAACTTTGAACTTTTTTAAAAAAATGGAAATACCTCTAAAACGGCTAATTTTTCTTGTATCACGTGTTACACAAAACATTTTTAGAATTTGATGAAGATTTCAAACACGCAATAAAAAATGGGGTATTCCTTTTAAAATAAGAAAGTTGACAGCAACTTCCCGTACAAGCGGAAGTGTCCGAAAATTGGAAATTATTATAATTTATTTTTATATTTGAATAGATCGTTATCGCTAAGTTATAGCCGTAAAATGTGAAATAAAAATTCAAAGAGGAAATCCGTAAACTTTTAATGAATTGGTTGCCTGAATCTCCCTGCATATATTTTATTTTCAGGAATTTTTAGGTATCACATAACAGGTAATTAGTAGTACGTTACGAGTAGTTTGTTCTTTTACGCCACAAAGAATTCCTAACAAAGTCATAAAAAAGTAAAAACTAGCAACAATCTAATCAATGATTAGATTGTTGCTAGTTTTTAGAGCGGATTTATATGCGAGTAATTTTGATGAAATATGCGCATATATATGCACTAAAAAATGATGAAATATGCACATATATATGCACTAAAAATGGCGAAATATGTGCAAGATAGGCCGAACACTTCAAATAATGCAATAACTGGTTTACTGTGTTTTATGGGCATTCTTATTCAAATAAAAAACATTATATTTTATACAATTTATTTACATTTATTTGTAAACGCTTATATGAAGGAAGTATGTATATTATGTATGTACATTATTAAGTAAATATTATAACGATTAAAAAAATCTTCGATTATAATTTACAACAATGTGTTTTTCCAAGTTCTCTACCAGGAAATTTTGCCTTTTATCTGACAAAATATTTTTATAAATTGAAAAACTCCTTTCAACATCCACGGAGGTAATTGGGGCATATTTAAAGTGACTCATAGCTGAAAATTCTACACTTAAGTCAATTTCAAAGTTTCCATTCAAAATTTCGTAAATTTCCTCAAGGGTTTTGAAGCCGCTATTTTTATCTAAAACGGATAAACATTTTTTATTTACTGAACTGCCGATTTTACCTGGAACTTTTGAAATATTCTCTTTAAATTCTTTAACAATTTTAACGGATTCTATTAAAGACATTTTCGGTTTTTCTAAATTGTTTATAGTTTGTATTACAAAACTGTAATGCATTTTGATGAAGTTCAGTTGATTTGCCAATGAAGTTTTTGTTACAATATTTTGTGCCTTTGCAATAGCAGCACTATCTTGGGCATTAAACTCTACAACCAATTCCTTAATTGCTACAAAATGTTCAGCATAAAAGATTGCCGCTTCCAACCAAGTTCCCCACCTAGTCAACACTGGTTCGGGAGGTAAAGGTACATTCGGCAATTTTTCCCTGTACAACTGAACTCGTAAGGGACTTTTGACAAATATTTTTTTAATGGTACTAATTAGTAGATTTACATCAGAAAATTCACATCTAATATGTTCAGCTACTCTGTTACATCCATGAGCTAAACAACTCACGTGAACTAAATTTTTATAAATTGTTTTAAATTGCTGCCCGGCTTTAACCATGTAAGGGGCAGCATCTGATACCACAAGTAAAATTTTTTCAGTAGGAACTACATTAGGTGAGAAAAATTTCATAAAACATTAATTAACAGATCTTAAAATACTTAAATGATTAGTTTTGTCTAACTGTGTACAGGCTATTAAATAAGATTCACTAGGTTTATCTTCCCGCAAAGACCCTATTAACAAATTTACAATGTAACACCCACAAGAATCAGTAGTTTCATCCACAATAAAATAAATATATTGATTTTCTACGATTTTCTTGACTTCTTTTAGAGTATCGTTGTAGGCACGTAAAATTACTTTTAATTTAGTTCTAGTTACTTTTCTCTTTATTCCGGACAACTCGTATTTTAGTTTAAAATCATGTTACCTTTTCGTTTCTCTTGACGACTTGTTTCTCTTGACAACTTGTTTATTTACTTTTTTTCACTCCTGACGAAGCTATAAATCTATAGCGAAACGTTGAGTGTGTTCTCTTCATTTTTCTCTCCGGTTTGAGATTAAAAAAACTTTGTATTTACAATTTTCATCGGACAAGAACAAACTTCAATTTTATTTTTCAATCTAGAAACCTATGAATCGCATTTTTTCCATCTAATGCGATCAAGTGTTTCGAGAAAATCACTCCTTTGATGGCATTGTGATTTTTAACATTTTTATAGTATTTAAAGTTTTCATTAGGTCTTAACTCATTTTCTTCGATAGAACCTCATATGTTTCTTAGCTTAGTTCAACAGAACATTTCTATCTGACTCTTTGAATTTCTATTCCATATTTTGCAAATATAAGTTAGCGATAACGTACTATTAAAGTATAATATTTCCAAATTTCGGACACTTCCGCTTGTACCGGAAGTTGCTGTCAGGTTTCTTATTTTAAATGGAATACCCCATTTTTTTTATTGTATTTTTGAATTCTTGTAGAATTCAAAAATTATTTTATTCAACGTATGATATAAGAAAAATTAGCCGTTTCAGAGATATTTCCATTTTTTTCATTTTTTTTCAAACTTGCAGTACCTTGCTTATGACACTGCCATCTTTGTGCAATAAAAGCTATGATGTTAATTTTTGGCTTGTAGTAGACTACAGTAAAATGCTTTGAGATCATGTCCAGTTTTAAACTGAATTGTTTACAGAATGGTTAAAAAGTAACTTCTGTTCAAACTGATTTCAACCGTCGAAAAGTCAAGTTTTTTAAATAGAACACTCGGTATATTTTTATACCATGAGATTCACAATTAAATATTCTTTCCAACTGTAATTTGAACAAGCCAAATTTAAAAAAAAAGGTTAGATCAGCATAAATATTATATAAAAAAAAAGAATGAGAGTCTTTCAATGTTAGTAGAACATTTACTTTTAACTAAACATATTTTTGATTTTGAAAATGCTAAATTTTTTTATCAGGAGTCTAACACGTTTAAACGTAGATTTATTGAAATGTGTAAAATAAAAATGTGTAATAATTCAATTAATAGAAGAACAGATTTTGCAAATTTGAACGATATATTTTGTAGTTTTCTAAGTTCATTAAATGAGACATAATAATCGGAAACTTCCCCGTCTATTTATTGGAAAAACTATATTATTATGTTATTTTATTGGTTTATTATTGTTAGAAGTTTTGTTACAACAATTTATTTGTATACTCTACTTAGGTTTTACCAGGATTTCCCTAACTCTTGCAATAAATACTGGAGTATATGTTAAGACGGGCCTGGCCGCATCAGTAATGATATTCTTGGTTTACAAGTTATATTTTTGCTGATAACTTTTTTTTAACACTAACAATCTCTTTACAATTAATTTAAAAAAATTAGTAGGCTAAATTGTTTATAATTCCGTTTTTCAGTTTTTATAAATCAAATAATTATATTTGCGAATCGTCAAGTAAGTCAATAAATTACTCTTTTAGCTCGTTTTTTTATTTGTTTTATATTCTCTGCAATTCTCACGAGCAAGAATTATCCAAAAATTAACTATAAATTATTAGGTTGTGAAAGTAGCTTTATATTAGGCGTTTACGATAATTGGAGCGGTATATACTGTTAATCTATTCTTTCACTCTTACTTGCATTAAACGCATTCGTTACTTTTCTACCCCAATCCATGTACCACTCCAATTATCGTAAACGCCTAATTCAGTGCCAAAAAATGCCATGCGAGCTGCACAACAATATTTTGATCGCCGCCAACCTTCACTGCCTACATTTAAAACAAAACACGATTTTACTTCTAGGAATTGTTATCGATAATCGAAAGTTGGATAATCGGGAATCTACTGTATATTGATAGCAACTTTCGCATTTTAAATGGACGTTATTATTGGAGTTTTATAGGATTAAATAGCATTTCCTTTTCTCGTTTCTACCGTGTATCGCAACCCATAACCTTAGTTGTAACTAGAGAAATAACGTACCTACTCTTGAAAACAAAGAGACGAACGGAATGTCCATCCACCGAACCTTCGTTTTTAAAAATGTGCCCTAGTTAGTATTTCCACGGACAATAATTAAAGCAGTCCTGCCAGGCCTGTAGAAATTTTGCGCCAGATCAGAGACAACCACTGCTAACTCCGTTAGTGAATTTATTCGCTTTTACCAGATACGTGCTATTTCTGTTTGTCACATATCTCTCTGGTACGCGTTATTTTTGTCTTATGAAGTAAAAGGTAAACGCAGATGACGCAACTGTAACATTTTTCGCGCCAACACCTGTCATTGGTCAATTTCAGGATTTAATGTCGCTAGTGATTTCGTTTCTGATCAGCTGATGGCGTCAAGGTATGCGCTCGGCTTAAAGCACTCGATCTCTGTCTAAGGACACAGGTACTGCCATCATATGTTTTTGATACGCGACAGTGGGTATTTGACCTTGAACGAGTGGGTTGGCAAAAACGACAAACTGGAATATTTTATAATATTTTGTGCAAATCGTTTTTTATTGCAGTGAAAATCTCGAGCAGCCTCTGTACGGCTGTTTAAGCCCTGCTTGGGGCTTCGTCAGCAGAGACGTAGCTCGACAATCAGCAAGCATGGTCGCCTTGCATGGGGGAGCAAATCCGCTTCAATTTGTCTATCCTATTGCAATGTCACGTCAAAAAGCGATCTTCAGATGTCGCTATTTTATCTGGAATATTTTATGTAAATCAAGACGAAACGCAAAATAGTTTAATTTTCATTTAATTGAGACAAAATATAAATTTATAATAACTCCAAGCGTTTACCATAGGAATAGAACATAATAAACGGAAAACTGTAAGTTTTTAATGTTTAACCGAACAAGAGTCAGTTGCTATTATGAGAACCTGTGAGCTTAAAAAGCATCTGTTTTGGTCAAGTATTACCTACGGTTCTTTGGACTGGACACTGAACCTCGTTTTTATCCTCATTGGTTTTGGAATTTGCTATATCTAATTGTTTTTCAAGTTCGGAAAATTATAGTCCACAGTTCTATTACTTTCAATATTAACAAATAAATTATTGAAATTTCTGTTCATTTAGTTAACTATTTAGAAATTTATGCATTGAAATAATTTCGGAGTTTTAAGTGAATTTAATACTTTACCTGAAGAGCGTCCAATATATTCATGTCAAACTTATATATGCTTTTTGGTTATTTTTCCATTTATTGTGTCATATTCGCACTAGTAACGCTTAGATTTATTATAAACTTATATGTTGTGTTAATAAAATAGAAATTTAAAGTGATTTGCGTTACATTTGCATTCTGATTTACATAAAGTATTCAGCTTGACATTTTTCACAACCCGCTCGTTCAAAGTCAAATACCCACTGTGAAGTGTCAAAACCATAGTACCTGTGTCCTTAAATAGAGATCGAGTGCCTTACGATCGCCTAAGGCACTCGATCTTTGCCTAAGGACACAGGTACTGCCATCATATGGTTTTGACACTTGACAGTGGGTATTTGACCTTAAGCAAGCAGGTTATCAAAAATGACAAACTGAATACTTTATGTAAATCAAAACGCAAATCACTTTAATTTCTATTTGATTAACGATAAGAATAAGTTTACAATAAATAAGGAATAAGTTTCCAATAAATTTCGACGTTAACGGTGCGAAAATAACACAATATACCGAAAAAGTAACCAAAAAGCATACGTGATTATATTAGAAGCTTTCCAGGTAAAATATTAAGGCTGAGTTGCACCAACATCTGAAATTAAATGCCTTAATCCATGTTAGTTAATCCATGATTAAAATTTAATTCATGTTAAAATAAACGCTGTTGCACCGACATATTTTTTACTTGAATTAGTTGATTTGCAACGTCACTAACACGATATCGAAACTGTGACGTTTAGCATTACGATTGACCATTTATCCAGTTCGTTTATATTAAGTTTGTAAACATATAAAATAGCGACATCTTACCATCGCTTTTTGACCTAACATTGCAGTAGGATAGACAAATTGAAGCGGGATTTGCTCCTAATGAGTCCCCCATGCAAGGCGGCCATGCTTGCTGTCAAAGCATAATGAAAGATTTTTCTAAGATATTATTTTCATTTTATTTTGATGAAATACATCAATAATTTTGTTAGTCTTCATTGATGCCTGGGCCATATATATAAATTCTCTGGAATTTGCATCAATTTGCTTTGTGGAAATATTCTACTAAGCTGAAGGTCCGCAACCTTCGCATGTGTCTGTTAATCTATCCTGAAGATATTAATATGATCCGCTAAAATTTGCTGAAAACTTTCAGTAGTAAAAAATCGCAAAGTAATCAGTAACTGAGTAATTGCTGATATTGGAAAGTTTCTATTTGTTGTAAGCTTTAATGCAGTGTTTCTCGACCTAAGTTCAGCAAAGGGGTGTTTGGGTTCCTTCGCAAATAAAAACGGAAATCACACCACAAAAAAATTTGTGATGTAGAAGTAGCATAATGTCGACATTTTGATGACACATTATGTCATATTTTAGTGCTAAGGGGATCCCTAAGAAGAAAATATAAGCACTGTAGGATTCCTCTTCGTTTCTTGCACCACTTCTTTTGAAAATCTTTAACGCATCTTAAAATCTGCATCAGCGTAAATTAATAACGGTTTAGACCTTTTTTTTGAAATTTTCGGTGTTGGTATAATCTGAATCCGAGGAGCAAACGTAAGAATCTCTTTCTTCAGAGGAAGACGTAATTTGTATGTTCCAGTACATCCCAATACGTTAATAAACGCTTTTGACTGAGTTGCTGACTGACATATGATGACCGACAGCTGAAATTTATGCATTTAATTTGTGTTAGTTAATCCGTGATTAAAATATAATTCATGTTAAAACAAACGCTGTTGCACCGACGTATATTTAACTTGAATTAGTTGATTTCCGATTAAAGTGAAACGTCATTAGTATAGATGACGTGTCATGAGTAAGTATGACGTTACTGTTATGGTTTGTCATTATCCAGTCTGTTTTATCCGATAGTCAATTTATATACAACTCACTTGCGGCTTTTCTTTTAAAAAGGGAACGTTAAACCAACTTCGTTCATTTAAATTAAATTCATAAAAGCAGTTAACTCTTGTTCGATGAATTATAATATTGTTTATTATTAGTATTAATGTAATCGACTAATATAAACTTAAATAAATATAAAAATATATCGTGAATGTTTAGAATTAAAAAAAAATATTAGTTCTGGCTTAATTAAAACAGCATTTTGTAGCTGAAGTAAGTACTTTATTGACCGTTAAAAACTATCGTGAAATTTATTTTACCCTATAAATTTCACGGCTCCTTGGAATTGGATTTTCTGCGTTTTCCGGGTTATAAATTGAATGCCGAAAGAGTTATAAACATCTGTAAGTCGGTCGCAGTCGCCACGGGCAATATTGGTAACTAGCCAGCCGCCTCCTCGAAGGAATGGCTTTCTCGAATTACTTGATCGCATTAGAACGAAAATACATGATTTATAACTTTGAAAAAAAAAAAACAAAATAATTTCGTTGTCGTGGAAACAAAAATTACCAAGTCACACGTATTCGGACTCACAGTGACCTGTATATTCTAAATATGTAAAAACGTAAAAGCCGTTCCAATTAGAAAAAGAAAGTTGATTTAATTTTCGGTGAAACCGGAAGTCGTACGGTGGCCAGTGCTACGTCAGAAAATTTTTATTTAATTTATTTGTTCCAAATTTTATGTAAAAAATTAAAATTCCAGAAGAGTGAACATTTAGCACGGACAATGTGTATTGTGTACTGGGTATGAGATTATTAGAATTTTTTTCTTGTTTCGTTAAACAAACCACCGCTGCTTGTTCCAATATAATAATAATTTATTATTCATTTTTAATACATTTTCGGTCGTAATCGTTCAGACGAATTCGTGATTAATGCTCTTGTATGCTTCAGAAATTTATAATAAATCCTTTTAACTCGTGTTAGACACGCTAATCGTACAATAATCACGAATTAACTAATTCAGATTTACTAATTAAGATTAGGACAAACTACGGTTGGTGCAACTCGAAAGTCTCTAATTCAGATTAGTTAATCTGTGTTAACGTTAATTGAGGCTGAAATTGCAGGTCGTTACTTGCCGAATCAACTAACTCAAGTTTGTTAATCATAGATTAGGGCAAATTAAGGTCGGTGCAACTGAAAAGTCGCTAACTCAGATTTGTTAATCTGTGTTAACGTTAATCAAGGTTGGTGCAACTCAGCCTGTGTTTACTTAAACCCCGAAACTATTTCAAGGCATAAATCTTTAAACAGTTATAACAAATATACAGAAGTTTCAGTAATTTAGCTGTTAACTTTGAAATTAAAAATTGTGGACTGATTGTAATTTTCCATCATGTTCCATGGCTAAACTATTAGTTCTGAATAATAGAATTTGGAAAATAATTGTATTTAGCAAATTCCAAAAACACTTGGAACTAAAATAAGGTCCAGGACTCAGTTCAAAAAACCGTAGGTAATACCTAATAATAAAGATACTTTTTAGACAGAACTTTCCCATTTATTATGTCACATTGGGCGCGTTCAGCGGTTGAGTTGCTTACTCAGCAATCGTTTGTGACTCATTACCTCAATGTGAGCCAATCACAAACGATTGTTGAGTAAGGAACTCAGCCGCTGAACGCGCCCATCGCCTCGTAGTCGCTTCGCTTTATTTTAAATTTATACTTTGTATAAATAAAATGGAATTGAAACTATTTTGCCTTATTTTTCGTCTTAATTTACATGAAATATTCCAGTTTGTCATTTTTGACAACTGATTTGTTCAAGGTCAAATACCCACCGTCGCGTGTCAAAAACAGGCAGTAGCTGTGTCTTTAGACAGAGATCGAATGCCTTACATTCGTCTTTGGCTACGTCGTGCTTCTACTTTCAAAATATTGTACAGCGAACATTGTGATTTTTGTTAATTGCGTCCTGAGTAAGTATGCAATATTATCTCGTACGTTAATTGCTTGTTTTGAATAAGCCTGATGTTTTCTACTGTAAGGTCCGGAGCAGCTGATGGCCACCGAATCATTTCACTGGTTTTACTTTACTTTCTGGACTGACTATACAGCGTGTTCATGGGAAGCTGCTACAATAGCTAACTTTCTTATTTGTATTTTTATGAAGTCACTTAAATTAGGAAAGTTTTAGGACCTTTCCTCTTCGATTTTATGGTACTTTCAAAAAAACAAATGACAATCAGGTTTTCGAGATTTTCAATTGTTTTCAACTTTTTTAAATGGAACATTATATTTTTTCATCAGCGTATCGTGTTCAGGATGTCAAATTAAGTACTTCTTTAAAATATTCCCTTCCTAAGTCTACTATTTTAAAATTATTTGGTAAGTAATGACATTAGACATTTTTACATGTAGCGCTTTCAATATTTGCAACAAGGGTTTTAAGTTTACTAAATTTAAACAAATTTCTGACATTTGAACACACTTCTTTTATTCTCTTGTTTCAACGCGCACCATATTGTATTCGTGAATAAAAGGACGTAACGTAACGATACACTTTTTCCTGCGAATATCAAGGCTGAATTATTTATCAAATACTCTGTTTTGAGAAATATTTTGTTACAGTTAATTTGTTGTTAATTTGACATCCTGTATGCGATGCCATGATAAAAAAAAAAACATAATGTTATAATATTGTAGCTATTTCTACATCCTGAACGCGATACAATTATAAAAAAACTTAACATTCTGTCTAAAAAAGTTGAAAACAATTGAAAATCTCGAAAACCTGATCGTCATTTGTTTTTCAGAAAGTACCATAAAAAAGAGGAGGAAAGGTCCTACAACTTTTCTAATTTAAGTTACTTCGTAAAAACACAAATAAGAAAGTTAGCTATTGTAGCGGCTTCACATTTCTTAGATCACAGCTGTAACTGGAAAAGGTGGAAATGATGCTTTCTGGAAATACTCTACGTAATCAATATATTATTATGGCACCGTCATATTTACATATAAAGTAAAAAAAATATATTTGTATACAATTTTAAATGTAGCTTTATTTGTGCCAGTTGCCAAAGAAAACATTTAAATAAATTTTAAAATAAAAAATGCACATTTTCAAATTTTCGCGTTTTGTAGCTTTGAGCGCCCTCTTCGTTCACCTTTCATTTTACAGTGGACAGTATGTATAAAGCTAAATTCCAGTTGACATGCATTTCGGATACGCAAAATAAATATTGGGGATTGTTTCTTGACTGGTTCGCTTTTTGAAAGAACCAATCAGAAACCAATCTGTAATAAATATTTTGCCAATCCGTGCATTTACGATAATTGGAGTTCTTCGCACCGCTTTGCATCAAAAGCGTTCGATAATACAATAGTACAATAAAAAAACAAATTTCATAAGACGTGATTTTAGCGCACATGTCCAGTTTCAGTTTCTAAATGGATAAGTGCACCAAAATATCTTATGAAGCTTGTATTTTATAGTATTCTTTTCTATTTTGGTGCTTAGACTTAAAAAAAATCTTGGAAATCGACGTTATTTTGTAATGCAGCATGGGGAATTTTTGGTTTGTTGATGGCGGTTGGTGAAATTGATTGACGCTTAAGATAATTTCAAACAAATGTGAGTTTAGAGGTTATGCTTATAAAAAATTTGTTGCAAATCGTTTTTGATTGCAGTGAAAACCTCGAGCAGCCTCTGTACAGCTGTTTCAGCCCTGCTTGGGGCTTCGTCAGCAGAGACGTAGCTCGAAATTCCCACTGCAAATCAAAAACTACTTGACCAATTTATTCGCAAATGCGATGTAATAGTGGTGAATAGATAAAATAGCGACATCCTACAACCGCTTTTTGTTATCCTACTGCAATGTCAAATCAAAAAGCGATCGTAGGATGTCGCTGTTTTATTTGCTATGCTTATAGTTATACATTTTGTATGCTTAGAAAGTGTTCTACGTATGTTTGCGTAATTTGGGATTCTAGAAAATAAAGGTAGTTTCAAATAAAATGCGTTCAATTAAATCAGTTATCGAGATGGCTTGGAACTTGCTTTTATTTTATACCGGCACGTCGTAGCTTAGTACGTATATTGAATAACTGCGAACTGTCAGCGGTGTTTACTGTCAAAGGTTTTGTTTACATTTTCGAGGTATTGTGTTCTGTTATTTGTGTTGTCGCTTTAATTCCATTAAAAAACAGTTCTTTTGGCTTATGTCAAATGCAAATTTTACGAAGTCGCGTTAACTTAAGCCACATGATTATAATAAACATAACCCAACTTTTTATACCCATTTATGATTTTCTATAAATTGAATAAGAGAATGCAATTAACGAAAACATTTATTTTTTACAAAAGGTGCTTATAATGCCCACCACCTACTTCATAACATTTTAAAACTCTACGTTTAAGGGAACTCACGACTACATTTTCTAACAAGTTCGGATTTTGATTAATTTCTTCAAATTTTTGCCTTATTCGGTGCTGTAGTTCTTCTAGATTGTTCATAGGGGTTGCAAATATTGAATTTTTAAGGTAAGGCCATAAAAAATAATCACAAGGTATTAAATCGCACGACCTCGGAGGAAATGGTGTTGGAGTGTTGCGACTTATAATTCGGTCATCATAAAATTCATGAAGCATGGCCAATGTTTCTGCTGTACAGTGGGGTGTTGCACCATCTTGTTGAAAGTAACCACCTTCTAACTCATCATCGTGAACGTTCTCCAAAAATTCATTTAAAATTTCATTTCGGTATCTTGTTGCATTAAGCGTACCTAAAAATTAACATGCGAATATAAGTTTAAAGATTATTTTTATGATTTATATATTTATAAACACCTTCAAAGAAAATTGGTCGTCTGCCACTTATAGCGGCCCATACACCAATTTTTTCAGGATGCAATGGACGTTCAACAAACATATGAGGATTATCTGAATTCGAAGATCTCATATTCTGCGAATTTACATATCCAGACAAGTAGAACCACGATTCATCAGTAAAGAAAGTCGTCCGTAGGGTATCGTCATCATTATTTAAAGTGTTTATAAACCATTGGCAAAATTCTAACCTCTGCGGTATATCAATGTCTTTCAATTCGTGAACTGCTGTTAGTCGATAAGGATATAAATGTAAATCCTTTCTTAACATCGCATGAGATGTTCCAACTGAAAATTCCATTTGTTGCGCTAATTGTCGAACAGTTGTTTTTGGGTTATTTTGCATGATTTCTCATCCATCATCGATAACCTGTTGACTTCGTGTAAGAGGACGACCAGAACCTTCCTTTCTTAAGACACCTCCAGTTTCACGAAATAGCGTAACACATCAATCCAGCGTAGCATTAAAATGGTTGTAGTCAATAATCAACTCCGGAAATTTTGCTCTGAACTCTTCTAAACAATCTGGTCTAGAATATACCCAATTGCCGTCAATTTTACGTCCATTTCGAAAATACGATTCTAACATAAACACTCTATGTTCAGTAGTAAACATTTCTCGGCAGTTTAGTTCCCAAAAGAACTGCTTTTTTAAAGGAATTAAAGCAACAACACAAGTAACGGAACACAATACTTCGAAAATGTAAACAAAACCTTTGACAGTAAACACCGCTGACAGTTCGCAGTTATTCAATATACGTACTAAGCTACGACATGCCGGTATAAAATAAAAGCAAGTTCCAAGCCATCTCGATAACGGATTTAATTGAACGCATTTTATGTGTTGCAAGACGAATTTTAGAAATTATTTTGGAAATTAAAAACTATTAAAAATTTATTGATTTATAATTTTAGTTGAGCTTTTAAATGCCAATCATTACTTTAGTGCGTTAACCTGAGTAACATCGGGTATTTGGCAACTAGCAACGAACAGAGTTCAAGTAATAATTGATGATTCGGCTTGCAATAATGGGTGTAACCACGGGAGGGGACCAGAAGTTTTATAAACTGCAAAAAATCAAAAAAGATTCATTCATTGATTCAGTGTCAGTAATAGTCAAAGTCCCAGTTACAATTTTAATATTCTTAATATTCTTTGAGTGTTAATTGTACAAATGATGTGTAAGTAGAATTTTATTCATAATTGAAGTTTGTTCTTGTCCGATGAAAATAGTACAAAGTTTTTTTAATCTCAAACCGGATAGAAAAATGAAGGGAACACACTCAACGTTTCACACTTTTTTTCACTCCTGACGAAGCTATAAATCTATAGCGAAACTTTGAGTAAGTTCCCTTCATTTTTCTGTCCGGTTTGAGACTAAAAAAACTTTGTACTTAGAATTTTATTAATATAATTGTTTTAGTTTAAGATATTGCTATTTTCTCTACTCCTGCACCGCCCCCTATGAACTCTTTTCAGGCTCCCCAGAACCGTTTTCTTAACACGGTATGCTCGGCCAAATGGTTTCACCAGAAGCGAGTTCTAAAATTATAAGTAAGTCGGAAGTTAACAAACTGCAATCCACAGGAAAGTTTCCGCATAAGTGCGACGAGTGCCATGCACAGACCTGTGGATTCGCAATACGCCTTGCGTTAACCTAGGCAAGGTAACATATTGTAGTGTGATATTTTTTTATTTTTGTGAAGTCTCACGTTGATTGCCAATTTTTGTCTTAATTTTTTTATTCATTGTGGCTCCACTTTGGTTTCAATTTGTGTATGTGTGTGTGTGTAGAATTGTTTATGGGGATTATGGTTGTTGTAGGTCTCAGGGTAATCTTGGGTCGTTCGAAAATCAACCCCGTCGTCTACCCCTTAGCAACCGAATACAAAAAGATTGCGCACAAGTGTGTATATGTGTGTGTGTGACCGGAGTGTGTGTTCGAGACACCCTGTATCGCAGGTAAAACCGGATCCTCACGATTATAGCGAATCGCTGGACTGAAGCTCTCCCACGATACCGGAAGTCCGATTAAGTGTGCCCTTGTTTCACAAAACGCCTTATCGTGGATCAGGCCTTATCCAGACGATTGCAGCGAATCGCCGGACTGTTAGCCCTTCCACGATATGAACGAAATGTGTGTTCTGTGTGTGTAATCGAATCCCCGTCTCAGGAATGTCGCTTTACCGAACCAATTATAGCGAACTGGTCGACCAAAACTTGTTCCTGACACGAAAACTCTGTGTTGTGTTATTTATTTAAAATGTGTGAATTGCACGCAACTTCATGCATTCACCTACCTTAGGGCGTCTTCCGGGGTCTGATTCATTTCCAATCTTCCGGAGGTAGCTGAACTGGAGCCTCAAATCTTTTACTTCTTGTTTGTTGAAATAAAAATAAACAAAATCTTTTTTGTTTTTTTTTTTATTTTGGAGATGCACTATATTGTAATACGTTGAACCTTTTTCCACTATTTCACACTATCGAACTTATAAATAAACATTCAGAATTCGACCGATTTTTAATTATTTTTTTTTTCGCGATCTCTGGCGGATTGCTGGAGCTGAACTGTAATTCTTTTAGCTCCACCGGAGAACTGCCGTTTTTTCTTCGGACGCGCGCTTTTATACTCCTTGTTTATCATTTTCAATTTGTCTATCTTACTGCAATGTCAGGTCAAAAAGTGATAGTAAGATGTCGCTATTTTATCTGTTCCTTGTTTATCGTTCAAATATTTTGTTGCTAAGTGACATCTTTTCTGCAACGCGGACCAGCGCCCCTACCGACTTTGGTACTACTCACTCGCAAAACTTTTTGACAACTAAACGTCAAAGTCGCGTTCTTCTAAAACTAAAGTATTTACATGTGAAACACAACTTACAGCTATCCTAATCTTCTACAAAATTAACAGTAAGTATTTCCTTAGCTTATTATAACACATATCTGAACGTAAAACATGAATTTGATTTAATTAAACTGTACGCGTCTTACCTAACCTAACTGATTTGTGTCCTTTTTATTTTCAGTCCAAAAAATTAAACTCACGCGAATTGTCTTGTTGCTTCTACACTGATGACCCCTGAAGATGTTCCTGGCACAATGTTTCATAATCTACACACTGTTCGTTGAATTCGGACACCTTTACACGCACTCGAGACCCATCTGCTAAATACATCAGCCTTCGCTTGCTCCTGCCCTTGTATCCTGCTAACACCGGCCAATGTCGTGCTGTTAAGGGATGCTACGACTTCCTTGCACGTCTGCTTAACCACCTGGAGAAGCATACCCAATCTGCTCTGACTTCAAACTGCCTTAACCCTTCTACTGGAGCATCCGGGATGTGGATCTGGATCTCTGGACTGTGACATTGGTATGGGAATTTACGGAGTGTTTTGTGTAAGGTAAGATTGTAATTGTGGTATTTTTGTAAGTGTATGGAATAATATAGCCCTCGTAACTCTGGAACTTTCCGATGCTGTTATTTTCTTCCATTGTCCGAACCAAATGAACCTTGTGTTGCTGAAACTGCTTTCCCAAACGTCTAGTTTGTTTTGCCCAAGTAATTATCACCACAACATGTATAACAAGCACTGCTGTATTTTAAATACTTAATAACATCTAGAGAGTCCGAAATTCGAGACACGGGGTCCCAACCGGAAGTCAAGAATTCAGCCATGGATGACGGCCGCGGAAGTCTTCAAGAAAAAAATAAGCCTCTACGGGGAGGACATCCAGAAGAAGACGAGACAGCAACATAAGTTCTTACAAAAAAATAATAAACTTGAGAATAATAAAACTATCTTTTCTTAATGGACTGCCATATAAATTATTAGATGCGTTATTTAATTCTCTTTTCAATGAATTGTCGATATCTGTCAATAGTTTTTTCAGCATTTAAATTTTTCTTTACAATTTTAAAAAATACACGAGATATTGAGACATTTGTTGTTATGGTTACAGAACAAACAAACTGTTTGTTTATCTTACCAGATTAATTAAAAAAAAAAAATTGTGCAAATCGTTTTTGATTGCAGTGAAAACCTCGAGCAGCCTCTGTACAGCTGTTTCGGCCCTGTTTGGGGCTTCTTCAGCAGAGACGTAACTCGACATTCCCACTGCAAACAAAAACGACTTGTCCAATTTATTCGCAATTGCGATGTAAGAGTGATGAACAGATAAAATAACGATATCCTACGATCGCAATGTCAGGTCAAAAAGCGATCGTAAGATGTCGCTATTTTATCTGTTCATAAGAATATTAAATATTATGCGAAATTCAAAAAGTTAAAATTAATCTTTAAGGTTTCTTATGTAAGAGGATATGATAGGTACGGATACAAAAATTCACGACGAAATATAAATAAATAAATAACAACACTGTAAGAGCTCAAAATATAACACATTAATATCTTATAGTACGAGATTCCACTGCAACATTTCTACGCTCATCTGTTATTTTAACGAAACACGATTTGAATGGAAGATAACATATACAGTACCGTGCAATCGAATTAGGACCATAGCACAATATCGCGTTTATATGAAAATAAAAGCGTATAAACTAAAAAAAATGACTTTTTGTTTTTGTTAATGACACACCCTGTATATTCTAGCGATACTATTCTAATTTCAATTACTGCAACTGTTTATAATATGTTATTTCCATCATCATTCGACGCACTGTGCAATGTGCTGATCGAAATGTACTCGATATAACGAATGGATATAAACTCACTAAAATGTCTACATTATAGCAACATTAATTATACATGCGAGTGACACCAAAAGATGCCAACAGACCGCATAATGTTAATACATATAAACGTTACTGCGGCTTGTTTCCTTCAAGTTTGAAGACTTTGCAAATTAATTCCACCAAAGCCGTCGAAAAGTATTAATGTATAAATCTGAACTTGGGATCTGTTCTATTTGGATTGGTCCATATGTCCGATATAAAATATAAATCATTTCAAATGTAAATATCAAACGTTGTGTTAGAGCCATATAATTTTCTTCACGTTATTTTAATTTAATAAATGTATTGTTTAATTTAATTCTGATTCCTTATTCAAGATTACAGTATCACTTGTCTTTATTGCAGTGAAAACCTCGTGGGAATGTCGAGCTACGTCTCTGCTGATGATGGTTTTCATCGCAATCAAAAACGATTTGCAACTAAATTTTTTTAAACTTTCATTATGTTTTGACAGCAAGCATGGCCGCCTTGCATGGGGGACTTATTAGGAGCAAATCCGCTTCAATTTGTCTAAAAAAGCGATCGTAGGATGTCGCTGTTTTATCTGTTCATCACTATTACATCGCAATTCCAAATAAATTGGACAAGTCGTTTTTGGTCTGCAGTGGGAATGTTGAGCTACGTCTCTGATGATGAAGCCCCAAACAGGGTTGAAACAGCTGTACAGAGGCTGCTCGAGGTTTTCACTGCAATCAAAAACGATTTGCAACTAAATTTTTATATGATTATATCGTTCGCTAACCAATGTGTTCCGTTACATACCACTATTTTCAGTTAACCAGAATACACTGCTGTCAAACCGCTCGGTAAATTTGCAGTCGAAGACTATACCCTTAAGAATAGTAACATAAAATAAAGTATTACGAACTAAAATTATTATGGTGTCAAATTTGATTACTGAATGTTTTGACAAATCAGTTCATTTGTCAAAAAGGAGCGGCTCGTATTGAGCCGCTTTCCACAATTGCCAAAATGAGCTACTCGAATGTCCTCCGAACTGATCCAAAATGTTCCAATTGCAGGGTGCAGAACGCACTTGAACTGATCTTTTTTACTTTCCCTTGTGCCCTCACGCATGTGTATATATGACTACGCATATATCACGCTTGTATGACTTAAGCAGCGTGCCCATTAAAATCTCAGAAGTGTAGTTCGGATCAGATCGGTTAAGATCATCTCATGCGCTGGAAATTCGTAATTGGAAAGCGGCTATGATTGCGGTTTCAAATTTTTAAGTGTTTCTGCCAGGTGCAACGTTGTCTACTTGTGATACTTTTGAACCTTTATATCTTGAAAACCAGGCATCGCAAAAAAATTCTAAAAATATATTTATGCTCCTAATGACATTCTCTCTCACCACCTAAGCTATGGTGTGACACTTTTGAATCACAGTGTATTTTCAAATAAATAAATTTTCTCTGCGTGATAACCGAATTTGTAAGCTCAAAATAAAACACGGTAAGGCTTCGGTTTCCTAGGATAGCGGTGCCGTAAAACAGCTGCAGTGCATAAAATGTGCTAAGGACATTAAGTACATTTGGTTTCCTAGAAAACGGCAAACGTCACCACAAAACAAACATCACCATCATCTAAAAATACGTAAAAGGTGTTTTTAAACGTTTGGACTCTTCTTTTGGTAACTCCTGATGTTAATAACATCAAATCCAGGTAAACCATTATGAATTACATAAAATAAATACACATTATCGCATTTTATTGCTGACTTTAGGCTAAAGGCTCTCGCTCGCTACACCGTATCATACGCGGACCGTATCAGGCCCAGCACCGACGTACCGGATCACCCCCGTCCGACTCAATAGGAAAATCTGTATCACTTTAAAGTATGGGCCAGGGGGTGTAAGAGACAAGGAAAAAGTAAAGTTGACTTCTCAACTTTCAAATGGCGCTAGCCATATCAAGAAATTCTAGTAACTTTATTTTCGTTATGTTTATAAAATTATAAGTACAAAGTTTTTTTTAATCTCAAACCGGACAGAAAAATGAAGGGAAACACTCAACGTTTCGCTATAGATTTATAGCTTCGTCAGGAGTGAAAAAAAAGTAAATAAACAAGTTGTCAAGAGAAACAAGTCGTCAAGAGAAACGAAAAGGTAACATGATTTTAAACTAAAAAAACTAAAATACGAGTTGACCGGAATAACAAGAAAAGGAACTAGAACTAAATTAAAACTAATACATAAATGACAGATCTATATCCTGTTTAAAGAGTCCAGAAAACTACAAAATATGTCATTTAAATTTTCAAAGTCCGTACGTTTATTAATAGAATTTCCAGACATTTTAATTTTACACATTTCTATGAAACGTCTTTTAAAAATATTAGATTCACTGTACAAAATGTCAGTATTATCAAAATTATGATTATTTACTAATGAATGCTCTACAAGCATTGAATGATTTTGATAATTTTTTTGAATATGATATTTATGTTGGTCTAAACGTTTTTTTAAATTTTGGCTCGTTTCACCTATATAAACAGAATTACAATTTGAACATTTGATTTCATAAACCACGTTAGGTTGTTTTAGTTTCGGTATTTTGGTTTTTAAATTCGAAAAAATTAAATTTAAATTATTCACAGATTTACTGGCTAAAATTAAATTATGTTTTTTGAAAATGTGTTTAAATGTATTGTGTAATGGTTCAATATAAGGCAAAGATATGTATTTATGGTTCGAAGTTTGTCTAATGTTATTAGAGACATTTGAATTTTGTAAGTATTTAATACAATTTTTAATTACTGATTCAACAAGATTTATTGGATAAGAATTTTGAATAAGAGTTTTCTTTATTAAATTTAAGTTATCATAAATGAAAACTTTATCAGAAAGTAAAATAGCTCGATCTGTTAATGAAATAATAGTTGCAATTTTATAATTTTTGGGTGTGTACGAGTGAAAATTTATGTACCTGACCAGGTAGGTTTATGAAACCAATTAGTAATTAATTTATCATTCTGTTTGATAAAATTTACATCAAGAAAACTCAATGAATTATTATTTTTTTTTTTCTACTGTAAATTGTAATCTACAATTGTAATCCTAACGTGGTTTATGAAATCAAATGTTCAAATTGTAATTCTGTTTATATAGGTGAAACAAACCAACTTAAAAAAAAACGTTTAGACCAACATAAATATCATATTCAAAAAAATAATCAAAATCATTCAATGCTTGTAGAGCATTCATTAGTAAATAATCATAATTTTGATTTTGATAATACTGACATTTTGTACAGTGAATCTAATATGTTTAAAAGACGTTTCATAGAAATGTGTAAAATTAAAATGTCTCCAAATTCTATTAATAAACGTACGGACTTTGAAAATTTAAATGACATATTTTGTAGTTTTCTAGACTCTTTAAACAGGATATAGATCTGTCAATTAATTAAAAAAAAAAAAAATTAGTTTTAATTTAGTTCTAGTTACTTTTCTCTTTATTCCGGACAACTCGTATTTTAGTTTAAAATCATGTTACCTTTTCGTTTCTCTTGACGACTTGTTTATTTACTTTTTTTCCCTCCTGACGAAGCTATAAATCTATAGCGAAAGGTTGAGTGTGTTTCCCTTCATTTTTCTGTCCGGTTTGAGATTAAAAAAACTTTGTACTTACAATTTTCATCGGACAAGAACAAGCTTCAACTTATAAAATTAGTTTTTATTCCAGTCGCAAACGGCGCTAAGATCATTTCCTGTAGTTCGTTGTCAAGCGACGCTTATTTTGAAGATGTCAGAATCGATGAAAATGTTAAGTGTGGTTTATAGAGACACTAAAACCAATAACTAAACATTAATAACTATCAACTAAGAAATTAAAAGGCCGTACTGATACGAAACGGTTTATACAACTTCACTAAAAATTAAGAATACGTTTATTTCAATTTTTAGTGGAAAAGGCGGGATGAACTCCACGGAATTTTCACAGCTAGATGTGCAACGAGCATGCGTAATTTTTGCTTGTATAAACGGAAACTTTTGCATAGTTTTAATTTTAGTTTTAGTTAATTTTTAGTTTTAGTTTTAGTGATTGTATAAACCAAGCATTATCGAGTTTGTGACATACCTACATTTTGACAATTGTGATAGACAGCAAAAGAACTACAGTTACATCAATTCTGAACGCTAGACTGACAGAAAGTTCACCAAACATTGAAGCTGACTACCAGGCATAACAATTTAAGCAAATCATTGAATATTCTTTCCAAAAATGCAATTTTTAATACTTTTTTGGAATAATTGCATACGTCAGTGTTAGTCGTACATGTAAGTTATATAAGTGCCCTAAATAATTATTTTCTTTAATACATCTTGTTTAGAAAGGACAATTTTCTCTTTGCATATTGCGCTTATTTAGCTATGTTTTTGTGAAAATATACTTACATTATTTAACATTGTACTTGCATTTTGAATAATAATGGTAAAATTAATAAAAAAATCATTATTTTTTTATTTATTTCCACATTTTTCAAACTGCGTGCGTGTTAAATTATATCATGTAACTATTTTACAACGAATTCGAACATCCCACGATTTCTTAAATTTTCTAATTCAAATATCCCGCGCTTTCCTAAATAAATTAAATTTTTAGAGCGACATCTGAAAGTTGCGATTTTTGTGGAGGGGAAAGTATACCCAAAAATTTATACGGACTCGACTATCTCTAACTGGGGTGATCGGTGTACCGGATGCTGGACTGGATCAGCATCGTACTGCCGCCGGCACAACGTGTTGCATGCCAGTTTTGCCGCCTGCACAGGCGTTTCTTAACGATGTTCATGTCTACGGCACAGGTATATGAATTTGACGAGTGGGCAGCGACGACCTTAAGGCCAATGTATGTCATTTTTCAACATCACATGTCGTCGTTCGCCGTCATATTATGGCCGTTACATTACGGTGTCGTTATCCTAGGAAATCAAAATCAATTTAATTTTAGGAGTTTTCTTTGTTTAAACGAAAAGCTTTATTTTCGCCAGTTTGCAATTATAAAGTTTTACACCTACCTACTTAAAATCTCTTCCATGTCAAATTTAAACAAAAGTCTGCAGGTGAACAGCGATGAGAAACAAAAATCTTTTGAATTGCAATCAATTACACACTTTTGCATATTATATGATAAAAAGTAATAAGATTTATGATTTATGTTATTATTTATAATTATTAGTAGTATAACTTTACTTCTTCACTTGAAAATGCCTATTTAAAGCGAAACCGGTTGTGATAATAAAAATTAAATTTGCCAAAAGACTTTTCTTTAATAAAAACATAATTAATTAATGGCAAACAGCATGGAATTTATAATTTAAATTGACAGAACTACAAATTCGAATTTATATTCTCATAACAAACGTGGTAACTATGGCAACAGCACATGTTTAATTCCAAAACTATGCAGAGGAAGCCACACTAACGACAATTTAAGGTTGGCAGAGCTAGACTGTGTATTAGAAGGTTGCCTTGATCAGCGGTGGGGACAGAGGATGCGTATCTCGTTAGGTCACGTCACGTGATAAATTCCATTGGGCATATTAACGAGATTAAAGCGTTATTTGATCAAAAGGACCATAGAATTGATTCCATTTTAATGAATTAGATTAAGCTTTAGGAAACAGATTAAAACTCACTCTATTTACTTCACTGTAACGGATAGAAGTTTCGTATGACGTCACGAGTTACTTTTGCGGGAAGGAAATTTCAAACTGCATATTAAATGGGAACGAGGCAACCTGCTAGATGCAATATCAGTTTCACCAACCTTGCGACAACTATCATGGGACAAGTTTTTTCCTTCAAACGCAACCGGCCGGGAGACACTTCCGGTAATCGAATTCTTTTCGCAGTGGGCGGGGCGAGGTATGATGGCGCTGCATTACAGGTTATGAGAAATGCAATCTCTTCAATTATATTTTAATCTTATTTAACACAAGTTTCAAAAATTTTAAAGAGAAATATAAATACAGCAAAGAATTTTTTTGTGGTCAAATCTTTTTGTTTAATATAATTTAAACAATGTTTGGTTCTAAGCATTGAGAAAGGAAATATCCTCGAAAAATGGCCCTATCCTTATCTTGCGCTAATAATAATTACAAGAATTGAAAAATACGCAACTTATTTTTTAATGCCATTTTTGTCATTTGATTTCACATGCCGTCTAAAAAAATTAATATCGTGTAATGCGGCTCTAATGAACTAAACGATTAGCTGATTCAAATAGTTTCAATTTGAGAGTCCCCAACAGAAGAAAAATTAAAGAAAGAAATTGAATTTACCTAAAGTTGTGGCAGCCTTAGTGCCCGTCGCCGTAGTCTGCGTAAGAGAGAGGCCAGAAGCTGCAGTACTGACACTTGTGGTACTTGTAGGTGTACTACTAACTGAAGTTGTACTATTATCATAAGTACTGTCCTTGACGAGTTTATGATTACCACTTGAATTATAACTGTTGTACTGCGGCGTAGCTGATGTGCTTCCAAAGTTCGTACTATTGTTCAACCCTAAAAAAAAAACATTAAAAAATTAATCGGGTTTTTTACACAGCCGAAAAATACCAACCTGAATTAGTACCATACACAGACTGACTAGTGTTTTGAGGATATGACTGGTTGTTACTAGGATACGAATTCGGTGCAGCTGGAAATCCTCCCGTAGTCGCACTGGATTGATACGAACTTGTTGAGGATGAGTATGCATTCTGATAGGAGTTCGTCACACTTGGAGTGTTATAAGACCCGGTGTTGCTATTCACGTAGCTGTTGTTAGCTTGATTCGATACATACGAACTTGTAGTCTAAAAACAGAAAAGTTCCACCTGAAAATCTTTTATTAAAATCATTTAAAATAAGTGTAAAAATAAACTATAATTAATCATCAGATTGCCTTTGTCATCCACGAGTATGATCGCTACTGTAATCCATATGTAAACCAACAAAAAACTTGTTGAAAAACATCAAGAGTCCAGCATATATCAAACCTCAGTCTCGTCATCAGTTTCATCATTTGTAGTTTTACATTAAAATAAAAAAAAAATGTATTTGTAAAGTTAGCCGTTCAAACCTGTGTGGTGTTATAATTTCCTGAACTGTAATTCTGTGTCTGGTAGGAGCTTGACTTGGGCTGATATGAATTGTAATTTGTCGACTGTGAATACGAATGCGAATCAGTTTGTTTATTCATGTCAATGGCAGATGGAGTTGAACTCTGAGCACTGCTTCCTGTCATGGAACTTCTCGGCGGAGCAGTGTATCCTGTCGTGAGATGTTCACTTGTCTGTGGAATGGATTCTGAATTAGAAAGCTGAAACAAATAGGGCTCAATAAAAGCAAGGATTTCATTTTGAATCATGATCCGCTAGAGAAAAATTACAAAGAACTCACACTCTGCGACAATGCTGAGCTAATACTGTTTTGTGTGTTGGCTTTCTGTTGGGCTGAGTACGCATCCAGAGAGACGTTTTGACTTCCTGCATTCAGATCTAAGTTTGAGCTAGGCGTTGAAGGGTTATCCAGACCTGAATTACTTGCAGAATTGAACTTTGCATCCGGAACTCCGTCGAACGATGTATTGTCTGAAATGAGATCCATCGCACCAAACTGAACGTCCAAATAACCAATACTGCTTAAATCCCCAGGCATTTCCACTGCACTCGCGGGAATCTACACAGAAATTAAAAAATAACTACAAATAAATTGAGACCAAACAATAGTTATGCGCAATTCTACCTTAATGATAATTTTTTATTTTTAGGTTTCATTGTTTAATTTTTCATAATTGATTTTCACTAAAAATAAAGACAAGGCAAAGATTGGTTTCTCATTATTAAGATATGTCAACTGAAGCACAAGAAAAAAAATGGTCTCCAATATTTTACCCTCCGTGTAAGTGACAGAAACGTAAGTATTTATTCTTATATCTCATTTAAAAAAACTATTTATAACTCTTAAGAATTTATAATTTCTTTCTACAAACATTTATCTTTATTTTCCGTTGTAAAACATTTAGTAGTTAGCTACGTTACTTTGTGGAAAATTGGCGTCACTTACGCGACAAATCAAGAGAAAATTGAATGGTATCTGCAGTCTACAGCTAAGTCGCGACATCTCGCTGCCGTAGTTTTGACCTTAAACTGTGCGACAAATAGTGAATAGCAACCATACTGTTGTCTCATAAGGACACAATTAGCGTTATGCGCATATTTTAAAGCTTGCTTCAAGTCGGTTAGATTGCAATAGGATCCTAAAGCTTCCTCTGCATAGCTGTTTCGACCCTAATTGGTTCCTCACCGGCAAAAAAATTCATTTTGTAAGGCACCATCGGGTGCAAATAAAAATAAACGCTTCCTAAGGGAATTTCATCATAAAGAATATTAGATTTGAATTAATGGTATATAAAGTAACAAGCGTTCGACACAATTAATTAATTGTAAAGGCGGCATATATAGAATAGACCGGCTAATATAGAATACCCGGTATTTTTGAAATAAGAAGCGCCATCTGTTAAACGACTCTGGCATTAACATGAGTTTCGATATTGTAGGTCACTACTACAGAGATTCGCAGCCGGTAAGATTGCGTAACTTTACAGTACATGATTTTGTGAATTTATCGTTTTCGCGCGGTACCAGAAATATGTATGTGGACGTATTTTTTAAAATAAAAGTGTTTTTTTACACCAAAGTTATAGTTTGTTACAGTGTAGATTAGTACAACAGTTGTGTTGCATATTTTTCCTTATTTCATATCACCCCAACTGACTATTCCATATTATCCGCCATTTTAAATCATATCATGAAAATGCAGTTTTTTTAAATTGTTACAGAATTTTTCCAAAAAATATGTATTTCTTAAATTTATTATATGCAACCGCTGGAAAGCAATTAAAATATCTGAGTTTTTAGTATCTTAGTTCAGAATTTATGACGACCCAAAGAATGGGTATACCATATATGCCGACTTTACTCTAATTGTAGAAACTCGCAATTAACAATTAATTATTTGTAATTGTAGAAACACGCAATTAACAACATAATTATCGACCATGTCAAGCGAATGGACGGGACAATTTGTGATTTTCTTTTTATAAATACCTTATTTTGAAGTATTCTTAAAAAAAAAACCTGTGTAGAAATTTAAGTGTAGGTAAGAAAGAATAATTAAAGACAATAATTTACGTAACGGATAGGACAATCCTGGAATGTCCGTTACGTAAGTCATTGTCTTTAATTATTATTTCAATCTATTAAATTTGATTGCCATTTAAAATTTGATTGCAATTAGAAATTTAATTAAAAATTTAATTGCAATTAAATTTATTTGTGACTTGCAATTGAACCAATTACTGTGTTGACGATACGTAAATAAAGTGGACTGCGATGACACAATTAAAGTAAAAAGTCACTTAAAACAAAATATATTTTTTATTATAATCTCGTCAAAATGAGTAATAAGTAGGGATGCGCGATATCATACTTTCAATATCGGATATCGACAAATAAAAAATATCGATATTATCGATATTTATCTATACAAGATGTCCGTTTTGCGAGTGCCACTATGAGGATCTCGCTTATTTTAAGAGATACGAAGTTGGTTAACTTAGGGAAAAGTTGCGCATTTTCGTGCTGAATAATAATCTGAAAAAAAAATTCAAATATCTTCAATAGTTTTGAAAATATCGCAAGAAATCCAAAATTTCTGATTTTCGTTTTTAATTTTTTCACGATAAACTAATTGTACTAGACATTTCTCACCAAGACATTATTCAGACACTTTTTTATGAGGAATTCGAATATGGCATTCCCTTTTCAAGAATTTTCAGGATGACGGAGAAATACCGAGAATAGAAATTTTGGTCAAAAAGGCAAATCAACCGTAATGTGTGATACATTGTCGGAATCGTAGAAAAAATCTTTATTTAGAAATATGAAAATCCAATATGGCGCCCATAAGAAAAAAAGTTGACAGTCGTATCTCTGCAATTTTGACAGCTCGGGTAAATGTAATGACAGATTTAGATTATACGTAAACAAGTGCGTTAATAATGTGTTAAATAAGTTATAAAGTTATAAATGTCTAGCTTTATCGGTTTTCGATTTAAAAAAATAAAAATGAAAATGAAAATTTTTAGTTTTTTCTCAATATCTTCAAAACGAAAAGGGATAATTTAAATTGCTTTTCAGATTATTAATTAGCATGAAAATACGCAACTTTAGCTTAAGCGACATACCGCTAGTCGTCATAGGACTTCCGGTATCGCCGGAAGTGATATCAACTTTCTTATTTTAAATGGAACACCTATATATTTTTACAAATTTAAAATCTCCGGATCATTACGAGTCCGAATACGTATCAATTGTTAATTTCGGTTTCCATGACAACGAAAAAAAAAACTTTTATATTTTTCAATCTAGAAAGCTATGAATCGCATTTGTTCGATCTAATGCGATCAAGTGTTTCGAAATAATCACTCCTTTGATGGTATTTTGATTTTTAACACTTTTACAGTATTTGAAATTTTCATTAGCTCTTAACTCATTTTTTTCGATAAAACCTCATATGTTTCTTAGCTTAGTTCAACTGAACATTTTTTTCTGAGTACGCTGATACCAAAAAAGTCATATTTTCTTTAAAAATAATTTAAAACAGAGCATGTGTTATTGAAATTTTACACTCCCTTTATTTCAAATGACTTGACATGAAGTCAGTGTGTCCATGGATTGAGTTGACAAGAGGAAAGACATATTTTATAGAATTCTATTTGCCTAGAAATCTCTAAAAAAACTAAAACTTTTTTAGATTTCCTTAAAAAGGATTAGAATTTAAAACAATGCGGTATTAGCAAAAATATGTGAATAAATATGATTTTAGTGAAATAATTCAAATTCCTTGATCAATTTAAGATTTTTCAAAACACTTCGTATTTTATGTTAATAAACTAAATTAATAGTTTTTATTTAATTACTTTTTAATGCATATACAGGTTTGCTATTACTTGCGCGTGATAAACATATATGCATGATTTAAAAATTAGTTACAATTGCACAGGGTGTTTCGTATAATATAAAATTTATATACCAAATTTTGAGAAACACCTAGTGTGGAAAACACCAAAAGATTTTTTACTCTTAAAGGCGAATCGAAATAAACTTTAATGTACAGGATATGCTATTGGCTGTCTCACACGAAACAATTCAATTGTAACTAATTTGAAATCATGTACTATAGCCGCCAAAAAAATGTGGGACAACTCTATACACGCATTTTTCACTTAATTTATTAGTTTGAATGCAGCTTTAAGCCATTTAGCTTGTTATTTGGAGCTTGTTTCCATGGTAATGTAAAAACACGTCGTTATATTTACAGTAGGACATATTGCATATCCCAGATTTTTTTGGCGGGCATAGTACCTGTACCACATGTAAGTAAAAATGAAAACTGAATTTAAAAATAAAGACTTGAAATGCGCTTGAATAGTCCAGAAGTAATTCGTCACGTTCAATAAAGGTTCATTATTTCTTTAGATCATTGCCAGGTGACTAACGGGCAATATTTTGAACATCTTTCATTTTATATTACTGGTTTTATAATTTTGAGAAATTTCTCGGTTACTAAATTTATTACTTTTAATTTGACTTTTTTCGAAAATTTTGTCATCAACCCCATAATTTTGTTGCTTTATGATACGTAGAAAAGTAGGTATTACCTCTCGAATACCGCAATCAAAACAGTAGGTTTATATTTAAAAAAAACAATCGATAGTGTCACAACTGTGATGTAGGTCACTGCAAAAAAAAGAACAAAGTATTTTCGAAGATATCGAATTAGTTCCTTAATTTTTTTCCACACTGTATAAACGCCTTCACTTTTGCACGTTTAGTTCCGCCACTTATAACTAGGGCTGCAAGAATTTATCGATAATATCGATAATTATCGAGTAACGATATTTCCATTTCAAATATCGATATATCAATATTATCGGTATTATCCATACTTTCAGTGTTATCGATATTATCGGTATTATCGATATATGGAAGTTACCGATATTATCAGTGGTATCAATGTTATCGATATTGACGATAATGTAACATTCCTAAAAATATTAAGAAAATGTAAGTTGCAAAATAAAAAATGCCGGTTAGAGATGAAGTGTGTTGAAATTTTGGTTAATTTTCACGGTTTATTGTCTTTAGAGAAGCTATCTTATCTTTCTCACGATTCATTTTCTATCGTTGTAGAAAAGTTATGTAATAGTGATAGGCCTATCGATAGTCGGAACTATCGATAGTGATATCGATAGCGGTTACTATAGATATAGTGGGAACTATCGATAAGACTACCAATAGGATTACCGATAGTGCTATCGGTAGTACTATCAAGAGAATTATTCGAATGTACTATATGAAATTGCATGACTGATGTTACTGAAAGATTTGGCTGAAGTTAACAATAGGTGTGTTCTTTTTACCGCCAAACTCAGAGTAACTCAGCGGCACACAGTGGTTCAGAATGGAATTTTAGCGCGACAAAATTATTTTTTTATATCTAAGTTTCCAAAATGATGAAAATAACAAAACAGTGTGTTTTTAACTACATTTTCTATAGAAATCGTATGATAGTATCACAATACAATTACTTCCACAAGGATTTTTGCCTAACTTTACAGCGATTATGTTACCTTACAAGAAAACCTAAATTTCTCTGCAGGGAGTTAATAAAAAACCTGTACAACGTTTGACGGGTGATAGTAGAGATGAAGACAAGAAAACAATTCTAATAAACCCATGTTCAATACTCAATACAGGTGTCCACGCTTGGTATTCACTTTTTTAAAAATTTTACTTTTTAACCCTCGCCGCCCGTCTGGGGTCTTTTTTGACCCCACGTAAACTAGAATCTATTTTTTTATGTTTATTCCGGGTGTATTGTCTTACACCCCTAGATATGCTAGTTTATTAAAGTTTATTAATAACTATCACATACAGACTAATCAATATATATCTTTAAACATTAACATGAAAAATACGTTTTTTTATAGCAAACCAACGCAATTTTAGGTTTGGGGTCAAAAGTGACCCCAGACGGGCAGTATGTAATTTTAAGGTAGACGGGCGGTGAGGGTTAAGCAAAATTCTGAATCGATAAATTAAATAAAAAGTTGAATTTTCCGACGTGGCACAGGTCGCCGTACGACTTCCGGTTTCACCGGAAATGACATAAACCTTGTTATTTTAAATATAACGGCCTATATATTTTTACATATTTGAAATCTGCAGATCATTGTGAATCCGAATATCTATCACTTAGAATTTTGGTTTTCATGGCAACGAAATTTCTTTTTTAGTTTTTTTTAATTTCCAAAGCTATTTATAAATCGTGTATTTTCGTTGGAATGCGAACAAATAAATCGAGGAAGCCACTCCTTGGATAGCATTTTGATGTTTAACATTTTTACAGCACATGAAATTTTCATTAGGTGGTAAAATTTTCCATTTGAAAAAATAAGTTTCACCGGAAGTGGCGAGGTGGCTGGCGTTGCGTCGAAAAATTGTTATATATTAAATTTATTTAATTTATCGATCCCGAATTTTACGTAAAAGTAAAAATTCTAGAAAGTGAACACATAACGTGGACACCTGTATTGAGTAATGGACATGGGTTTATTAGAATTTTTTTCTTGTTTTCTCTACTGTCACCTGCCAAACGTTGTCCAGGTTTTTTTTATTAACACCCTGTAGAAAAATTTAGGTTTTCTTGTGAGGTAATATAATCGCCCTAAAATTAGGCAATAATGCTGAGAAAATTCAAGCGCATTTCAAGTTTAATATGTCTCTCAATTTCTCCAAATTTACGGGTCTGTTCGCGTATACTTTGCTTTTCAAGTAACCCCGTAGGAAAAAATCTAGTGGAGTTAAGTATAGATATCGCGGAAGCCATTCCATAAGACCACGTCGCCCGATCCAAGATTGGGAAATACCTTATACAGATATTACGAATCACTGCTGCATAGTGCGACGGTGCACCATCCTGATGATACAACATCTTGTCATTAAATATGTCTAGTTGAACTGGGTGTGGAAATAATTTTACTAAGGTAGGGACTGGTTCAAATTGTAAGAATTCTAAAAATCTTTAACCAGTTAAATTTTTATTAAAGAATACTGATCCCAATATCCAATCTGTCAATGTCCCTGCCCAAACATTGACTTTCTGAGGATGCTGCGTAGTTCTCTCTGTCATCCAGTTTGGATTTTCTGATGCTCAGTATCTACAATTTTGTTTATTCACGGTACCGTTTAAACAGAATGTAGCTTTATTCGGGAATAAAATATTTGTCAGAAACAATTAATTATGACTACATAATTTCTGCATTTCCTCATAGAATTGTAGATGAGATTATTAGAATCATCCTCTAAAAGTTCATGAACCAGTTTGACTTTGTACGGGTATAATTGTTCCATGAAAAATTTTTTGAACGCAAGTATGGCTTATTGAATTATGTAAAGCAATCTGTCGACTTGTTGAATGGAGACTCTCTTGCAAAGTCAATAAGACGTTCAATTCGATATTTGGATGTAATTTCAAACGATCACGTCTACATCTGACTCTAACATTTTCAGTTTCTCTGAAATTTTTCTCGATTTCACTTACAGTTGAACGTTTTATAGGTTGTCGATTTGGACGTTTTCGATTTAAAATCTCGTAAACTGCTGTCTGAGTTCTTGTCGGATCTAATAGTACCTAATAATTTTTGAATTTGAGAAATTTCTTGGTTACTAAATATATTACTTTTGATTTAATTTTTCTCAAAAAGTTTGTTATTCAACGCCATAACTGTTTTACTTTATAATATGTAGAGAAGTATTATCTATCGAATACCGCAATCAAAACGGTTGGTTTACATTTGAAAAAACAATCGACAGTGTCACAACTCTGTTTTATTAACGACAAGATTAACTTTACAATAAACAAACAATAAGTTTACAATAAATCTATGTGTTAGCGGTGCGAATATAACACAATAAACGGAAAAAGTAACCCAAAAGCTTACGTGAGTATATTAGTTGCTTTCCAGGTAAAAAATTAAAGTTATTTAAATTCCGAAGCTACTCTGAGGCATAAATCCTTAAACAGTTGACCGTATAAACAAAAGTTTCAGTAATTTAGCTGTGAATCTTGAAATTAAACATTGCGGACTGATTGAACTTTTCCATCATGTTCCATGTGTAAGCTATTAGATTCTGGATAATGAGACATGGAAAATAATTAGATTTAGCAAATTCCGAAAACAATTAGGATAAAAATGAGGTTTAGGATCCGGTTCAAGAAACCGTAGGTAATACCTAACAAAACAGATACTTCCTAGGCACACCTTTCCCATTTATTATATCATATCGCCTCGTAGACGCTTAGCTTTATTATAAATTTATACTTTGCCCCAATAAAACGGAAATTTAAACTCTTTTGCATCATTTTTCGTCTTAACTTACATAAAGGCTGCGGTAAGTGAACGGTCGAAGTGGTCAGGCCAAACCACGTGATCACTTTTCTCAATTGCTGATTTTGCCGCTTTAATTTATACGTCAATTTGACATAACCAGGGTGCCACAAGATGTACCTTCCAAGGCCTACTTTACAGAAACAGATTTTTTGTAAATTGTAACGGCCATATAAGCGTCAAGCTTATTGATAAAGTTGGCCATGGTCCGACCAACGTGCAACGCAATCTAAGTTTCAGCATTCGACACCGCGTCGATAACCACCCAATTGTTAGTGATATTAGTAGCATAGCCATCATGTAGTATACATAAAAATTAGCCAATAGATAATAAATGTTCTGAGATTTTCCTATCGATCATCACCTTATTTCAATTAGTTGCCAAAAATGTAATTTCATAATTAATTCTAAAACTTAATTATAATTAAACGTATTTTTATAACTAGTGGTTTAACTTCATATACTACTCACTAAGGAGTAAGTAATCATGTGATTTTTGTGGAGAGGAAAGTATATCCAAAATTTTTCACGGATTCGACTATCTCTAACTGGGGTGATTGGTGGTTTAAACCTTACTTCTAAATTTCGGTAACTATGATAATTTATCAACCTTCACATTAAGTAAAATGATTAATCATTCCATTTATAATTAAAAATTATAACGAACAAATACCTCATACAAATAAATCATACTAGTGTAATAGTTAGTTTTTATTTTACTTACAATTATTGCCATGCGAAATAAAATGAAACAAAATAACAGTCATGCAGCTTTTCGATTGAATTATTGAATGCAAATGTCCGGACATTAATTGAATTAAGATTTCTAATATACATATTCCACATCCAAAATGTCACAGTTCTTCCAAAGGCTTCACTAATTCCATTTGATTCACTGGTTGAAAATTTTCACTTACATTTCCCTTAGAAAAACAATACATTCTTAAGAACTCAATTTGATAAGTTATTTCTGACGTTCAATGACGGTAATAAATTAAAAATTTTGTTGCAAATCGTTTTTTCGGGTCTTTGGACAATTTATTTCCGCATTTCCGTGTTGTTTGGTTAGCTCTTGTTTGTAAGATTTTCTGACAGTTAGTTTTGGGTGGTCACATAATTTTTTTTTTCCCCGATTTATACATTAACATATATAGTTTATTTAAAATTTTTACATATTAATTTATATTTACTTACATTTAGACATATGTATCTTTTAGGATGATTAGATTGTTATTAGCTTTAATATTTTTATGATCTTATGATTAGGTGGTTTTAAATCTTTCTTAGTGCTTTTAAGTTGGTAGCGTACTGAAGATGGCAGCTTAGCTGTCGAAATATGTATCTACGGATATAAAAATTATTGTGGGCGGAGGTTAATTTCAATTTATTATACACGTAGTCCCAAAAATCGTAGTAACATACAGGGTTTCCATTAAAAAAAAACTTAAGTTTAGTTTATATCTCGTTTATCCAATCAACTGTTTTTCTGTGAGCACAAAGAGAAATTTTGAATTAGTCCCTATAAGTTTCGTATCAAACATTTTTTCCTGAAATTAAAAATAAAATAGTTAAAAGGGATAAAAATTCTCGCGTAGCCACCCTGTACCAGCATAAATTATTTACAAGCTTCATGGAAACCGTATCATATGCACAGATTTATGACCGTAGCCACTGAAAAGTCCAAATTTTATACATCCAGACTATTTCCTTTTCGGGCATGTGAAAAATAATATAATATAAAAACCGCTTGCACAATTTGAATTAACTTCAACAAATAATTACGGATGATATTGAAAATGATGCCGGAAGAACTTTGCCGTTTATTTGAAAATATGAAGCGATGAGTGAACTTGTGTTTACAAAATAATGGAGCACACTCCAACTCATAAAAATAAAATTATTTTCTACTTACTAGTGTTGTTTTCAATTAATAAAGCGTTTATTACTATTCCGACAATTAGCAAGCATACATAAACATAACCCTAGTTTCCATTACATTGTGAAACCACGAGTTTCTACTACGCCACTGTACTTCACCAACTATAACATAATTAATACCAATGGTACCAACTTAATTGGCGTACAATCATTAACAGACACACTGTACCTATTCCCATTAGTTTTCTTCACATTAATAATTATTTTATTCTGTTACTTAAAGGCGTTAATATAATTATTCGTACCTAACTTTAAAAGAAATCCTATTTCTTTAAGAAATAAATAATTGCTAACCACGTTATTTTGATGTACATTTTGGAATAAAGCTATAAGTAAATACCTATCCTAATACTTACTATTTTCATAAAATAGGGTTTTAAAGAAATAAGTAGACCTATTTTCAAAAAAAATTTTCTATGTCAGGCTAACATTTTTGTTAAATAAGCAAAAGCAAAACTTAAAATTTGTAAAGTGGTAACAATAATTAAACAGTTTTACTTATTATTCTCGAGTCCCTATGTTAAGGTCATAAATACTGTACAAAATTTGCAAATAACTGAGATAAGAGTCAAATCAACTAATAAATGTTTACAATGGTAACCAGTCTCTCTCACTTTGCAGAAATTTTGCACAAAAAATAATATCGTGTCGTAGTTCTTGAAGATTAAATATTACGGTTCCTTTTTTATTTGTTTTATTAATTTTATTAATTTCTTTGTTTTTTATATGTACAGGGTTAGTTTTATAAATGAGAACCCCCTTTTATTTTTTTAGGAGGTCATTCAGGAAACACGATAAGCGTCTACAACCGTTTGCAATTTGCAAATTCAAGTAACTTAATTCATTAAACGCTCAGCCAAATGGGAACATTATTAGTGTAACCATGGGACCAAGTAAACACTGATAGGGTAATTCTTCAAAAAGATTTGCAAAGTGTCGTTATCGGTTTGTAAATTGCACCTGATCTTGACGTCCTGCAACGACATTTGTATGATATAGCAATAGGCGATATTCTATTTAATTTTATTTAAAAAGTATTTTTATATAATAATTAATACTAGTAAGGCCCGATCTTTTCATCAAGACCGGGCCTTAATCTGGTAAGTGTTAATTTGCGTGAAAATTTTTACATACAAAAATATTTTTTAAAGAAAACTAAACAGAATTACGATTTTATAGTAAAAGGTTTGATTGAAAACGATGTCACAAGAAGAACAAGACTTTCGAAAGCTATTAATGTCGATAATCCATTATATTTAGCTCTTCCCCTTCAGTCTGATTTGCAAAAACCGCCCAAAAACTGTTTTGACATTGTAATTACCATGACAACGTCACTGCTTTGCAAATGATTTGCAATTTGCAGCGTCGGTAACGACTTGCAAGTCCTGTTTCGTGAATGACCCCCTTAATTATTAACGAATACAACAAACTAAAAATATGGCCTTATGTTTTTTTATGCAGATTTTATTCATGCTAACAGTGTAGCAGTAGCCTTTTCTATATAGAGTGAGGGAAAAAAATCATATTTTAAATGAAACACCTTGTATATTTTGACATTAGGATTCTGTGAATTATTCTGAATCTAAATATGTATACATATTGTATAATTGGATTATTTGTTTTTATGTTATCAATGAAAAAATTATAGAAGTTTTAAGATAATGAAAATAAAAACAAATTAGAAGATTGTTGAATACCGTTTTTGCTTGATGTTTATTAGGAAAATATTAAATAACAGGCAGAAATATGATATAATGATTTTTAATATATATATGGGAAACAAAAACAAATTAAAATATATATATTAAAAATCATTAAATCGTATTGTGTTGTCGAAATCTATTTTGTGTGAAGTCGCTTTTACATGTTGTGCCAATGATGATGTTTTCTCGTCCTTCTCGACGGCCTTTCGATGTTCTTCTCTCCTGACGCTTATTTTTCTATTTGTTTGGCCTATGTAGACCTTGTCGCAATCTTGACAGGGAATTCCGTACACGCCTTGGCTTTCCAGTTGTATTTTAGTTTTGACTGTTGGCAGGATGTTTCCAATTTTCTTGTCGGTGTTGAATGATGTCCGGATATTGTGTTTCTTGAGTATTCTGCTGATCTCGTATTGGAGAAAGTTGTTCATAACGTATCAAGCTATCCACTCGACGAAGCCAGCAAAAGTGTACTGGCCAAGGGTTTCAACTACGCTGTAGCACCAGCCAGCATACCAATGGAGAACATAATATGCAGTGTGGAAGCATCCATCATCGGATTACCGGAGGACACAGCGGAGACAATACGACAAGATGTATCCCAAATCCTAAGACGAGCAAAACCACCAAAGAGGAACCTATCTCGAGAAGAACTACAAGCTCTACACACGCTGAAGAAAAATGAACAAATCGTCATACTTCCAGCCGACAAAGGAAACGCCACCGTTGTGATGGATCGTAACGACTACGAAACGAAGATGGAGGTCCTACTAAACGACCCAGCGTACAACACCATCGCCACAGATCCAACGACATACTTAGAGAAGACAACGAAAGCTAAAATCAAAGCCAGCTCAATCAGTCAAGAGCAGCAATTACAATTGATCCCGAGGGAAAAATCATCCAGATGCCCAAAGCTCTACGGATTACCAAAAATCCACAAGGAAGGGATACCACTGAGGCCAATCGTCAGTTCCATCGGATCACCGTTACAACCACTAGCAAAATTCTTGGCCAAACGACTGCAGCCATACGCCGAAGAAGCAGAATCCTACGTAAAGAACGCAGGCCACTTCATCGAGCGTATAAAGGACTTCACCGTAGAACCAGGAGATCTGCTAGTAAGTTTCGACGTGGTCTCACTATTCACCAACATACCAATAGACGAAGCAGTGGATATCATTCATCTAAAACACCACATCCCAGACGACACCATGGACCTGGTGAAGCACTGCTTGAAGAACACCTACTTCATCTTCAAGAACCAACGTTATAAACAAGTAGAAGGATCACCCATGGGATAAGCATTATCTCCTGTAATCGCCAACTTATTCATGGAGGATTTCGAAGTACGGGCCATCGATACCGCAAGTCACAAACCACACCTGTGGCTCAGATATATGGACGACACCTTCATAATATGGAAGCATGGAGAAGAACAACTACGAAGATTTCTGCAACACCTGAATGAAATCCATCCGAAGATCAAGTTCACGATGGAAATCGAAGAAAACAACGAACTTCCATTCCTCGATGTACTTATAAAGAAAAAACCAAATGGAAGCCTTGGACATTCCGTATACCGAAAACCAATCCACACGGAACGGTACCTGAACGCACAATCACATCACCATCCAGCACAATTGCAATCAGTGGTAAGGACCCTCGTCACCCGGTCCCAAAGATTGGCTGACTCAGAAAACAAGGTAGAAGAAATGAAGAAAATCCGCTCATCTTTAATAAAAAATGGATATCAGGACAAACAAATCAGGAAAGCCGAACACCAACGCAAACCCAAGACACAGGAAGAGGAAAAAGATATAGTAGGAACAGCATGCCTACCATTTGTTAAAGGGACAACAGAGAAGATCAGCAGAATACTCAAGAAACACAATATCCGGACATCATTCAACACCGACAAGAAAATTGGAAACATCCTGCCAACAGTCAAAACTAAAATACAACTGGAAAGCCAAGGCGTGTACGGAATTCCCTGTCAAGATTGCGACAAGGTCTACATAGGCCAAACAAATAGAAAAATAAGCGTCAGGAGAGAAGAACATCGAAAGGCCGTCGAGAAGGACGAGAAAACATCATCATTGGCACAACATGTAAAAGCGACTTCACACAAAATAGATTTCGACAACACCAGAACAATTGCCAGCGTAGAACACAAGACCAAACGCATCATCCGAGAAGCGATAGAAATCGAGAAACATCAGATGAACTTAAACACCAGAGATGATGCCTTACGACTACCACCCACCTGGAGGCCAGTGATCCGAAAATCCACCGACCGTCGAGGACCAGTAACCCGAAGCCAGAAACCAGCGAACCCCGGACTATCAGGATTAGGAGAAAGCAGTCAACAGGCACGACCCAATCAACCAACAACAAGAAGTCAAGCGGAAAAACCACCAAGCGTAACGACGCGTGACCGCAACACGGTACTTAAACCACCACCAGCGCGACCAGAAGCCACTGTGACTCGAGTAACGACGAGGAGCAGAAGCAGGCAAGCAGCAGCGAAGACCTGAAGATGGCAAGTGAGACCTTGCCGAAACGTTGTCAGAAGACAAATAGTTCTTTAGAGAACTCAACGCGGAGGACTACCCGGAAGAATACTACAGCATTCAACACCCGCGGAAGCCTACGGATTAACATATATATATATATATATATATATATATATATATAATGATCCGTACATTTCAAACATGTAAAAATATATAGAAACAAAATTAGGACATACGCGGGACATACGGTATATCTGTTAAAATACGCCATTATAAGAAACAATAATTGATAACAAGAAAACTATGGAAATAGATATCGGCAATGCTACTACTAATCGATTTAGAATTTGATTCTGCATCACATGATGCTAAAATATACAGGGTGTTCCGTTTACGAAACTGAGTTTTGGGCAGTTGAACAGAGCAAGGTTCGATACCATATTTTGCCCACACTGTGAATTTTTCAATGATAACTAGGATATGATCTGAAAGACTGATCGTTATTCTCTCTTTATTTATTATTCTAGAGTCCGTATGACACGGTCGTAAATACTGTATAAAATTTGCAAATAACTGAAACAAGAGTCAAACCAACAAATAAATATTTACAATGGTAACCTATCTCCTTCACTTTGTAGAAATTTTGCGCAAAAAATACCATCGTTGTGTAGTCCTTGACGATTAAATATTAAAGTTCCCTTTTTTGTTAGTTTCGTTAATTTATTTGTTTTTTATTTGTACATATCTGTCAGTATAGCTTGTAGCTCAATAAATATTTCTGTTTTGTCGGCACTTACTACGAAAAATTACCATAATTTTGCCAAAATATGCCATTATAAGAAATAAGAATAGATAAAAAGAAAACTAAAGGGAACAGGTGTAGGGAATGCTACTAGTAATCGATGTGGATTTTAATTCTGCAGCTTATGATATAAAATATACAGATGTTCCATTTACGGATAACTGAGTTTTGGGCAGTTGAACACAACAAAGTTCGACACCGTATTTTGACCAGCCTGTGAATTTTTCAATGATAATTAGGATGTGATTTGAAAGGCTGAACATTATTCTTTCAAATGACAGGCGACAGTCTCAAATACATTCTTTTAAATGAAAGGCCACTGAAATAATTTCTTACAGAAATTCGAAGATATCTCAAAAACAGTTGCATTGAAGCATAGGGAAGCCTTAACAACTTTTACTTAAAATAATGTGCATAATCAGAATTTGCAATAAAAGTATAGCATTCCATTTAAAATAAGAAAGTTAACGGCGAATTCCGGTACAACGTGAAGTGATATAAAAATAAATACAGGGTGTAATCAAATTAGTTTCACATATTAATACCGTAAGTTCCTCATCATGTAAGAGAATTAATGCTGCAACTACCAAAAGTCTAGCTCAAAAATAAAAAAATGGTCGGGCGTGCACAAAAACAACGTTATAAAACAAAATTCCAGCAAAATTCAAGGTCAATTGGTTGATCGCATTTTAAAAGCTTTATGGGAACACAATAAAATAGAATCACCGACCAATTAAAGACGACAGTTCAAATTGACAACCTCTCGGTCGTGCCCCATGTGTGCATTATAATTAAAGCAGAACAATTTAAATCTGCTTGCATTGATCAGAATTAAATCTGTTTCATTAGATAATCGACAATAATTAGATATTGACATCCTGGTCTTTGTAAACCAAGAGTACACATGATTTACAGTGCTAATTTCGCGTATTAAAGTAATTTTAAAAAATTATTAGTCGCTCTGATTGATTGTCGCTTTGTTAATTATTTCCACTAACGAATACGTTTCTTCGTAGTTCGAGTGCGATGATGCTTTATTGTTTTGGCTCCACAAAATAATAAAAGCGATGACTGCATTCAATAATTTTTTCGATTTTCCGAAATGCAGAAAGAAAAGACATTCTTAAACATTTTGCGCAATAACAATGCAGTTTATTGACGACTAGCAAATAAAGTACACGATGAATACGTATGAATTAGTAAAATAATTTTAGAAAATGGAATTTCTAATTTTTATTTATTTTTACAGTTTTGTAAGCAGAAAACTATTAACAATTACGTGAAAATTAAGAAAATTGATTAATTTAATAAGCAACGCGATGGATATTTATAATTCTATTCCGTTATGGAATTACATAAGCGATGATTTTAACCCAGTGCCCTTCAGTTCGATGACGCTTTATTGTTTTACGACGTTTTATGATGCGCTTGTAGAAACTGATACACGGCCAGTCAGAGGTTTTCAAACAAAAAGTTTCCGGGCTTTGGGGGGGTTTTAATTTCTTTAATTTTTCACCAATAAAATTCATATTTGCAGAAATCACTTTCTTAAGTGATAAAGAACTTACAGTTTTAATATGTGAAACTTATTTGATTACAGGCTGTATATTTTATTCTGAAATATCACTTCCTCCTGGGACAATATGTTAATTTTCAGAATATTTTTGTTCCTTTCCCCGAAAACTTTTAATAGGCCACTCAACTTTGGAGACGCTGTATATTAGAAAATAATAATATTTAAAACACCATCAGCTCTGCACATCCCCTTACTATTTCTGACGCGAGTTTTGGGACACCATGGATAACAAAAGTGGCTTATTTTAGTATATTTCATTGTCCTTGCTATGCAGCAAACGAAGTTTACAATGAACAGTGTAGATTTGCGTGCAGCTATTGGAACGTCATAGGGGTGTTTCCTTTTTCTTATTTTTTCCCGTCTAATATTTCATTTTTTGTATTAGTCCTTATTTGACGAAGACAATACAACGTAAAATTGCCTTGCATCAAATAAAAATTGTTATTCGTTATTTTAAAAGTAATAGTTTTTCCTACCTTAGATGGAGGTGGAACTCTAGCTCGCTGTGTTTTAGTTCGAACAGGTTGCTGTGTAGTTTGTGCTTCAGGTACAGATCCATAATTAGTGTTAACAGCAGTATACCCACTGCTAACGTAAGTGTTTGTGGGCATGTACTGGGTATTATTGTAAACTTGAGATCCTTGAGCAGATGTATTCCCGTAGGTTTGACTCGACAGGTGAGTCGCCTTTATATCGCTGTTCTGCTGTGTCAATTGATTTAAATACTGAGTTTGGGCAGCATTCAAAGTACCTACGAGGGGAACTGGACTCTGTGGTGGTATCTGGTTCTGTTGCAGAGGAAGTTGTCCCCTATCTTCTGGAATGGGAGACCTCGAAGCAATTTCAGTTTCTTTTGGTATTTCTGGGGGCACACTGGGCGTGAATACTTTAGTGTCCGCCAAACTACCAGTGTATTCCTCGGTTGACCACTCATCAATTCCAGGAACTTCATCCCAGTTACTCTCGTTATGATTGATGGTTGTATTTGGATCCCAGGTGTTCGAATTGTCCCAAGTTTCAATGGGACGACTATTATTGAAACTGTTCCTGCTGTTCCGAGGTGGATAACGACCTCCAGCTCGACCCCCACCTCTACCTCTACCACCACCACCCCGAGTTGGCCCGCCAGAACGTCCACGCCTGTCACGATGATCTGGTCTACCCCCATCTTCCAAGTTGCGTTCATTTTCTTGTTTCTCTCGGCCCCTCCAGCCTCGGCTGTCATTATGTCTTCCATGGATGCGCGGTGGACCCCCATTCTTATTGCGAGGTTTCTCTTTCTCTGTGAGTGCCTGTTCGTTCCAATCCTCAGTAGGAGTTTCTGTATTTTCTGCTTTACTACTCGATGCCTGTCTGTTTTTCTTTTTCTTCACCGATGTTTCCCATTCGCCCTGACCTTGGTTTTCAAACAACATATCTGCTGCCCTTTCAACATCGTTATCACATTCATGCAATGCTAGACACACTTCTTCCTCTGAACGTTGTGTCATTTCCATTATCTGTCGGACCTTCTCTTTAATGCTTGGATCGTCGGATTTGGATCGAACGTTGTCACCGCCACCGCCGGTTTGTTGTTTGTCACCTGACCCTTTCCCTAAAAAACAAAAAAAAACCGCTGAAAGAATACACACCGTATCGAACCGTTTTTCAGACGTAGCAAAATAACATGTATAATTAAATATTTGGAAGATTGGCTCTCTCATAAATTTGAGGGAGAAGCGGTAAAGGAATATCTTCGGAATTTTAAAATGTACTTAATATAATATTAAGAATTTTAAATTTCGCAACCACTTTCTTTTAAAATGACAAAAATTTTCTGAAAAATGCACTTCTTTAGTAAAGTTGCTTTAACTTTTGCTAGACCAGAAAAACGGGAATCGCTTAGAAAGCTTTCCTTTATTAAGTCCTGCTTAAATTATAAGCCTGCCGTAAAAATATTCGCATTACACCGCCTCTTCTTTTCGACGTTCTTAATAAAGTCGACTTTAAGTAAAGATAAATTTCTCAGGAAGTGAAGAAATCGGGCATACGTCAAATTTGAAACTTTCAGTTCTTTTCAACCAACGGAAAATAATTTATACGTTACAACGATTCTTTCTTTAATAGAATAACTTTGTTCTGCGCCGTTACATACAAAAATACTGTTGTTTCTGATGCTTTCAATCACTCAATTTAAACTTGATAGTGCCACGGTCAATCGACATCGAAACCTGTCGATGTCGATACTACTTTAAATTTCAATTGTAATATCTGTTTTTATTTATTTACCATTAAGTAGGTCGTGATTTTATTTTATTAGGTTGGCTATTTAAGTAAAATTAGACAAATTAATTTCATGTCATAAAGGTATTTGTCGCGACTAACCGGTCACGAATAGCGTGGTTAGTAGTAGTGACGCTACGGTCACGAGAATACGTCACGGTTAGTAAGATTCGCCAAAACGAAACGATTACAGGCTTTCTAACGATTGCATTTTAAAATTTGACAACAGTCCAACAATGAATTGTGTATTTAACTATTAGAAAAAAAAAATGTGATTGAGTCCAGGTGAGGTTAACATGCGGAACCACGGTTCTTTGTAGAACCCCCGGAGTAAGAGAGAGACAGCAACGTTACACAACTCTCTGACCGGGTTAGGAAAATTGTAACCGCAGTAACATATGAGAACCACTCGAAACCGGTTAGTCGGGAAAAATCACTTAATGTAACCGTCGCCGAAATTTGACATATTTCTAAAATTGCATTGCGTAAAGTCCCTAGATCTATCAAAGTAACGCAATTGGTAAGGACAATGAGTTAGAGAGAGAACAATTGGTAAAGACCATGAGTTAGAGTGAGAACTATCGAAAAGGAATCAATGGGGTCTACTCTGTAACATTGATGTGGACAGAATATTGCTATGTTTCAAATGACCTTGGTGTTCTGTAAATAGTTTCGTAACAACTTGCAATTCGTTTAAAGTATGATCTCGAGTTAATATGTATTTCTCTTCAATTTGCGGTCGGCAATCGATGTGAAATGTTATGAAATCGTAACAAGTTCTGTTCAGTCATTGAAGACCATATCAATTGATATGCATATATCAATGTTACAGAATAGCCCTGAATCTCGCGCAAGGACAATTCGTGACAATTGTCAGACGATTTACCGTTAGCTTTAAAATTTGAGTTTCAAGCATAATTGTGTTTTAAACGCAAAAGATTTAGGAACACCTATCTAACTCAAACGTGGACTTCACGATTTCTTACGTTTTGAACTTATCTGCATGCACAAATGACTAAGAAAAACGGCTGTTGATAAGGCTTCAACTTTCGCCGCATTCACACTCACCAATCAAGATACTTCGATATTATCAATCAGGTTCGTTCATTAAGCATAATAAATCAACGTTGGGACCAAAGATAAAGGATCTAAGAAGATTCTGCACTTGAATCTAGGAACATTGCACCGAATTCACATCTCTGCCCAAAACCCAGCTGGCGCTAATGTTGTACTAACAACCAATCAAATAATTCCATGTTTGACTGAAAGAACAAAAAAATTTAATGACATTTAGTTTCTGAATATTTCCACCGTTTTTGCATAAATGCTTTTAGTGCATTCGTGTACAGCTGTAATTCGTAAAATTTGTATCGGGTATCGCTGCACGGACAAAATTTCACTCCCAGTCACAGGGGTTTATGTTTATTGCCACAGTTTTAAACGCAATTACAATTCCCCCAGGTTGCTAGGATGGCAGTGATGGCACTGTATTTATAGTAATCTGTAATCACTAGCATATTTTTAAGTTACCATGTTTACCTTTTATTGATTTTGAAAAGTTTGGAATCGGTTGTCAGAAGCCAAAGTATTAATTCGATTTCTTATTTAATCAAACGTTTAAATTTCGTTTGCGGCCGTTCCAGGCGAACGAACAGGACAATTTGTGATAAAAATAAGGTAAGAGAGAATGATAAGCGAAAAGTGCACTTTCTCGGCTATTACGGCCGCGCGGCCTTATTAAGCCCCGGAGCGAAAAACGATCCGAGCAAACGTGGTCGTAATTTATAGAAAGAAAATCACAAATTGTCCGTTTATTCTTCTGGAATAGCCCTAAACTAGTATCTTGGGCAAGAATGCAGCTCAAAGGATTAGTTTATTTAATTTCCTGAACAATACTCAAACCATTAACGCAGAAATATTTTTAAATTACGCGCCTTTTTTTATTTTAATTCCCCCAGGCCGCGCGAGGCGCACATATACATATACAACGTTGGCTTTGACATCTAGGGTGCGTTTCATTTGCGCGCTTATACGCTTTAAGCGCTTGTAAGCATTGCTTAACCTGTTCCTTTTGGCTTTGCAAACGCTCACAAAGCACTAGGTGACGATATGGAAGCGTCATTGTAACGTCATAGCCTGTGCTCACAATCGCTTATTCCATCGAGGTAGGGTAGCAAAAGCGTGAGCGGTTAATGGCGCTTATGCCACAAATGGAACGTATGAGGGAATCAGCTGATCATCGTCACACAGGTAGCGGTAGGTGATAAATGTTGTGTTGCAGCTATTTATGTTTGGTTTAACTTCACTAATGAAGTTAATTTTCATGGTTATAATAGAAAATGATTTTATGCGGCAGATTTTTAAAAAAACTGTGCACTTTATTTCTCACATACTATATTTTTGTTTCAAAATACTGATTAGCAGATATCTTAGGTGTCCATATATTCTAATGATCCTGTCTTGTTTATCCATTATTGATCAAACGATATAAAACTTAAACTGGCACAGGTTTGCAAAATTTACTTTTGAAATATTGCTGTCATTCATTTTTTTGTAAAATTTAACTATGTATATTTTAAAAGGAGTTGGTCTTTAGGAAGATAATTAATTGTAGTACTGCAGCACCACACAAGTTGTGAAGGTTATGAATTAATTGTGCACACAACAGCCAAAAGAAACACTTTTGCTTATAATGCCTGATGCGACTAAGCGCCAAAGGAAATAGCAGAAAATAGCGCTTGTAAGCGTAAGCGCTTGAAGCGTATGAGCGCGCAAACGAAACGCACCCCTAATATATCTTTTATCTATGCTCCCAGTTACTGTTTTATTTCTATTAAAATGTACGCAGTAACTGTGATACTTTTTTTTAAAAAAAAAAGGGAAAGGAACTGAGAAAACAATACGTTTTATTGCAAATGGTAACAATAGTGAAAAATTAATGACAATTCAAAGATACCGGCAGATATTCCGATTAATATCATAGCTGCATTCACGATATACAGAACACTGGTACGCGCACTTTCCTATCTTCCCCATACAAAACGAGGAAGTCAAAAGTAGTGCCTAGTTATGTGATTTAAATTTTACCACTAGATGACACCAATGTATGAAGGACTGTCACTAAACGTCATTAATCTACTCCTGTAGGTTATATTACGTCTTATTGGCATGGTTGTAGGGGACGTATATTCAGTATTTACGTGTGTATTAATGGTAAATTTTGGTTGGTGTGTATGAAATAAAGAATAAATGGCGAGTGTCAAATTTAGCAAGCAAGATGTAGATAGATATTTACTAATGTAACGAGCAAGTACGTTTTGCTGTGATTTTTACAAACCTTTCAGAGGCTATTGGTATTATTTGTTTCTTGTATCTGTTTGGTAGTGGTGCAAGAAAGGGCAGATGTGAGATTAGCATTAGTAGGAGCACACATTTAGTTGAGGAATAGCATCATCTGTCAGTGTTCTTCGAATGATTTCATTTCCACTAACTTAATAATGATTTTTTACAAATTTTTCTTGAAAATGTATCAAGCACACAAAATGTTACTTCAATATTGTGACACCTGCATTTTGGTTCATTTTTGAAGCCTTTCCGAAATCTATAATTAACAATATTTCATAATTAATGGTACGTATCGTAAGTCTACATCTGTAACCCAAATTTACTGAGCGGTTTGACAGCAGTTTATTCTGGTTAACTGAAAATTTAATGACGCTTTAAATATCTACTAATGTTTTCGATTCACTTGCACTGATCGCACAACGAGTATCTTCATCTTATGTTATTACAAGATGCAAATACTCTGACTGCAACCGGTGCAAATGAATCGAAGACGCTATTTGCTTCACTATTCCTTGTCAATTTCTTCGAGATTAATAAATCATTTTATTTTTTGAAAGAGCCAGAGTGAAACGTAGATAAACTTTCATTGCGTTGGTCATCATCATCAGCTTTTTCAAACTTGTGATGCAAATGAAGACAAGTTCTTCTCTTAAGGTAATCTTGGAAATAAGGGATGTAATCAGATTAAACAATATGTTTATTAAATTAGAAATAATATAAAGAAGGCTATGTGCCTCTCACATAACACTTGATATTTTCAGCTTCGATGGAATTAATTTGTAAGGTCATCAAACTTGAAGGAAACAAGCTGCAGTCACGTTTAGGTGTTTTAACTTTATGCACTTTTGGTGTCACTTGCATGCATAACTGATGTTGCTAGATAGGTACTTTTGTGAGTTTATATCAACTCGTTATATTGAGTACATTTTAATCAGTACGTCGCACAGTGGGACCGAGGTGGAAAAAAAAATATTTCACAAGGGGATTAATTCGTTGATCTAACTGACTTTTCTTACATTACTTTAGTCGTAGAATCTGGCTGTGATAATGGTTTTGCGGTAAAATTAGCTTTCATCTAATGTAAGGACTTAAATCTCATTCAGTAAGCCATAAAGCCTTAAAAAGAATAATTTTGTATAATTCCGTCAGCTTCGTGGATTATTTTTAAAAGTTACTCCATTTTATATTTGGTTAGTACATACTAACAGCTTTTTGTAAAAAAATAAGTTACTTTTTAAAGAAACTTAGACGTGATAATTAAACCGAAATTAGATTTCTGGGCGTAATGCGAATTTTTAGTAAGCATACAAAACAAGCTTCACTTTCCTATGGTCTGTAATATTGTTTTTCTAAAAGCTATAATATTTATCTAACCACCCTAAAAGTTTCACGGCCGCAATCAACCGTATGCGATATACAGGCTGTTTCAAATTCAACTCTCACAATGGGGATCTCGCTTATTTGAAGAGATAGTTGGTAGGTTTAAATTTGGAAAAGTTGTTAAATTTCATGAGCTTTAATATCCGGAGAGAAAAAATGTTAATTCTTATTCGAAGTAAAAAAAAAGAAAAATTATCATTTTCTTATTTTATTCTATTATCCTATTATTCATTCTATCTCCTCACATTAAACATTTTTATTCTGGCCTTGTTTTAAAGAATTTTTATAACACGTGCTATGTTGCCGTAATCGGCATAATGAGTAGGTTATCTTGCCACTAAATTTCAATATAGGCGCCATAAGAAATAATGAACTTGATGATGGTATCAATTTGACGAAACGTGTTATAAAAAAATAGTGCTTACCACTGTGTAGAGAATTGAGAAGTTTCTTAAGGAAATATTTTTATTTTTTTGATATCTCTTTAAATAAATAAGATAGAGATAAAACAAGAAAATGACAATTTTTCTTTTTTTTACAATTATTTCGAATAAGAGTTAATATAGAAACTTTTTCCCTGCGGATTATTACTGTTCATTAAATTTAGCAACTTTTCCAAATCTAAACCTATCATCTATCTCTTCAAATAAGCGAGATTCCCAGTGAGGGTCGAATTTGAAACAGCCTGTATATTGAATACGAAGTTGAATAGAGATGCGAAAAACAGCACCAGCGGTCCGTACAAACATGATTTGTTGAATCAAGGAAGCTAACAGAGCTCCTCACTGTTAGTTTGTAATAGGTACATGAAAACGTTCTGCACTTGGAGTAAAATTAAAATGATTATACCTTATAAAAAAAATTCTTTTTTGAACCTTTGAGAAAGTCAAAAATTGTTATTTAGTACCTTCTTGAAATTTCCTGAGTTTCACTTCAATCAGACAAAAATTCTGAAAATGAGAGGTTTTTTCCATAAATCGGGCATTTGGCCCCACTGTGCGTCGGTCAGTTTAATGCCAGTTAGATTGGTGGATATTCTAGGTTAGCTAGCAATCTTACGATGAGTTCATGTTTATGTTAAAATCTCCTTGCTTCAATACAAATTAACTCAGAAGTCTTTCTATTTTGACCGCAATGTAACTAAATTAGAAAACGAATTAAATTATTCACCAATACATACCCTCTTTAAATTAAAATTTCTAGGCCTGACAACTTCGCTTTAAATTCATAGTTAAAATTTAAAATGCAGTATCTAACCTCAAAGCAGTTTGTTGCGTACTGTTTACCTCTGTTTATCTCTGCCCGTGTGTTTTGTGTTTACCACAAGAGCCTATATAGAACAAAAGCCCCACAAGAACCGGCTGCGGAATTTGATAAAAATGACCACGATACGGTTCTGCCATCTAGCGAATTTTTACAAACTACTCACTTGCTCAAAATTTTAAACTGAAACTGGCGGCGAGTGAGCGTACCAGTATTCCCTATATCGTGGCTGCATTAAATATCCAGGTCCAAAAAATTTCGCTGTTCAGTGATTGCTGCAGCATCAACAAATATGAAAGATAAGGATTCGTTTAAAGTGTGATTATCAAGGCGAATCCTCTCGAAAATCACAGAATAATTTTATTGAACCTGATTTATACAGTGAGTTATTAGTATTTTTTAAGAAAATTTGCTTCTCATTTTTGTATCTGTCAATTTCTTAGTTTGAAATAGTTTTTAGTAATTTAGTGTGAATATTTAAAACGGATATTATTGCTTTATAACTTTTGAAATACGTATTCATTTAAACATAAAGTTTAAAACTCCCGTCTTTGCTGTGCCCAAAATCCAGGTGGAGGCACTTTTGCGAACTAAACTTCGTTCCATTTTTATTTTATTAAGTGTCACATCTTCCTAGATCCTTTATCTTTGGTTGAGGCTTGAAATCATGATGGAATAGTGTGAATGGGCACCTTCCATATCTAGGAAAATTGAATAGTGACTATAAATTAAAAGACGAATACATCAATTACTAATTAATCTTCAGGAAAATGCCACATTCACAGTTATTCCAAAATAATCAAACTAAACAAACGAATACATCAATTACTAATTAATCTTCAGGAAAATGCCACATTCACAGTTATTCCAAAATAATCAAACTAAACAAATGCGGAGGACGTCAAGGACCGTAGATCTAAAAAAATTTGCTTCCCTAAAAATAAGTAAAGAATACTTACGAATTAAGTGCGGTTTTATATATAAAATTAATTAGTATTTTCTGTGGTTCAGGTCGTTCTACACCGTGATTATTACTCACTAAGGACTTTATTATTGACTAATTTAGTACAGCTAAAGCTTAGCTTTCCAATTACGAATTTCAAGCACCTGAGATGATCTAAACTGATCTGATCCGAACTACACTTCCGAGATTTCAATGGGAACGCTGCATAAGTCATACATACGTTGATATACAGGGTGGAAAGTTTCAAACCCGAACATAGCAAAGTTCCATTGAGAACTACGTTTCTGTAGATTACTACTCGCCATTTAAAGATACAAAAATGGTAATGGTATTAAATGAAAGATAAAATTAAGGCCAATGTTATCGTGTTAACATTATTCCTATTGTGTTAATACTTTTGAAATAGAAATTAAATTTTTAAATTTCAAATGAAAAATGTTGTCGCCTTAGTATATCAGATTTGAAGTTTGCAATTCAATAACCAGAATTTTGTACAATATGCTTCTTATTCAAAATAAAATTCCATTCATCAGTGTAGCATACTGACGATAAAAAAACTGTTAGGATTTATTTCTTTGCTCCTGCATTGCTTCACAAAATACTTTCCTACTATTCTTGTTAATTTCAATACAATGTTGATGGCAACTGGATTTGTGGAATTGATGTTTTTCTTAATATTCTTTACAGTTGTGTGTTACTTATTCTTGGACAGGGTGAAACTTATTTAATTCTTAGTACAATTGAATTTAAAACTGATTTAGTATCGACTTGTGTCGGTATTGATTGCTCATGACATCATTTCAAGTTTATTGATAGTATCAGAAACAACAATATTTTTGTATGCAATGACGTAGAATACAATTATCATTCTAATAAAAAAAGAATTGTAACTTAAACGACAAGAGTACCTACCTATTATTTGCGCTGTACAATAATTCATAATACTTTCTGACTGACGTATAAATTATTTTCCATTAATTGAAACAGCTGAAAGTTTCAAACCTGATATAGGCGACTAAATTTTTCTTTTAAAATTTGAAAATTTTATTTATATTCCGAAAGTATTAATATTTAGGAATAATTTTAACACCATAATATTGTCCATAATTTTCTCTTTTCTTTAATACCATTGCCATTTTTGTATCTTCAAACGGCGATCAGCATTTCACCAAAAACATAGTTTTCAATACAAGTTTGCTATGTTCGGGTTTGAAACTTTCCACCCGGTATGGGTAGTCACAGAAACAGACGCGCGAGGTGAATTAGAAAGTAAAAAAGATCAGTTCAAGTCCGTTCCGCACCCTATAATTGGATCAGTTCGGAGGAGCTCTGAGTAGCTCATTTTGGCGATTGGAAAGCGGCTATTGACTGCAAGAAACTTTCAGCTGTCAAGGTTTTAACGTTGGCGCGAAACAGGGAATCAATAGGTGCTTTCTTTCGCTTACAAAATCGTGATCCAAACGGATTTTGATTCAAAAATAGACATTCCTTTCTTTGAATCTCTCTATTTTTAAAACTTGTTTGGACTGAATTATGGTTATTTACAAATGAACTGTCAATCAAAAATTCAAGTCAGGTGTTTTGTTGCAACAATTACAAAATTCAGGTCCAAACTATTCGAAACACGATTCAAGTTTGCGGTACTTTGATAGATCTAGGGACTTTAGCATTGCGCATAGTATTTGCTATCTCTTTTGGACACTGGCATACGTCTATTTGAACTGAACAAACAGAACTATGATTCATCTGTAAACAAATTTTTGACTCAGTTATGAGCATTCCAAGCAAAGCGCTCTCTGACAAATTGCAATCTTAGTACGTGATGCTCTTTGGTGATTAAGGGACCCTTTATAGGGTACTCTAGCGTGACTTCCCATATCGCGAAGATGATTTATTATGGTTTGTCTGGTAAGCTGGACATTCATTGCATTGTACAATTAAATGTTCAGCATTTTTGTCGTGCAATGTCGGATATGTAAGGCACTTAAACGTAAAAATTGGGCGTTTAAGGCACTTGTTGCCCTTTTACGACCTTGTCTTGCTCTATTTCTTAATCTCTGCTTTTCGTAAATCGCCTATAGAATTCTTGAAATTGTCAACTGCTGAGCATCGTTGGTTGTGACTGCATATTTTTGGCTATGCCCATCTTCAATCAACATAATCGCTTTAACAGTTTGTTCACGACTTAAATTTCTAAAATTGCGAACAAGGACTTCAATGTTAATATTTGAGAACAATATAACTAAAATTTTCAGATTAATCGCTTGTTAAAATTAATTAATTTCTCGGAACTGTAACCTGTCACCATTTATAAAAACAGAGACAAATTAAACAAATATAAATATGTTTACCAAAAAAATACAAGTGATGCGATAATTTCTTTACGGAGTGTAGTTCCTACCAAATATTTAACTTTAAAAAGAAATTTATTTTGCTCTAAAATTGAAAGGAATAAAATTCAATTTTATAAATCAACAAAATGAGAATTGCCAAATTCTATTTTTAAACAATTTTGGAGAATGAACAGCGCCGAATGAAAGAATCACTCAGGGGCTTGTAGGGCCCCCATACCATAATAATGTGCTTAGAAAAGGAGCCCCGCAGTTCTTATTGCACCTGAGCTCAGTCATTTAGCACATACTTTCAATTTGAATGTGATCGCAAGCACAAAAGATAACATATTTGGCCACATAAACTGCAAGATTACCCAGAAATCTACCGTCAAAGGTTCAAATTACAATTGGGCTAAATGAAATGTAAGATTTGAAACAAAGTTCTAAACACAATCTAGCTGGTCAGATAATTCTTTCAAAATGTATTAAACTAATTGCCAAGAGAAATATTTTGAAATAACTATTTTTAATGTCTTAGTTGTTACTCTTACCTGTGTCTGATTTATCACTTTTATGTGTTTTATCGCCCTTGGTGCCTTTACCACCTCTAGAGGTGGTTCGGTTGCTCGAACTCATCTTTACAGTATGTACAGGTTAGTATATACAACGTTTCTGAAACAAATGAATATGTCAAAACAATATAAAAGTATATTACAACAAACCAGCCTTCCATCTCCTTCACAGATAATGTATTTTATTTTTGAAAATTTAATCTGCAGTTATCAATATGGAGAAACACTTCAAAAATAAGTAATCCCTCCGAGTTTTCTTGTTTGGGTCTGTGAATAAACTAAAAGTATAAGCAGGTCTTACTAAAATGTCTATCTTTAAACAAAAAGCATTAAGTATTATATGGCACTACATGGCAAAAGTATAATTTAAATAATCCAACCCTGATCATTCTTGTCAACACCATGGGGGAAAACTTCGACGGCACAAACAAGACGCGAAATTACGATGGCACAGCAGAAGAATGGCAGCCTTTTATTTAAAGTTCCCAACAACCATGTGGAGGGACGCCATTTCAAAGTCTTACAAGGTAGACTATTGACAACCAGAAATACTGATTCGTTTCCGAAACTACGCACCAGAAACTGAAATATTACACGGCCAGACTCGTACCTGACGTTTAACTTTACAGGAAAACAACATTTATCACAGGCAGCACAATAATAAGAAACTATAAAATGAAAAACGGAGAACGTTGACCATACCTGAAAAGCCGTAATACACAACGCAGCTATTAGTCACGTGACCTTCTACGAAAATGGCCTCCAGGCGCGTTCTCCAGCGCGCCAAATTTACCGATGGAGAATGACTTCAAAATCGATAATAAGAAAAACACGGAAAATTAATTAAAAACTTCGCATTACATACCAGCGTTGAAGCTAACAACTTTAATGTTGTTTGCCTAAAATATTTATACGAGACCTGTCAAATCGAATTTATTTAAAAGCATCAATTTAAAAATTCTATCCTTACTCCCTGCATTACCGACTAAAATATGAAAATAAAATTTATATAACCTACATATTACCAAGTTGTTCGTGTATATTTAGTGGTATAACAATGATCTATCCTGCAAGTGGAACAGGAACTTATGTTAAAAACACAGCAAAAATCATTAGATTTGCAAGGCACGGTTGCACAAACAGACCGTTCTATCACATAGTTGTGACAGAAGTAAATAGAAACTGATGTACTATAAAATGCTAAACACGATTTTTTTTAGGTCAGAAGGGGACAACATGATCCCGTAATAGAGCAAGTGGGTATGCATGATCCATTCGCTAATGAACACAATGAAAAATTAACAACATTAAATTTAGAACGAATAAGATATTGGATTGGAAATGGAGCTGATATCTCGAAACCTGTCAGCATACTATTTGGTTAGTTTATAGTCATTTTTTATTACTTAAATAATATCGATGAACAGATAAAATAGCGACATCTTACTATCGCTTTTTGACCTGACATTGCAGTAGGATAGACAAATTGAAGCGGGATTTGCTCCTAATAAGACCCCCATGCAAGGCGGCCATGCTTGCTGTCAAAGCATAATGAAAGTTTTTAGAAAAATTTTGTGCAAATCGTTCTTAATTACAGTGAAAACCTCGAGCAGCCTCTGGACAGCTGTTTCAGCGCTGCTTGGGGCTTCTTCAGCACAGACGTAGCTCGACATTCCCACTGCAGACCAAAAACGACTTGCCCAATTTATTCGCAATTGCAATGTAAGAATGATGAACAGATAAAATAGCGACATCTTACTATCGCTTTTTGACCTGACATTGCAGTAGGATAGACAAATTGAAGCGGGATTTGCTCCTAATAAGTCCCCCATGTGAATAAATTGGGCAAGTCGTTTTTGGTCTGTAGTGGGAATGTCGAGCTACATCTCTGCTGAAGAAGCCCCAAGCAGGGCTGAAACAGCTGTCCAGAGGCTGCTCGAGGTTTTCACTGCAATCAAGAACGATTTGTACAAAATTTTTTTAAATAATATCAATTTTTGGGTAGTTCTTGCTCGTGAGAATTGCAGAGAATATGAAACAAATAAAAGAACTTTTTAAAACAAGCGAAAAGAGTAATTTATTGACTTACTTGACGTTTCGCAAATATAATTATTTGCTTTATCAAAAGTGAATAACAATAACAATAATAAAATAATAATAAATAAAAACAATTTAGGCTAAATTGTTTATATTTTCTGTTATTCACTTTTGATAAAGCAAATAATTATATTTGCGAAATGTCAAGTAAGTCAATAAATTACTCTTTAGCTCATTTTAAAAAGTTTTTTATTTGTTTCATATTCTTAAATAATATCCATTTAAGTCCTGAGCAAAGGAAGCATGAGTAAGAATTGCGCCAGGGTAAACCTGTGGTTTAGGCACCTATGAATGTGCATGCGTTAGTGCGGAATGAGCCGTTGCTTTTCATACTGTTTATTCGAAGTACTGGTGCCTGATCTAAATTTAGAGCACGGTTATTCAATTTAGGCCTGGGCCGTATTTCACCAACAACTTTGTATGTTTGCATTTTGTACTTTGCCCGTCATTTTGTGTTCCATCAAAGTAATTGAAATCTGCAAAGTAAAGTATAATTTGAAAAGTGAAAAGGAGAAAATTTTCTCATTGCAGAAGTTTTGTTCACGAAAATGTATTTAACGCAAAGTCCAAAACTTAGAAATGCAAACTTTGCAAAATTGCTGAAGGATCACTTTTACACTTTCCTTGTTCTTAAATTTGAAAAATGATAAAAAGATTTATACACTCCGGTGATGACATGGAGGTCAGTTATCACGGAATCGCGAAAATGCATGGTATATGATGCTACTGTCCAGGGAGTCAATTTTTCACTTTGATTGTAAAATTGTGAGGACTTAACTTTACGAAGATTAGACTGTGAATGTCTCTTGCTTCCGATTTTTCACTTAAATAACTACACTTACGGAATTCGTAACCTTGCGAATAGTAAATCTGGCAGTATGTAAAATTTTGTTGTGTTTTGTAAATTTTTAAAATTATAGTGAATAGAAAAAACAGCAACATCCTACGATCGCTTTTGGCCTGACATTGCAGTAGGATAACAAATTGAAGCGGATTTGCTGCATAAAAAGATACCCCATGCAAGGCGGCCATGGTTGCTGTGAAAGCATAATGAAAATTTTAAAAAATTTTGTTGCAAATCGTTTTTGATTGCAGTGAAAACTTCGAGCAGCTTCTGTACAGCTGTTTCAGCCCTGCTTGGGGCTTCGTCAGCAGAAATAGCTCGAAATTCCCACTGCAAACAAAAACGACTTGACCAATTTATTCGCAATTGCAATGTAATAGTGGTGAATAGATAAAACAGTGACATTCTATAATCGCCTTTTGACCTGACATTGGGGTACGATAACAAATTGGATCGGATTTGCTACATGATAAACTACCCCATGCAAGGCGGCCATGCTTGCTGTCAAAGCGTAATGAAAGTATTAAAAAAATTTGTTGCAAATCGTTTTTGATTGCTGTACAGCTATTTCAGCCCTGCTTGGGGCTTCGTCAGCAGGACGTAGCTCGAAATTACCACTGCAAACCAAGAACGACTTGATAAATTTATTCGCAATTGCGTTTAACCTGAGTTTTTCAAATTTGTTCCTTATCTTTCTCTACTTAGAAACTAAGGATGTAAGTAGAAAAAGATACAAATACTGCTTTATATTTATTATAAATATTAATCACAATTTTAAATTCAAATCGATTCGATTTTATTGTAATTACTGTAAGTTGCGTATTATAATAAAAGAATTATATCGGGTGGAAAGTTTCAAACCCGAACATAGCGAACTTGTATTGAAAACTATGTTTCTGTGAATTGCTGCTCGCTATTTGAAGATACAAAAATGGCAATAGTATTAAAGAAAAAAGAAAATTATGGACAATACTAACACGAAAAAGTTAGTCGCCTATGTCAGGTTTGAAACTTTCAGTTCTTTCAATTAATTGAAAATAATTTATACGTCAGTCAAAAAGGATTATGAATTATTGTACAGAGCAAATAATAGGTAGGTACTCTTGTCGTTTAACTACAACAATTCTTTTTTTATTAGAATGATAATTGTATTCTACGTCATTTCATACAAAAAAACTGTTGTTTCTGATACTATCAATAAACTTGAAATGATGCCATGAGCAATCAATACCTCCACAAGTCGATACTAAATCAGTTTTAAATTCAATTGTACTAAGAATTAAATAAGTTTCACCCTGTCCAAGAATAAGTAACACACAACTGTAAAGAATATTAAAAAAAACATCAATTCCACCAATGATGTAATAAGGTTAGATGGAGTCTAGCGTCATTTTTAATAGGACTGCATCGGCTTTAACATTAGCGAGAGAAAGATAATATGAGCATTCCCTAAGAGTAACAAAGATCAGAAATGGCCGATACCACGTGGTTTAGGGCAAATGAAAGCTTAGTTCAGATGCATCCGGATACGCAAAAAACTAGCCAATCAAAAACAAATTGCAATAAATATTTTGCATATTCGGAATGCATCTCAACTAAGCTTAATGCAAAGTTTTTTTAAAGTCAACCGGACAGAAAAATGAAGGGAACACACTCAACGTTTCGCTATAGATTTATAGCTTCGTCCTGACGAAGCGAAGATTTTTGGAATATAAATAAAATTTTTAATTTTGAAATGAAAAATATAGTCGCCTTAGTATGTCAGATTTAAATTTTGCAATTCAATAACCAAAATTTTGTACAATAGGTTCTTATTCAAAATAAAATTCCATTCATCAGTGTAGCATACTGACGATAAAAAAACTGTTTGGATTTATTTCTTTGCTCCTGCATTGCTTCACAAAATACTTTCCTACTATTCTTGTTAATTTCAATACAATGTTGATGGCAACTGGATTTGTGGAATTCAATGATCTGGTATGGGGTGGATGGAATGTAGAGTGAGAGGTATCGAGACGAACATTAGAGAGAGAGAAAACTAGCCTCGATCAGCTGGGTTGGGGCAAAACGTCAAAATTAGTTTGACAATGTCAAAACGTGAAAACATTTGTTAAATGTTAATGGGGAAACAGTGCTAAGGGGGTCCCTAAGAAAAAAATATAAGCACTGTAGGATTCCTCGCTTTCGTTTCTTGCACCACTTCTTTTGAAAATCTTTAACGCATCTAAAATCTACATCAGCGTAAATCAATAACGGTTTTGTCCCTTTTTTTTGAAATTTTCGGTCTTGGTATAATCTGAATCCGAGGATCAACCGTAAGAATCTCTTTCTTCAGAAGAAGACATAATTTGTATGTTCCAGTACATCCCAATACGTTAATAAACGCTTTTGGCTGAGTTGCTGACTGACATATGATGAATGACAGATGAAATTTATGCATTAATTTGTGTTAGTTAATCCGTGATTAAAATATAATTCATGTTAAAACAAACGCTGTTGCACCGACGTATATTTAACTTGAATTAGTTGATTTCCGATTAAGGTGAAACGTCATTAGTATAGATGACGTGTCACGAGTAAGTATGACGTTATTGTTATGGTTTGTCATTATCCAGTCCGTTTTATCCGATAGTCAATTTATATACAACTCACTTGCGGCTTTTCTTTTAAAAAGGGAACGTTAAACCAACTTCGTTCATTTAAATTAAATTCATAATAGCAGTTAACTCTTGTTCTATGAATTATAATATTGTTTATTATTAGTATTAATGTAATCAACTAATATAAACTTAAATAAATATAAAAATATATCGTGAATGTTTAGAATTAAAAAAAAAATATTAGTTCTGGCTTAATTAAAACAGCATTTTGTAGCTGAAGTAAGTACCGTTAAAAACTATCGTGAAATTTATAGGGTAAAACTTGCCTAATTTGTACTAACGCTTAAATGGTGTCTCCACATTTTTTTATAAGAGTGAGAAGCATCTCTAACCGCAGAAACTATAAATGACAATGAACTATATGGCTTAAGCTAACCATAGTGTTGTGATATGCCCTCCAGTTTTCATAATGATTTAGTTTCATTTTTAGTTAAGACAAAGAATGAAGTAAGTTTTTAGTTGTGTATAATTTCATAAAGTTCTTGCTCTTTGGTAATTAATTAAATGATGTGACAAATAAAAGACTTTAGAAACAAGCTGAAAATATCTTGACGTATCCTAAACTGGTAGTTTGCTTTTGATAAAGCTGCTTGTTTCTAAAGTCTTTTATTTTTCTCATAAATTCTGTTAATATACTTCTCAGCATTTATTTTTGTTGGTTTTTGAATGCTTGTCCAAACTATTAGGCGTGGGTTTGAATCGTTTCCTGGTATGTGTGGATTCTATGTGAGAAAAACAATTTTCATGTGTCGGTGAGTGTACGGTATCTGACCGACTCCTTGGAATTGGATTTTCTGCGTTTTCCGGGTTTAAATTGAATGCCGAAAGAGTTATAAACATATGTAAGTCGGTCGCAGTCTCCACGGGCAATATTAGTAACTAGCCAGCCGCCTTCTCAATGGAATGGCTTTCTCGAATTACTTGATCGCATTAGAACGAAAATACATGATTTATAACTTTGAAAAAACAAATAAAATAGCGACATCTTACTATCGCTTTTTGACCTAACATTGCAGTAGGATAGACAAATTGAAGCGGGATTTGCTCCTAATGAGTCCCCCATGAAAAAACAAAAAAAAAAAACAAAATAATTTCGTTGCCGTGGAAACAAAAATTGCCAAGTCACACGTATTCGGACTCACAATGACCTGTACATTCTAAATATGTAAAAATGTAAAAGCCGTTCCAATTAGAATAAGAAAGTTGATTTAATTTTCGGTGAAACCGGATGTCGTACGGTGGCCAGTGCTACGTCAGAAAAATTTTATTTAATTTATTTGTTCCAAATTTTATGTAAAAAATTAAAATTCTAGAAGAGTGAACATATAGCATGACCACTCTGTATTGTATACTGGATATGAGATTATTAGAATTTTTTTCTTGTCTTGAACTACACTCTCATCTGCCAAACTTTGTCCAGATTTTTTATAACACCCTGTATATTTTATGAATTTACGTAATTTTTAAATTTTTAAAGAGAAATTTGTATTGTTTTCAAATTATGTTAGTTCAACTAATAATTTCTTCGTATTAAACAAACCACCGCTGCTTGTTCCAATATAATAATAATTTATTATTCATTTTAATACATTTTCGGTCTTAATCGTTCAGAAGAATTCGTGATTAACGTTCTTGTATGCTTCAGAAATTTATAATAAATCCTTTTAACTCGTGTTAGACACGCTAATCGAACAATAATCACGAATTAACTAATTCAGATTTACTAATTAAGATTAGGACAAACTACGGTCGGTGCATCTCGAAAGTCTCTAATTCAGATTAGTTAATCTGTGCTAACGTTAATTGAGGCTGAAATTGCTGGTCGTTACTTGCCGAATCAACTAACTCAAGTTCGTTAATCATAGATTAGGGCAAATTAAGGTCGGTGCAATTGAAAAGTCGCTAACTCAGATTAGTTAATCTGTGTTAACGTTAATCAAGGTTGGTGCAACTCAGCCCAAGTGTTTCTCCGTTAGCGTCACTTACTCAAAAAACCGGAAACGGAAGTATATTCGCGGTCATTTTTGAGTGATGTCAGTTCCACGATTTTTGACAGTTTCGCGTTTATGCTCAGTAAAGTTGGGTTTCTTTGCTCAGGTTGGCTCAGATATAGTTTTCTGCCAGTATCGGTAGACGGTACTAATTCTACAAATGATTTAATTACGGCCGAGTCTTAATTTCCGGAGAAAGTAGTTTGAAATTTTACACGGTAGGTACAAAATAAAAAATCGTTTTCTTAACTTTCCTTACACCATTTGCTTCTTTAGTCTCCTTTCTTCTTTGTTTGTTGCGACACAAAGAGGAAAACTCTGTAATGTGAAGTAACTCAGTAATTCTCTAAAAAAAATACTTGCCCTGATAGATAAATATCGCTAAAACGCGAACCAAATGTGGTACATTCAAACCGCACATTTTTTTATTCTGATCCTGGCATACGAAGCTTTATAATCAAACAGCAGAATCAAGAAAGTGAACTGCCTGAAACCAGTTTGAGACAGCGGCAATCCGACTCGACGTGGATAAAAACGCGAATATAATTCCAGAAGCTAATAACAGCTCTTTCTTGAATTTAGAAACAACAATTTAGTTGATTTGAATTAAATAGAAGCACGACACGTGTCTGCAGCACACTCTCAATGCATATTTCTTTGGCTTACCGATTGTTCACTATCAGCTAGACGCGCTGCGCTGGGAAATATGTTGAGGTGTGTACACAATCTATTTATAACATCGCACCGCTTCGTTGCAATAATAGACTGTTATACTTTTTTCTATCCGCCATTTGTTTATAATGTAATTTCGTTCTCAATTACGTTATTCTTTTCAATAAAAATCATTTTCTAATTATAACAAATTGGTTTTAATTAATTCGCTCTATGGCACTGACATAAATATGTATCATTTGACGTTTAAGTGTCAGAAAACTTCAATTTGGGTAACTAGCGCCAAAACGGAGAACATGCGCGCTAAATAAACAAATTGCGCAGGTCGGATACGACCAATACAACAAACGTTTTGTGAAGTGTTTATATGGTAACGTTTTTTTTTCCGATTTTCATCTCATCTCTAACTGCCACGAGCGCAACAACTTATTAGAATGGGAAAACTAACTAGAAAAAAGACAAAATGGTCGAGAGCGTGGTTCTTGAAAAAAAGCGACGACAGGCGCAATTATGTGCGAATGGACACGATAACGATAGCGAATGGAAATGATAACTCCATATACATATAAAGAAAGAGGATACCTGCATGAGAAAAGCCATATCATCCCATCAAAGACTCACAGCAACTCTGAGATTCCACGCTACAGGAAAAAGTTACAAGGATTTTTTGACTAGTTCTTCATAGGCGTTTTTTTTTATTCCGATCATGGTATACTTTATTTTTGATTTGTCACAAACACGGATATCTCATAAATTTCGATCAACTTCGCGAGAAATTCACAGGAGCATTGTCGCAAATCCGATGACATGACATGACATGATATTTTTAACAGAGTAAAAGGTCCAGGAAACAAGCCGAATGTTAGGTTTCCACACTTCCGGCACACAGTGTTGCCGAGTACTAATAAGAACTTGGACAAAATTATTTAATTTTTTTTTTCACTAAAAATAGTTATATTACGTTGAAAAATACATGAAAAATATAAAAATTCGAAAAGTACTTTTTTGTTTTAGGAACGATAAGACAATACATAAAATGTGAAGAAAAAGTCTGGTAAAGTAAATATTTTCCTTTTGCAAAAATGCTCGTACAGAAAAGTTATTATGTACTATAAATCTACGTTTCAGTTCATTTATTTGTACAGTGGCGTACCATTGGAGTACTAAAACAACTTTATTTTTTTTAATGGAAACCTCTATTTTTATTACGAATTCCAAGCGGGCATATTTTTCTACGTACAAATACATAAAAAATTATAATCACATAAGAATCTTTTTGAAACAAATGTTCAAGTATTAATAAAGAAACAAAACAAATAGATGAAGTATTTTGAATGCAGATTATCACATCAACGCTCATTATCATGAAATGTGAGAAAATTTTCACTGTATCTTCAAAGGAAATTATTAAAGATAAATGTAGGTGCACTGTGACTATCAAAATATTGGACTAAAATGTCAATGTCAATAACAATGTCAAAAATGCATCGTTTCACTGTTTAATAGTGAACAGTCAATAATTTTATATTTATTTCAATCTAAATTAAATATTTATTAAAACACTAGGCAAATAAAAATGAAAATGGAGATTTATTAAAAAAAAAAGAAATTTATATTGTACCCGAATGATTGCTGAAAATAAATAATCTGAAATGTAGGAATCGAGTTCGAGCGTTCTTGTAAAAACAAAACAGTTTAGCAAATATTTAGGGTGTTCCAGACTTTTATCCTCAGTCTATAATAGAATTTATTTACACTCCGTATAGAAAGTAGCAGGAAAAAGATAAAATACTGCTGCAACTTCCAATTCCTGATGTATTTATCTCATATGTTTGATCGGAGCATTTTTGTCAATTCTTCTTCTGTAATTATTAATAATTACTCCTCTGTTGAAAGAAATGTTCCATAATTTTTTTCTTTTCTTAAATTTGACACAATTACTCAAATATTCTAGTTTGTTTAAATTCTTTAAAATTCATTTTTCATTAATTTTTTGAAAAATATGATTTTCATGTCGAGAAAATTCCACGAAGTGACCTACAACAAATAATAAATAAAAGTCAGAGTGGCGCAAAAACGCGCAAGTTTTTAAGTTTCATTATGAAAACACAAAGTGTATAGAACATTTAAACATAGGTCTCCAACAGGTGATATTCGGAATTACTAAACAAAAAGTTTCATCAAAAAGATATAACAGGTGTAAAATATTTGTATGATTTGTACGATTATTCTAAACCATTAAACACAAAAAGAATAATAATAGGTGAAACGATTAATTAAACATACCTTCCATATTTGATTACACAGTTCAGTTTTGAACAAACTCACTTCAGAACGAAAATATAATTAACAATGTTGCGATAAATTTTTGGCGAGTATAATGACATAACAATTAATTTAACACTTTGTCTAGCACTTACTCGATAATTTCAAAAGGTACTTACCGTCTTTTTACGATAAATAATAAATTAACTTCTGATCTAATACTTGTTAAGTTTCTTTTCGTCTACCTTTTTTCGACATTCGGAATCCTCTTCGTGACTATTTGGTTTAAAATTCAAATGAACTGGAGCTAAAAAAGGGCGTTAGTGTTTACACACTCCGTCATATCGCATCCCTTCTCGTAAAATGACGCTTCTCCCGTCAGTTCCGCGATCCGACTTTGGATTTCATTTCGATACGCTAAGACGTACATTTTACCGTCTACACGCTCCATTTTATCTGATACTTCTCCTATCATACAAAACATACGATAAATCGTAGCGTGTAAACCGGCCTTTAATTCATTAAACTTTCAGCCAATTGGGAGCATTATTAGTGTAACCTTGGGAACAAGTGAACACCGATAAGGTAATAGAGTATAGAGTTTGCGCAAAGGCACCGTTACGTTATAAATGCCTCGTTATAAATTAGAAAATGTAGTTAATATTTTGAAAGGGAAGAGAAAAGCACAAAATTTGAAAAGTATACGCATACATTTAAGATTTAAGTAATATTTGAATTCGGTTATTCTCCTGTTCGTTTTGAAGCAGTAATTGCATTTGAATTTTTATAACATTTGCATTTATAACGTAACGATGTGTTTGCGCAAACTGTATAGTTAGTTTACAAAGTGTCGTTTCCGGTTTGTAAATTGCACCCGATCTTGAGGTCCTGCAACGACATTTGTATGATATAGAAATAAACCATATTCTATTTAATTTTCTTTAAAAAATATTTTTATATAATAATTTTTACGCAAATTAACAGTCATTTAGCAAAGGATTGATGTAGCATATTTTCAACAGTGAGGTTCGTAATTAAAGTGCTATTCAGGATTAGTCAAGTTATAGTTGATTTGATTCCAGGTTTCTAGAATTTTAACTTTTTTCAAATACTTTCCGACTATATTATTTCTTTAGAATTTTGATGTCTTAATTAATGCGAAAACGCCAGTTCAGCTACACGGAAGACTTATTTTGTTATGTATGTTTTAAAAAAAAGTTCGGTATTATTATGTGTGTTCTTTAAATAACATAAAGTGAAATAACCGTGATAATAAACACTATTGACCGTTTTCATAATCACACTTTAAGGAAGCTTTAATTTAAAGTCACTTTAAGAATAGGGAAACAAATGTATTTTTTTAGGTTAAAGTAACTTTAAATTTAAAGTCTGATTATGAAAACGGCTCTAAGATACGGATAATATTTATACATTTTTGGTATTAATTCATCTTTTATAGGGTCTATTACGGCAATTTTTTTCTGTATTAAGGTGTCTAAGACAAACCATCTGAAAATAAAATAACACATCTAAAGAACTAGAAAAGAACATATCCCAGCAATTAATAATGCATATTGTTACGAATTTGGGGGTTCACAAATTATAGTCGTTAAATTTCCGAATACTTTAATTACAAGCTATCGCTTTACACAATTAACAATACAATAGTAATGAGCTTGTCTATCAAATAACACTTTTACAAAATGTACTTTCTATTTATTCGGGGTATGAATCCTTCACTTGCACAACTACTGACTATACTCCCGGCGGACCCTACGGCTTTTATAGCAGAGCCCTCTTTTGCTCGAACTTACTAGAATGAAAATAGATCTGTTTGCGCGTCACGGCTGTAACAATAACATCTCATCCTAATAAACGCAGTTTGTCCAATGCCGCCAAAAAAGATAGATATCCCATTAAGGCCCAGTTTTACAATGAGAGTTTAACTTTCAGCCAAGACTTAAATCCTTCACAACTATTGTTGAAATAGTCGTTGCTAAGGGTTTAAGCCTCAGCTCACAGTTGAGCCGCATTTGTAAAACTGGACCTAAGTCATTACTTTGGTAACTTTTTTGTAATTTACTCTGGTTGACATAACCTAGGAGAGTCGGCCGTAAACTACTACCATCGAATTCCATCCCTAAAACTGTCACTTTCCTTGTTGCTCTTGCGACATTTGTATTTGTTGTCTTTATTACACAATAAACTAATAATGGGAATGGGATGGCTACCTGAATACGTAAGTGTGTTAATTCCAGTACCTTAGTATCAGTACAAACAAGTTCTTATTGGATAGAGGTATTATTGGTTGACGATACTTGATCGAAGTTGTTGAAGACTAGCAAATGTGGAGGAAGGCCGGGCTTATTCCTGCAAAGGGAAGTAGAGATGAAATCCGGAATTCCGGTTCTTAAGAAGCAAACTGTTGTTTCTTTTTTCGCCATCGTTCTAGCACCAAACTATCAAAGCTTGTCGGGGAGGCATGTTGCCTGGGGACTCGTAATGTCGTTTGCGGCGGCGACCGGCTTACAGTTGTTTTTCTTTCGGAAATGACCTTACGAACTGGGGAAAACCTAGTTCGAAGGAGCCGACTTGTATCTGAAACACAATCCGACAAGTCAGTGCTCTGTCTTTCACATAGAACTCCTGTGCACCAGGAAGAGATTCGAACTCCACCTGATAGTTACACGGCCAAGAGCCCAATACCTTGCCAGTACACTCAATCAATTCGGCTACGCAATTACTACTTCTTACTGCAACAGGTTCTCCTCAAGAAAACTAATATTGCACCATGTTGCGACTTTGCCTATTATTATCTGTACAGTTTGCCGCCTCAACTAGAAAAAAATCATTTGTTGACTGTTATTTACAGGTCTTGCAGGATTATTTCCTATCCATCCAACCAGTTACATGACAGCGTGGAGAAACAGACAAATCGAAGAGAAAGCCAAAGAAAATAAAGCCGACATTAAAAATCCAGAAGAAATTGAATCATAGTAAAATTATAAGTTGCTTTATGTGTATATGAAAATAAAACAAATTATACATTTTATGTATTGATTTATATTTGACGATTTTCAAAATACTTTACGCAAATCAATTATTACATTCAGTGCACAACTGATGTGGAGACATTTCTTATTAAACTTTGTAGTGGGTAGGAAACATTTTAAATTGTAATGAGAATTACAAAATTTTAATTTTAAAAGTTTAATTAGAAGTGCATGGAAAATATCGTTTGTCTACAAGAGAAGGTGACCAAGTCCACCGATAGTAGTTTTGAGTTATTAGAATTTTAATATTTGCCCATGTACCTTACATTCAATCTTTTTAAATTTAAAATACATATTCTAGAAACTCTATTTTTCATAAAAATCAATATAAACTAACCTGATGTAAAATAATTGATTTTATAATCATAAGCAAATATTAAAATTCTAATGACTCAAAAATACTATCGGTGGACTTGGTCACCTTCTCTTGTAGATCGACGATATCAAAGACAGAATAACAAACCTATACAATAGAAAACGAAGACAGTGTTTACAATAGCGTACATTTATAAAAAGTTGTTACAAAACTTATTTAAAAAATTCACAAAACCCTAAGAGAACTAGTGGCAAAACTAACCAATGGAGGAAAGCAGGAAAGCCTTTGGATATCTGAAACACTTTATTTATCTTTGACTACTTTGTCGATTTGTTTGACTTCTGCAACAAAACAAGATTAAAATTAATACGAAATGCATTAGTTTTGATTACTCATGCTGGAGCTTAACTAAGGACTGTTCATTTTACTAAACGGACACTATACAACCAATATACTGTGGCGCGCCACTCAGCTCACTACGTCACACTGAAGGCGTCAATAAGTAGGTCGCCGGGCTGTCTATACCGAACAAACTCGACTTTTCCAGCGTCATCGAAGATGGAACAAACGAGAAGGCAGCGTAGAATATAAAATCGGCCGGGGATGACTCAGGAGTCAGTCGAGTTCTAATTAGCGATCGTCGAAGTTAAATTTAGTGTATAAAATAAATTGTTACAAATAAATTAGATGGTAATCCTTATTAAATTACGGTTAAGTTTGTTACCGAGTGTTTTATTCGATTAAATAAATTAATTTAAATCCTAGAAACGTAACAATACAATTTAAGCTTTCTACGAAATTTCAGTTTAATTTATTTCTAGATTACACGATAACTTATCTTAGTCTACAGATTATGGAAAACCTAAATGTAATCAAGAACGCTAGAAATTTCGAAGTTTTGCTCTAATTCCAGCCAAGAGCCTTTTCACGCTCTCCGCTGATTTTTTTTGATTAGCCGCACCCCACATTTGTTTAAATTCTTCAATTGTTTTAGCTTTTCGGCCATCTTTTCTCAGATATCTTTTTATTATAGCCCAATAGCGCTCAATTGGACGAAGCTCAGGACAGTTTGGTGGATTGTCCTGTTTTTTCGCGAAATCAATATTTTAATTTTTAATTTTAAATCTTGCCAAAATAAGGGAAGAATGTTGTGCTTACGGTAGAGAGGTAATAAACGTTTTTGTATGCATTCTTTTTTATAAACGTCGCTTCCAATTGTACCTATTGTGAAAAAAGTTGAACTTTTGAGGCCACAAGAACATATTGCCTGCCATACAAGGATTCTCTTCCCGAACTTATTTATTTTAATTGTTCTTAGATTTTCTTCCATGACAGCATTGTAAAATTGAGTCCCTTGTAACTTTTGCTGTCCATTTTGACGTATGTTTCATCATCCATAAGGACACAACGAGCTTTGTTTTGAATCAAGATGCTGTACAACCTTCCACAGCGTTTCTTCGACTGAATTTTCTGCTCCTCACTCCTTTACGGCATTTTTTGTTTTTTGTAAGTCCGTATGTTATTTCTTTTTTTGATATTGTAGGAATATGGGGCGCCTCTTTTGCTTTTTCGCGTACAGACAAACATTTTTCTGACTTTAACAAGTTCACAACGTTCTTCTCGGCTCTTGCGTTTAATGGGCCTTTTCTGCGCCACGATTTGGGTAAATCATCGAGCGTATGACACTCTCTGAACATTTGGATTATTTGAAAAACCGCCGACTTAGAACATTTTGCAATTTTTGCGAGTATTCGCAAGGATAACTTTTCAGAACACCATTTTTTATTAGTTCGCTTCATTATTACAAACCTTTGACAGCTGTTGTAAACAAAAGTCCGTTTAGTAAAATGAACAGTCCTTATACATAAAAATTGCCACAAAATATACAGGGTCCACCACAGTAAATCTATAAATAATTTAAATCTTATTTTTTCAAACTTAAAAACTAAAAACCTAAATTAAAATAACCTAACATGGTTTATGAAATAAAATGTTCAAATTGTAATTCGGTATATACAGTGTGTCCCGGATTGATACCGTATTTTTACATCACTTAAGGTGGCTAATGATTTAATCATTATTATTAAAGTTAAAGAGGAGACGCTTCTTATAAATTTTAAGTTGACATATCTCAGTTATATGACATTTTTCAAATATGGCGTACATATTAAGAACTTACTACTAGAATTCAATTTTCTTTCGTTTACGATGATGATATACAGGACGTTCCATTAAAAGTACAGGTCAAATAAATTTACTCATTTGAACGACTCTAAAAGCTCTAAAAATAAGAAAGTTAGCAATGATGCAGACTTACTTTGAAGCAGGGTGTATACACAGTGTCTACGGATTGGGAATAGGAAAAAGCTTTTTATTTCTGAGTTTTCGAAAAAAACGTTTTTGCTTGTAAAAATTCCAGAAATATCTTCGGAAATAATAAATTTCGACTAACAGCTGAAGAAAGTGAAAATTCTGTTCTGACTTTCATAAAATATGGCAGTCCGAAAAGTTTTGAGTAAAATCATCTTAGCCGGTATTGTCGGTGTCAGGAATTTGAAAGTCTGTTTTGGCATGCAATATAAGGTGCTTTCTTTCGCTCACAAAATCGTGATCCAAACGTGTTTTGATTCAAAAACAGACATTCTTCTCTTTGAATCTCTCTATTTTTAAAACTTGTTTGGATTATAATTCAATCCAACAACATTTCACATCTTGGTAAAACTTCTATGAAAGGCAAAAATACTGCTGATATACAAAGTTCAGATGTGAAAAGAGAGGTGGCAAAAAATGCTAAAATTATATTTTTTTGTATAATAAAGTTGTTGTTTAAATAAACAAAAAAACATGACATTATATCGAAAGAAATCTAATAATGATCAGGGGCGGCTCGTGATGATTCATTGCGGACGGCAACAACCGCAAAAGGGATAGTGGATGCGTTTTCCAAATAAATTTATTTTTCCGGGTTTGTAATTTTTGAACTAAATTTAAGCGTAAAATTTACTGAGCTTATCCCAGCTTTCCAACGCGTTTACCAAAAAAAAAAAAACAATCGGCGAACGCGTTATAGAATTACAATCAAAATTCAAAAGCGCCGCGTTTTTTATTTGCTCAATTAACTAAACGTCTCTCCCTCCCCTCGCGCTTGTAATTTTTAAATTCAATTTGAGTGGGGGATTTACAGAGCTTTTGTCAGCTTTCCAACGCCTTTTACGAAAAAGTAAACGGACAGCGCGTTCTTGAGTTACAATCAAAATTAAAATGCCATACTTTTTTTGCTCAGTTAACTGAACGTCTCTTTATTCCCTTGCGATCACGCTTGCAACTTTTGGTTTAAATTTAAGCAGGGATTTACAGAGCTTTTTCTTAGCTTTCCAACGCCGCTTACAAAAAAAAAAGAAAACAATCGGCGAACGCGTTCTTGAGTTACAATGAAAATTCTAAAGCAACGCGTTTCTCATTTGCTCAATTAACTGAACGTCTCTTGCTCCCCTCGCGTTCGTGCTTGTAATTTTTGAATTCAATTTAAGTTGGGGATTTACAGAGCTTTTTCTCAGTTTTCCGACGCCTTTCTTCATCGGAAAAGAGTCGGACTTCAATTATTAAGAAAAACATAGCAATGAAAAGTAAGCAAACTTTATTCAATATAATTAAATATAAATACTAGTCTTCTTCAATGCACGCCAGAAACACCATTTATCATTCCAAAAAAATAATTTTAATCTAGAAAAGGAAATACATTAATACATTTGTTGCGATTACTACCACATCAACCGCTTCCTGTGTAAAATACTAAAATGTTTGCGGCAATTTAAATTTACTACAATTCATAACAAATGTACAGTGTGTCCACGGATTTTCTGCAATAATCTAGTTACATATGATTTCAATGTATGAGGGTGGTTCGAGTAATATCTTGGTTAGTCGTTTCGTGAAAAAGTTCTTGACGATGGAGTAACACAAGCAAAAAGGGGTGAAAATAAATTTCCGAAAAAAATATAATTATTTAATTTCTGAAAAACGGTAAACTATTGAAAACAAAAAAAGAAAGAAAGATTTTTGACAATCGAGATAAAGTAAAATAAAAAACGAGAATTATTATTATAAAAAATACATAAATAAAAAAAACCAAACGACCCAGCTAGCAGAGTGACGTGAAAATATTCTAATATCCAAAAGGCGTCTTACATCACTTTATATGTCAAGCCATATCACGTCATGTAGGTGATGTACCTTTGACGTTAATTGTGATGTAAATACACATATAAAGTGACGTGTTTCGTCCCTATATTGCAGCGACGACCCAGTTAGCAGAGTGACGTGAAGAGGACGTCTTCTCTGTCACTAATATGTCGTCATTCTAACATCCAAAAGACACCCGAGCGACGTCTTAAACCACTTTAAAAGTCAAGCCATATTACGTCATGTAGGTAACGTACGTTTGACGTCTAATGTGACGTAAATAAACGACATAATGACGACGAAGTGACGTGCTTCGCCCCCTATGTTGTAGCCAAATTTGGGTATGGGTAGTTCTTGTTCCAATGTTTCTGCGCCAACTTTATGCAATCATGTTCGTTTGCTGAGCGTTGAGAGCCAAAATTTACGTAATATTGTATTAATTTCGTTAACGCAGTTTATATCGTCAAAGGTAAATGTGTAACAATGTATTGAAAGTGTTAAATCGTGAGTGCAAAAACATTCAAACTTTTCACAAAAGAAGAACGTCAAGTAAATAAAGAGGTGAAATAACTTTTGTAGTTATTTCACATTTTTAACTTTTGTAAGTTATTTTTATACATTTAGAAATAACTTTTCCACAAAAGTAATTTCTTTATAATAACTTATTGGACCACTGAGAATTACTTTGAGAAAATCTCGTTGTGATCTCATTATTCGTTTCAAAACTTTCGGCAAGTATTTATAAAGTATGTACAGTTGAAAAAGAACTCACAGCAATCCATGGAAAATTAACGTATGTCTTAACTTGATTGTCCACTTTCCAACTGAAATTTGTTGAACTTAGTGTAAGTATAAAATTATTCAACTTCACTTTTCACATAAAAATTTCTATTCGGCAATCTGTCTTTTAGGGAACTAATAATAATTTTTAATAATAAAAAAAGAGGTTATCTTCTGCGGCCAGTGACAGTTGTAAATAAGAGTGCAGTATAACCTTAATACGAACATGCCCTAATCCGAATGTCCAATAATCCTAACAGCCGGAAACTCGAAGCCATAATCCGAACAACGAAGTAATCCTTTGGTTTCATGTTTTCTAAGAACTGCTCTCTTAGAGATTTGGAGAATTAGGGATTAAAAAGGGAGTATGTATGACGCAAATTGTTAAAAATATGAATAAAAATTAACTTTTGAAATAACTACACGAACAGTAGCAGCAGATCAAGCTAATGAGAAAAACGCATATATCTTAAAATTCCACAGGAAAAGTTGAAGATATTGCTAATGTTTACCACGCCAGAATTGCAATTTAGGATGGAGACTACTTCTAAAAGGAAATACGTTAATTAATCGGTAAACGAACGAGGTGGGTTTCTACTGTTAATTCTTGATAAAGAACTTTTTGTTGTGGGAATATTGAAATTCGTAGGATAATTGGTAAGAGCTGTAGTGGAACTATCATGCATAGGCGCCGGATTTTGCAAATATTGTCGGGTGCAATTTTTGTCGGTACCTAGTTCAGTTTATGGTAGAGATGGGCCAGGGAATGAACCCGGTGCATTGAAAGCACCCACATGGATGCATTCACCAGGGTGCATACATGAATGTACCGGGTGCATTCAAAAATTTAAATTTCCCGCGTAAATCGAAATAATCTTTTCTTGATGTATTATCTTATGTATTATATTTAGTGTCATTTTGAAGCATTTTTTGTCTTATGTAAATGTAGGTAACCGGGCAATGCATCCAATGCACCTGGTGCATTGTGGATGCATTCCGTGATTCCACCGGTGCAAACGATTGCACCGGGTGGAATCCCATCTGTACTTTATAGTATGTATAATACCATACGATCAATGGCATTTATAATTAGAGCGGGCTGTGATATAAGTTGGCATCACAGGCTTACAGTTTGAAGTTTGAAATTTGAAGTGTCAGAATTGTGACATTTATTTTTTCAAATAATTGATAATAAACGCGTTTGTCTTGTAGACCCCCCCCCCACCAATATTCTAAAAAGGGTTTAAACCAGCACCCATACAAAATAAAATAACAAAATAAAGATTGTATAAAGCACGAGCATAACCTCAAATGTGATGACTGTCAACTTATTATTTATTTTTCATTGTATCCAACCACACAGAATAAAATAGTACCAATCACGGCCTCCTCTAATTATGAATTCCATTGATCGCCCGCTATAATTTATTCACAAATTAAAAGACCACCGCCTTATGAAAAATACAACTGACAACGGCGTCCTAGTTAAGAACTCAATAACAAAGCGATAAGTATATGAAATAAATGACAAAATTACGAGTTCTGAGTTTTTAATAATTACGATAAATTAATTAAGGGCTTCTTTCATTCATTTTTAACAGTGAAAAGATTCTTTTACATTTGCGTGGCATTGAAAAGGGTTCTTAAGACGAACATAAATGTGAATAAGATAAGTATTAAAATTGCCTTACCAACTTAGTATCAGGGAGGAGGAAAGAAAAGTTTTTCCTCATCCCTGTTTAGTATTATTTTGATAATATTTTACAGGGTACTTGTGTTTTATACCATCATAATCCAACAGGTGGTGGTTTTTTGATTTGTGAACAAATAATATACTAATACCGTTTTTTACTGAGGTACACTATGTGCACTGAGTGTGCACTCAGAGTATTTCCAACTCATTTTATTATATAAGGTTAGAAGAAAATAGAGATACAGTGAGTACACACCAGGGTACACACGCACGTCAGTAGAAAACGTTTTAAGTATCAGTGTTGCCAATCGTATTAAGTCTGAAACCCCACAAATTCTAATGAAAATTCCCGTTTTTTCCCGCACATTGAAAAAATTATTAAATACCGGGTGTCCAGCAATTGCAATTGTTGGACAGCGGTTCCCAACCTTTTTTTTTAAATCGATCTCTTAGAAGGAAATAAAAATTTTCATCTACCCCCTTTCGAACTTAATAAAATTTTGACAATTTGCTATTTATTTTGATTTGATTTTTTTTTAATTTTAAACCGATCGCACGCCGATTCTCTTATTTTTATATTTGAATTATCACTTCTCTTTTGTTTTTATTTTTATTCAAACTTTAGTGTTCTCGATTCGATTCATTTAGTTTAATAGAATTTTTATTTTAGACTTATTTTCATCACCGATTGTCTTTTGTTTTGTGTTTCGTGTTTTTTTTTTTGAATTCATCATTTGTCTTTATTCATTTCACTTTTGGCTGTTTTCATAATCAGACTTTAAGGCAGCTTTAATTTAAAATCTCTGTAAGAATAGGGAAACAAATGAATTTTAATATCAATATAATAATCAATTGATCGAACTTCTTCTTTTTCTTTTTATTCGATTTTATTTGCTTTATTTTTATGTTTTAACTATCGGTTTATTATCTTTTTTTGTCTTCTCTTTTGTTTGATTTGATTCGACGGTATTTTATTTTTTAATTATCGATTGATGGTGTTTTGTTTTCCTTTACTCAATATGAGTTTATTTTACGCTTTCATCTCGACGATTGATCACCATTTTTGTTTTTGACATTCCATATTAAAAATTGACAGGTAGGTTTCTTGACGCATCTAACAGACGGCACTACGTACAGAACACAGCGAGTTGCATTTATAATTTTTTCACGGTCTTTGATATCAAAAATTCCCGATTTTTCCCGCAAATTTGTATATCCCGTAAAATTCCCACCACCGTCTCATTTTTCCCGAGATTCGGGAAATTTCCCGGTCATTGGCAGCACTGATAAGTATGTTGTACTTCTGTTTTGGACGATGAACCAGGAAGAACTAGCAATATTTTAAACAATTTGTAAATTTCTAGTAATCCTATTTAATTATGGTTTTTCTTTAAAGAACTATGTGACGTCAAATGTCTCCATCAAATTATAATTTCTGCTTCTTTGAATTGGCTAAATAAAAGGACACTACTTTGTCGGGTGCTCTCTAACACTTTTGCACCCAACAAAATCATTTGTCGGGTGCACGAGGCGCGTATACCCGACGAAGCGGCGCCTATGGAACTATGTAAATACATAGAAAAGAAATTTCCTGTCTATCTCTGTTTTATACAAACACGTTGACATATGTAGATCTCTTTCTATCAGAGATAGAAGGGAAATTTCTTTTCTATGTATTTACATAGTTCCACTGCAGGTTACCTGTTTTGCTTTAATAAAAAACAAAGTAAAATTCCATCAGTACCGATAACAACGTAAAAACGACCTTATATCTGTCGTCTCAGTGAATAAGTGGTTAAGTCGAAATTTGTCCAAAATGAGTTGAATGGCTTAGGAGAAGCAGGGAGGTGGTTCCTCCGTAGTGTAAGTGAAGCCAAGCACTGGCTTGAGAAAGAGTTAATTGTGATGTATGTACTCATTTATTACAAAAATGCTATATTACACAACTTTTCAGAGTCTAAAAGTAGTACTTTGAAAAGAAGCGAAATCTGACTTAACCACTTATTCACCGAGACTACAGATATCGACTTCAACTCTGTTGCCATTCCATAAAGAAGTGATACATGACAAAATCAAGAAGAAATGACTAAAGTCTAATCCTCGAGAGATAAATATTCGTATATAATGATAATGAGGTTTAAACAATAAGAATAAATCATGTTAAGCACGGGTATCATAAAGAAACGTTTTGACTACTATCTTTCTTTCACTTTCTCTTACAAATATGAAGTTTATGAAATGGTAAAATGTTTGAATATTGAAAGAAAAAAAAATACTTCATTGCTGTCTCGCGATATCTTCAGTTTAGACAAAAACATTTGGCTTTTATAAAAGCTCATTAAAAAAAAGTATTTCACAAAAGTTTAGGTATACTGGTTGTTCCATTTAAAAATTTTGAGGAAAATTATATTTTACAAAACTCAACACCCTGTGCACATAATAAATAATACATCGAAGATGTTCTGAAATTTCTGTAGTTGAGATATTGTATTAACTACCTATTCACAAAGAAATTCCAAATAAATAAAAAAATTATAAGAGTTCAAAATAGAGCAATTTTTTACACATAATCATCAATTTCTTACAAACTCAAAAAAACTTCCGAAATTTTTGGTTATTACCAAATGTGTACTTTCGAAATATGCTGGATTTTCCATTAAAAAAAATATAACTTTGCTATTATGACCCTGTTACTGAACACTCTGTTTAGCCAAAAATAATTTTATAAAATAGAGCTGACTGATCTGAACTGAAGATCCCCACTCTTGTTTGTTTCGGGAAGAGGAGAATTCATTCATAGAGAAGGGTGCGGCAAAAAAATACTTAATAAACACAGCGATCGCAGTTGTAACGCCTAACGAGGTGGGGATACGCTTCCCCGCTGGCGGTCATCCCTGCTTTAGACGGTAGAGAAGACCACGGCAGTCGGTGGACACCCTGTTATAGACTAAGACATACGTTCGTTAATCGTGGTCAGTGCAAAGTATGCCAGAGGTTTTTTTCGGCTGTACATATATTACATGCTGCATTAGTTACCAAGTGCTGAAATTACGCCACGCCATCTTGTTAGCATTCACAACTATTTACAGGTTATTATTTCCCTTAAATTAGCAATTCTAATGTTAATTTTGGTATCATTCGCTTCAAAAATATTCAAAGAATTTAAATAATGAATAGTGACGTCGCTTTAACGACGTTATTAATACGTGTCGTATGACTCGTCATATTGGCGGCACTTTGGGTACATATGACGACGGAAAGTAACCTAAAAATGACGTAAGAAAAACAAAATTACATTTCGAATACGATTGTAACAATTGTGAGGAACTGTGAAGTGGAGTCAGTTTTTGATTATTTAATTTCAGAAAATACAAATGACTAATAAAAACAAAAAAGAAGAACATTCTCGTCTTTCCGAAAAATGTAAGAGGAATGAGAATGGAAAAAATGATTAACCTCAACAGGGCAAGAAGATAAAAAAAGAACAAACGCAGATCGTAAATCGGAAAGAAAAGAAATAGTGTTGTTTTTTACATCTCGTTTGGGTCAGTTTTAGTTAGCAACACTGCGCCGAATTATAAAGAACTGGTATAAACCAATTTTGACGCATATTGGCGTCACTTTCGGGACATTTGACGTAAAGCAACCTAAAAATGACGTAATTCCGTCATCACTCTGCTAGCTGCGGAACCAGGAGAGAGGTTTATTGGCAATTGAAAATTTTTGTCCAGACTGTTTTAGTAACGTATTTATCCGCAGAGATGGCGCTAGGACTAATTGTAAATTTGGCGCGAATGAAATGTCACCTGTTGTCAATGTTAATTGCTTTACATATAAAATAGCGACATCTTACTATCGCTTTTTGACCTAACATTGCAGTAGGATAGACAAATTGAAGCGGGATGTTGTCAATGTTAATTGCTTTAGTGATGGCGGTGATGGTGATCGTTTAAGTAAATTAAAGAACTGGCACAAATATAATGTGTTAAGTCAAATTGACCGTTAAATAAACATTGTTGATGATTAAATTATTTTTGTGTGACCAGAGAATAGTCTCCAATATAAACAGAGTTTGAGAAAAATGGACCTCGTGAGATCTGCAAAAGAAGATTTAAATGTGTAGTTATTGGATGTAATTCATGTTCCAATCAGACCAAATTTCTTTCAGTTTGGAATTGGGGCTGCTAATTTAGGCAATGAAGCCCTGTGACAATTTCGATGCAAGAAGACGTGTATGCGTCACACTGATGAAAGGTTAGCATTACCGTTAGCATCATAACAATCCATAATAAGGTTTTTATTTTACCAAGTTAACAATGGCAGTAAAATATAAATTGTTACAGATATGTGTATCCAGGACATGAATGCAGGAAGATTAAATTAATACGGAGACTTAACCTGTATCCTACATCGTATTACCTACCGAGACAATTCATCATTTTAATAGAAATGAAAGTGCAGAAGGTAGAAGCTACAACTATGAAACAATCACTTTAAATAATTTTATTAAAGTGTAACAAGTATTATTATGTGTGAGTGATTAGCTGATTTATAAATTTAAAGGTGGTCAAAGTACAGTATTCTGAATAAAAATTGTTAAAAAAAAGTTTAATTTGCAATGATTTTGAAGATATTCGCACTTAAAGTCAAAATAATGTGTACGGATAAAGAAAGAATGTATTGAATTGCAATTTTGAAAGCATTTCCATAAATTATAAACTTCATGAATGGCAATATACAAATAATGTGTTATTATTTGCAGTTACTTTTGCAGTTAAATATAGTAATTTGAGAATAATATGTGGTTTGTTTTATTAGCTTAAAATCTAGTAAATATCATAATTTAAGCATGATTTTCCGTTTCTTTAGGTTTTCTTCTCCACACATTCATTTAGGTAATACGTTATATTCTGTAAAGACTTGTAATGCATATTACAGCATATTAGAGTCTTTGCAGAATATAACGTATTACTTAAATGAATGTATGGAGAAGAAAACCTAAAGAATTATTTTAATTAAAAAGGAGCGTAAAAAAGCGCGCGTAGAATAATGGCGCCGTCGCAACAGATAAATACGTTACTAAGGTCCGATCTTCCACCTCCTGATAAATTTAACCGTCGGTTAATATCCTAGGAAACTATTATCAGTACAAGGGTTTCCAAGGATATTAACCGACGGTTAAATTTATCAGGAGGTGGAAAGATCGGGCCTAAGTCATATTACGTGGACAAAAAATTTACATGGGAATTGGCTCTGTCTCCTGTCTGGAACTGCTAAATTTTGTTAAATATTTGCTAAATAGTTAACAATTCAAGACATAATAGTAATTTCAAAAAAAAACAACACAAATCACAAAATTACATTTCAAATACGATTGTAATGATTGTGAGAAAAGTGAAGTGCACTAAGTTTTTTGATTTTTTTAATTTCAGAAAATACAAATGACTAATAAAAACAATAAAGAACATTCTCGTCTTTCGGAAAAATGTAAGCGGAATGAAAATGAAAAAAAAATGATCAACCTCAACAGGACAAGAAGATAAAGAAAAACAAACGCCGATCGTAAATGTTAATAACATGAGGTATTTACGAAAGAAAAGAGATAGTGCGGTTTTTTACATCTCGTTTGGTTCAGTTTTATTTGGCAACACTGCGCCGCATTACATTAACCAATTTTGACGCATAAATTTTCGTACTGATTTCGATTGTCTTTTGTTTAAAAGTTGATCAAAACCAGATTTCTTGTTTCTCACATTTTCGAAGATTTCGATCGCCTTTTGTTCAAAAGTCGATCTTCTTTCGTTTCAATTCTTTCTCGTTCGTCAAACTTTAGTATCGGTTTCGATCGTCTTTTGTTTAAAGCTGGAAAATTAAAGCTCGACGCATACGATTTTCTCAATCCTCAAAAATTTTCGTATCGATTTCGATCATCTTTTCTTTAAAATTCGATCATCTTTTGTTTCAATTCTTCTCGTTATTCAAACGTTCGAGTCGGCTTCGATCTTCTTTTGTTTAAAACTTCAAGATCAAAGCCCGACGCGTCCTATATTCTTAATCCTCAAAAAACATTTTCGTAACGATTTCGATCATTTTTTGTTTAGAATTCGACCGTCTGATAAGTCGATCTTCTTTTGTTTCACTTCTTCTCGTGCCTCACACTTTCGCGTCGGTTTCGATCGTATTTTGTTTAAAGCTTGATCTAAATCCTCAAAAAAATTCGTGTCGATTTCGATCTTCTTCTTTGTTTAGAATTCGATCGTTTCTTGGTTTAAATGCCAACAAAATGTCTATTCTAAGAATATTTTGTTTAAAATGAATTCAGATTTCGAAGGCTGTAATTTCTTTTTTTTTGTTCCTCTAATTTCCGCAGTGCTTTCGATCATCTTTTGTTTAAATAATGTTAAAATTTAGAATTTTTTCTTTTTGGTTTTCTTTTTTTGATTTTTTGTAAAGTAATATTTACGAAAGAAAAATAATGCGATTTTTTACATCTCGTTTGGTTCAGTTTTATTTGGCAACACTACGCCGCATTATATATATATATTATTCGCTCCCCGAAATATTCCGGAAAGGATTACGGAATAAAAAAAAAGTATCAAACATAATTTTCTGCACAAACCCAAACTCTTTTTAGGACCTTGCAGGATTTGTTTTAAAAATTGATAATAAAATATGAAAATTCTTAATTATCCAATAATTTTGCTGGGAAGTGTATTTTAAAATAAATTTTGAAAATAAGAAACTTCATTTTAGAGGATTTGCTAATTTACTGCACCACAGAAAATGTGATAAAAGAGAATGACCTTATGCTACTAAAAGATTATGAGCATTTAAGTAGATAAATGCTAATCTGTTTACCTTCAACTTAAAAACATTATGTAGTCATCATAAAAATATTTAAGTCTCATGTATAATAAATTTCAAAAACTGATGAATCATTTGTTGAACATGAGAAAAAAAAAAATTACTCAATTTTTTTGTAAAGGATAAGTAGGTTAGTTTACAATCAAAAAGAACAACTTTTCTCATGCATATAATTTAATCAAAACATAATTGCGTTATTAAAAAATCTTAAAACCTTTCATACCTTCACGTATTTTGAGGAAATATGGTTTCACTATTCTGGTGTAAAGGATTACTGATCCGTTGTATTCGATAGGAATCATGAGCCATATCATAAAAATACACTGATGACAAAAAAAAAACATTAATTAATAATAATGTAATTGTTACATCCCACTTACCTTTGATAACCAATACAGAGGGAACCAACCGACTATAAAATCAGCAAAGAATTCTATGACAGAAAACACAGCGAAAACAACCCAGTATGTTAACCATTTCGTGTCGTCTTCTTTGTTGTGTGATTCAATGGCAATAATTGATGCGTATGCCGGATATAGAAAACCAATGAAATTACAAACTAATTGTGCAGCAAGCCCAAACATCAGCCATAAGGCAAGGCCAGCGATTCCAACTAAATACGTGAACTCATGAAACTTTTTTTTTTCGTGGGTTATTGTTATTTAAATACATACCTATAAAGAGATACAAACGGTTGACACCTGTTCTGGCTTCAGCCACATTCAGAGCGTGGGTCCACGGCTTTGTTGGGTCGTATAACAATTGATTTAAATTCTCTCGAACTTCATTGACTCTCCCTGCCATTTTCCTTGCGTTTTGTTCTATAACTGACCCAACAAAAACGGTAAATTACAAGGACAGTACAGCTTAGGTTAGAATTGAAGAATGAAGTTTATACCCCCACTAATTTTATAGAAGCGAACTGTTTCACGTCAGTGCTGCCAAATTAATTGAAACACGGTTGCGTTCAAAAACTGTAACAGGAGAGCACTTTGGGCGTTTAAAACGAAAAGCAAAATAGGTATACAAAATCTAATGTTGTAAATTTACTGGTAAACTATATAATTGACTAAATTTACCGGATTTTTTACCGGTAAATAAAGTAAATAACAAAATGAAATGAAACTGGCTCTATTGTGTTGCTTTTTACTTAACCTTTCGGAAAAGACCAAATACTGCTACCACACAATCCTGATTTTATGAGAAAATAATCTTTTCTTATGTATGAATAATAATTAAAAGTTGAAATTGACTCTTGTCTCATAAAAATTGTAAGAAAATGGTTTTTAAACTATAAACACACACTGATAAAAGTGTAATGAACGTATATTGTTCTCAATTGTAAGTCTCCATTGAAAGTTTCAAAATAATTTTCTAATAATTTAAAGGTTATGTTATGATCTTATAACCGGAAGTATTATAATAATTACAGGTAGAGGAAGTAATAGAACTTCCTCCCTAGGGTGGACAATAAGGAGAAATGTGTGTGGAATTTCGAGAAAGTTTTTATATCCGTAACCTTCAATGCAAAAATGACAAGTGCACTTTGTAAATTATTGTATTTCAGATTTTCCTTTCCGTTTTCCGTTTTATTAACATTTATAGGGGTGTATTCTGTAACTATTCCGTTAAATATAAAGGCCCGCTAAGAAATAATATTTTAACGCCCCGTTACTTTTTTTTTAAGGGAAGACCGAAAAAATCTATTCAGGATAGTCAAAAACTAGCAGGACGTTAAAAAGCAAGTATTTAGCGGGCCTGTTAATATATAAAGTGAAGTTTGCTTAGTTTAATACGTAGCGACTCGTAATATGTGGGATCCGTAATTTAAATTTAGTGTTAGCGCGATGAAGATAGAAGATTTTGCTTTATATATATGTATATTTTAATTAATAGTAACCTAATGAAGATGTACCAATTATGAGTAACAAATAATAAAAGATATTTCAAATAGATACATAACTTACAAATGGTTGAAATGTGACGCCACTGCTATTGTAACAGCACCGGCGTATAACCTCACATTTTGTATTCGCATGTTATTGCGTATACTACAGTTACGATTAGTGAAAAACTATTTAACTTAACGTTATGATCGTAAAGCAAAGTAATACTTAAAAAAATGCGGGGTAAACGAATGACAAAATCTCAAAAATATAAAATGATTGAATACCTAGAAAATAATAACGAATTATTGTTGGCCGGTGGTAACAAAATTAATCCAACACAATTAACAACAATAAAACGCAAATGGGAAGAATTTGCAAGAGTTTTAAATTCAGTTGACGATGGACCAAAGAAAACCATACAATAGTGGAAAGAGGTAAGTGTTTTGGAAATACATTTATGACCAATTAATCAGTAAATCTCAGAAGTGCAAGTAATTTTCATGTATTTAGGCGCTTAGTGAACTAAAAACAAATACCAAAAGAAAAGCAAGAGAAGTCTGATATGGTGCTGTAGGTACAGGTGGCGGCCCAAAAACAGTGAGACTTAAATGAACTGGAGCTATGCTTAATACAGTTATTGAGCAATATTGTCATTGTGGATGCTGATGTGGAAGAGGTAGGCACAGGTAATATAGCAGAGGAACCAGCAAGAGTTGAGCAACCAGCAACAGTTGAGCAACAAGCGACAGTTGAGCAACAAGCGACAGTTGAGCAACAAGCGACAGTTGAACAACCAATTGCAGTTGAACTACCACTACCTACAGTAGATTCCATAAATGATGAGACTGAAATAGAAATGGTATATATTTACTTAAAATAAAATATTGCATTACAAAAATGCAAATTTGAGGTTCAGGAGTATATTGTAACTCCCGCAACTAAGCTTCGTGCAATACAGATCCGATTCATAATGAGCGACCAGTCAGACAGAGAAGGCCAAGACGCCGGCCACTGAGGACCCAATTAAAGGATGTTAGTCTTGAAAATGTACTTAAGGATTACAATACCTCAACAAGAGCCCTTGCACAATCGAACAACAGCATCGCTCGAACCTTACTAATACTGGCACGAACTATACGTCCAACGCAAACATAAAATTTACTCTATATTTTTTCCAGAAATTATTAGTATCAGTATTTAATCTTCTTTACACACTGTGTTTCATTCTACATCTAAACACTATTGTATTTTTTAAACTTACTAACAAATCAATTTTAAGTTTTCACCAATTGCACCTACATCATTTTAAAAACATTTTTTAATTTTAAAACTTTTTTGTACTGCAAACTGTGGCCTACTATGGTTGAAATGAAGTTGCAAAAAATTAAGAAAACATCAGACCTTATTCAATCATGAAAAGTTATTTAGAATTACATAATACTCTCATTCCCAAATTTGGAGGAAAAGTTTTAGTTTAATTATTGGCTAACAGCAAAATTAGTTAGCTGAAATATACAGAACCAAAATGAAAAAAAATCATCTAAATGTTCTACCAAGCCTTCATATGATATCCATTTTTCGATATATTTTCTGTGACTTTGTTTTAATTTGTATGTTTTCTTAATTCTTTATTATTTTTGATCTTAGTAGGGTATGGTTAGCAATACAAAAAGTTTTAAAATCATAAAAATATGTTTTGAAAAGTAGTACAATTGACGAAAATTTGAAATCGACTCATTAATAAACTTAAAAACGCAGGGGTGTGTAGTTGCAAAATGAACAGTGTATATTATGTAAATTATTTACATTCAGAAATTTATTTATGTTTTCTGCTACTCAAATAGAATTTCTTTGTTTTTTTTTGTTTTTTTATAATTTACAATATTATTCTGTCTGCATTCTTTATTATGCAAAATACATTAGTACAATATTTTGACGAATGTTTTGTGCTGCCTGCAGTAAGCCTATTTCAATATCATTATTTTGTTCACCAATATCGTCATTTTGTTCATCAACGTCGACCATATCATCCAGTAAGCCATTATAAAAGTGTTGTGCCATATTATGAAGAATTCCACAACTATATATAATTTTTGCTGATGTTATCGGATTATAATATAACATGCGTTGCTTTGAAAGACACCGAAATCTTCCCTTCAGAACACCGTTTAAGCGTTCTATTGTGTTTCGCGTTGTTATAAAAGCCCGGTTATATCTTCCTTCTGGTGAATTATTTGGAGGATTGTCAAAAGGCACCAACAACCATGGTTCAAGAGGATACCCTTGATCGCCTAGAATAACTGTCTGTTGTCCTCGTGTATATTCTTCTTCCATAACTCTTCTCACTGACGAGGATCTCCATATAGCTGAATCATGTACCGACCCTGGGAACCTTGCATTCATGTTCAATATTTTTAAGTCTGCATCACAAATAATTTGGCAATTAATACTGTAAAAGCTCTTCTGATTATAATACACTTGTGCGGGGTAAATTGGATGTTCGGCTGGTGGGGTAATAATAGCAATGCGTGTGCAATCGATTACTCCTAAACAATTAGGAAACCGAAATTTGTCCCAGAAGTGATTCTTCGTGGTTTCTTTTTGTAAATTTGTTGTTGGGAATGCAATTCATTCGTTTGATAAATGCTGATACATGGCATTGGTTACTTCATTAATTAATCGACTAACTGAAGGTTGACTCAGTCCTAAATTGTATGACTGACCTGTACTTATCTGATAAGTACCATGTCCATAGAAATTCAAAGTTGCCAGTATTTTCAACCATGGTGGAACTGCAGTCGATCTTATACCTCGTCTCATGTGTGGGTGTAGATGACGAACTAATTCTCGTACAGTTTCTTTGTTTAATCGAAATAATTTTATAAAAGTAAATTCCGGCAGCTCAAACGGATTTGTTGTATCCCGTATTTGTCGATGGTGAACACGTAAATTTATTCTGCAAGAAGGCCAGAAATGTAGAAATACCTATCAATTGCTAATATATTAAATTTCAACTTGCCTACGAGCATTTTCTTCATTTTCTTCTGCAAGAAGATGACCCATAATTAAATGGAACGCCATTTTTATTGTGTGATATTTTTTGACGATAGCTGTTAATATTTTAACAGCTATTAATAACGTCCCTTTAATTTATTTCATTTTAACGGCTTTTTTGGCGGACCATGATTAAAATTTTAGCGGATTTTGCGATAGTGAATACGTTACAAGAAATTTAGGGGTCATTTAGTATCAAAACCATTAAATTTAAAAGGGTGTTAAATTTTGTTGCTACGGTAACAACCAATCAAGGAATTGCATTTTAGATTTTAAAGGAACTCTACATTTTAACAGTCCGTTAATAAGTTACAGAATCCGCCCCAAAGGGTGTTAAAAACTTAGCGGGCTGCTAAATTTTAACGGATTGGTTACAGAATACACCCCATAACGTCACAAAACAGCGTTATTTTGACTCCACTAATCGTTAAAAACAAATAAACTTAAAAAATTTTAATTGCAATATCCCTAAAGAATTTGCGCCAAATTCAAAATAAATAACCATAGGTAAATAACGTAATTTACCGAGTGTTATTAACCGGATAATTAACCGGTAAATAACCGGTTAATAATCCCATTTACAACACTAACAAAATCACTTGCACGATAGAAAAAGAATGGCCGCGTTAAGTGAACGGTCAAATTGCACAAAATCGTCAAGTTAGCGGTCCGCCTAAACCATCTGATCAATCACCAATTGAGAAAAGTGATCACGTGATTTGGTCTGACCACTTCGACCGTTCACTTACCGTTGCCAATATTACCCAAAGCGCGCTCTTATCAGTTCCTAAACGAGCCCCAGCAGTGGGAATTTTGCGGGATGTACATATTTGTGGAGAAATCAGGAATTTTACGTATCAAAAACCGTAAAAAAGTCGCAAATATATCTCGCGGTGTATTACAGAAGACTGTCCAACATCAGACCAACATAAACCAATCAGTTCCTAACTTCTGAGGGACAAGCAAATATTTTATCGCTTAGGGTGCGCTTCATTTGCGCGCTCATATGCTTTGAGCGCTTATAAGCATTGCTTAATAAGGTCTCTAAATCAACACACTTACGTATTCAGGTAACGCCATTACATTCACATTCCGAGATTATTGTGTAACGAAGATAATAAAATACAAAAGTCGCAAGAGCAACAAGGAAATCAACATTTTTAGGGAATTCTGCTTACTACGATGGTAGTAGTTTACGGCCGACTGTTTAGTCAAAAATGTATTTGGTTATGTTATTCTCCACGGCCATAGTAAAATGCCATTTGTGAAACTAGAGGAGGTTACTGTGCGACAAGGATGGATAGAAAAAATCACTACTGTCGCTACCTAAACACGTAGTGTGTCGATTTAGAACCTGATTGCTTAACCTTATGGAAATTGTAGTTCTTTACAACGAACTATAATTAGTTCACAAATTAAAAGACCACTAGCGGCGTTGTCTTGTGAAAACTAGAACCGGCAACAGTGTCCTAGTTAAAAATTTGGTAACAAAATTGGCAAGTGTTTGAAGTAAACGATACCTTCGGAACAAATTCCTGGTTCTAAATTTATTAATTATAATAGATTCATGGTTTTTAACTTATCGTTCGCAAGCAATTTTATAGCAGACAAACTGTAATTGATTGAAACGGGTTACACTAGCCTGCGAAGATTTTGCGAATGACATAAAACTAGGTGTAGGTAGTAGATTTGGTGTTCCTGAGTTCGAGAAAAATATAATAATTTTTTCATCACGCACCACTTTTTTTTAAATAATATTTCAAAGTAGGTTTTTCAATCATAATTTTCGAGAAGCCAACTGTTACTCGCTTGTTTGCACATTTCCACTTGTTATTATTGACAGATTTGTGCTTAGGATTGCTTAAGTGTTTATAAGGTTTACGCTATACAAAATATTAGTTTGTACTATATCGTGTGTTCCTGTTTAAGCAACTATTGAGAAATAATGAATGATAAGGTAAATGTTACTAAAAGACATTGTCTAAATGATTCTAACAGTTTTGCCACATTTGTGGTTGAACCCAAAAAAATACACCAAAATAGGTTTGCTGTATCCAAAGTTCGTTATAACCGGTAAATAAAAACGAAGTATGTATTTAGTAGGGTTATAACCGAGAGTTTTTTTACAATCGGATTCACTACAGCCGACCTTCACTGTACAGGGCTTTTGATAGACAAACTACAATCGAACCTCCATAAGTCAAATTTCAAGGGACCGGAAAATTACGAGTTATAGAGATTTCCAGTCAAAGAAATAGATAGCAGTTACATATAATGTGCAAGGACCATCCTAAATTTCGACTTACAGAAAGGGCCGATTTGTGGAGGTTCGAGTTAAAGAGGTGCGACTGTATATATTTTTGGAAGTAAAAAGAGAAACTTTTGTTAATTCGAGAAAAATCACTGGAATTTTAATCTAAAATATCAAAGAAAATAGCTTTTAAAACTGGACAGTTTTAAAATTGGTCAAAAATCGACTTCAATTAGAATAACAAAGTTGATTCTCATCTCCAATCGTCACTTCTTTTTTTTAGTAAATTCTGGCAGTTCAGAAAAATCTTTAAAACGTTTGCAATTCATATTTTTTGTATGTCTGACAATGTACAAGTACCGTACAAAATGTAAACAAAAACTCTCTAAAAGGTTTAAGAGGAATCCCACCGAATAATGCCATATACGAAAACCATTAAAACGCGCGAAGTCGTAGAGGCTTTAGTTCTTAATCAATTTATTTCATTTTTTGACACCACGTATTTAAGGACTAGAACTACAAAGTGACCAATGGAAATTTCGCTACGATTAGTTGTTAATTAGAAAAAAAATAATTAATATTTAAAAATCGTAGTTGAACTTTACAGTCAAATTAAATATACTTCCAGTTCATATTTTCGAAAACGCGTTGGTCACTTTGTAGATTGAAGTTTTATTAACAAAACCGCGAAAACAGCTTTCAAAAATATGTATATGAAATGTAGTTATGAATTCGCGCGTTTTGCATGTTTTCCATGAATTATTTTCATGAGGCGTGGACGGATTTCTCCCACTATCAATTGTGGGTAGGTAACGAAAGAGGAAGCAAACATATCTTCTCTTTCTGTTCCGCTAAAAATTCGTAAAGAGAATATCCCGGCTGGAAACAAAACTTAGCTTGTGACACCCTGGTAACAGTCGGACTCGAGCCGGGAGTGACCGAATATTGTCGATGTTTGAAAAATACTTTGAAAGCATTTTGAATCATTTATTTACGTTTATTGTAAGTTTAATATAGATAGAGGCAAAAGAAACGAAAAATTGAAATTACACTTGTACAGACTATAAAATTGTAATGTTAGAAATGTTTGCAACAATGACAATAACTAGAATATAATAATAGAAAAAAATATTTTTAAATAAATTAGAAAATATTTAAATGTTTGTCAATAAATTTCGAACTCCGTTACTAAATCTTTTCTAAGTGGAATTTTATTAATGTGTTAATAAAATTTAATTTTGTAAAACTTTGTTATGAATGGATATGTCCTCATGTAAATAAGCTGTAACACTGATTATGTTTCTACAAAAATTATTAATTAAAATTTAGAATTAAATATTAAATTAAAAATATGTGTTGTTAATGAGGACAATAAATAATACTAGCAATTGAATATATTTTCGGAAAAAAAATTAAGTTCAATATTGATAGTAATTTGACATTACTTCTATAAAGATATTTTTTGCGTTGAAATGGAGATTCCAAAATTAACAATAATTAGAGTCAGTAGAATAGTCAAGTACTAATTAATATAGTTCTTCTAGAAGAAATCAGAGACATGTGGTTCTAACCGGAAGCCAAGAATTCAACCGTAGTTCTTTATAGTAAAGGAGTTGATCGCATGTACAGGGTGATTACGCGAGAATTCCTACCCCCTTTAACTCCTTTATTTTGATTTCAAGAAAAATTGTTTAATACAAAACTTATAGGAACTAATTCAAAGTTTCACTGTGTGCTCACAGAAAAACAATTTGTGGTCGAATAAACGAGATATGATGATCTTTAATTTATTTTATTTTTTTTTAATGGAACATCCTATATATTATTACGATTTTCGATTCTAAATTAGGTTCTACTGGGACTATGCATATAATAAAACTAATAATGTAGAAGGTGTCTATACAATAATTCCTATTTAATTTATTTTATTTTTTAATTTTAGAAGTAGAAAACTCCCATTTATACAAGAGATATGATTCAAAATATCTTAAAAACATTTACATCTTGCGTAAAAAAAATTGAGAACGCTTTAAATATGTTTTACGTTAAATTTTCAGTTATTTTTTAAAGTTCAACTTTTTCTAATTATTTTTTGTTCCTAGCTTAAACGTTAATTTTTAGAAAATATCTAAATCGATTTAATATATTAATGGTAAAATTTTATTCAACGTTATTTTATTTAAAATCAAAACTACGTTTATTTTTTTGGGTGTCCGACAATCAATTGTTTTTTGTGAATATAGCAGTACTGAAATAAATTGTACGACTTCTATCTTTTTTCTTTCTAAAATCAAAAATAAAAAAATTAAGCAGGAATTATTTTATAGACACCATCTACATTATTAGTTTTATTACATATGTAGTGCCATTAGAATTTAATTTAGAATCGAAATACGTAATAATATACAGGGTGTTCCATTAAAAAAGAGCCTAGGTTTAGTTTATATATCGTTTATCCGACCATCAATTGTTTTTCTGTGAGCACACAGTGAAAGTTTGAATTAGTCCCTTTAACTTTTGTATTAAGCATTTATTCCTAAAATCAAAAATAAAAGAATTAAAGCGGGTAGGAATTTTCGCATAGTCAGCCTGTACAGTGCCCGAAAAAGGGAATGTCTTCCCCATAAAATGCAAATGTTCGGGCTAAGCTGTCGAGACCCACATTATAGGGAGGCGGCCAAGCATTGCGACCAAGTAATCCCGCTAACGAAATGTGTCTGAGAGATATTCGAAACGTTAGACTGCCAGCTTCCGTAAATATAATTATAAAACAAAGCGTTGTATTGTAACAATTTTATCGAACCACATTTTTCGTTTTTATTTCCAAGATAAAAATATAAATACGCATGATGGCCATAATCAGAAACATCTACAGTACAGGATCCAGAGAGAAATTGTATTATTGGTTTTAAAAAATATCCATGATGTCACAACAACTTATTCTATTTAATTTTGTGTATCCCTAATTTAAAATAATTTAACTCAGTATTTCATTTGCTCCTGGCAAAATAGAATTCATAAAACGAACTATGACACAATCCAAAACAATTTATATTTGAAATGAACACTGAACGTTTACAATTTAAAAATAAAACAATAAAATATGAAATGAATATTACTCCTTAAATACAAGTTAAAGGCCGAAATAAATCTTTGAAGAATTTTAATTCTCAAATATTGAAATAATTTTTTTAATTAATAATTAATTACCATATGAGAATGGTTTTGTTGGACTTAATTTTTATAAAATCATTAAACATTTACTTTTATTTTGCATGTATCGCATAGAAAAAAATGTATGACTTCACCAAACAAAACTTTGTTTTTTAATTATATTTACAGAATTTAGCAGTCGCACGTTTCGAATTTATCTCAGTCAGATTAAATACATTTCGCAGGCGGGATTACCTGCTCGCAATGCTTGGCTTGGGTTACTGTAATGTGGGTCTCGACAGCTTAGCCCGAACATTTGCATTTTATGGAGGAGACATTACTTTTTTCCTACAGAATATATTAAACATTCTTTATTCCAATTCACACATAAATAACGTATATAAAAATAAAAATTTAATTAAATTCTATAATAAAGTTTGACTATATTAATTTATTAAAACTGTTCATCTCGTCTTAAACATTTTACGTCTTCATCATTATTATTTTAAAATTCCCTCCCAAGGATCGTGAATTATCGTGTGCTGGGGCTCGTTTAGGAATAAGAAAGAGCGCGTTCTGGGCAATAACTTTCTCTCTCATGTAAATTATTTTGCGCGTTTTGCTTTCCATTTTAAACGTCCAAAGTGCATTCGCAATACAGTTTCTGAACGCGCCTCAGTCGCCTCTCGAATCGTCATGAACGACTCGGATTTCATCGAACGGCCAGCCTGCTGCGCCCACATACAGTAGATATTTGTAATTGTAAAAATATTGTAAACATGCTGATACTGCCGAAGATTATTTCTTACAATTTGTATGTGGAGCTTATTTCTGCTACAAAAATTTAAATTTCGTTAGAAGCCGACGACGCCGACAGACAATGCAACAACATGCTAAAGGGTAGCCAATGAAATGTTTGGAGCGCACCTACAGCCAAGACCAACCAATCATAAAATTGGAAACATTTTTCCTTAAATGTCATAGTGTTGGGGATTAACAAGCAAGTAAAATACCAACCCGAGAGGGGTACCTTCGCAAGGGTTCCTCTTAATTCTTTTTTGGAATGCTGACGTGATAGCGAAAATTTAATAACAGATTCTTTTCTATAACGTTGAAATCTTTGAAGAGCACATAGTCTTATCTCATCCGCAAAAAAAAAAATATATTTTTTCGCAGGCTAGTGTTATTAAAATAAATATAAATGTAAATAAATTAATAGTAAAATTGATTTGACAAATTACTTTGACATGAAACTTGAAATACCTTGCCAACTTAGTATTTTGTTAATATTCTATAGGGGACTTATGTTTTATACTAATATAATGCAACAGGTGATGGTTTTTTAATTTGTGAACAGCGTATAGTTCAGTAGATCTCGTTCACTTAAGTGATTCGTTCAAATGACTAGTCATTTGATTCCTAATCTATGGACGGCTCAAGTATCGCGTAAGCTTGATTGTACCAACAATCTATTATTGTCGATTTAAAAACTATACATTTCATATTTTTTTTAGTTACGAGATCAAATAGTTATTGCAATAACTCTTCTTCATTTCTTATATTCAGTTACAACTAGAGATGGGCCAGGGAATGAACCCGGTGCATTGAAAGTACTCATATCGGTGCATTCACCAGGGTGCATACATGAATGTACATTCAAAAATTTAAATTTCCCGCGAAAATCAAACGAGAAATAACCTTTTCAATGCGTTTTCTTGAAATTGGTCGCGTTCAGGTAGCCGCAGTCCTGAAGCGTGTTTCCAAAGCGTAAGTCTGAACGAGGTGCATATGACATCATTACTTGCAGCGCTTTCTTGAAGCGATCGCCATTAGTCAAGCTTAGTACCTATTTTTTGCTACATTCATAGATAAAACTCTATAGAATGTAAACTTCTTAATACGGAAGTGATTCTAGAGTGACTTAAAATAAGAGTGTGGCCATACGGGCACCATATTTGTTCCAACTTTGGAAGCAAATTCGAAATTAGGCAGGTGTCTGTTGACTTATTCTAATTTGCCATTTTCTTCCTCCGACTAGTACCATGACTGCATTTCAAGTAAGAAAAACATAAGCGCTTCACTTTTAAGTATATTTATTCACAAAACATAATTATACAACTAAAAAAAGAACATAAACAGATATGAAATGAAATAAACGTTTATGCTATGTAGACACTAAAACACTTATATAATAAATATAATTACATAACTTACAGCAAATACCATCGACATACATATCTAATAGTATTTATATTGTATTATAACTGTGATGCCATAAATGTAATGAATCTATTTATTATTTTCATTTTTAGTCGACAATTTAAAATAGATTCACTGTCTTTTATATTATTACATTTTAAAAAAAAAAACTGTCAAATTAATGTAATCGTCTCAATGTAGGTTAAATTAACGAATAACCATATGAAATAACATTTCTCTTACCGCATCAAATACGCTTAGAACAAATATGGCTACCGACCTTGGTAAGTAAAGTCGAAAGTCGCTCGCGACCAATAGAAATCGATTTCACGTATGTCCACACTCTTATTTAAGGCACTCTAGTGATTCCATGCGTTTCCGGATTGCTATAAAATAAACAATTTTTCTTAAAACTTTTCAAAGTGGGCTGTGCTTCTAATGTTGCCTGCTGTACAGGAACTGTAGGCTGTGCTTGTAATGCAGCCTGCTGTACAAGAACTGTAGGCTGTGGAATTGTTCTTTCGGCAAGTGGTTTCCGTTTTTTACAGGCGACTCGTTCTTCTTACTACTCTTTTGCCATCAGTTCTGGGCTTTTCTCACATTTCAGGTGTAAAATATACCTAAAAGATACACACTTTAGTTGGTTTGATATTTTTAATACGTTACAGTGTTTATTGTAAAGGTTCAGTTATCACTTTTCACACAGTGTAAAGGAGATAAATTATGAAATTGTTGACGTCGCTACATTTTCACAACCATTTGATCTTTGGTTCAAAACTACTTTAAGCTGAATAAGTTTTTTTACTTTTACATCTTGGATTACTTTATTAATCTATTAATTACTTAATAATGTTCTCTATTGCTGTACATGTATCATCCCTACTTCTTTGATTACTTTTAACACATTGGCGAAAGTCGTACCTCACACAGCCATGAAAAATTTGTGGGCTCCCAGTCCCTTCGATTTATTTGGTCAGTCCATTATTTCTTCCTTACACGATCTCGAGGAAAAGCTTTCATCAGAAATCCCTACGATGACTGATTCGAACAACCAATTGCAACACACCCAACCATAGTACTGTAAAGAATTGTTTTATAAATACCATAAGTGCATATTTCGATACAGTACTTATAAACCTCATCAGCGTTATTTTGTAAGATAAAAAAAAAACTGTAATTTTTCTGTAACTTTTATTCATTAATAAATGTAGGTATATATTACCCAAAAATAACACGAGGTTATAAGAGTACGGGCGGTATCAAATTGTTATTTCTTTTTATTAGTTGTTACACAATACCATACTTCTCGGCTAGGATTTTTAAAAAATGTTTGCAGTTAATATTAAAAGAAATTCTTATGCTTGGTTTATACAGTCACTAAAACTAAAACTAAAAATTAGCTAAAACTAAAATTAAGACTATGCAAAAGTTTTCGTTTATACAAGCAAAAATTACGCATGTTCGTTGCACACCGAGCTGTGAAAATTCCGTGGAGGGAATATTAACTGGAGAGAAAGTACCCCGCCTTATCCACTAAGAAATGAAATAAACGAATTCTTAATTTTTAGTAAAGTTGTATAAACCGCTTCGTATCAGTACGGCCTGTTAATTTCTTAGTTGATAGTTATTAATGTTTAATTATTAGCTTTAGTGACTGTATAAACCGCACTTTACCTTTGTGCCACACTCAAAAAATAACATAAATTCTTGTCTACGAATTTGACAACTAATTTCTTAGTAACAATAAAGTCAACAACAATATAGTATACACTATTAACAAAAACAATTAACTGATTAATCAACAACACTATTAAATAGTCACAATCGTCTCAATGTAGGTTAAATTAAGGAATAACCATATGAAATAACATTTCTCTTACCGCATCAAATACGCTTAGAACAAATATGGCTACCGACCTTGGTTAGTAAAGTCGAAAATCGCTCGCGACCAATAGAAATCGACTTCACCTATGTCCACACTCTTATTTAAGGCACTCTAGTGATTCCATGCGTACGTGACCTCTTGTGGCCCTGAAGAACTCCTGACGGGAAAATTCAAAAAGAATTTTGCCGCCCAAAAGGTTAAGAATGTATTAGCTGTATTTCTTTTACCACTTTTAACTGAGTATCTCACTTTATCCTAATAGTGTAGATAAATTACTTGTTTTTTTTACCTTTAACAAGTGAGTTTAACTTTTAACTTTTCTCAATTCACAATTGAACTGAGTCTGCTTTTCGAAATACTTTGAAGTGAGTTTTAGGTGAGATCACGATATAGAAAACACTGGTACGCTCACTCGCCGCCATTTTCAGTTTAAAATTTTGAGCAAGTTGAGTAGTTTGTAAAAATTCGCTAGATGGCAGAACCGTATCGCGGATTGTCATCAACGGGTGGTAAGTGAGATTACATTAGTGGGCAACAAGTTTAGTTGTGCATGGTAATCATAGATGCCGCTGTAATCGAAATAATTTAAGGTTGGCACTAGTGAAACTAGTAGTTTTCGATACACAAGGGATTTTTATTATTTGAGATTGTACTAGTGCACGAAGACGTGTGGTTTGTTTAAGATTGTCTATTTTTTTGAGTTTGCTATAATCTGTACATTTGTGCTATATCTGATTTTTTTAATCGGTAGGACCGATATTTGACTAGTAGTGGTATGAAAACATGAGGGTTAGACGTTAGTGTCCCCTGTGGAGTGTAACGGCAGAGGTACATAATTGATAATTGTGAGTTTTAAATAGATTGATAATACGTGTGTGCATCAAACATGGTACCTACTGTATGTGCTATACTTAGAGATTTTTTTACGCCTGCAGATGAGCGCATCCAGAAGGTTTTGCTGAAAAGAATCGGTAAGCAAGATCTCTGAACAAACCATAGCCAATGTAAAGAAAGGCTAACCAGCGTGCGAAATACATTTTGATCGTTTGTAGGGATCAAGCAGGATTAAAAAAGATTTTCGTTACCTACATTGCATTTGCCAGGTAGGATGTATGATCTTCATTACATGTCCCCAGGATTGGTTTAATATTATGTATAATACAGCAAAGCATGAATTCAGATTTCACGTTTTGACATCAAATTTGACACTAATTTATTTAGCACTATGCAGACCTGAACTACAAAGCATGACATTGATTTCAAAAATGTTTGCTGCATTAAAACTAAAAATTTCAGAATTTAAAGGTCTTGCCACTCAGGAAACATGTTTCTCTTATTCTAATGTAAAACGAAGAATAATTACACCTCAGAAAATAAGAGGTATGCTATTTCCAGATAGAGAAAGAGTTAGACATTTAATTTATTTAAGGTGTTTGAGCACTTTTACACTGAATTTTATTTTTTCTAAGTTTGAATAATGTGCATCATGTGCTTAATTTCCAGGAAAAGAGCCACATTTGTATGCACCTCTGACACTGTGACACTGTGACACAGATATTAAAAGCCTTTGTGACTGTTTCTTCTTAATTGTATCTTGAATATGAAATATAAAGACTTTACCTTATTAACAAGATAAACATGTTTGTCCCTAAAATAAATTTGAGATTAAATCATAACTTTTATGTCAATCTAATGAGGTGTTCGCTGGTAAGCTTAAGTTACAACAGTGCAGAGTTGTACTTGAAATGTAAATGTAAGTAATGTATTGTAATATTGACTTGTTTATGTGTATTGTATCATATCTATTTTTAGAAAATAAAACTGAATAAGGTTAGTCAATCTTGTGTTGGGTAGGTATGTATTTTTTCTTATTGTCACTTTAGATGTTGAATAGGTATAGTTTCTCGGTTGTCTGATTATTGCGATAGGTGTAAATAGTAATTCAACTTTTTAGACAACTAGCAACTACTCCACATCCCTGCGCCCACATTTCATGTTATGATTTTTCTCATGATTATATCTATTGTTATCTATTTATAAGTCTTATTTTGTTAAGTATGTTTACATCTTAAATAAATTTTAATCGTTACTTATGTACTTCATTTTGTATCAAATTAATTAGTAATATATTTGATTTTACTTAATTCTGATTTTAAATTTGCGCATTTTAAGTCAACTGATATTAGGGCAGTTTTTGTGAATCGATGTGAAAACATCAGCATAAAATTTTTCATTTTAAATATATCGCGATAATCAATTTATTTAAAATGGATTTTAAGAAATGGGAGGAAAACAACCAGGAAACAATTAAGTTAACAAAACGATAAAGGTTCTGTCTTTCAATCTTCTGATAAATTTATCTGTTAGTTATATTCTTGGAAACCGTTATGTTGATAATGGTTTCCCAAGATATTATATGACAGATAAATTTATCAGGAGATGAAAAGACCAGAACCAATTCAAAAAGTTTTATTTGAATCTCCCGCGTAATGGATTACAGTTATCTGAATTTTTGCTTCCTCTGAAATGCAAAAGTTCTGTGTGGTAACTACAGATGGTGTTGAATGTTGATGCCAAAACTCATTTAGGGACTTCGCCATCTATCCCTGTCCCTGTGTAATCTCTGAGCGTTGTCGCAGAGGCAATTAAAACTAATATGTCAATGTCAAATACAGTATGCCGAAAATCTAAAAGGAATACACATTTGGTTGACGCAGATGACTTACGGCAACCCAAGACATCTAAAACGAATATACCTATTATGTCACTTGATAAAGCAACAAAGAAATCCAACAAATCGTTCTAGGGTACCATCCATCTAGCGTTAAAACAGCATTCAATCTAATGACTGACAATCCAACATTTTGTGGAATAAAAGAACGCCCGTTACCCTGGCTACATTCCAGCGCTACATTTAAGCACTATGAGTTCATAACCTCTACAACAGAATCTCGGTAATTTAAAGTGCTACAGCTTTGCGCTGTGTTGCAAATAATTTTCTACCTAATTGTTTGCAGGTTTAATGTTTAGCTGAATAGTAAACTTTTAAGGGGACGATTCATTTCAAAACGGTGGGAATTCCTTCCCATGTAAATAATAGGAGGAAAGAACTTCGATATTTTTTAAAGATTTAGGAACTACACAGAAAAAAAACTGTAGCAAAGAATATGACAACTGCTTAAATTTTACCTATAAATAGCAGTAAATATAGAGATAAGTGCAAGTTGTGGCAAAATGTCATAACCATTTGTAATTCAGTTTTGCGTGAAATACTTTCACAAATTGCCTGTCCTTTCTTTAAACAGCCTTTGTTTTATTGCATATTATTTATAAGACCGGACTTTGTAAAATGTATAAATCAAATGTACAATTGAAAGGATTCTGTTGTGTAGCCAGTAATAAAGAGAGCTGCTTATATAATTTAATTTATAAAATAATTTTTAGTGAATGATACTATATTCTTGTAATTAACATATATGAAATATGGGAGAGAAAATGCTGTACAAATATCAAATACATTAGAAAATTATAGCAATTATCTGAAGTTTTGCAATTCATTTTTCTAAAAACTGTAATAAAATAAAATGTATAAAATACCTGTGTGAATAACATGTTGTAGTGAAGTATATTGTAAACAGTTGTGAAATATCTTGCAGATTGCTCATAAATTAAAAGAAACTTGTAATAACGTATTTAGCACTTATGTAATGACAAAAACTACAGATTGCATTCAGTTTAGGAGTATAATGTGGATACTTCCAGCTTCCAGTCTTTTTCTTTTGCTCTTCCTCTTTTGCCAAATGTTTCCCACTTTGTTGTACGACATTCCAATACCTGCAGAGCTATTACTTTTAACAAATTGAAGTCATTTGATAAATCGGAAATAATTGACAAAAACAGAAAAATAAAAGAAAAAGACTGAGAATAAATAAAATGCAGTAATTTGATTTTTTAATATCGTTTATTTATAAAAACAAAATTAATTTCGTTTACGTCTCGCCTCTCATGTAAACCGAGCCCAAAGTCTGTCTTGTAAGAAATGTAATTTGAGAGACCTTAGACGCACGTCTAACGCCTCTCATCTAAACCCAGCCTTGTACATAGATATGTTTTACGTAGTGTTTAACATGAATAAAGATATGAAATAAACTTGAAACAAAACAGTTGTACGCGTTACAAGTAACATGCATGGTAAATTAAAATTGTAAAAAAATATAAGAAACATTGAATTTCTGAAGTAACATGAGTGAAAATTCTAAAGAAGTAACAAATAACCTTATACGTTACCAAGTGAAATTAATGAAAATTCTACACAAGTATCAAAATAAATTAAATTTCTCACAAAGCAAATTTATACGTTACCAAGTGAAATTAATGAAAATTCTACACAAGTATCAAAATAAATTAAATTTCTCACAAAGCAAATTTATACGTTACCAAGTGAAATGAATGAAAATTCTACACAAGTATCAAAATAATTTAAATTTCTCACAAAGAAAACTTATGCGTTACCAAGTAACAGGAACGAAAATTCTAAAGAAGTCTCAAAATAACTGATTTGACAGATAACTGATAACAAAACTGATTTATACAAGTAACGAATGAAAATTCTAGAGAAGTATCAACCAAACTTTTAAATTTCTAACAATTTGAACCTAACCGTTTTGTCCTTATAACACATGTTTCAATGTTACATACAGTTTTGACGATATTCGACTACATAAGAGAGGAAAAACGTCATGTAAATCAGTATATGAAACAACAACTTTATCATCTGTATATTCAACTTCAAAGCTTTGAAAATGGCGATTGAAACAAACTGTATTCAATTTATTTAGCACAAAGAAAACTTTTTTGTCATCTTCAATAATTAAGTGTCCAATAATACCAAATCGTGGAATATCGTTTGCTTTTTCTACTAAAACCATCTGCGGTTTATATAAAATACCAAACATTTCAATCCAATTAGTTAGACATAAGTTTTCTCTTGGTGTATCCAGAAAGAAAGACTCGTAAGTACAGGTATCGATAGGATTTAATTGACCTAAATTATTGATACTACTATCTTGTAAAGGTGTCACAAGTTCATAACACAGTTTTAATTGAGCTTTGACAGACAACGTATGGATTATATTTTTAAATGATCCGGATATATTAGAAGTTAACTTTGACTGCCTATGTTTCTGCTCAAATCGCATACTCCAAAAATGTATTAAAGGTTCACATTTTTCAAGCACAAGTGGATAATGAACGAGATGGTGATGTTTCGGTTTGAGTGGTCCGCAAAGAGAAATATATAACTTGTGATGTTCTTCTATAAGAACTCTTAAGCGTATGGTTTCAGAGAACTGAAGTGAAGGACTTGTAATGATATCAATAATTTCCCTTAATTTTATCCCTAACTGCCAAAGCTCCAGATCTTGAGGAACTAAATCACCAATTACTAAGCCAAAATATCTGGACAAAAACAACATTTCTGATGCTGACATTTTTAAACCATTTTTTAAATTGGAAAGCACTACCTTCTGTGGTTTATTTCTTTTTTCTATTTCACCACAATTAAATGCACCAATGCGATCATTAAAAGTGCTCAGAGAAAATAATCGATAGTCACAAATAAGTTTATATAATATAAAAGTCATGTCATAGACACATACACCTTCGAACATGTCATGCATAATGTCTACACTAACATTGTTTGTTACATGAATATCTTGTAATTCATGCCAAATACAAGGCTCCTTTACACCTGTTTGTGAAATGTGATGAGCTAAGTCAGATTCGTAATTTTCTTCTGTTCTTAGCAGAGTGTCATCGCTAACGCATAAAAATTGTGAATCAGCTTTATGTATTTTACAAAACCTACATCTGTAATTTGCAGAAAAACATTCTGTAAAACCCAGCACAGAATGGACACCCAAATTATCTCCCAAAATCAGGCCTAATTTGAAATATATTCTCTCATCTGAAATGCCATTATTCACAATAATGCCATCAGTCTCTAAAAATTTTAATTCTTCAATAATTTTATAAAAGATTTTCTTGTTGCCAAATACTTTTTTTTATCACGAGAATGGAATAAAGCAAATAAATATTACTTAATTTTGAGAGTAAATGTTGAGGTAAACAAGGTATTGTGAAGTATACCGCCCCTAACTTATTGATGCCCGCATGTGAACCTAAACAATTCCCAACTTCGTAATCATCGTAGTAAATAAACAATGGCAATATAGTTTTCTCATTGGACATGAATTGTTTCCAAATATTGCCTTGTAGTTGTAACATATTTTTTCAGTTTTTAAATTCACAATGCAGTTTTTAATTTGATTTAAAAAATCTGGTTTTTCCAGAATACATTTCAGTACTTTACGAATAGGTATAAATTTTCCTTTCACTTCCTTTGGTGCAAATGTCGTATCATTATTATGCGTTACGAAATGCATAGCATGGCTGATAACATAATCCTCAGGTAGTATAAATAATTTGGAATTTTCGAAATATTTTATACGTTTGTATTCAGTGTCGAAATCATTAAAAGCAGTGCAACACATTTCAAACACATCTGTGAACGTTTTAATAACATCACCATTGCAATTTAAAACTAATAACTGTGCAAGTACCATTTTTTGTAAATCTTTGAATACAGTGTGAAAAAGAATTTGAAAAGATTGTACAATATATTGTACAAAGCTTCGAGGAATCAACGAATTATTATACATTTCAGAAAATATATGTATTATTGAATTTTTTAACAGTTCTTCTATTTTATTAATGTTCACTGTTTCTTGTTCCTCTTCAAAATCAGAATTACTATGTAGCGTTTTATCTTCCAGTTTTTCAATTTCTAATGTATTTTCACATAAATCTGAATTAAAATTTTCTGTATGCACTGTATTCAATATTGCATCTGTGTTATGAATCTTCAAATGCTTGATGAAACAATTACGATTGGTAAATTGCCGTTGGCAATTATTTTGAATGCAAACGTACAAACTGTGGTGTTTCAAATTATGAGAAATCTTTAAGTGAAAAGTTAAAGCTTTGATAGAGAGTACTATCTTATAACATATGTAACATTGAAACATAGTGGCATATACAAAAATAAACTGCACAGACAATTACTCATGAAAATGATCAATCCTCAGATATTTTCTTGAGATCAGATATTAATTGTGATACAAGTTATAGGGTGACTTTCCCATTGCATCACCAAGGTAGAAGCCGGTGACACCGTGGAAGCCGCCGATCTTCGCCTAATTTTGTTTATTCAGCATTGCCGCGCAACGTAGAAGCATTGCCTTTTTATGTTAGTCAGTAATTAGCCGCATAACGGAACACATGCTTTTGTATTAGTTTTCGATTGAGAATCAATAACAGTTTTTTTTAAAAAGTGTTTTGAGTAAAATCGATAGTTAATTGGCGCAGTCAGTAGGATTGCCAAACAAATATTAGTGAATATAATATTTGGCTCGTGTCAACGATTTATTGGTAATCAAGAAATTCGCTTTCCCAGTTAAGTGAACTGAGTAGCTTAAGAGGAATCCTTGCGAAGGTACCCCTCTCGGGTTGGTATTTTACTTGCTTGTTAATCCCCAACACTACGACATTTAAGGGGAAATGTTTCGAATTTTATTATTGGTTGGCCTTGGCTGTAGGTGCGCTCCAAACATTTCATTGGTTACCCTTTAGCATGTTGTTGCATTGTCTTTCGGCGTCGTCGGCTTCTAACGAAATTAAAATTTTTGAAGCAGAAATAAGCTCCACATACAAATAATCTTCGGCAGTATCAGCATGTTTACAATATTTTTACAATTACAAATATCTACTGTAAATAATGTGGGGGCAGCAGGCTGGCCGTTCGATGAAATCCGAATCGCTCATGACGATTCGAGAGGCCACTGAGGCGCGTTCAGAAACTGCATTGCGATTGCACCTTGGGCGTTTAAAATGGAAAGCAAAACACGCAAAATAATTTACATGAGAGAGAAAGTATATTACCCAGAGCGCGCTCTTTCTTATTCCTGAACGGGCCCCAGCACACGATAATTCACGATCCTTGGGAGGGAATTTTAAAATAATAATGATGAAGACAACTCGTTTAAGATGAGATGAACAGTTTTAATAAATTAATATAGTCAAACTTTATTATAGAATTTAATTAAATTTTTATTTTTATATACGTCATTTATGTGTGAATTAGAATAAAGAATGTTTAATATATTTTGTAGGAAAATGTTCACGAATTCCAACTCTAAAGTACAGTACCCGAAAAAAGGAATGTCTCCTCCATAAAATGCTTACAGCAAGCCAAGACAAGCATTGCGAGCAGGTAATCCTGCTTGCGAAATCTGCCTGAGATAAATTCGAAACGTGCGACTGCTAAATTCTGTAAATATAATTATACAACAAAGTGTTATTTGTTTGGTAAAGTCATACATTTTTTGCTATGCAATACATGAACAATAAAAGTAAATTTTTATTTTTTTTATAAAATTATAAAAATTCTCATATGGTAATTATTATTAATTAAAAAAATTATTTCAATATTTGAGTATTAGAATTCTGCAAAGTTTTATTTCGGCCTTTAACTTGTGTTTAAGCAGTAATATTCATTTAATATTTTATTGTTATTCGTTTTATTTTTAAATTGTAAAGGTTCAGTGTTCATTTCAAATATAAACTCTTTTGGATTATGTCATAGTTCGTTTTATGAATTTTATTTTGCCAGGACCAAATGAAATATCGAGTTAAATTATTTAAATTAGGTATACACAAAATTAAATAGAATAAGTTGATGTGGCATCATCGATAATTTTTAAAATCAATAATACAATTTTTCTCTGGAATCCTGTACTGTAGCTGTTTCTGATTACGGCCATCATGCGTATTTATATTTTTATCTTGGAATTAAAAACGAAAAATGTGATTCGATAAAATTGTTACAATACAACGCTTTGTTTTATAATTATATTTACGGAAGCTGGCAGTCTAACGTTTCGAATATCTCTCAGACACATATCGCAAGCGGGATTACCTGCTCGCAATGCTTGGCCGCCTCTCTGTAATGTGGGTCTTGACAGCTTAGCCCAAACATTTGCATTTTAAGGGGAAGACATTCCTTTTTTCGGGCACCGTACAGGGTCACTACGAGAGAATTCCTACCTCCTTTTACTTTGATTTTAGAAAAAAAAAAAAAAAAGATAAAAGAAGTTGTACAATTTATTTCAGTACTGCTATAGATATTCACAAAAAAACAATTGAGTGTCGGACACTCAAAAAAATAAACGAAGTTTTGATTTTAAATAAAATAACATTGAATAAAATTTTACCATTAACATATTAAATCGATTTAGATATTTTCTAAAAATTAACGTTTAAGCTAGAAACAACAAATAATTCGGAAAAATTGAACTTTAAAAAATAAATGAAAATTTAACGTAAAACATATTTAAAGCGTTCTCAATTTTTTTTACGCAAAATGTAAAAGTTTTTAAGATATTTTGAATCATATCTCTTGTATAAATGGGAGTTTTCTACATCTAAAATTCAAAAATAAAATAAATTAAATAGGATTTATTTTATAGACACATTTTACATTATTAGTTTTATTATATACGTAGTCCCAGTAGAACTTAATTTAAAATCGAAAATCTTAATAATATATAGGGTGTTCCATTAAAAAAAAAAAACTTAGTTCATATCTCGTTTAGCCGACCACAAATTGTTTTTCTGTGAGCACACGGAGAAACTTTGAATTAGTCCCTACAAGTTTTGTATTAAACATTTTTTCTTGAAATCAAAAATAAAGTAGTTAAGGGGGGTAGGAATTCTCGCGTAATCACCCTGTACATGCGATCAACTCCTTTATTATAAAGAACTACGGTTGAATTCTTGGCTTCTGGTTAGAACCACATGTCTCGGATTTCTTCTAGAAGAACTATATTAATTAGCACTTGACTATTCTATTGACTCTAATTATTGTTAATTTTGGAATCTCGATTTCAACGCAAAAATATCTTTATAGAAGTAATGTCAAATTACTAACAATATTGAACTTGAATTTTTTTTCCGAAAATATATTCAATTGCTAGTATTATTTATTGTCCTCATTAACAACGCATATTTTTAATTTAATATTTTTTTCTAAGTTTTAATTAGTAATTTTTGTAGAAACATAATTAGTGTTACAGCTTATTTACATGAAGACATATTCATTCATAACAAAAACTTTTACATAATTAAATTTTATTAACACATTAATAAAATTCCACTTAGAAAAGATTTAGTAACGGAGTTCGAAATTTATTGACAAACATTTAAATATTTTGTAATTAATTTAAAAATATTTTCTTCTATTATTATATTCTCGTTATTGTCATTGTTGCAAACATTTCTAACATTCATACTTCCGACAAACATTTCAATTTTATAGTATGTACAAGTGTAATTTCAATTTTTCGTTTCTTTTGCCTATATCTATGTTAAAATTACAATTCACGTAAATAAATGATTCAAAATGCTTTCGAAGTATTTTTCAAACATCGACAATATTCGATCACTCCCGGCTCGGATACGACCTGCCACCAGCCTGTCACAAGCTAATTTTTGTTTCCAGCCGCAATATTCTCTTAAACAATTTTTAGAGGAACAGAAAGAGAAGATATGTTTGCTTCCTCTTTCGTTACCTCCCCCACAATTGATAGTGGGAGAAATCCGTCCACGCCTCATGAAAATAATTCATGAAAAACATGCAAAACGCGCGAATTCATAACTACATTATATATACATATTTTTTAAAGCTGTTTTCGCGGTTTTGTTAACAAAACTTCAATCTACAAAGTGACCAACGCGTTTTCGAAAATATGAACTGGAAGTATATTTAATTTTACTGTAAAGTTCAACTACGATTTTTAAATGTTAATTATTTTTTTTCTAATTAACAACTAATCGTAGCGAAATTTCCATTGGTCATTTTGTAGTTCTAGTCCTTAAATATGTGGTGTAAAAAAATGAAATAAATTGATTAAGAACTAAAGCCTCTACGACTTCGCGCGTTTTAATGGTTTTCGTATATGGCATTATTCGGTGGGATTCCTCTTAACTGCCCAAATAATCGCGAGCAATTCTTTCTCGATAGTTGAATAGTTCGTTTCCGAATTATTTAATGTTCTACTAGCGTAAGCTATCGGTAAATCGGAACCAATTTTTCCTTGCGACAATACTGCACCTATCGCAAAATTGCTTGCGTCAGTTGTCAAATTAAACGGTTGATTAAAATCGGGATACCGAAGTATAGGCTCATTTATTAAAAGGTTTTTACACAAATCAAAACATTTTACATATTCAGGATCTTTAATATTAATTTCGGCTTCCTTTTTTAAGCATTTGGTAAGCGGTTTTGTTATCTTTGCAAAATCTTTTATAAATTTTCTATAGTAACCTAATAGTCCTAAAAAGCCTTTTATTTGTTTAGTAGTTTTAGGAATTGGATAATTTTGTATAGCTTTTATTTTATCGGGATTCGGTTTAACGCCGTCAGGGGTGACTACGTGTCCTAAATAGGCAACCTCTTTTCTGAGAAATTCAGACTTGTCTAATTGAATTTTGAAATTTGATTGTCTCAATCTATCAAATACTTCTTTTAATCTCTCAATGTGTTCTTGAAGACTGGTACTAAAAATAATTATGTCGTCTAAATATACAAGACACTTTTCATTTTGAATACCACGCAAAATGTTATCCATTATCCGTTGAAATGTTGCGGGCGCGTTTTTAAGCCCAAATGGCATGCGTAAAAATTCATAATGGCCATTTTCCGTATTAAAAGCAGTTTTCTGTATATCTTCTTTACACATTTCTATTTGGTGAAAACCAGAGGCAAGGTCTAAAGTCGAAAAGTATTTGCATTTACCCAATTTGTCCAATAAATCAGTAATATTTGGCAAGGGGTAGCGGTCGTCAATAGTTTTATCGTTTAATTTTCGATAGTCTATGACAATACGCCATTTACGTTTTCCTGATGCATCTAGCTTCTTTGGCACGACCCAAAGAGGCGAGCTCCATGGTGAATGAGAAGGTTGAATTATTTTTTGGTCAAGCATACTTTGTATCTGATTTTTAACTTCTTGCCGATGTATTTCGGGATAACGATAAGATTTAGTATAAACAGGTAATTCGTCCTTGGTTTTTATTTTATGCTTAATTTTGCTTGTAAAACTTAATTGTTTATTTTCCAAATGAAATATATCTGAATATTGCTTAATTAAATTATTTATTGTTTCTTTTTCCTCAGAATTCATGTGATCGGTACGAATTTTTGATAGCAAATCAATGTTAATTTTTTGTGACTCTAAATTATTAATATTTGGACTGAAATCCTGTTCACTTTCATCAAATTCTTCAGCAATAATCGGTTCATTTAAATGAAGCATTAATTTCTTTTCTGTTGGGTTTAAAATTGTGCATAAAGCTTGATGATTTTTAACTTTTGTTAAACATTCAGGAATTTCTAATTCATTGAATTTTTTATAAGGAATTATTGCTTCACCATCTTTAATATTTTTTACATTGATTTTTATAACTTGCTCGGATCTAGGATGAGCGATAATGAAATTCGTATTGTTAGATAAATTGTGAAACTGTATATTAATTTTACGCGTTGGTGTAATCAATTGATTTTTGTTGTAATCAATTATAGCATTTAATTTCTTCAAATTATCGGTACCGAGTAAACAATGGAAATAATTATGAAATTTGAAAAGATGGAATTTTAAAGAAAAGTTTGATTTTATATTAAGCAATTTACTAAAAGATATAGTCGTGCTATATTTTTCGGTCGACGTGCCATGTGCAGTTGAAATTTGGAAGGGATCTTCAATAATCGAATGTTTAAAATATTTTTTAGCTATTTCCGGGTTAATAAATGATTTTGAACTACCAGTATCTATTAAAATTTTTAGATTATTTTGTGGAAAAATTATGTACGGTAATTCGCTGTCATTATTTGTTAAGTTCATTAATTCATATCGAGGTCCGAGGCAATTTCGCATAAAAAAGAATTCGGGTCTTCCTCGATTTGTTCGTCAGGAATTTCGTCCGGCAAATTTTCTTCTACTTGTTCTACATCATTTTCAACAATATTATGTAATTCTTCAAACACATAATGACGTGGGGCATTAGGGTTTTGGTTTTGAAAATAATTATTTCGATTTGGAGTTTGTTGTTGAGGACGGAATGTATTCCGCGTTGAAGTACTCATTGGTGTTGGTTTTTGAAATCTTTGAATCTGATTTGATTTAAATGCATTAGCGCTTGTGCTCGGATAACCAAAATTGTTTTTATTGAAATGTGATTGTTGATTTGAGTTCACATTTGGTTTTCCTAGCATTTGCACATTTTTTATAACGTTCGGTTGTTGTGGTTTAACAAATGCTTTATTAATAAAATTCGGTTTTGGAAGAATTTTATTTTTCTCGATTTTCTGTAGATTAACATCATATTGAAAATCATTTGTTAACATGCTTAGTGCGTTATTTAAATCTGTGGGATTCTTAGTACGCATCAAGGATCCTATAGGTTCTTTTAATCCGCATAATAATATACGTAAAGCATAATTGCGAAAATAATTAGATAACACACGCGCTTCGTCCGCATTAAAGTGTGTAACTAAATACGAGATTTACAAATTTAAGGAATGCTGTACACAGTTATAAAAATCAAACGGAGATTCATGACCCTGTTTTAATTCGGTCATTTCAATATTTAAACTGTAACAATCTCTTTTATCTGCATACGCTTCAATAAGAGCAGTTTTTAAATCATGCCAACTATTAATGATACAAGACGAGATATTAACAGCAGCTTCACCTTTAATTTTCGCTAAGATACTAGACATCAGATATTCATTCTGGAAGTCGTTATGATCTCGCACATTATAAAATTTGTTTACTAGTTTCTCACTAATTTCAATAAATCTGGGTAATAATTCCGTTTCCCCATTGAAATCAGGAACCATTTCCAAATATTCTTTTTTTAGAATAGGAACTTGTTCTAGTGCCATTTTAATTGATTGATTTGATTTATTTTTTATAATAGGCGATCTAGAACGAAAATTTCGAAAATTTTCAAAATGTGAGTCAGAATCGGAATCACTACTTGAATCGTATCGGTTTTCAGAACCTCTAAAAGACATAAGTGCTACTCACAGTAAAATGATCGTCCACTCCATGTAGTCTCAATATTCGCTTGCGACAGCGGAGTTTTATTTCTTCGATATTCCCTCGAAAAAATTGTTTTTCGCCCTTTCGATATGCTCTCGAAACTTGTCCCTCGAAGTACCTTCGATGTCCACTCGGAGTTCTTCTCGTTAAGAGGAATCCCACCGAATAATGCCATATACGAAAACCATTAAAACGCGCGAAGTCGTAGAGGCTTTAGTTCTTAATCAATTTATTTCATTTTTTTACACCACATATTTAAGGACTAGAACTACAAAATGACCAATGGAAATTTCGCTACGATTAGTTGTTAATTAGAAAAAAAATAATTAACATTTAAAAATCGTAGTTGAACTTTACAGTAAAATTAAATATACTTCCAGTTCATATTTTCGAAAACGCGTTGGTCACTTTGTAGATTGAAGTTTTGTTAACAAAACCGCGAAAACAGCTTTAAAAAATATGTATATATAATGTAGTTATGAATTCGCGCGTTTTGCATGTTTTTCATGAATTATTTTCATGAGGCGTGGACGGATTTCTCCCACTATCAATTGTGGGGGAGGTAACGAAAGAGGAAGCAAACATATCTTCTCTTTCTGTTCCTCTAAAAATTGTTTAAGAGAATATTGCGGCTGGAAACAAAAATTAGCTTGTGACAGGCTGGTGGCAGGTCGTATCCGAGCCGGGAGTGATCGAATATTGTCGATGTTTGAAAAATACTTCGAAAGCATTTTGAATCATTTATTTACGTGAATTGTAATTTTAACATAGATATAGGCAAAAGAAACGAAAAATTGAAATTACACTTGTACATACTATAAAATTGAAATGTTTGTCGGAAGTATGAATGTTAGAAATGTTTGCAACAATGACAATAACGAGAATATAATAATAGAAGAAAATATTTTTAAATTAATTACAAAATATTTAAATGTTTGTCAATAAATTTCGAACTCCGTTACTAAATCTTTTCTAAGTGGAATTTTATTAATGTGTTAATAAAATTTAATTATGTAAAAGTTTTTGTTATGAATGAATATGTCTTCATGTAAATAAGCTGTAACACTAATTATGTTTCTACAAAAATTACTAATTAAAACTTAGAAAAAAATATTAAATTAAAAATATGCGTTGTTAATGAGGACAATAAATAATACTAGCAATTGAATATATTTTCGGAAAAAAAATTCAAGTTCAATATTGTTAGTAATTTGACATTACTTCTATAAAGATATTTTTGCGTTGAAATCGAGATTCCAAAATTAACAATAATTAGAGTCAATAGAATAGTCAAGTGCTAATTAATATAGTTCTTCTAGAAGAAATCCGAGACATGTGGTTCTAACCAGAAGCCAAGAATTCAACCGTAGTTCTTTATAATAAAGGAGTTGATCGCATGTACAGGGTGATTACGCGAGAATTCCTACCCCCCTTAACTACTTTATTTTTGATTTCAAGAAAAAATGTTTAATACAAAACTTGTAGGGACTAATTCAAAGTTTCTCCGTGTGCTCACAGAAAAACAATTTGTGGTCGGCTAAACGAGATATGAACTAAGTTTTTTTTTTTTAATGGAACACCCTATATATTATTAAGATTTTCGATTTTAAATTAAGTTCTACTGGGACTACGTATATAATAAAACTAATAATGTAAAATGTGTCTATAAAATAAATCCTATTTAATTTATTTTATTTTTGAATTTTAGATGTAGAAAACTCCCATTTATACAAGAGATATGATTCAAAATATCTTAAAAACTTTTACATTTTGCGTAAAAAAAATTGAGAACGCTTTAAATATGTTTTACGTTAAATTTTCATTTATTTTTTAAAGTTCAATTTTTCCGAATTATTTGTTGTTTCTAGCTTAAACGTTAATTTTTAGAAAATATCTAAATCGATTTAATATGTTAATGGTAAAATTTTATTCAATGTTATTTTATTTAAAATCAAAACTTCGTTTATTTTTTTGAGTGTCCGACACTCAATTGTTTTTTGTGAATATCTATAGCAGTACTGAAATAAATTGTACAACTTCTTTTATCTTTTTTTTTTTTTTTTTCTAAAATCAAAGTAAAAGGAGGTAGGAATTCTCTCGTAGTGACCCTGTACGGTGCCCGAAAAAAGGAATGTCTTCCCCTTAAAATGCAAATGTTTGGGCTAAGCTGTCAAGACCCACATTACAGAGAGGCGGCCAAGCATTGCGAGCAGGTAATCCCGCTTGCGATATGTGTCTGAGAGATATTCGAAACGTTAGACTGCCAGCTTCCGTAAATATAATTATAAAACAAAGCGTTGTATTGTAACAATTTTATCGAATCACATTTTTCGTTTTTAATTCCAAGATAAAAATATAAATACGCATGATGGCCGTAATCAGAAACAGCTACAGTACAGGATTCCAGAGAAAAATTGTATTATTGATTTTAAAAATTATCGATGATGCCACATCAACTTATTCTATTTAATTTTGTGTATACCTAATTTAAATAATTTAACTCGATATTTCATTTGGTCCTGGCAAAATAAAATTCATAAAACGAACTATGACATAATCCAAAAGAGTTTATATTTGAAATGAACACTGAACCTTTACAATTTAAAAATAAAACGAATAACAATAAAATATTAAATGAATATTACTGCTTAAACACAAGTTAAAGGCCGAAATAAAACTTTGCAGAATTCTAATACTCAAATATTGAAATAATTTTTTTAATTAATAATAATTACCATATGAGAATTTTTATAATTTTATAAAAAAAATAAAAATTTACTTTTATTGTTCATGTATTGCATAGCAAAAAATGTATGACTTTACCAAACAAATAACACTTTGTTGTATAATTATATTTACAGAATTTAGCAGTCGCACGTTTCGAATTTATCTCAGGCAGATTTCGCAAGCAGGATTACCTGCTCGCAATGCTTGTCTTGGCTTGCTGTAAGCATTTTATGGAGGAGACATTCCTTTTTTCGGGTACTGTACTTTAGAGTTGGAATTCGTGAACATTTTCCTACAAAATATATTAAACATTCTTTATTCTAATTCACACATAAATGACGTATATAAAAATAAAAATTTAATTAAATTCTATAATAAAGTTTGACTATATTAATTTATTAAAACTGTTCATCTCATCTTAAACGAGTTGTCTTCATCATTATTATTTTAAAATTCCCTCCCAAGGATCGTGAATTATCGTGTGCTGGGGCCCGTTCAGGAATAAGAAAGAGCGCGCTCTGGGTAATATACTTTCTCTCTCATGTAAATTATTTTGCGTGTTTTGCTTTCCATTTTAAACGCCCAAGGTGCAATCGCAATGCAGTTTCTGAACGCGCCTCAGTGGCCTCTCGAATCGTCATGAGCGATTCGGATTTCATCGAACGGCCAGCCTGCTGCCCCCACATTATTTACAGTAGATATTTGTAATTGTAAAAATATTGTAAACATGCTGATACTGCCGAAGATTATTTGTATGTGGAGCTTATTTCTGCTTCAAAAATTTTAATTTCGTTAGAAGCCGACGACGCCGAAAGACAATGCAACAACATGCTAAAGGGTAACCAATGAAATGTTTGGAGCGCACCTACAGCCAAGGCCAACCAATAATAAAATTCGAAACATTTCCCCTTAAATGTCGTAGTGTTGGGGATTAACAAGCAAGTAAAATACCAACCCGAGAGGGGTACCTTCGCAAGGATTCCTCTTAAATATTTCCGACCTTATTTATTTGGCCGAAAGTTTAAAATCATAACCGACCACAAACCACTTCAGTGGCTGTTCTCTTTAAAAGAACCAAATTCCAAACTAATTAGATGGCGACTTAAACTCGAGGAGTACGATTACGAAATTGTTTATAAAAAAGGTAATTTAAATAAAAACGCGGATGCTTTATCGCGAATTGAATTAAATATGATGAATAGTGATGACGGACAGTGTAAAGACATTTTCGAGTATATGGAAAATTTTAATAAAGAATTAGAAACTCAATCATTAATAGTAGAAGCAGATAATAATAACGACGATGACGACGAGACTGTTCACACTAATCATGAAGAACCAATAGCTGGTATTCCAATTGTTGAATGTCCCGTAAATTTTGGAAAAAATCAGATTGTTATTTCAGAAGTAAATTATGCACCTTCCGTGCCTACAAGAATAAAATTATATCAAACGAAACAACGAATGCTTGTTCAATTTTCAAAGAATAATTACGAGCAAGAAATGATTAATTTCATAAAAGAATTTATTGTACCTAAGGTGAAATATTACGTTTTTTTCGAAGACCCGTTGTATGAGAAATTTTGGGCAATACTTCAAAAATATTTTAAAAATTCCGAAATTAAAATGATAAAATGTACGAAAAAATTAATAGATATTAGTGATAATGATGAAATTTTACAAACAATTCAAAAT